>JAFBMS010000032.1:1200000-1800000 GCA_019788955.1 Albula glossodonta
TTACACTGTGTTATCACATTCACATTATACAGGGGCAAGGGCTAATGCTAATGAAGGAGAGATTTCAACTCTTCATGTAAGAACATTCCTGTGGCACTGCAGTTTAAAAATTCAACTGACTTTAGAGCACCACAGTTTCAATGGATTAGCTGTCATTAAACAACTGTTGAGCTTAAGCAAGCGGTTTGGTAATTAGTCAGGGTACCCAATTAGACCAGAGCGGCATTAAGTGTCTGTTAGTGACCTTGCATTATCAAAAGCTCACACGTGTTAACGTCATGTCAAATCTTTGGGTCCACATTCAGCCACAGCACTAATTATATTAAATATAATCTTCCGAATCAAATTACATCATAGCACTTGTAAAAACTGAACCATACCCTTTCAACAGCATGTCTGATTTGTACCAGAAAAGTGAACACACAGCCAGCCCATCTGTTAGCTAGTGTCATGCTATACCAATTTTAGCCATTTTTTTTTTTAAAAGGGAATTTACACTTCATTGAAAACTGAGATCATTCTTACGAACAAACGCTTTACTTCAGGAATGTAAGTTAGTGAAATTAAGTTTGTGTCATTCCAAATGACTAGCACTGATTTCATATTTATGGGAGTGACAAAGTTAGGGATGACTGAGAGAAAGAAATTCATTCATGCTTAATGAGATATTAACCAGATAGGTTAATACACATGCACATCACCTTGACTGGTATGCACATCACTGATCACTAACCATGTGATGGAATGATGTCACAATAACACGGTAACAGTCGAGAGATATAAACAAACAACAGTTTTTCTGTTGTCACCTGACTAGTTATGTATTCCAGACATGCCTTTATTATTCAGCATTTGAGAAAATAGGGCTGTCATACAGAGTGATTGATTAAATGTTATTTATACATTTATGTATTTATTTATTAAAGTTCTTCAATACTCTGCCTTTTTCCATTAGGGTGGAATTTTGATGCCCACAATGCATTTCAGCGTAATGACAATGCATTAACCATGCAGGCACACCGGAGGGTCCTTGAAATAAAGCTGACAGAGTAAGCATGCAACTTCATGAATTTATAGATGAGGCAAATGGTTTAAAACAGGTTTTTCTGAGAATTTCAGCAGTGAGGCACCCTCCTACCAGTCCCCAGGGAAAACTAATATCATTGTGAAAGTGAATATACAAACATTTCATAACCCACTCACTTGTGGGCTTAGGCAAAAGTTGAGAACAAAGATCCACAGACAATTATTCAGAAAGCCTTCTGTTGTCAGTTGGTAATACCAGGAAAGTGAAGACACTATACTCTATACTCCATACTTAAAAGAAATTGATTTTATGGGTTACAAGCACATCAGTCATTTTCATTGGTCTTGAATTTAGTTTAACTATGGGTGAAATATTTTCTCATACAGAAAGAAACACAGACAATGTACACATGGCCAAGGGTGTAACAGAAACCTTTTTTGTAACCACAATTGTTATTGACACAGTAGTACAGTAAACATACAGTAAACATATGGACATGAAGTACAGACTGTATATGTTTTTTGAAATGATAAATCTCCCCAATACATATATCCCCTTGACATTTAAACAACCAAACCACCCTCCTTATGGTCCCCTGCTATTATCAGCAAAAGATACAATACAGTGGTATAAAGCAAAGAAGGAAAACATAAATAAAAATACATATACAAAACAGAAGAACAAGCATTTTTATTCACTGCTTTTATGCAATTGTAAGGGTTCTGCCTTTTGAATGTCATTCTAAAATCCTAATTACATCCTGTTATTGCTCCTCTGGATAAAGAACGAGCATTTATCATGACTATTTTCATCCCAAACATCATTTTAAACTTCCGTTTTAATTACAATACTGCTTAATTTAGTGGTGGTCACCCATTTTAAAAAGTAAGAGCCTTTCATTGTTATATTGTATGTATATATTCTGGGCCAAATGCGATATATTCAGATTTAAACCACCAGACAGAACTGAGTGAGAGGGGTATCAGCTGCTCTGGCTTTGCTGGATGGGGAGAAGCTGCTCCAGGTCTGCTACGGTGTTGTGGTGTTGTGGTTTGATCCTGAGTTTTGAACTCCAGCTACATATGTTGCAATTTCCCCATAGTGTACATCTGCTGCATGCGTGTCTGGTCATGGCATCAGGTCTTCAGTCTGCATCACTCAAAGCGTATCTTTCCAGCCGGAGTTACCTGAGCAGAACGGGCGTTTACACAGAAGTCTTGTGCCCTCTGCTGATAGAATCGTGTCCAAAAACACCTCAAGTGTGTGGAGAGGAGATGCAGCGAACTGAAAATGACAATGAATCATTGATGAATCACAGGGGCAACACCAGGCATAAGGCGGCGTGTTCCCACTACTGTACATCTGCTACGAGCCAACTCATTCACCCTTTAATCTCCAAACCCACAATTACATACAGTAGGCAGCATATGTAAAGAGTAGGAACAAATTATAATACATAAACCCATGTCAGTGAGTGGCAGATGGTATAAGACCATTTTACAGAAAAAAACAAGATAAAAAAACAGCTCATAAATTTCCAGCAGCTGTGTCAACATATTATTGGAATGATTTGAATTTGATTACATATTAGATTAGAATAATTTTCCCCCACCCAAAGGAATCTTCATATTGAAAATATCGCAGTGCACTGTGGAAATAAATTTTGTTTTGAGAATAAAATGATACATATGTTTTCATATTTATGTACTCGTTTTGACATTCCTCAGTTGTTATGTCACATCTTGATGATTGCATTTCTTAATTTCAGACCTAAAACTGAAACTTCAGTGAAAATGTTTTTTGGCTGCCAAAGTCAATTTTCTTACATCCTCCTAAATGATTTTCCTGTACTGTGGATTATGTGTTTGCATATTTTACAGATGCGATGTAATTATACAGTTATTGAAGTTACCTCCCTCAAATTGCAAATGAGGGGATGGTGTTTCTCCAAGTAGTACTCGGGACTGCTGTCACCACTCTTAACTTCCATTTTTCAATTCATTTTTAAAGAACACCAGGAAGTGAAAATGGCTGGAGTAGGTCTTTAAACAACATTGAATAATATCTGAAAAAAAATGTTCATGTGTGTTTTTATCCATATATTGTAAAGTGTTATTAATAAATGATGAATCTTATTTCAATATACTTGATTTCCATAAGAGAACTTCAGCTGCATAGGCATATAATATCCAAAATACAAGAGAAAAATACAGAATACAGTTTGGTTTATGGTGTAATAACAACACAAATCACAATAATTGTCGTAGCTATGCAAAGGAAACAAGTAATGATGAGACGTCGAAGCATTCATCAGCAGGCATAGCAAACAAATGATTGCACACATGTGGTCAACATCTGTAACGTTAAGGTTGAAGTAATTATAAGGTCTACAGTACCGTGTTGTGCAATATATAGTTAAACTACAAAAAGGTAGTTTCAGTGATGAGTAAATTCTGACAGACTCAATTTCACTATAACTGTATATTTACCCCTGTTTGGTGTTTGAGCAGCAACAACTGGAATATAAAAATTGAGCCTGAAAATATTTGCAAGTCAAGGTGTAAAAATTCACAAGGTATCCAGCTGAGGTTTTTTGAGTAAGACATTCTGACTGTGTAAATTGCATTTTCACTAACTCTCTGATTACTCTCACAAGGAAAGCACTGACCCTCGCACAGAAGCTGCTCATTACTCTCATCAGTGTAAATGACTGGCTCAGTCTGAATGCCATACCGCAGAGAATAAACAACGATGAATGGAAAAACTGAAAAAAAAAGTTTGTTTTTTTTTTTGTTTAATTTTTTTGCTGCAAAGCATTGCTGCAACCATTGTCATTTCGGGAGATTTTTCTACAGTCAAGTGGGGCCAGATTCCACATTGCCAGCGTAGACGTCACTTGAAGTCAATAGTCTCATCGCTCTGAATATCAAGTTGTTAATTCTGTTCATTCTAATTGTTTTTTTTCCCCAC
The DNA here is from genome assembly GCA_019788955.1 of Albula glossodonta. Taxonomy (NCBI): domain Eukaryota; kingdom Metazoa; phylum Chordata; class Actinopteri; order Albuliformes; family Albulidae; genus Albula; species Albula glossodonta. Next base: position 1,203,998 of record JAFBMS010000032.1, read on the forward strand.
TCAGGTCTAAAATTCCTTTATAGTGTTGCTCTTATGCTCTCTCACTGGTGCCACAGAAACAAATTGCATTAGCAGTTAATGCACATTGATTTAGATGTGCATTCAATCCTGGCCTGTGATCAGCAAGGAAACAAGAAGAGACAGGCACTGCTGGTGAGCTCACTTTTTACTCTGTCCTGCTGCATCAGCGTAGTGAAGTATCGAAAGCTGAGGTGCAGCTGCAGTACAGGTGTTATTGGACTTGGGAATGAAGATGTTTTCCATATTGAGTCTAGATGAAAAGCTTCGTGGAGCATAATGAGCTCAAAATATTAAAATAAGTACTTGTTTGTGTGTCATCAAAAATTGAAAACATATCAGACTTCTTCAGCTCGTAAATTACTTACAGAACAGTAATTCACTAATATATCAGTTACTTATAATACATGATTATGGTTTATGTTTAATCGCTTGCATGGATTGTTTTTTAATGAAAAATATAATATATGACCACTGTATTGACATCAAAACAGAGATAACAGCACTGGATTTAAAGATAATCTGCTTTATTTGTATTTCCTGTATTTTCCCCAGCATATCAGGCTTGTCTCCTGTATTCTGTTCAGAAACTCTCACAGGAAAACAAAGTGGCATCACTCAACGTCAGCAGGTCGACCCAGGTCAAACAGCACGATTGGATTTTCCTCCAGAAATACATAGACAGGCTGCAGGCTCAGTGGGCAGTCAAAGGGTCCAGTACAAAGGTAATGTGCGCACTCAATAAGGCACAAATTTACCACACTGTTGTCTCTTCACACTCCTGACCCTCCCTGCCAATACTCTTCTCCACAGGTATGATCTCATGGAGAGGCTGTCCAGTGTGTGAGGCTTAAGAAGAAATATGACGGAGGATCAAGACCGCAGTTAAGACAGCAGTGTCGCATGGCTCAGAAGTCGTTCTCCTGTAATGTCTTGTTTTTGCAAAGCAATGAATTTGATTTCATGCGCTCATCCATTTCAAATAAAAGAACAGGTATCCTCAACACGGTATGCAAATGATTTGCTGGGGGAAAGAATCTAACATCGGAAGTCAGCTCAGTGGTCGATGTTTCATTTCAAAATGTAATTTTGTGGTATATTGTATATAGATACTAGTTACAAAATTACATTTGCTGCCTAGGTAACCATATATATGTAATTTTCATAAATCAATCAATCTCTTCAAAAAGGTGTAGAAGCAAAATGATCAAATGACTAACAGAAGGGAGACCATGAACAGCAATGGACCGGAAGGAAAGGAGATGAAAGAAAATAAATAAAAATCCCACTGAACCAAAATGTGAGATAGCAAATAAGATGCAAGAACAAAGAAAAAGGTAATGCTCTGTAGTCCGTCAACTTTCGTTCATTCCATGCAAGCTCAAACATTCATTTTCACTAGTTATTCTGGGCATTACATCCATCTATTAATCAAAATAAAAACAAAGAGATAGAATGGAGAACACAAATATTGATTTTATGCACACATATTGCATATTAGATGAGAGGGGATAGCAGGTTAAGATCAATCTCTCTTGATTCTAGCTGAAAGCTTCTCATAACATAAATCTATTAACCTTTAAATGGAAGCATTTAACAGAATATCAAGTAGTTGTTCAAACAATTTAGCAAATTATGCTTTTTTTGTAAAATATACAATGATCATGCTGTTCTGAAATAGATCCTTCAGGAATACAAATGACACAAATGCACACATTAAGACTAAAACATACTTAATAAAGTCTACTCATCATGATTGTTTTAGACAGCATATGACTCCAAAAAAAAAAACCTACCCACCTCCTTATGGATCCAGCTGCAAGTGGGTAATCAATGAATGTAATTTCAAATTCTGAATCTTTTTGGTTGGTTTGGGGGCTGTGTGTGTGTGTGTGTGTGTATGTTTGAAGGGTGGGGGTATAGTCACAGTCCCCACCCCCATAACTCACCTGCATAGTAGATATCTAAGTATATAATAAATGAAGTATTCATAGGTGCCTTAATTTGTCTGCCCTTTCGCTGCATGTGTGCAGAGTGGTATATATATATGCATGTCTACCACCCAAATCTGAATTCCTCAAACTCTAAACCGAGAAATGACACCAGTCAGGGCTCATTATACCCTTGCAATGTTAAATGACCTTTCGACAGTTTCTGCTCATGAATTCCTTATGACTAGGGCCAGGAGCAAAGCTGGAGTTGTCATCTTGCATGTAATTCAGGCCTCCACAACAAAGGAGCTTCAATTTGAAGCCATGAGTCAAAAAAAAAAAAAACATTCAATTAATTGTGGCAATCATCGCAGCTAACCATTTAATTACCTTTTAAATCAATCTCATGAGCAGAATGGTAGCAAAGTGTTTATGTCCATTGACATTTATTGTGCTAGATTCAGTTTAATGTGTTAAACATTGCAAAAATAAATTTAATTGTTCGCCTGTTAATTCAAATGTTCAATAGGTATGTTTTTCTATGCATTGGCTGGAAATGTTTATTTTAAGAGTGGAATTAATTCTGCAGTTCTTTTTTTTCAAACAGCTTCATTTCTGATAATTAATAAACAAGAACAAAATTTCTCAAATTTTTGTCAGGGGAAGGCCCAGTTTTCTAACTATTGAAATATTGACTTGATAGTGACACTTGTGAAACATTGAAATAGAAACAAATGGGAAGTTTTTCTGCTTCCAGAATTCCAGAGTGCTTACCTTTGGCGGGCCACCTGCAGAAATGCGTGAGATGTTTGAATGATCCAGGCTTTATTTATTCATTTTAAGGAAAGCATTGTGTTCAAAGCCCTTCTCTCACCTTTCAACCATGAATGCTTTATTGCTCTGTTTATCCTGTGAGCCTGCTGTGCCAGTATGTTGTTCTTTTTTCACGAAGACAGAATGCTAGCCTGTGGCACATGGCAGAGCAGAGATGTTGAGACCAGTGGTAACAAGCTTGCCAACTTTCTGAAAATTTGCCCATATATATTTTTGCCAGTGCTATCTGCTACTGTTTGAGCATTTTTAAATCAAATGCACTAAAACTGGCAACAGTTCCCAGAAAAATGTTATTGTTGGTCTTGGTCATGTAGCTGACATTGTCGAAGTGAAATGTGACCAGTTTCTTAAAAATCAACGTTGCATGCACAGTAAATAAATCCCTGCTGTGTGAATGCACCGCCCCTGCTGGAATGACTGTCCAATTGGCTGCTAATAGATTGTCCTTGAAAGACAAACAGGAATTATCTTTCAGATCAGCACGCAGGCTGCCAGCTGTTTATGGTCATCTCTGTCATTTCCTTTTTATGTAAATCATATTTCTGCTATAAATACTCATTCCATAGTTAACTAGATTTTGAAATTGTCCCTCTGTTTGACCACGTTTGTTAAAAACATTTGCATGTCATTTTGATCCACAGTTCCAATGGAATATTTTCACTGACTAATGCCTCTTATTTAAGTCTCATTTATGCATCATGAAGTAAATAAAATTAAATAATGCTGCCAGTCCCTGCCCTCTCTCCAGTTTTATTCCTGACAGCTGTTTTGTCTTTGGTCTGTCTCAGATTGTCATTTTTAAGTCGTTGAGTCTGTGGGCTCCAGTTGTAATCCTAACGTGTGTAAAGACTTGTGCCAAATTAAATCATCCTCGCAGGATGTGATTTCTCAAAATGATATTTTTCTGTTTTCTCCAGACTTACCTGTAACAATGCCATTTTTCTGCTTCTATAGGAGGGTACAGGAGTGATGAACAGCTCATAATTATTTTCTGACTGTTTAATTTGCATCGTGTCTGTGCTGATTACAAAATGATTGCTAATCTAGGAGTGTCTACAAGGACACCTGGAGGATAACTGCTGAAATTCATCATGACAGCCCAAATGGTCACATTCTTAAGATTTTTTTTTTCTGGGACCAGCTTATTACAGATAAAAATCTAGATCAAAATATATGTGGCAATAAATGCCTCTGTATAGAGTGTTGCATCATCCAGCTTATGTACATGCAGAAGGTTAGTCCCAAACTGAAACCTCCTCAGATTTAACCCAGAGCCATGACCCGTCAGAGCTGGTCAGTCTCCATGCTGTGGAAACCACAGAGGGATGAGGATAGCTGATTGAGCAGCTTCAACCGTGGCGTTTTAAAAACCACCAGTACATTTTTAAGGCTTTCCCATGTATTTTGGAGGTGGGGGGGGGGGGGGTGGTTGCGACGCCATTTGAGGTTCCTAAAATTAGAACTATGGGAAGGAAAATGCCAAACCTTATTCTGTCATCAAACCGGCAGTCAGATATAATTACTCAGCTTCATCAGCTTTGTCCATCTGCTCGTGCCGCCACGGCTCCAGCGAAACGTCCGGAGCGATGGGCATGAGATTGGCACTCGCGTAGTATGGAAACGTGACCGGGCACTGGGCACTGGTGTGACTAGCAGCACTGTGGGTCCTGTTTGGGCGGAATAAAGGGCCACAGCCAGTAGGGGCTGACAGAACGTCTTTATCTGATCATTGTAACTGGGAGCAGACACTGGAACTGTTCCGCTGAGCTGCTGACATGGGAAGCTCTGTTGCCCCCCAGCAGTGCCTGAGACTGACCTGGCACAGCCTGCAACCCAACTCCCCTCCTCCCTTCCCCTCCACTCCTCCCCCAGCTTCTCTACCTCCATTAAAATCAAGCCTGACAATTTACATAGAAGTGCTAGGGCTTAACAAAACTGGTTTCTAACTGCCATTGAGCTGGGAGAAGTGTATGCAAAAGACAGCAGTGACAAATAAATGCGCATGAATGCATTTAACTGCTTACAGACATTTTCTGCTGAATCAGTAAGAAAATATATAAAAAATATTAAGAAATTAAACAGAGAATGGATTGCTAAATCAGAGCCTCAGCAACATGCACTGGGTTAATTAATTATCATCAATAATGAGTAATATAAAAGGAGTAAACAGCTACTATCTTTAATTTGTGTTTGTTATCCTCATAAAAGGGAACTTATTTAAATAAAAACAGTACGCACACTTTGTATTGGACATAATTTATTCACAGTTATTTATTGATAACTGTGATCATTTGTATTTTGCTGTTTGTTGTAGAGTGCTGAGCACCCAGCCGGCCTGCTGCTGCACGGAGGCTTTTGTCACGGCTGGAGCATTTGGGCACATGGCTGCATGGTGTCCGTCGGCTGTGTGCTGACATTGACAGGACTCACGGGCAGGTCCCCCTCCAGGACATCTCTCCAGCAGGGGCCTGCTGGTTTGGATTTCTCAACAAAAACTAACAACTTAACCCCAGGCGTACTTTCATCATGGAATCTTCCATCACAAGTAATAGGAGAATGAAGAATTTTTTTGCCTTGCTGCCATCCACAGTCTTCTAGACAATGTCTGTCATGATTAAAGTCTCATCGCAAGGGTGAGGTCTGGCTTTGTCCAGGGCCTGCAAATCTGCCCTGGTCAGGAGCTGAAATGAGGCATAGAACCAGAGGACTGTAGAACTCCTATGCTGTCCAATGAGACTTGATCCAGCAGATCAGCTGGTCCTGATTGGCTCAGTGTGAAAAGGAAATCCCTCCCACAAGCAGTGCGATGACATCACACTGACAATTTCCATTATTTCTCTCAGTTTTTTGGCTAGAGATGAGACGTGAGAGCTTCTTCTTTTGAAATGGTGAGGAACGAGAGTAAAATGTTAAACATTGTTCAACAATAAATTTAATGAATGTATGCTATACATAGTAATATTCCATAAAAAGTATGAAGGAAGCTTAAAATGGTTCTGTTAACATTTTAACATTTTAAAACTTGACTGCAGACATTTTAAAACATATCACTATCCAAGACCTAATGGAAATAAATTTGTTTTGGATAAAGGCGACAGTATATGTTTCTTTTAAAATGGCCTCTTTCAGTTTTTTAGGACCCAGGTCTGTTACATTGCATAACAGAGGATATGAAAACATAAACAGGCCTCCTCAATGTCAGGACTGGAGGGCCCCAAGCCTGCAGATATTAGCTCCAGACTACACCTCTTTCCTTAATTCATCTCCTTGGTCCCGCAGGCACGCTAAATAATAAAATCAAGTGGTATAGTGTGAGCTTACAGCCTGCAAAAGACACAACCTTGCAGGAATTGGGCCGAATGGCCCCGCCATAAGAAGACCATTGTAGGCTAATCTTTTAGTATGAGACACAATTGCCTATTTCTGCTGATTTAAGATCATATAGCTTTCATCTAGACCCTATCCTCATCAAAATCCTTTAGTCCAGTGAAGGTTATCATAGTCTTAGGTCCCTTGAGGCTCAGCCATATCTTTGGATGGGACTATCCTTTCTATATTATACCCGATCACCAGAACAGAGAAGCAATCTGTCCCTCCTTTACAGCCAGAGAGAGAGAGAGAGAGAGAGTGTGTCATCTCGGCACAGATGAACAGTGTCAAGCTAATATTTTGTGATTTCACAAACCAGCTGCTATTGAACAGTAATGCTTAACTGCTGCTTGGGTAAATGACAGTTTCACAGGAGTTAGCTACACTTGGCATGTAGCACCTGCCATGTTGTACTATGTAAGAGGACTTAAGAGCAGTGTTTTTCAGTTAGTTCAGGCCTGGTCTTTTGTATTGTATATATTAACAGGGAAATAAAACACCCATGCAGTGAAGGTCAATATGTAAATTCATATTTAAATGATGAAAAAAGCACCAGTTTCAGAAAGCTTGTATCAAGGTCCACTCACCAAATGCTACAACAAAGGGAACAATGAAGCCTTTTTCCAAGATAAAAGATAACTCTTTCTTGTTAGTAATTACTTTCTCACTCTTTGATCAGCGTTTTGCTATTCTTTTTGTTGCCTTTGCTGAGTGGAGTTATTATCAATGAAAGAAAAACATCTGCTGTCATCATTCACCTTGGCTTTCAAGTTCTCTTTGCTCAGATCCTGCAGTCTCAAATCTCAGCAGCAGCAGAACTGAATGAAAGAGGCCTTGGCCCAGATTGAGTAAGGTACAACAATTCTGAAGTTGCAATGAGTGCTTTTAAGTTATACTCTGTTAGTAATAAAGAGCCTTGCTTTGCCCTGTGGCCTTGCCAGCAGGATAAGACACAATTGTACTTATATAATCATGGGGTGATTGCTGCCTCAGGTTGGCCCCACTTTATCTGTGGAAAGCGATAAAGTTATACGCCCTCGGAAAATTGAATGCAACAGCACAGTTCTGCTGGTGGAATGAGAGCAATCATCGACAAAACAAGCTCGAAGGTGCCAGATGATTTATAGGAGAGGCAAATGTTACTCAAAAAGTAGAACGAAACACAAAGAATGCCACTGCTTAGATTTCAAGTTCAGTCCTGTTCAGGTTGATGTGATTGAACACTATGTATGTATTGACTTATACAGAATATACTTTCTGACATATTATGAAAAAACATAATACAGGAATAATACCAATTCCTTGTACTAACAGACCTGGCGAGGGTTACAACACCACTATAACTGAGTGTGTGGAATAATTATATATATATTCAAAAAGTTGAAAATTAATGAATGAATTTTACTGCATGTTGAGTGAGTTTTACTGTATTTTCTGTACTGGAAACAAATTACAGAAATGGTTCAATGTCCATAAAAATGGCCATCTGGAATATTTCCTCAGTTTAAGTACTTTATGTTACTGAACAACACAAGCCAGTGCTACACACAGTCATTATTCTAGGAGTCTGAAGTCTTTAAGCCAAGCCTTTTGTGCACCATGGAAATTTCATGTTAAACAAAGCTGGTGATTTGCCACAAAAGTAAATAAATGTTGGGCATTATATGAGACTGATATAACTCCACATTTTCCCCTTTGGAATAAAATAATCACCTGGAATATGTTTGTGGACACAAACACCAGACTAAGATTCATTCTTTTAAAATGTCCCTCTGGTGAATCAAATAATAGATTGAAATAATTAGGGTAAATAGTAAACTACTTTGTTTGTAAGTTACCAGCCTAATTATGAGGCATGATCAGACATCACTGTAAAGACCAGATTTGTGTGTGTTTGTGTGTGTGTGTGTGTGTGTGGGGGGGGGGGGGGGGGGGGGGGGAATGGATTCTATTGTAAACATTTATGTTCCCAATTTGATCTTAAAAGTTCATTGCAAATGACCGTCATAATATAGGATTACAGGCTAATCACATGCAGGCTGAGTAATCATTGTATACTGTGTGAGTTACAACCGGGAAAGTGATACACTTTACAAACTCTCAGACCATAAAGAATTCAGCTGGTATAATCCGCGGTTCCACTGTACCCCGGCCTGCTGCAGCGCACACTGGTGTGTCTGGTGACATGTTTATGTCCAGTTATACTCCATCAGTCTGCAGGGTAATTGAACAGGTGGGAGTTGATGAACTCTAATCTTTCCCATTTTGGGCTGAGTGGCGGCAGGGAATAGGCTGGCTGCTGCATTGACCGCCACTCTCATTCATTCCTCCGGGCATCCGACGACCGGGGACCCTTTAAAGGTTCAAGGCACAGCAAACTAAAACAAATTACACAGTGACGTGACCTTTCTCTCCGTTCTCTGTGATCAATAAGGCGATGGGGGAGGGGCCAGGGTGAGTGCAGGAATGGTTAAAAATATTGCTTTATCAATAATTCATTGTGGGCCAGCGAGCAGCAGGCTCTGAATGTAGAGAAAGTGGCCGTCATCCTGGTCAGAGAGCACAGGCATCAGCTGGCCTCCATGCTATTTCAGAATCTTTAGCAAGCTATTCAGTTTCCTGTCATTTGTCTTTTTTTTCCCTGCTGAAATCTTTAGAACCTGCTTGGCGACAGTGGGCAGATTCCCAGGGAAGGTAATCAAAAATGATTTGACTTCCTGTTTTAATTTGCCACTCTTGCCTCTGTGGTCTATGTGAGAGGGGAAATGAGCTCCTCCTCCAGGGATTTAGATTATATGAGCCCTTTCCTCTGTACTCTATGCAGGGAACACGCTTGTCATTTGTTTAAAGCTCATCCACAGCACAGCACTCTGCCACTCACACCAGATTGTTGAAATGAAATATACTCCACCATTATTACAGCATTAGTAACATTTAAATGGGAATGTGTTTTTTTAATGTTATACAATTAGCTGTGCTAAGAACTAAGTAGCAGTTTCGCACAAATCTTTGGTGTCATGTTAAACAGAAAAAAAAAACCTTTTGCTGACTGCCTGTTTATTGTATAGATTTAATACGTTTTGAGAATACAAAACAAAATAGCTGGCAGAGTTAAATCCCTAAATTTCATTATGCAACTCATCTTCTCTTGATTTGTTGAGGGCGTCTAGCCTGTGGATTTATACAAACCGCCATAAATGGATTTATTTACATTGCAGCAGGTGCAGCTGGTCCCACCTTCCCTTTAGCAGTATTGATCTCATATCAGCTCTAATGCTCATATTGACATGGAACAGTCATCACTGCACTGGGCATTAGCTGCAGTGATTGATTAACAGTGAAACTGTGAGAGATGGCAAGACATTGATGCACAGTGTGTTTGTGCATCTATGTGTGTGTGTGGTTTTTGGCATGTATCTGTAACAGGGGTGGGCACAGATACACATACGACTGTATTACTGTATTGATCACAAGTGAGAGGTCTTATTCAGTTAGATTTGACAAAATAGTTAAGCAGAATAGTCCCTCTGGAAAGAACTGGTGCCTGTCTCAACAGAAAATCCCAAATCTCAGGAGAGTGATGAATTGACCTGCTTTACTATAGGTGTATAACCATTGTGGAAATTAAGATACCGGCAAAGGTTGGATGGCAATATATCACTTTGCACGATACCCAACAACATTATAGCCCTTATGGATCTTTGCGTTGTACACTGTACCCCAGTAAACACAACCACATTGTTGCTGAAATGTTGAGACAACCTGTTTTTTGATGCTGGCAACATGGTGAGGAGCATGAAGAGGCAGTGTATTTGCTGGGCTCATTTATGGAGAAGATATGCTGTGTCAGCTTTGTATGTAGCAAAAAGGGAATCCAAGCTAGAAGCTTTGAATGTGGTTCTTTCAGTTCTTAAACTGTGTAACTTTTCAGATCTGCAAACATAATGACGATGATCAAATTCATCACAAACAGCTCTGTTTCTCAGTGAGATGGAAGAAATCCAAGGGCAAGAATGGTCCCACAGAGTTAGCCTGGGTTTGTTTCCTTCAGGACTAGCCTTTGGTGGCACTTACGTCAGACTTGCTGTTACTCACTGTCCCTGCCCTAGCTCCTCCAGAGGGGGCTGGAGTGGCTGAGACGTCGTCACGGTTACACGCAGGCCCAGGAGATGTTTAGTTTATGCAACCCTCCACATGTGACTCAGCCCCAGCTACTCACCCTCCAGGACCCTGTCTTCCCAGGAAGCTCTCTGTTACCACGGAGAAACACTGCCGAGGCATGGGCAAACAGCTGAGGTCTGTGACCAAGCCTTTGCGCAAGGGACAGACAACATAGAGATCGCCGTCAATCGTCTGACTCACAGGAATGCAATCGAGAATGAAGACGACCTATTGTATTTGCAGTCTGGGGCGATTTTCAAGTTCATTATAGGTGTGGAGAATTTATCATTGAAAGGCGTTCTGTCAACATAATCATAAGCATTTGAACATTAAATAGGCAACGGAAATAACGTATCAAACATGGAGGATACCTTCATTAAGCTGTGCTTACCGCAGAAATGACTTAATGAGCTGTTTTATGTAAATGGTTTCTGATAAGCAATTCAACAACACAACAGATACAATGGATGAGAATAATTTTATTCATGAAATTTCAGGCAAATAAAGAGGACTGTACAATTTATGATGCATTATTTGTCGGCAGTTTGCTGAGATACTTATTGATTAGCAATCCACCATGCCAAGCTTGGTCAGATTAGATCTTTTGAGCCAGTGTGTGTCCACTATTGAAATGTTCCTATGCAAGAGTATACTCTATTCCAGGTGAGGAGACTCAGTTACAAGAAAAAGCAAAGCAGTACATGCTTTATTCTCACAACAACCAATGTAGACACACGCAAAATGGAACTGTAGGTCCATGAATGGATCTAGGGGGGCTCATTTCCAGTTGAAAGACCAGAAGCAGCCACTTAATCGGTTTATGCCAAACACCAAAGTGCACAATGCCAGCTGTGGACATCAGCTTGACCTTGTGGCCAGTCCTAACATTGTTGGGGATGGACAGGGACTCTGAATTTAATGACCAGAACCTCACTGGTTCCAGTCATGGACACATGTGCCATTTGAGATAAATCATGGCCTGGTCATATTTCAGGCATGTGGGGTTTTTTTTTTTTTTTAGACCAGGGCTTCTGGGCTCAGATGAATGTGCGCACATGCGTGAGTTTCAGCACTGCTGAAAGTACCCCTGTCCAGGCCGTTTGCATATGGCTCACTGTTACTGTGATTACTGTGCAGCTTGACTGATGAAAAGCCCACTCCACATCGTAAGGATGGCTGTATCTCAGAAGACACACTCAGACAACCGCGTCATTAAGAACCGGAGACTACCTCTATGTGCATTCATCTCACAGAAAGTCTGCCCCCACTGCAAAAAACACACCCCCCCACCCCCCCGCCAACTCTTCCTGTTATTTTTCCCCCCCAAAAAGTTTTCTTGTTTATGCCAGCAGCTCAGCTTTGTAAAGTGCATATTTCATGAGCCTTGTTGAGAAGTTATATTATGTGTACAGATGCGCTGTTTGCTTTTCTCAACAACATTGTTTCATACCTGCATATCAGTTGAGCATATAATGCCTGATAAGATAACTCATAATAAACTTGCATTATCATATTTTCTCTTTCTTTCCAGCTGAAAATGTTTTGCCTACCAGAGCATTCCCATAAAGAACGAATGAATATTCCAGTTTGTCCAGTCTTGGAAGTCTATTTTTTCCATAAATGTTCTTTATGACTTTGTTGCAGAGCTGGGATTTTGTGGGGATTTTCCTCACGATAATATTACCTCACATACAAATGTGAATCTAACAAGAATATCCCCAGTACCTCGGGAACATTTTGTGTTTACTTGGTGAATTTAGTTTCTTCATAAGGCAATTATGCAGCACTAGGATTACAGGATTACAGAATGCAGCGCTAGGATCACAAAAAAAAAAAAAAAAAAAAACGATTACTGATAGAAGTGTGTTATTCATAGTTATGAAATTGTGGACTTATTATAATATATCTATCGTTGTGAATGCAAATGTCTTTGCATTCTATGATGCAGAAATGCGCTGGTATTTATTCATTTATTTAGGAATGGGTGCCTTTCAGACAGCAAAGCCCACACCAGCATCTGAGTAGCATTTTTACCAGCATCTAAGAAGCATTTTTACCAGCATCTAAGTAGTTAAAGTATTTAGGATATATATGTGACAATCTAATAAACAAGGGTCCATACAGGACAATCTGAGAGAGAGATGGGGACATGGGAGATGGTTTTGGTGTGACAGCATAAGGCAGGCTAAAAGTGACTACTATTTCTAGGGTCACAAGAACCGATGGTTTCAGTGACCAGGAACAATGGTGGAGTGGATACATAGCTTGTGGCTCAGAGGTTGCAGGTTTGATTCAAAGGTGAGGCACTGCTTTTGTTCTTTTGAGCAAGGCACCAATGTTGAATGACTTCAATACATTTCCCAGCTGTAAAAAATTGGATTTATTCAAAAAAATTGCAAGATGGGCATTTTCTGGAAAAAAATGAGAGTGCTCCCACTGGGAATCATTTTCACGGTTCTGGTACGTCAGTCATTATTTATGCTCAGAGCATAAAAAAGTTGTTTGACTTGTTTGTTGTTTTGATTTTCTGTGTCTCAACTACAGCATCATTGCAAAATGTTCAGACCAGGTCATGTTTCAGTCCCCATCCCCTCAAACTTGCTTTGCTTTGTTAACTGCACCAAATTGACCATTCCCATTTTTGTCCACTTGAATTATTAACGCCCTTAAATTATTAATCAAGTATAATAAGTCCTCAAAGTGTGCTCATGAATAATGGAAAGAAAATGATCTAAAACCACATTTTCCCCCTCTCTTGTATGCCTATATATAGACATTGGATTTAACTACAGATAGCTGCAATCTTACAGTGGAATCTTGAGGTGTGATATCTAAGTTGGAAGCCTTGGAGTGTGATATCAAGGTTGTGTCAGATGATCCAATGGCGTTCAAAGGACAATTTTACAAAGCTAAAAATACTTATGATGTCACAGAACATTCTCTTTGCTTTGTTCTTTATTTTCATTGGTCATCATCTTTGTGGGTAATTTGCAGGGGTCACATGCAAGTTCAAGTGAGGGGAATCGAGTTTAAAAATGATTCCAAATGGAGTCATATACATTCAAACAGAATAAATAAGTCAGAACATTTTTATTAATGTGCTTAGCATAGTATGTATGGAAGAAGCTTGGACCTGCTTCCCTTCTTATGGTCCTATGATAATAATAATAATAATAATAATAATAATACAATTTAATAAAGCACTATCTAATCTAGTCATATTTAACCTATGTGCTTATTTTTGTCTTGCCTTTGTGGACCACAACAGAAGGCGAACCTTCTTTCACCTCTCATTGTTGCCAGAAACCCACAGTAGGTGCCAGTCTGGCAAGAACAGGTAATTTAGCCCAGCTAGACCTGGCAGTTAAATTTCAAATTAGCGTTGTTATGATTGAAGATACAAAGTAAGGGATCTGACATATACGCAATATTTTTTATCAACTTTAAAAGGTTATGCTAAACATCTGGTTTAATCTGTATGTTCACTCTTCAACATGTAGTTAAGAATGGGAACTTGTCACTTGCAAAATAAATTTGGATTGGAAAAAGACATTATTCTAAACAGAATCCTACAAATTCAAATCCAGAATCCAAATTCAAATACAGTAAATATTGACATTAAATGGTTTTGGTTTTGAAATGGTTCTAGATTTTAAGGTGAAACCAATCATATAGCCTTTGATTCTTTAAGACCAGGATGGATCCTGGCAATAGAATATTCTTTGAAATAGTAGCATGAACAATATCACCACAGCATCACAATGACATTCATGATGACACTGTTAGCGAAAAAGCACAGCCAGTGGAATTATGCCATATTAACATGCCTGATGTCTTTGTGGGGGATGCTCAAACTACACTGGAGGGAAAGTTAGGTTTTTTTTTTTTTTGTCAACCAGATGGTTTGGCTTCAGCACCAGAAAAAGACAAAACACATACCGAATATAAAAATCATGCTTAGTTTGTTTCTGTTTGTACTGTCTTCTTCTAGATAAAAAAAGTGTAGGTGGAACTGATCTCAGGTGACTTAAACCTGCATATCACGAATGCCATTACAGTCTCAACACATAAATTGGCACAGATGGGTCACCTTTAAAACAGGTGGGCTGCATTTCAGAAAAATCTGTTTTAAAAAAAAGGATTCCAAATGCATACTGGATCCCCAGGATTGAAACTAAAATCTACCGGCCATGGGGCGAAAAATCCAGGGAAAAATCCAGCTTTCCTCACTTTGCAATCAAACACACTCTGCATCCTCTGGCCTTTGTAATTGCACATGATTGCCTTTTGGTTTCTGTTCGGCTCCTAACTCATCACAAGAACAATCAATTCCACAAGCCATGCCCCATTAATCCAGCCCTGCGGAGCCTGGTATAATTATTAATCAAATTTTCTGCTCGCGACCTCTGTGGCTCCAATTCCCTAAACCCCCTACCCAATCAGCCTTGCAGCCCACTCAGGGATCGCCACGGAAACCGGAATCAGGCTTCCCGACTCAAAACGGAGAGGCTATGGGGTTTTGATTTAATAGCGCCCACTAATTCACCTGAGGCAAATGGCGGATCGTTCCTGCGTTTTGTCTTCCCCGCCCGCCTTCAGGCTTCATCCAGACTTGGGGGTCACCTTTACTCTCGCGCCATTCGTCTCTCAGTCGGCAGCTGTCGGCGGCAATCCTCCCCGCTGTTCTAATCGCGTTTCTTTACCTGCAGCGTGGCGGTCACCTTCTCAGATCTTCCAGCGGCCTGCTATCTAGCTCCTCACTCCACTTTATCTGTCTTACTGGCATATCATCTACATCAAAAGAAGATCACTGATACTGTCAAAGGCCTAGCTCAAGTGCTGGCTGAGACACAACATGCTAAAGAGTTCATACTTTTGGGGAATTCATTACCACAGTTTAGTCCCTGTGCATTTCATGTACAGTGTGGCCCCGTTATAACACGATTGTTGAGGTCCATAAAATGTCATTGCGAAAAAAAAGCAGGGTTGCGCTAAATCGGGGTTCAAGAAAATCAGCGCTCAAACTGACCCAAAGTTGACTTAACATCCTGAAACACCCCAAAATGTCCATATTTTTGTCCTATTTGACCCGTTTTTTGCACGTTTACCTTTGAATTCAAGAATTCCACAAACAAATCATTGTTGGTACAGTAGAACACAAATAAATGTTCTCTCTCTCTCTCCCTCTCTCTCTCTATCTCTCTCTCCCTCTCTATCTCAATTCAATTCAATTCAATACAAAATGCTTTATTGGCAGGACAAAAATACAAATTTGCAATGCCAAAGCTTAGGCAAATTAATAGAAACATTAGTAATAGAAACACAACAATAGTAATAGAAAAGTAACATATATAACAATATTTCTATAACAGTAATTTCAACTTGTTTTATTGGCAGGACAACAACAGTCATATTGCCAAAGCAACATACAAAAACACAGACACAACATATAACAACAATGCGACATTGGATTTACAATGCCTAAAATAGCATTACAACAAATAAAGAAAAGGAAAATAAATAAATAAATACATACATACACACACACACACACATTATATGTATTCACACAACTACATACATGTATTGTTATATCTATAACAGTATCTCTCTCTCTCGCTCTCTCTCTCTCTGTCTCTGAAAGAATCTGCACGATGCAACTATTTGTCAAAAGAATTGTGTGAGATGGCTTGTGGTATGCCACTTAGAGATCATTGACATGTGCTATGTCTCCCACAAACCCACAAATCTCAAAGACTTGCAAATACAAGTGGCAAGTCCATGAGGAAAAAAAGAAAAGAGTCCACCCATGATGATATTACTCCTCTGAACAAAACTTGCAGAGGCATTTATGTTCAAAACTGTTGCTCTCAAAACATAAAATATTTACAGAAATTTTGAATATGCTTACTCCTGGAAAACAATTGGCCGCTACAGTCTGACTCCTCTCCTTAATGAACTTGAGCACAGCGTGGGATGTCTCCCTTTTACTTCGGCCAAAGTTTGCCTGGAACTATGGTAGGGTGAATTAATATTACATCCATTTTTTTACGATAAATGTTTAATCTGACATGCAGTTCTCTAAATAATGAATTAGCCTAGGTCTGTGCTCTGTGTGCTTCTAAAACTTCTCTTGTTTAATTATGGAGGGATGTCAGAGCAAGCTATTTTTCATATTTTATTATGACTATCTCGTTTCCATCTTATCGTATTAGTAATAATGGAATGTGATATAGATATAGGCAAGAAGCCTGATGTATTAGTTGAAGCAGTCATTTGTGTAAATTGACTGAAAAATATGAACTGTGGTATATTTTATTGTCATTACTTAGTTTTCTCTTATGAGCAAAATCATTTTAGTTTGATATTGCTTTTCCCCAGTGGGTATATATTCTTTATGTATTTGTATACTTCTCTTAGCACTTAAAGCTTGCTTACACACCCCTACACACACACACACACACACATTATTCAATAAATCTGACTCGCACAATCAACAACACACTTATTATTTCATATCAATAATCTGAAATAACATCTCT
The DNA here is from genome assembly GCA_019788955.1 of Albula glossodonta. NCBI lineage: Eukaryota > Metazoa > Chordata > Actinopteri > Albuliformes > Albulidae > Albula > Albula glossodonta. The sequence continues at coordinate 1,220,853 of JAFBMS010000032.1, forward strand.
GTCTATGTACATCTATTGGACAGCCAATTTCCCTCAGGAGAAACTGTAAACAAACACAGTTAGCATCACTCACACAAGTGTTGTGCAGAGAAATCAGATATCCTTATGAGTTGGAGAAATATAATTGAAAATGAAAATGTCTGCGCTTATTTATGCTTGCAGAATTGGCCCTCTTTTTCAACGATGTCCTCTGTGTATAAAGCAGTCAACATTTTATTGTGATGAATCCTGCACCCTGTAACAGGTTTCTTTTGGATTACAAAGCCAGGGCCATGAATTGGTGTTATATAATGACACATTTGAAATTGAACATGGGAATCATATTCATATGCTTCTTGGAAACCCTAATTGGAAGGTTTTACAATCATAAATATAACGACTGTACAAGTAGCTGAATCTGTCTCCACACTAAACTTCAGTGACACACTGATCAAACCACTCTGCAGTCGTTTCCCATCCACTCTCACCTCACAGAGGATACACCATCCATTGTACTTGTGCTACTAGAGGATGAAGCAGTATACATTTGCAGAATACAGAAGTTATTTTTACTAAAACCTTTTCAAACACTTTAAAAGGAAAATTCCATTACGTTGTTTAGATTGAATGTTTTAAAATGTAATTTCTCCATACTGATTTTCTGCAATATATATATGTAGACATGCACATATATATATATGCATGTCTACAATAAAGAGAATATACACAGAGACACATCTGTCTGTTCTGATTGAGTTGCCTATGCACTTACAGAAACTAAGTTTGTTTGATTGACTCCCAACCGCTGAGTCATGATATGCCTTTAGCTGTCGCATTTTTTAAATAATAGTTCTCTCCTGAGTCCAAGAGATTGTTGGTGGCCTTCAAAACCCTGTTCCTTATACCATATGCCAAAAATAAATAAAAATATTGATTGATGTGGTACTTCAGTGATATTTCATCTTAAGTTATTTTAAACCAATTGAAGCCTCTTCAGTCTGGAGCACTTTATCTCCCTGTCTGTCCCTGAGTGGGCAGCTCTGTGTGAGAGAGCTGATAGGCTGATCACAATCTTGAGTCCTGATGCCAGCGTTTCAGATTTGGGGAAAGATATGGCAGGTATGAAGATATGGCAAATATGGAAGAGCAGAATGTGCATTTGTCAAAAGGGAGGAGGAAACCTTGCAGAAAGACCCCATAGATGGATTTTATTGGAGGCATTTTAAAATATCATGTGGAAGGTGTTCTCTTTAATCTATTATAAAATGGAATAGCACATGTTTTTAAAAAGACTTATGACTGTTTTGAATGAGTTTCACTTGTGCATTTGATTGAATCAGGCCATAAAGCTGTACCAGTTCCTACACTTCCTACAGAAACTGGGTGAACTAAGCATACCAAAGCATAATGATGAAGTGTTTTGTTCTGTTGATTATTTCTTTGTTTCTAATTTGCAGTGATTGGCTGAACCACTTAACACAGTATGTCTTTGTATGTCTGTGAATCACAGTGAGGCACATGTAGTGGCAGCCCATGCATAGAAATATGAAACCATGGCTCTTATTTACTGGATTGTAACAATGGGGTACAATCATGATTGCTGAGCTCCATCACACTCAGTCTGGTTGTCTTCTGCTGTCATCAAGTAGCAGAAGAGTAATTACACTGCGGTAGCCGAGCAACACTTGATTAACGTGAAGAGTCTGTCAAAGATTGTCGTGTTGGTGTTGGAAGGTCTACATTGCTTGAAATGTTAACTTGCAGCAGTTTTGTTGGGAATTGCATTTTAAGGAGATCATTATTGTCATGTGACTTTGTTTTGGGACACCCTGGAGTTTTCTAAAGTCTTTGGAATGCAAGAGAATCATTCTGTATTATAGATGCATCTGATCTTATCGCCACTGCTGCTATTAGTGCATCAATGACATTATGAAGTTATAATAATGACAATGATATATAATGACAGCTAACCATGAAATCTGCCAAAAGTGATCAAGGAAACTGAATGGAGAAATTTAAGAAGCTGAATGTTGTTATCTTAGCTTAAGAGACAGAGATAATAAAGACAGGACATATAACAATATAGAAAAGTTTTGCAACCAACACAAAGCCACAGAGTGATGACTGCCACATTCCACTCTGCTAACCATGGTGGTAAAATTTTCATCTGTAAAATATAACAGGAATGAACAAAATTGAAGGCCAAGGGCATACATTTCATTTTCAGTGACACGACTATTAGGGGCATCTTTCAGACTCCTGATATACTGCAATGATACTTTTCTGTGTTCAAAGTTTAACCCACAGATGTGCCAAAAGCACTACATCATTGGATTTCTGTATGTTTTATTTGTAATCCCTTGGAACATTTTATTCCTGACGTTGGTCTTGTGTGAAAATACTGCTAAGGTGTGAAAAGGTGAAGATTTTCATATTTTCAGAAATGATTATGGTAAACAGCAAACCACCATTCTGTAAAAACATATACTTGTGACTCAAAATGTACGGGGACTCAGATTTTCTGAACTATGCATGTTGTAGGATGTACAAATATGTAATTCATCTTTTTGGAATTTTTTGTCATTTTGTGTTCTAAAATTCAGAGTAACAACATTTTTTTATTGTTTGAAACTAATTATTGCTGGTTATAATTTGACAATTGAACTAAATCCCCCTGCATGAGAAGCACTTGATCAGTAAGTGCAAATGTGAGACCTTTTGGTTATCCACTGAGTAAAGGCAAATGAACAGCTGTGCCTCCCTCAATTGTGAGTTCAGATCCTAGCCACATTGCCATAGCCTGAGAAAATATAGATATAAAGCAGGCAATGAGTCTCATTGCTCTCTAGTGGCCTCTCCTGGCCATCCAGGTACCTGCAGGTGAATGAATTGAGTTTATATTCTTCTTGGGCAGCATAGGCAAGATATGATCAGCGTGAGAAATATGAATACAACTGACCCGCCTACACTGCGGCTCTGGGTGGACTGATTTGGCAGGGAAACAAAATGGGATAAAATATTTTCATATCATGGTGAACCCTCACACTATTGTTAGAGCATGCTACATATTGCATTCATGAATGACTATTTATTAACTCTTTTGGAAATCATTGTATAAGTCATTCACAACCAGCTGAAATATTAAAAATGTGATGGAATACTTGATATATATTAAAAAGCAAAAAATACACCAGGAATCATTCACTGTGTCTTGATACTTCCTAATTGGTTGTTTTTGCTATGCAGTTATGCATAATTTATCAATGTTGTACTCATGAGGGATTCATGTGTGTTTTATGAAGGAGCCATGAAGTAACACTGTCTGTGTGACCAGGAAGGTTGTGTATGTGTCCGTTATGGGGGTTTATAATTAAACAGCGTGCATAATTACACAGACTACAGGCTCGGTATGGATGTACACAATTTAAATTTCTGATGAAAAATAGCATCCCAACAGCATCATATACAGAATTGAGAATTGCTGCATATAATTATTTTCTCATTTTTATGTACTCTGCAATTTATGGCTCATTACTTTCTGAATATGTTTTTTGTGTGTTTTAAATATCTCCCGAGCATGGCTCAGTCTCACATAGAGAGGCGTTGCTCTCCAGCTCCCACACCACTCCAAAAGTGCTTAGGAGTTCAAATGTATTAAGTCTCCTGGACTGAATAAACACTTTAGGTTTGGGCCTGTGACAGATGCAGGGAGGTCTCTCAAGCACGTCTCAGTAATCAAGCCTTTTGGGAGGACCAATAATTGCAAAGCTGAAGGATTTTCTTCACATGGGTTCTCTTCCCTTCAACATCACTACACTACTCCAAGCCTGTAGATGGTTTGATTAAAACCACTCTACCCAGCTCTGCGCTTACAGAAACAATCCTGTCAGGAACCTCTTAATTTGTTTGCCGTCATATCGGCCGGCGACTTCCACCATCAAAACAGAAAATTGGAAATTGAAGCCTTATCTACTGCTCGGATGTGTACTGTGCCAAATCAATTACACTCAAGTAACCCTCTTAATTTCTGAGTTATTTCCCTTTTACCCCAATATTTAATATAGGAGAAAAGGCAGATAAGTTTGTAATTTGAGAGCATACACTTACATAAGAATGTTTATGTGAATACTTTTCGGGGGGAGGGGAGGAAAATGTTTATGGGGGAAAGGATTTTTTGTATTAAACTGTCTAAGAGCTGTACATCATTTTAAAAGCTGCACAACTACATGGTCATGGAAGATGAATGACTAATAGAGGCTAAACCCTGAAATGAATTGCTGCATCATGCAATTCAATCAAAACAGAACTTTAGCTGCCTGGATTAAAATGAAAAGAACATGTCGGCCCCCCAGGCCACACCTTTGCCTGTTTGTTGGATTTTGTGTCGTTATCAGCATAAGGAGGACCCTTGTGAAATAATTACTTTGTTTGATTGCGTAGCGCATGTCTCAAACGAGACTAAAGTCTCTTTTTTGATTTGACTTTGAGTTTTGATTGAATAGGATATGCTCATAAAAGGAGATTAATTGCATTACATTACATTAAAGGCATTTATTAGATGATCTTATCCAGAGCGACTTACAAGGCAAAGTGCTTATGAATGGTACAAAAAAGTACAAGGTACAGTACAGGCGGAGGTAACTCCAATCCACTTTGCATCAAGGAGTTCTTCACAACCACCTCGTCTCTTACATTCGTACAAGGAACACCTCATTGGGTGTTATGCCTTACATACCCAACAGTACTGGTTTATGTGTCTGCAGTAAATTTGTTTCAGATAGAATTTGAAATCCAGAAACAAACACTGTGCTTCTGGAAAAGGGTTCTCCACCCCTGCCATATGGGGTTTGAAGTTTGCTGCCAGAAGTGCAGTTTGCCCTCTTTGTGTGGCCCATCTGGGTGGCTCCTCCTCTTCAAACGGATCTGCAGAAGTCAGGGGAGACTGCTAATTACTGCCGTTAGTGGTGCCAGGCCAGAGAGACATAATCTGTATGCCACATAACCCAAAAACTGCATGCACAACAACACTAAACACCGCGGTCCACAATATCATTACTTCTGGGAAAAGCTGAAAGAGGACCAAACTGCCAACTGGCCTTTTACAGCAAGCTAATCACCAAGAAAGTAAATATTGTCATTTATTCCCATGAAGGAGTCAATACTACCATTACAACTGAAACTTTATGCTCCCCATAAAGTTGAAATTTCTCATTCACATGCAGGGAATTAAGAGAGTGCAGGGAAAGTTGCAAAATGCGAAGCAGCAGTCAGTACTGTTGCTGTCCATGGTCCTGAAGACTATTGCTTTCCTGTGGCAATAGCTTGTTGCTGTCTATGTTTCTGACCTGGTGACCTTCTAGCCAATGAGAGAACTGTAACCTTTTTAACAAAATTAGCTGATGGTGTGACTGTGCACAGTATGCCATTGGTTTATCAACATGTCCATCACTGCGAATGGCTGGGGTGACATAACATCCTCTCTGCATCCCAAAAGACATTTCAGTGTGACTGTGATTTTAACAGTACTGGCTGGGATACAATTCAATGAGTTTATTTTCATTAAGGCAGATACAATTCACCAGAGTTTAATCTTTTAAAACATACTGTTTTGTTTTGCAATTACAAGAGTACATTCCAAAGGACATGCTTGTTTGTTTAAAGAGACTGAGTGCAGAGATGTTACACACATGCACACACACAGACAGACACATGCATACACACATACGCACACACACTATCTCAGATATACTCTCCCTCAGTTTATTGCAATCAATATTAAACTGATTCAGTTCCTCTGCCCAAGGTTCAAGCCAGTCTGTTTCTGTAGATCAATGTTTAGAGTTGGGCTTCAGTTTGTGAAATAGCCAACAGGTAAGACAACTAAAACAACCTTTACAAAACTTATGTGTAATTGTTGATTGTGAAGTTGTGATTGTGGACATTTTTTGTATTTTAATTTGTAAGATCAACAGTTTTTTTTCTTTCAGAAGCTGATTCTTTTTTAATCTTTAATCAGCCTCCTTTCATTATTTATTTTTGTTTTGTTTTGCATTATCTTATTATAATTTCGCCCTATATTTCAGTTTTTATGGTGCTGATTTCATAAATAATATTTTATTTACTTGTACTGTAACCCTCATTTATCATCCATGGGTATGAAATAATGGAGTAAGGAGCATTAATCAATGTTTAAATAAGCCCCATATTCAATAATTCTCAAAGAAAAGAACCTTGAACAGTCTAGTTCTGTGTGTGTGTGTGTGTGTGTTTGTATCTGCATGCGTGTATGTACATATATATGTTTAAGTTGTGTTCACGCAGGGAGTATTTGTAAAGATATTTTTATCAAGGCCATGTGCAGCCACACAGCTCTTAACCTCTAAGGAATTGTGACATATGTGAATTGTTGAATGGGTGAAATACAGCAGCTTATTTCCAGAGTTCTGACTTTGCTTTTGCACCTTTGTCTTAATGCATGTGTAATTTAAGGAGTTCAAAATTTACAACCACAAAAATCTGCTAGCAGAAAACATAAATTTATATGAGCCGATAAATGTGATTCATCATGGTTAGTAACAATTATGGCTTACTTGATTGTCCCGATTATTTAATGCATGGAGAAAACAGGTCTAAACTTAATTTAAGATCAGCTGTTAGGAAATGAAATATATTATGATTACTATAATAATTTAAAATCTTTCTAAATCATCTGAAATTGCAGGGTTTCCACTTTGCGTAATTAAGAAACTACACGTGTTACAATCACTCTCAGAGAAATTGTTAAAACTTTTCTCCAACCATAAAACATTTAAAACATTGTCCTTTGACATTTGTTTAGCAAAATCCTCTTCCTAGCATTTCTGTGGAGGACCAAGCTGAGGAGCTGAAAGGCTTCAGTGCTCATTCATTTTTTTTTTCTTTCTTCCTCAGTTGTCAGATATCAGTCACAGGCATGAATGTTGATGCCTGCGTTAATTTACATGCGTGCGTGAAAGACCTTAATCTAAAAAACCCGAAGCCAGACATGAATGAAGCCATGCCATCCCTGCGGCCAAATGCACCTGCCATACTGCATTTCATAACCCCTGGTTAATATCAGCAAAGACTGGTGAATATGAATCCTTTTGGTGCTGCAGTGCATGAAGTACCAAACTGTAGCCTACAGCGTTTCTTATCACAGGAAACCGCCCAGGTTGAAGCCAAGGCAAAAGATTGTTTCTTGACTGCAGTTCCTGTTCAAAAAAATATATACCACTCCCCATCCTTCATATTAAGTTGTGTTTTTCAAGCTAAATTAACCAAACATAGAGGTGCCAAATTAAACATGCTGTATTAGTTTACAGAACTAGCACTATTAAATACTCTGCAAAGTTGAAAACATGAAGTTATTTAGCAGGGATTAAGATGCTAATCAGTGCTATCTTTAGTAATTCTGCCCCTTACGTCTTTCACTCAGCTATCCAGAGCAGATCTTATAAGAAGTCCAAGGGGATACGTGCATGCATGTCAATGTATTCATATCACCTGGTTTGTAAAATGTGCACTAAAATTGCCTATGAGTGTGTAACCACTTCCTTATTGCATTCAGGTTTAGCTCTCTTGGGCTTGCTGTTCCTGATTACATGCTAGAAATAAAAATGAGATATTTTCTATGCTGCAATATGTCTGAAGGTGTTTATTTAATCATTAGCCTATTCCCCCAATGACACCCCCATGTCTTTTCTGTTTGCACTCCTATATTTACGTCAAAATAAATGTATGATTATACTTTTCTATTTTAACCTAAATTGAAGAAACTCAGTAACAACTTGATGTTTCCAATACAGTTATGCCATAAATACACATGTATCGGTGCACATTAATGAAAAGTGTTATTGAGGATACAAGAAAAAAATATTTTTGAAATATGAATATGAAAACACATAGAATCATGAAGGCACTCTAAGGGTTAATGAATTTAATAGTTAAATGGTGAATGAAAGACTCTGTGCTTCCTGCAAATGCAGCATTACAGCACAAGTGTAGCACCAAGTTCTCTGGGCACAGACTAAATGAAAGATTCAGGCTCATCTGAGCAAGTTATGTAACATCTCAGCGTGGCACCTAAAGCTGTAAGCGACTGAAGCTGGCTGCACAGTAAATACATAATTACGCACCGCTTAGCCACTCTGACACTGTCAGCATTGGCAACCATCTCACTTTAAAAACCAGTCAGAGCTTCGATTACCATTTCACTGCACTGTCAGTTTTATCAGTTTTATCAAGGCTATCTTTTAATAGAGATTTAGGTCTGGTCATTAGATTAGAACACTAGTTATTATATTATTGAATTTCAAAACTGACAATCAGCAAAATTTAATTCCTTGTACATTTCTTTGTTTTTGTTCTCAGTCAGCTAGATTTTATTATTTGATGCTGCAATTATAGTGTTACTTTTTGGGCAATGTTGTGGTTTAACAAGAATGAGGATAAGATTCCATTCTTGTCATTTAAGATTTAATCCAATATTGGGTGGAATTTCATTTGTCCCAGACTCGACTGACATATGAACAAACTGAATTTAGGCTTTGGTGCTCCAGGGAAACCCCTGGCTCAAGCTCCGGAGCAGGACCATCTCTCTCCCATCTCCCCAGCCCATAGCAAGCAAACTGGCTCTGGCCTCACCCCCTGCCAACCTTTCTGTGCCGCAGATCTGGACCTACTGCTCCTCCGTCAAGCGTAAGATATCGTAAGCTCCTCCATCAGCTTAAAACTAGGGTCCATTTCAGATATTACAGAACAGCATCAGAGATGGAGATGAGGCCATCTTATAGCACTTAAAGGAGTATTAACTATGCACTGGTTAAAACACATTAGTGGGGATTATGTTTAAGGTGGCAGATATACCTGACAGTATCATGGCTCGCCATCCACAGGTGAGTGCAGATGGATATATTGTGGCAAGTTTGCCTTCCAGTACTGCAATTTGATTAGAATGCATGCAAAGCATTGTGGTTGCAGAGGTGTCTTATATTGGTTCTAACAACTTCCTACAACCTGCATCTGCTATTGAATAATTTCACCTTGATAATACTGTGTATTTGGTGTGCAACATTAACATAAGCAAATAGGCTTTTAAAACATCTAGTCTGTTAATCACAGAGTTAGCCACATTTAATTTAAAGAGCAACATGATGGAAATAATTCTTTAAATGGTGAATGATGCTTTGACTAAAAATAACCACCTCAAGGCTTAGTTATTGAATCAAACTAAGCTTGAGCTGAAACAGAGAAATCCTGAAGGAACAATGTATGGTTACACATAGAAAGGCCAAATAGTTTGCTTTTCAGAGAACATAAAAAATACAAGAAAGAAAAACAAAAATATGGTGAGGAAAAAATAAAATTTTGTTTTAGTTCCTTAAAGGCAACAAAAGACAGACTTCAAAGGAAAATCCACTTTATCTGTATTTTAGCACTAAGCCAACATGGGAACAACAGCAAAAACTATAATTCCCAAACTGAGCTCGAGTAAATTAACAGAATTTTCTGTATTATCAGATATTACAGTTATAATTTAAAATGAAGCTGGAAAGCCGTGCAGGTTCCAATGCTGAATGCAGCCTCTGTACTGATAATGTTTTTTTAAGTACAGGTCCAAAAAATGAAAGATTATTGGAAGATTATTATAAGGTCTCCAGGCAGCCCAAGTGGTAAGGCATTTTCTTGGGAACCCGCCATGAGCCCTGTGACTGGGGGCTGAAGTCCCAGCTGTGCCGTTCCCAGCTATGACTGGAGGTACGCACTGGCAATTTAGCAAATGGCTCACCAGGGAATGATAAGGGCTAAGCCGGTTGAGTTCGTTAGCTTCATTGCTCTGTAGCAGCCAGTCCTGGTCGGTTGGGCACCTGTTGATGCATGACCAAAGAATGTGGCTGTCACTTAATCATCCCCAGACGTAATAGGCAGCATGCTACTGGTGGTATATCTGTAGTGGGGAAAGAGGCAAGCACTGGTTGTCACATGACTTGAATGAGTCACATGACACAGAATCCTCCTCCTGAGCCTGTGGGAGCAGGTTGGAATGGTGGACTAAGCAGTCCAGCTGAACTGAGGGCGGGAAAAAGAGGAGAATCCATTTCCCCAAAAAATATTGCTATGACTACAGTATTGGTGTTATCATTGCTGTTGTTCTCATCGCTGTTCTTGTAATAGCAAAGCCTTTTTTTGGAACATTAAGCTTAACTCAGGGACAATGAATCACAAGTTTCCATTCTTGTAACAACTTCTTGTAATTTGGGTTTTTTTTTATGAGGGCTGTACTGCATGGGCAATATAAGAACTTTGTCTGTAACTCACGTGTAATTTCAGTTTTCCCGGTGTAAAAATGATTCAGTGGTCATGGGTCTGGTTTTGATTTGCTGCAACATTAATTTTGCACTGACAGTAGCCGCCTAATGAAATTACCGGTGTGTAACCCATCGCTTTCTCTCGGCTCATAAAACAAGCGCTCCAAGGCTGTTTCTGTTATGAAGTGTTCCGTGGAAGGTGGAATAAACATGAAACTGAGAAAACGGAGCATAGTGCAGACCTGCTCTTATGAAGCTCTGTGATGGAGGACTCAGGAGAGGATTCATCCTGGCTGGATAGACAGTAGCAGATGGAATCCTTGACTTCTTTTTCAAAAACATGTAAAATTATTATTATTTTTTTTTTTTACAGTGAATGCTTAGTGACGTGAGACAGGATAGCTACACAGTTATATTTTAGTCTTCCCACCTTATCCAAATAATATATAAGGATTTTATTTTTTGTCCAGTCCAAACTGAAGTATGTTACCCGCCATACAAAACTATAAGGAGGTGGCTGCATGCTTGACTCTTCTGATTCATATGGCTTTTGTTCACACTTCACTCTGCCAATTTCATACCAGTCACATATTGCGTCTGTTGCAGGGGGAAAGTAGAGTCAGCATATGCTCGGTTCATGAACATGCAGGGAGCTGTCCGGCCAGGGGAGGTCGTCAGAGAGGGATGAGGTTGACGGCTAGCCAGTAAACATGTTTTATGCTCAAAATCCCTGCAGCTGCATCCACAGCTGCACCACGAGCATGGCCTTTTACTCAGAGCACCAAACGAAGGCCCCTATTTAGCTTTTGAGTCAGGCTCATCTTTCACTTTCCACTTTGTTGGATTTGGAATCGGACCATCAAAGTTTGCCTTCAGCAACCGATCCCCCAAAATAGAAAGCAACATAACAAAAAATAATGACTCATAAACAGAACATTTAACTATGTGAGCTCATGTACTCAAATGCTTATAATACAAAAAACAATTCAAAAATGCTTATGACTACATGACGCATACATGTAGTTTTTTAAAATCCTCTTCAGCTTTAAGTGGAGGGATCAATAACAACTGTCTCAAAAGACGGAACTTAAATACTGTAGTTTTATTAGGAACAGAACACAGCAACAGTACAGGGATAGCGGGTATTCTCACCTCCCTCTGACTTCATTAGCATTCAAATAACATTAGGAATTCATGAGCATTTACGCAGTAATTTATTTCATTTTCTTAGGTTGGTAGGGTATATAAATTCTCTGTATTTCAGCTCATTTAGAAAGCAGTGAAGAAAAAAAGGTATCAACAGGGCAAGGCTATTCATTGCTAATATTAGTAGCAGATAGCCTTCCCCACCACATGGTGTCAAAGCACTTCAAAGAGGAAAAACAGGCCGACCTATGAGGTGATTTTTTTTATTTCATTCTGATAAAGTATCTTGAGAGTTTTGTTAACTTCCCTGGTCTAAGTCTGATCCATTCATTGCTTATCCCTTCATTCAATGACACTGTACCACAACATACAGAATGTAGACACTTACAGTTTGTATGAACTAAGAGTCTGTAACCTGACAGAAATGTGAAATGTACATGTCAAAAAATAGACAAGAAAATGTCAACATGATAATTTAAATAATCATCAAATATTTTTTTTTCACTCATTAAGCAGAATTCTTGGGAAATATTTCCTAATACATGTAAGTGTTGAAGTCAATTTTATCTTTCTGAATTTGTGAATGAAGGTATCCATTTGAGTATGGCTGACTGTCTGCTGTAACTGCAATGCATGATTCAGACCTAGACCAAGAGTAATCCCTGCAGACAGGCATGTCCAAAGTCTTCCAAGTAACTGGAGTGCCTCAGGGCTGTGTTTTTGGTCTCTTTCTTATTTAACAGTGATGACCCACATACTGATCATACATCTCAAGCCTAGGAGAGCGTCACTGCCTAGGCCTGTGAGTAACACAACATCAGGGAAGAGGAGAAGAGGCAAGATATGGACATATGGTACAAACATCAAACAAACATGACTATGACCACCTTGTCCATCAGCAAAAAATGTACAAAATTGATGACACATTTAGCCCTTTCCTTGGGTATCATTGTCTCAGTAAGTATATAGTATATTCCTCTGGATATAGTATATAGCAGGCAGGTTAATATGTTCATGTATGTGGTTTGTTCGTAATTGGAAGTCTCATAAAATTAGAATTTTATGAGACTTCAAATTGCAGCTCTCCAACAGTTCTTTCATTCAAGCATAATTACATCACTGAATAACTGAAAGAAATTGCCTGATGCACTCTTTGGTGAATCTAAGAACTCCAAGGCTTAAATGAGAAAACAAATATGAAAAGAAACAAGGAATTGTGTAATTACTTCTCTAGATTGCGTGACAATGAACATCAGGTTTGATTAGTGTGTTCAGGTTGCAGACAATCAGAATTTGTTGATGTCTGAGATTCTAACAGAGAAATTGCTCCATCCTTTTTTCAAAGTCAAGGGTCTCAAAATCAAACAGGTTTGCATTTCGGATTGCTGAGTAGCAGATCATCCTGAAGTAATTTGAATATTTGTACGATATGGTAGATTATGGAAACCTTTTGATTCCTTTGCATCATTCAAATGGGATGGAAGCTGCTGAAACCTACGCTTTTGTGTCTTTAGGTTGAAAGTGTGTGTGTGAGTGTGTCTGTGTGTGTGCTTATGCTTGTATGCTAACATTCTGGATAAGCTGCTGGGACAAAGTGCTAATTTCAATCTTTTCTCCCACCAGGCTCCCAAAGCTGTCCGTGGTTAATTACAGCCACATGCGTACAGTGTTGTTTCATTTGCTTCCCACTTTGCTGAATGCAAATACAATTAGACCTCATCTTCCCATGTTAACAGAAGCAACACATGGCAAAGAATATGATATGCCTTAGATAACAAAAAGAGGAAGACAAAATGCAAAGGAGGGTATAAGTAGATAATTCTCCTGATATACCTCCCAGTGCAGTTGAGCCTTTTGATCAGTCAGCTATGTGTCCATGATAACAGCCATTCTTTCAAATTGTGTACCGCCCATGAGTGAAAGAAGTTTAGGGTACATAAGAGTGTTTGAGAAATCTAGACTCACTATTTACGTACACGTAAGCCCACCACAAGCGGTCTACTCAGATAACCTAAGCTCCCCAAAAAATGAATTACTCTTCTCTCTTTGGTGGAAAAATAATAAAATAACATAAAATACTTAACTTTGCTCTCTGCTGTCTTCAGCCTGCTTTTTTGTTTTACATGATTAACAAATGTGCCAGTTTAAATAAGGTGACAGCATCCGATTAGATTAAAATAACCAACAAGGAAACAACCACTAAAGTCAGATCAGTATTTATACTGCCAAAATGTCAACCACTACAACAATCCAAAAGAGGCCAGGGACAATTGCCATTGTGAATTGTTTTGCCTAAGACTATGACACTAAGACCAAAATGATGAAAATTGCTATTATTTGTTAAATGTGAGTCCTGCACAGCCATTGTGTGCTTGGGGTCCTAATTAAGCTAAGCTCAATTAGCTTTATTCATCACTGTCCCTTGCTGCTACAGGCTGCAGCGTCAGCCAACCTGGGTGATTTCCCTTCCAGGTTCACTAGATGCTAAATATTGTTAATTACAGTGCATGAACCAGCCCTTAGTATTCCCTTATTCCTGGCAACAGCATTTTTCAAAAAATGTGTTCATTTCTTATTTTTTCTTTCTTTCCCCACATTCCTTCAGAGTTACCATATATATGTAAGCATGCATGTCTTAGGCCACAGTTTAAGTATAACAGTTAAGGAGTTAAACATAAAAGGTTGCAGGTTTATTTCCCTGGTAGAGCATAGCTGTCATGCCCTTGAGCAAGGTACCTCATCAGAACCTCAGCTGTGTAAGTCTGTAACTCTCTGTAAGACTATCCTCTATATGCCAAGAATGTAACATAATGGAGCACCATATTCATTTGTCTATTTTTAAAGCTCAATTTATGATAATTGATGTCTCAGTTCGACAAAAAGGCCATTTTTGGGATTTGTTAAATATTAATTTTGGACTCTGATTGGTAGTTGGGAATGAATCCCTAAGAAGAATGGTGATCAGTCTCCAGGTCTGGAGTTGCTCATTATGTTCATTTATTATGCAGATATTGCTTTCAATTATTAACTGCTCCTCTGTGTTACAAAAGAAAAAACATAGAGAAATCACATTCAGTTATTTATACAAATTTCCTGTGGATAGATGCTTAATCAGTGGGTATGGTGTTCCCATTTAATTTTAAAGGTGTGCCAGGATTCAGCATATTAGTTGGAGATCAATCTGCCTATGGGGGGAGCTAATTACAATAATGGCTTCCATTTATACAGGACTTTTCACAATCTCAAAGCACTTTACAGTGAAAGGGGGAACTCAGCTCAACTACCACTAATCTGTGGTGCAGACTTGGACTTGAAATAAGGCAGCCATTTTGTGTCACAATGATCACCACACATCAGCTGAGCTGATCTACATCCACATATGGGAAACCTTGTTGACCTTCTAAGATAAAGATTCTGGCCACAGGTGTTGCATGTGCTGCTGTGCATGTGTTGCAGGGAGGAAGCTCATGATCCGAATAAAAACCACACCATGTTAATGGTGTCCATGGTAACTGTTGCCAAAAACAGAACTACTAAATGGCATTATGATTAGCCATTTCAAACCAGGGAGAAATATGAGGAATATTGATGTCTCTAAAAACACAGAAAACACTACAAAAGGCTTTTGAAGCTTTGGGGGTGGGGTATGGTATTTGGGAGAACATTTAAGAGAGTCGGGGAGACTTACTTGAGACTTTTCCAGGAATCTCATTCCATGATGTGTTTCAGACCCATCAGACACCAGTACTTGAACAACGCATCCCTCCTTATCCTCCCTTATCCTTCCTCCCTTCGTCCCTTCGACAGGGAACATTTGAACTGTTTAATACACAAAGGAAGGAAACATGATCTGTCCTTGTAGGCCGCCTTAAGTAAAGGCTACAGTGATGCATCCTTTGATGAATGTGATGCACCCTATTCAGCGTAGCTGTGTTGTGTAACAGATAAGGAACTGACCTTGGATATTGTTTTTGCTGCTGTTGGCATTCTATATATACATTTTTCCTGGATTGGAGAGGCAATGAAAGTAACAGCCAGTTGGAGCCACAGTAACACTAACAATATAATGCTAAGTGTGTATTAGAGACAATTGCTTTGGCCAGTGTCAGTGATCTGTTTACTGTGTGAGACTGCCCCACAGGTCCCATCCCCGCCTTCTTCCTCCAATGTGATGGGTTGAAGTCAATCCCTTCCCTCGCCTTTGGCCAGAAATTAGGGCCCCTTTGCTACCCAAAGACCAGAATATGCCGTCTCTTCCCTTTGCCAAAGAACATGGTGTCCATCTGCCTCAGCTATGATGAGGGCCAGGTTTTCTTCTCTCTCTCTGGTTTTTTAAATGTCCATGACATTTGTGGAAAGAGACATTTTCTCTTAACCAGAAAATCGGCATTGCCTTCAACATGCCTGCCAAGCTGCAACTTTTAAGCCTGTAAAACTAGTACATTGTTCTGCCTTCAAGACCTTATTGGCTTTACCATTAACTGTGAAAGATTTACAATATGGGAAATCTGTGGAATTATGCAGATATCACATAATTTTTTTTTTTCTATTAGGACAGAGATACTCTGAGGAAGCCTCTGACCCTTCGTGAGGGAGCGTGTGAGGGGGAGGAATGTAATTGTTTAGGCTGACACTGGCCAGGCCTCTGGAAAGGCAAGGAGAGGTGGGGAAAGTGGGAGGCTGGGCGCTGAGAGCACCAGCATCTCTCAGACTCCGCATGTGCGCTCTGCTGAGTGCCTCCAGTTAAGGAGTTCCGGTGATGGAACGTTCCATTCAGATATGACAAGGACAGACCATTCAGTTCATCGAACATGCAGCCTGACTCCCCATTGCTCCTGAGATGTGTGCATGTGCATTCTGTAAATACAACATTCCTGTAAAGTTTTCTCACTACAGAAAACACTATGATTGGTCCTTCGCAGTACAGTACTGGCAGCATAAGTTAGCTCAACCCATTTGTGATGTCATAGATCCTAATTCTTCCTTCACTAGCTGTCACCCACAGTGGGTGGTAAATGTTACCAAGTACCAGACTTTCCCAGGAGCCCATTAAATTGACCGCTGCTCCTTGTCTCTGAACAGTGGAAGTTTGCCTTTTCTGTGGAAAGCCTACAGAAAGCCGCTGCAATTTCATTTGTAGGTGAAAGTAAATGTGCCAAAGTTTATAATTGCTTAAAGCAGTATTAATCACTTCCACCCTTGGAGACCTGTGGTGTGTGCAGGTTTCTCATGTTACTCAGCACATAATGGATCAATTAAAGCAGTTGATTACACAGTTAACCCATCACATCTGGTGTGCTGGTTGTGCATTGGTTTCCGATTTTAAGGTGAATAAACAGCACACCCTTTGGCACTCCAAGGGAAAGAGTGAACACCACTGGCAAAAAGCAGAAACTGGCATTCGAGTACTTCATAAAAAAGACTATTAACACTTGGGACTTAGTTCTTTTCCCTGTTTTTTAATGAACATGATCATTTGCATTATGGGGCTTAACTGCTAATGACTTAAAAACAACAAAAACAAGGCATTTCAAAAATTTCTGGAGGTTTCCCCTTCAGGGAACATATCACCAGACAGTGCAGAAATAATCAACTCAGTGGCAGGGTACAATTGCAGACTACCAGAGCTGACAAGCACTAATAGCTTTCCATGTTTGAGACTTTTCTGGGATTAGACAATCATCACTTCACCATGATTGCAAGGTAAACACTCCTGATGTTTTTTTTTCCTTTTCCTTTTTCTAAAAGTCTTATTAAATTTGATTCAGTAGACCTTTGTTATGGCCCTGTATTAAATTACCATTTAATTGCATAATCATTTCTGCTTAATTGCCACTCTAGTGCCAGATGAGAAGTGACTAATTGTTATGTAAGCCCAACATGAGAGAACAAAAGGTTTAATAATATTTTACTGGCTCACTTTTTAATCATCTTCAGTATGCAGGTGAGGGAGCACTTCAGTCTGTCTGTTCAGCCGTATGTAATGGAGCAAGGTATGCAGATTGAAGACAAATTGTACGAAAGGATACAGTACTATGGTATCATATACTTAAGCTATCCATTCATCCAAGTATCAAGGCTCACATGCATAACAATTTTCTCAGAGGAGGATAGCTGATCTAGGATCAGTTTTATCTTTTTTGCAAATAATGGGCAAGATTAGGATTAAGTCAGAGGAACTCTGATCCTAGATCGGCACTCTCACTCTGAGACGCTGAATAAATACAGGCCCAAAGCACTTTACAGTGACTCATCACCTCCAAAACCATGTGCAGAGGGATAATGTTTAAAGCAGCCATCTTGTGACAGAGCACTTGGTTCAGCGCAGTGCAGCAAGGAAAAAAAACAGTGGGCATGAAATGGAGTGATTTTATGGCCAAATGAATATAACCAGGCTGGAAATATGTCTAGAAAAAGTGTTTAAATACCTTCCTGTTTGCAAAGAATGGCACAAGAGAACATGTGAAGGAAAACACCAGTCATTTTTTCCTCCAAATTTCCCAGGGAAACATGATGTCACATTGGCCGTGTGAAAGACGGGGTAGTAGTAGGGGGTAAAAATCTCTTTTGCTGGGGTCCCTTGGTCCCCCACACCACAGAACAGTGACATCGTTATCAATCTGTATTCAAGAATATTGAGACAAACACACTTGCCAGGCAGGGTGATGCTGCCACAAAGTCAAGCCCTGATTGGCATACAGTTCCCATAAGCCCATACCCCACCTCAGACTGCGGTGCACGGCTGTTACTGGTATAGGACAAGTTAGCTAGCAATAGTACACCTTCCTTTGGGCTACTGATAATACAATGGAATTTTTAGTGTCATAATACATATAAAAAATAATGAAATGTCTATTCTCGATCTGCGATGTACAGTTTCATCCAAGAAAAAACTGTGCAGGTGCAGGTGTTTGCTCCAGCTAAGCACTAAAACATCTGATGCAATTAATCAATGTCTTGATTGGAGATCATGATTAGTTGATTAGGGCCGACCTCGGACGAAAGCTAGCACGCACTCCTGCCATCTTAGATAAGCCTGTGCTCCCCTGACCTGGGCAGAACACCCATTAGAGCAATCAGGCAAGGATAGGGCAGCCACTGTCACGCAGCGCTAGAGTACGTAGACGCACAGAGAGTGAAGCTCTGCGGCGTGCCGAGGGAGTCATTAAAGCATGGAGCGGCAGCCATAATGAGACAGCTGTCATTCTCAATCTACCTCTCACTCTACCTCTTTAAAAATGGATCACATTAAAGGAGCACACTGGCTGTGCTGAATCTGCCTGCAGATGTGAGCCTCCGTGTCAAACACTTCATGCAGTTATGACCGCTCAATAAATATTTGACAGCAGAATTCAACGAGGAGATGCACGCATACGGTACAAGCACAGGGAAGCAGTTGTTTGCAAATTCTCCAGAGGCAGATTCTGGTTTCTGATATCTGGGGGATCTTCTCTTAAAACTCCCACTCTCCTTTCAAGCTGCAACAGAAATGCAACTCAGTATTTAATTTACTCAGAGGAACTCCACAATAGTCAACTGAGCTGACATACAAGTGGGAATTCAATACAAACAACACAGTACAAAGCAATACAATTACATTCAATACAATACCCTCTTAATAAGATATTTCTACACTCAAACGCTTTTTCACAGTGACTGTTGCCTTTGTGCAGTGGTGTGAAAAGGATTTCAGTGTGACATCATGTTCCGTTTTCTGCTGATGTTACCATAGCTGGGGTGGGCAGGGGGAATTGATGCATAATATTTAGGCTTATTCAAAACTGAGCAATCTGTTGATGTAACCCTTTAATTCCCAGCTCTCAAAATGGCAGCGCACTTGGGCTCAAGCCTCTGTTTCTCCTGATCTTAAACAGGCTCAGTTTGAGCTCCAGCAGACTGATTGTACTGCCCCATGTTCCCCTGGGGGGATAATTTTGGTCTGCACAAGCAGGCAGTGCCAGAAGCAGACTGCAGTAATCTCTGCTGCCTTTGTGACAGCATGTGTACCTCACTCATGGCACAAATGTCCTTATGTCTGCTCTGCACTGTGATTTTACTCTGTTTGTCTGCCTTATGTATAGTAATTATTAAGTCGCGTCTGCCCCAATAGCAAAGCATGTTGGAAATGTATCAAAACCCTGCTCATTGGCCCACTGCCATCATTTAAAATTATCAGGGCATTAGAACTGCATGTCCAGAGAGCCTTACTGAAGGGCAAATCTGGATTTAATATACTTTAGGCTATGGTGCGTTTGGGAGACAGTTCTTAAGAGCGGCACAGTGTTTGAGAATGTGTATTAGAATTAAAAAGGGGTGTCACCGCATCCTGTTAAAGACCTGTTACCTGCCTTCGGGGGAATGCGGGGTTCCCCATTATCATGTGTCGTCCTCACTTCCTGGGGCTACTTGACCATCACATGCTGATGTCCTTCCCTTAACTGTATAAATGTTGGCCACACATTGTAATCATCGAACATTTTTCTCCGTGCTTGTGTTCCCGCAGGTCCGGCTGTGTATGTGAAAGTGTCTGTCTTCAACTGTGAACATGGGATCTGTCCCATCATTACTCATTTTGAGTCTTTACTCATTTACTAACAGTTCATATCAATAAAAATACACATTTTATGAAAATAGACACTATATTTGTAAAGCATGAAAAATGCATGTTTCAAGCAAAGATACCTCTGGATAGTGACCATTTTCACCAAGTGCAACCTTTTGCGTCATTCCCTGGGATTCAGACAGCTTTGGACCCCTGGCTGGCACTGCTCTCCCATCTTTGCGTCTTGCTCTCTGTGTTTTCTGCCTCAGAAGGTCTCATTTTGTATGCGTACTTGGAGCCAAGAGGCAACACAATACAATCAACAGGTTAGAGGCGAGATATATGCAAATGAGGCCATCTGCATGGCCTGCAGCGCATATGTGGCTGTTTACGATCCGCACTACGATTTTCTTTGCTAATGTTATGCTGTTCCATTTGAGATGGACCATGGATTTATAGCGTGAACATGTTCCTGGTTATTACCTTATGATGTGACACAGCCAGACCTCAGACAGTACAATAGCTGTGTGCTTAACAATCAATTATATGTATGTCATGCAGTCCATTTTTGTCCATGGATCGAGGATGACCTCTATTTTTTTTGATCGCCTCCGGGAATAGCTTCTGGGTTGGCAGAGAGGGCAAAATCCCAAAAATGTAGGGAGTTAGTGATACTTTCATGGGGGATGGTTCAGTGTAATATGGATGGGAGTCAATGATACATGGGGTTCTTCAAAAGGATAATCGAGGAATAGGCTTCAAAATTTGTATGAAAGACCAATATTAAAGGGAGGATTTTGAGTGATGTTTGGGGGGGATAAAATTACAATACCCCAGCAAAACTGTAGAAGCTCTCTCAAAATTGGCAAACAGAGCATGTTTTGGAAGAGCCATAGTTCAAACAGGCAATCTTTGCAACACAAAAAGTTCTCCAAATGTGAAACGCAGGCAGAATCCTTCATCACCCGAATGAAAATTCATAGCAAACCTCTATCTCATAGCCAGATGAGCGGGACCATATTGTGAAGTGTGTTAAGTTTGGTGTCACATTGCTGATGGTCAATTAGAACTCTCCGCCAAACTGCAGGGGTGTCTTCATCCATAATGAAACCCGCACTCGTCCAAAAAGATAATAGAATCATGCATTAGCATCAAAGCTGAGAGGCGAAAGGACTGAGTCATGGCCATTATTCCCCATCAGAGATTCCCCTACCCCTGCCAAGTCTATAGAGGATATCCATGGGAGTCTGAAATTAAAAATACTGAACATAAAATGAATTACAATAGTTAGGTTCTGGATGAGGTTGGCCAGGGGTTATGTTATAAAGAGTGACATTTGAGAGGGAACTGAAGCCAGCGGGAAGAAAACGGCAGAAATACAGAATCACTTGATGAGGTGAGAGAAAGTGATTGGTTGTGGGTGGGCGTTATAATATTTATGTATGTTTTTTTTGTTTCCCAGGGTCCCTTGAATTGTCACATGGAAAGTTGCCAAAACGCTGTCAATTATTCCACTTAAATTATTGGTCAATAATTTTGAATGGTCACCCAAGTTAAGTTTATCACCAAATTTGGCAATGTTTGTATTCAACAGTATGCAAAAGTTGTTTTTTCCTATGATTAAACTTTGTTGGACCATTCAAAATGTGTTCTCGCGCTGTTTGGAGAGTGTTTTCATCATAAAGTTATTTGACAAATAAGTGGAAACCAAAACAAAACTTTTCCCAGGATCAGGTAGGGTTTGGTTGGGCCAGAAAGGTTAGCCTCTCTCTTTATGTGTTGTAGATAAATCACAGAGACATTTCTACAGCTCTAAATAGGCTTATCAAAACAGGGTCCCACCTACAGACTATTATTTTGCAAAGGATGTAAAAGACCATTGTTTCATTAGCAATTAACACCTTTGAAGTTGGGCGAGATTATTTCAACACAAAGGAGACAGTAGTTTCATATGGCTCATACTGATGAGGCTGAAAAGTGAGGCCACCTGGCTAATGAACTGGCATCAGCCACATCCAATATGACTCTGTCTAGCTTCAGTAAGGTACTAGTGCTTTAACGCAGTACAGCTTCCTTATGTTTCAGCACAGGAAGAAGCTGATGCTACCCTCAATTTGCCTCGAACAGCTGACAGTGAATGACTGTAAGAGAGAGAGAGAGAGAGAAAGAGAGAGAAGAAAGAGAAAGAAAGAGCGAGAGAGAAGAGAGAAAGAGAGAGTGAGAAGAGAGTACGGGCCACAGCGTGGCATTGTCACCCCCTAGTGGAATCAAGTGGATGATCTTGTCCAAAACTATGCAGATGACTGAGAAATATTTCATATCTAAATAGCTCTTGCGCAACACAGCTGAAGCACAGTGCAGTGAATTGGGGTGAACGACAGGTGGCCAGATTAGCCCTAATTACAGACGCTGCAACAAACCATCCTACGAAAATCACTGCCTTTTTCAAGTTGTGCAATTAGGCTCAATTAACCTCACAAGTCAAGTGACGGTAAGAATAAGGGTATGTGAAACACAGCTGGGCGGAACTAACAGGGACTCTTGTTTGAACCAATGGCTGAGTTTTACTGTGGAGATCAAAATCGTTTGGTTGGTTCAAACAAGTCAGTGATTGACAGTTCACTGTACTCTCACTGTTCTGGGGTTAATGAAACCCCACTCTAAGCAAGATCCTGCAAGCTGTCATTTTCTTATAGCATACCAAGGAATTCTAAGAGTTAAGCACTGTGCCCATCACAGCGGCACAAATCCAGTTCTTGGGGGCCAGTGTGTATGTTGGCTTTTGGCATGCTTCTGCAGTTAAATGCTTAATACATGTAACTGATCGGCTAAATAGTTAAAACACCTCCAGTACTTTAACAGGACAATGAGTTCAAATAAACCACAAGACCTAACACATACACCATCCTTATAGGAGTGGAGTTATCCACACCTTGTCTACAGTATAGATGCATTCTTCAAAGTGGTAAAAGTCTTTTGTGTTGTGACACATCCTATCATTGTATCAGTTGATGAAATCACTAAAACCATGCTTTGTTATATAGGCTAAAAGTCTGCCTGTACTTATGCACACAATGTAGGTTACACACAGTGCAGCCACAAATAAGCTGAACAATGGTCATAGTAGCTATCAATGTAATCATTAATTGAAATAACCCCTCATAATGATAATCCTGTTTGGCTTCCCCCTATTCAACAATGTGACCTAAACTGTGGCTTTGAGAAAGGCTAATTTTTTCAAATGGCATCTTTTCTTAGAGTATTAATGTACTCTTTATACATGGGTACATCCAATATCACGCACTGATGAAGTGAGTCAGTGATTAGCATTTAAAGGGATAGTACAGTGAGATTTTTTTTTTTAAAAGATACATGCTGGTGAATTTAGATAGACATTATGAACTAGAGATCATAGACTTAACATGTCAGTATTATTGGTGGGCTGGCCTCCATTCACAGCCAGTGGATAACCAACAAATATCTGATCAGCATGGATTGATGACTTGAAGAAATTTCATTTCTCTAGTTTAAACTGTACAGTCATTTTTCAATGATTATGTTGACTTAGGATCCCTCAGTGTATTGAAATAATTACCCACAATCCAATACAATATTTTAGGAAAAGGACTGTTAAAAATGAATATTTATGTTTTCTGTGAACAATAAGATGCTTATAACACTGCCAATACGACTACTATTACCACCACCACTACAGCTAGTGCTGATTCTACCAAAAAAAAAGAAGAAGCAGAAGAAGAGGAGGAAATTGACATAAAACTACATTTTATACAAGTTGAACCATTTCATTAGGCCTACCTCAGAAACAAAATTCAATACGTCCCATCCCGTATTCACGGTGAAAGAGAGACATCTGGTGGTTATCTAGAGAATTGGTGAACCTTGGCGCTGGACTGCAGAAGATATTCTCTTTCCGTTTCCGTATCAACAAAGCAGCGTGACGCCCTGTGAAACGATTCTGAAGTGAAAGTGGCCTCTTCAGCACATGTAAAATTTGGGACTACATAGATTAGTTAATTCATGCGAACAAAATATAAGTAGCTATATATGTCTTAATTGTAACCGATGTTGAAATGAAAGATTCAAGCTGTCTTTCTCGGCCATTGCAGTACTACTGCACTGCAGGAAAAGGCATGGAGCAATTTCTTGCAGCGGAGGTGAAGTGTAAATTAGCCGCAAATGATGTGAGTACAGAAATGGTAGCCAGTTTGCTAACCGTTGTGGCCACATTTCATCGTGTAACGCTTTTGATAATTGGATCTGTAATACAGATCTTCAAGGGAAATTGAAACACTGTGAATAATGAACAGTTTTGTTGACGTGTAGCACCCAGTTTGTAAACTCAAACCCATTTTATGCAGTCCCTATTTTTTTTTTTTTTTCTGTCAAAACGTTTAATTATGCCATATTTTCCACTAGTACCGTAACGGTCGCAAACGTAAGTGTTTTTCTCTTAACAACTGAAATCAACTGAAAACAACTGTACCACTCAACATGAATAAAAATGTCAGTATATTTATGTGATCTGAACAAGATGGGGGCACCGCCCAATCTTAGGTACTGAAATGGATAAGCTTGATGCACTACTAAAAACCATTCAAAGAAAAAAAGTACATCACAAGTAGAAGAACGAATACTTAGTGCTGACCTACGCATTTTATGTTGCATGATGGCTTAGTACTCGGGCAGGCATTCAGAAATATTTAACTTAATGTTATCATAATTGTAATTATCATATCATAATTATCTTGTCATCAAAAATTAAATGGCCATATAGACGCCCATCCTAAAGAGGACGTTTCATGACACTAAATGTAAGGAACATCCGAGAGAGTGACACAGATATAATAGTAATTTATAAAATAACCATAGGCAGTTCTGTTCATGGCAGGCCTGACAGTAAAGGGTTTTGTTTCCACCAGTTATACAGCCTAAATTACATAATTAGTTGTGCACGCCAATGTACTTCGCTGGTAGATCAGACACAGAAACGGTCTTTAGCCGCCATTTGTAAGCGTGTAAGTGAAATTAGGCTAACATACCAAATCACATCAATATTTGCTCTATTTATATAATTAAAAGATACATCGCTCCCTGCTCACCTCTGGTCAGACAGATGATATTGGTATGTCCAAAATGGTGCATTCCTGTAATAGTGTGATTGATTTGCTGTCTTGTGCAATGTCTGTTGTGCCTGAATAATTTAATACGGAATCTTTAAAAACGTTAGGGGGTTTCCCATACAGTTTATAGCCGGGGAGATGGATTTGTAGGGGGTCTTTACTCCTAAAGAAGTCACAGGCTTTCTGGCCAAAGATGATTGGCTGCTGGAGGCAGGCCTTCAGGCGGGCTTGCCGCTTACATCAGCTGTGGGGGAGGGGAGGGTTGGAGTCAGGCAAAGAGCAGTGGAAAACTAAGTGTGGTCTTAACACAAGGCCGAGATCACCAAGCACCACAGCCTATGTATAGTTTATTGTACTGCTAAGCACCTTGTATTGCATCTTTGCACATAAGGTAAGATAAAAATAAAGATTGATTGATTGATAGATAGTGAGCAGTATGCTACTGTATAGTTGTAGAAGGGGTAGAGTAGCGCCATACATAATTGGAGTGAAGCTATTAGAAAAACAGAAGTAGTAACTTACCAGCAGACTGACTGGTTTATCAGTAAACACATCTGCAGTAGCCTGGCAGAGTTACAACCACATTGTAGTGAGAGACTGGTCTCTGTGCTACCAGCCTGAGAAGAGAGGCTAAGCCTTGGACTCAGAATTCATGCTGACTTTGGAACACATAAAGATACATTTACTGTCAGCATTTGAAGATTACTGGATTTCTGGTTTTATGTGATGTCTGGATAACATTGCCACTGAGAGGCCCTGTGGCTGTGGTTGAACAGGGTGTACTACTAGATTGATATTGTAATGCTGCATCTATATACTGTAACACACTGTATGTACATCCTGTCAGGTCGATGTCATAATGGGGAAAGTGTTTTTCACCACAAGCGCGGACATTAAGCAGGTGAGAGGGCTGAAATCTGCGGAGAGGCTGTTCTTGCTGCTGAGAAGAGGACCGTCTCTCTCCCAAACAGGGAATACCGGTACGAGCAGAGCCTAAATTCCACAGAGGAGGGGTTCGCTAATAGCTGTCAGTGCAAGGATCTCCCCACAGAATCTATGGACCAGTGGACTCAAACTGTACAGCAGAGGGCTGTGTGTATACACATTTTCATCCCAAGCAATGGCCTCTGCTTTAACTGGATCAATTACTCATAGAATCGTATAAAATGTTTGTTAAACCACAGGGTATAAAAATTCATTGTTTAAATGACACACATAACCCATTTTGTTTTATTTGTATTGTGTGCAAACAAAAGGACTAAGAGAAAGGAGGAATCGTCCTTTTGATAAGTGGAGCATACACAGTAAGGTCATAGTCTACATCGCTCCCTTATTGCCTGAGACCTCACCAAAAGTGACGATTGGAACTAGCAGATAAAACTAAGGTGGATCACGTACAATTACTCAGTATATTTCACCATATGTGACTACAATAGTCCTCTAACAAGATCATCCTCAATGTTTTTTTTCCAACAGAAGTATGCTTCTCTATAATTTAATGAGATCAACTTTGAAAGCTGTGGTGCTTACCCTATCAGGAAATGTACGTGTTGGCCGTCAGGTTTTAAAGTAGCCACGTCCGTGCCAAGTCTTGTTAATATTGGGAAGCTGTTGAAATAATTGCCTCTAAGACTCACACTTTCTCTTTGATGAGTTGCTGCTCTCTTCTCAGAACTTCTTTGCTTTGCTGGCTCAGCATCTCTGTGAGATACCAGCATCACTGGCAGGCTGCTCTGTGGAGCTTGTGTTGCTAGGGAAGGTACATCTTTCCTTGGAAAGCATTGTCAGTGCAGTGCCATTAAGAAAACTGCTGTGCCCATAACTCAAGTCCTGGGGAGACTATGAGAAGAGTCAGGCCCTGGGGTGGCAGCAATTTATGCTAACTTAATGCTCTTAATTTTTTAATTAGAGCAATCATTTGATCTGAAGCTGCAGCTACTTTTCCTAATAAGCTCACAAATGACAGCTGAAGGCTGCTCTGGTGTCCTCATATTAATTACTTTGTTTTGCGATATCTGCAAGTGAGCTACTGTTGTTATTTAGCTAATTCATCCGGGGTAATGGTTGGAAACACAAACCCATAAACAGACCAGCACTACAGGAATGGAGGTGCCCGTCCCTGGTAAAACAAGACTGACGCTGTCATAAAGCATGGAGAGGTAACTGAATAGATAGGACACTTGCATTAAATTACATTAATGCTGGAGATTACCTCATCCAGAGTGAGATATTGCATGTGTTCACATGATTTAAATTAGTGACCGTGATGTACCTGTGATTTGTCCTGCAACAGTAACATGGTAACTAGTTTGACAGAGGGTTGGTTAGTATATGTTTTGCCTCAGTGAAATATCCAATTTAATGGTGTGTCTTGGGTTCTGTATTTATTAGGCATTTCTGAGTAGGAGCGCTGATCTAGGATCAGTTTTACATTATAGCTTATAATGGATAAAGAAAGGACATAGATACAGAAAACAGCTCAGCAGTACTACTCAGATGCTGCATGAATAAGAGCCCAGTCATTCGTCATAGATTTATTCAGTTGTCCTTTTTTCTTTGAACCAGGCACAGTGGAGGAACTGATCCAGGGCCTGGTTGTTGGACAGCGCAGGGTCTGGACTGAAGGGCTCTCGCAGTGGCAGAGTCTCAGAGAGAGGCTGGAGGGAGCGGACCCCGGCGGCCCTGACCGAAACAGCCCAAAGACGGGCAGGAAGAGGAAACGGGAAGAGGGCGAGGATGAGGGTGATGGGGAAAGGTCCGAACCCCAGGCAGGAGCCTGCAGGGTGGGGCCGCCATCCTCAGAGGAAGGGGACATCAGCAAACCCCAGCCCGCCCCGGTGCCCTTCAGGGTCTGCTGCCGTTCCTCTGGCTCTGTCGCTAGGAGCTTCACCTGCCAGGTGGGTACCCCAGCATGACGAGCACATAGCTGGAGATCTGAATCTATATCTAACCTGTTGTGTGTGTGTGTGTATGTGTGTGTGTGTGTGTCTATGTATATATATATATATATATATAACATTTGATTTTGCTCTTTTACAAAGCAACATATCTCATTGCATTGTACTTCCTGCATACCATGTATCTGTCTTGAACCCAGTTTATTTTCCAGCGTCTCCCTACATCTTTCACTTTGAAACCTGTGGTGATGAGGTTTATGTTGAAAATGTTTTATAATCAGAATACAATTACAGAAATGATTTACTCAGGTTGTAGTGTATGGTAATTTGTGTTTTTGTTACTACACAAAAGGTGGCATGCGTATTTGAGCCCAGAGGATAGCCCATTAAAGCATTACTGCATTTCCATTCTGATCCCTGACGGAAAGAAATGAACACTGATTTTCACTGTCTGATCCTCCTAGGATCTGGGCAGGATAATTGGAACGGCCATTAGCAGGCAGCTTGGCTGGAGAGTGAACCTGAGGGATCCTGAGCTGGAGGTACACTCATTGACTTTGACAGCAAGGTTGATCACAGTGCATTTATACCTCCATTCAGCCGTTTAGCTGACTGTTTTATCCAGGTGGACTTACACAGCCTACATTTCTTTCATACAATCCATTTCTTTAAGTGGATATTTAGTAAAGCAGTCCAGGTCAGGTACCTTTCTGTCAGGTGCAATGGTAGTGCACCACCTGGAACTCAACCCCATAACCTCTTCCCATTATGCTACTCTGCTGCTACAGTACTATTGTATGGCACAACTGCCTACCATTCTTACAGCTGAATAAATTGCAGTGTGAAGTTATATGAAATGGTTAGTTGTAAATGATTGTGTTTTTCACAGTGCACAGTTTTTCACAGATCTGAGCTCTGAGTGACTGTGTCCTCTGTTTAGGTCAGTGTACATTTAAGCGATGACCACTGTGTGATTGGGCTGCCACTTTTAAGGTTTGTGAATCTGACATGGGTTTTTACTAAATTATAAATGACTGATCTGTCAAATGGGTTGAGAAAAATTGACTGAGGGGAGATCCGTAATAAGGTGCACCTTTGCAAACATCTAATTTTTGGTCTTATGCACTTTATAGTTGAATACATTGTGCAAAATGTATCAGTAGTTTCCTTAATTTCCAGATTTTTCTGTCAATTTTTTTGCAGAGGTATGCTGGTCGTCTTCATTTCCCCTCATGTAAAGCATGTGTAAAACAGTTGGAAGGTGTATGCTGAATGATTTTTATTTGAATCCTTCTACAGATTACCTTTAGCCAATCGCAGTTATATCAGAACCACAGGGCTGAGATCCACCGTAGCATGGGCAATGGCGACACTGGCTGAGATCAAGGTATCACACACTCATTTTACATGCATTATCTCATTTTTTCTCCTTTTAATGTGGGCTATTGCAATTCATTTACATCTTAAGTTATATTAACATAAAATGCAACACGTCCAGGTAGTTGGTTTTTAGATAATAAGGTATAAATACAAAATCAATATAATTTCTTCTAAGATTTGTGTAACCTCACAAACCAAATAAGTTAACCTCATATTAACCTCAGTTGTTGCATGTTCAATCATACAAGTAAGCTTGGGCGAGTCTTTTCCCAGTGCTATTTAGTATTAAGTTGTGACTTTTTATTTTTCATTTATGATTATTTGAAATGTTTAATGAGTAATCTATTACTGAAAGCTATGGTGAATTATTTAATAATCATTTCCTTTGTGAAGAAATAGCGGTCACATAATGTCGACCACTGAAACTGAAAGTATTTGCATGTTTTTTCCCCTGTCTTTCTCTGTCACTGCTACAGCCCGGTTCCTACGTCCTGGATCCAATGTGTGGAGTGGGGATGATACTCTTAGAAGCTGCAAAAGAGTGTCCGGTATGGCTGGTTAAACTGAGTTTCAGTTATAGATTTCCCAAAGCAAGCTCGACTGTGATGATCTGCTGGCAATAGCCATCATGTTCCACATCTGAATCGCAGAAATGATTTGGGCCGGCCTCTGGACCTGTCTGAGAGGCAGCTGGTGGATCATTCTGCTCTAAGCATGATACTGTTCGTATGTGCACACAGGAATGGACATTAGCAAATGATACGGCCAAATACTTTTCAATAACTAAATGATAACTTTCTCAGTGACTGATATTATTCCACATGATGTGTTTTTGTGGCTGGCTAATTCCAGAACTCCTTCTTCCTGGGAATGGATATAGATGGATCACAGCTGGGCAAAGCAAGGGGGAACGTGCAATATGCTGAACTTGCTGAAAGAGTGGAACTGATGCAGTCCTCAGTTACAGGTATGGTCTCCTATACCAATATGGTCTCCAGTACGAGTGTGTGTGCATTCATACATACGCGTATGTGCATGTGTGTGTTTTAAGAAGCTCATGTTTAACTTGTTGGAGAATCAAAGAGATCAGGAGATATGTTGCATGTGAATGAAGTCTATGTAGAGTCTTGGATTGAACATATTTTCAACATTTTGTTTTCCCCTTTTTTAATTTCTTTGATTTCTTTGTTTTACTAAAACATGTGAAATGACTTAAATGCTCCTAGTAGATATAAATATGAGTTATTAATGTAAACATGTTAAATTCTAGCGCTGCCTCAGGATGCTGAGATCTGCTGCAGGGGATGCCTAAGGTGCAGCTGAATGTTTTATTGCATGTCTTGTTTCATGACATTCCAGCTGACGTTTAGGGTTTGTGGCATGCCATTACGACACTGTCAGACGGTGAATATTTTGTCTCCACACTCCTTTTAAGCTATCCCAGTTCCTTCATGCAGCGTGGATGCTGTAATTTGCGATATTCCTTTTGGGAAGAAATTTGGCAGCAAAGCAGACATGGAAGAGGCCCTGCCAGGCATGGTGGGTGAAATGGAGAGGTAAGGCCTCATGGCAACGTAAAAGAG
The DNA here is from genome assembly GCA_019788955.1 of Albula glossodonta. Taxonomy (NCBI): domain Eukaryota; kingdom Metazoa; phylum Chordata; class Actinopteri; order Albuliformes; family Albulidae; genus Albula; species Albula glossodonta. The sequence goes on from JAFBMS010000032.1 coordinate 1,251,849, forward strand.
AGCGTTCATTTTCATGTTCTGTTCTGTTCAACCCTCCAGTGGTATTAGCCATTGTTATGCTAGCTGGCATATAATTATTTGATCAGAGTAAATGGTCTCAGAGGTTGTAGTCGGTTTCTGAAACAGATGTCTTATTGTGTGCTGATTACCTCTTTGTCTGAATAGCTCTACCCTGCTGCATAAATCATGTGCATTAATAATAACTTGCACCACTTGTCCCCTGAACTATACGCTCCCAGGCAGCCTGCTTCCATTCCTGAGCTCAGCTGAGCCTCGCACTCATTGCGTTGGATGAATGCACTTCATTCTGCACCTTGCACAAACTAACTGCAGGACTCCTGTTTGACCAGGGGAGGTTAGTAGTGTGCAGCGAGACATAGGCAAGCAGGCGTGTATTGTAAGACAGCATATGCTTGTCTGTGCTCTCCCAAATTGACTGTGGTCATTGCAGAGAGAAAGAGAAACAATGAATTTGAATTGGACGTACTGAATTTGGGGGGCAAAGACACATGAGATTCTAATATTTGTTTTTCTGTACCTAGCTTAGGGCAGATATTTTTCTGCCCTAACCAGTGTAATTGAACCTAAGTAAACAGTTGCATACATACTGCATCTTGCAAAATGAGTGAACTCATGTTCAGGGGGCTGGTTGGAATGGAGTTATGCATTTATTTGTATTTACATTTAGGCGTGTTTTATCTGATGTAGACTGTCTTACAGAGTTTTCATTTTTTACCGCTGGATATGTGCTGAAATAGTTCATGCCGATAAGTACCTGCTTGTATGGGATCTGGACCTCATGGGAAAGGACTAATCTTAGAATTTCCATGTGGGAATGGAACCTGCAACCTCTGAGTTACAAAGACAGTCGCTTAAATCCACTGCCAACCATAGTCTCCTCTCACACCTGTGTCTGCCTGTCTTTAGGTCAGGTCATCCTTACTGGGGATCAGATTCATATTTCTTGGCCTGTGTGTGTGTGTGTGTGCCTGTGTTTAGGGTGCTGTGTTTCGGCGGTGCGCTGGTTCTGTTGCTGAGTCCTGCCCTCTCCTCTGTTCTGAAGAGGAGCTTCGGTCCACAGTCTGGCGTTCTGTCGAGCCAGCCAGGAGAACCCCCACCTCAGCCCCTGCCACAGGATACCGCGGCCCCCCCCAGTCACAGCGCATCCCCCTCCAGCAGCCCCTTACGCCTCCAGAGTGTGCACAGAGTGAGTCTGGGGACTGCTGACGCGCTCATTCACACCTACAGAAAGGTACCCCCCATGCAGCAGCCGTCCTGACGGAGGCTGGCTGTATGCTGTGGGGAAGGAGGGTCTGTCACACACACTGATGCTAAACATTTTGTATGTTTGTACTATAAATCTGATATTTCTACAGTTGGGTTGTCTGCCTTTCTTTGTTTAAGAGGAAATGAGTTTTGGATATTCAAGGGCAAAGGAGGAAAAAAAAATCCCATGAATTTCCCAGATATCTATGAAGAGGCTGAGGTGTGGGATGAAGTTCCTGATAAAGCTTAAATACACTGCTTATTCACCCTGAAAGGGATACTTTGACTTTTTGGCAGTGAAGCCTTTTTGTTTACTTATCCAGAGTCAGAGAAACCTAGAGGTACTTCCTCACTTTTGAGAGGTAGGTAGTTTTTCTGTATGTCTAATTACTGTGCTAACAGTCTTACCATTGGCTCTGGAAGTATCTGCATACTGTACACAGTGTAAATGTTACTAGTAGGCTGCCATATTGGCACAAATTGAAAATATACAATACAGTGCAACACCATGTATTACATTTTGGACTAAAAGCATTGAGAGGGAATGCAAAAGGGCAATGAAACTGGCAAATTAGAGCTTAACTACATGTCAGAGACATTGTGGGGACCTGCCGAATAGCTGTCTCAGGTCAGGAAACACAAGCACACCACAAGCCTTGGTGCTCATTCTGAAATTAAGTTTTTCCTCAGCTGCATACAACTCAAGAGAGACAGAGAAAATGGTTAGAGTTGCTGATGACCATGTCTGTCCAGTATTTGGGGCAAACAATTTACTGAGCTTTCTGGGGGCGTATACTATTTCATTTGCTTTACATTTGTTTCAGTCAAACCATGTAGCTTTTTTGAGCAGTTGTTTAAAGTGTGATACTACAGAGACACCTAGTGGCTAAACTAAATTTAAGCAGTTCATTGTAAGGGCAAGGCATTGTTTTGTTAACATGTACTGACAGTAATGCTGTAGTACCAGTTTATATATCCTTTTGTTACTCTGTGATCACAGCCACCTAAATAAATGTGTTAAATTTGTTGAAAAAAAAAACAGTACCAATGTAATACAGTGGAACTTAATCACACATATTCATGACATCATGTAGCAAAATGATTGCACTTAAAATGTCAAGGATAACACAATAAAGTAATAAGATGTAATTGCACACATTCAGTGACAGCTGTGTGGCCCAGGAGAGTAGACAGAGGATATAGACAGAGGACACTCAAGAGCTGTGTAAAAAGGCAATATGAGGATAAAAATACAATCCATGGGTCTGACTAATCCTTCTAAATACAGGTAGTGTTTTTTTTAGCTGTCTCTCTGCATCTGATCTACACGTTGACCTTGTGTCCATGTTTTGACTTATGCCAGGGTGAAAGAAACCCAGCAGCGAAAGACAGAAACAAGTAAATGCAGAAGTCGAGTTTCTATCATGTGAATGAAATGGGTTTTGGGCCATGGCTGTTCTCTGGAGGTCTGGGTTCAGTTTGAAACATGTAACTGAATGTTGTGGAAGATGAATGATCGGGATGGATCCTCAGCAAACTGACATTTTACTTCCTCCATTTTTCACAGCTCCAGCCCCAGCTTAATAAATCTAACGGCTAACAGCGAGTGTGGGCTTGCACGGTGCCATTTGTCTAGGGAGGGACTGTGTCACATCAGAGCTGTGCTGGCCGTGGTATCCTAGCAGCAGTGCTCTTTACGTGTGGCACCTAGCACCCTCTGTGATGTCATAATTTGGTGAATGAAAAGGCATTCTATTCTCATCCCACAGCAGCTCTCCCTGATGAGACAGGAACATTCTGTACTGCTGCCTTTGTGGTCCAGTTTCAGACACCTATGGAAACTGCATTTACTATAGTTATATATAGTGAAATTCAGTCATTTTGTGTGTAGATATTTTTTATTTTATTTTGGACAAAGCTCTCTATGTTTGTAGTTAATCAGGAATGAATCAGTCAAATTAACAACATATGGGAATGTAGTTATTGCTGTGCGGGTTTGATGACTTCAGGGTACAGATTCACTGTAAAACTGGGATTTTGGGTGACACATTCAGCTAATCCGCAGGTTCCATGCGAAGTGATTTGACAGATAATAGACTGAGCAGATCCCCAGTTTTCATAACACAGGAACTTCTTATCACCTAAACAGCTAATTGTAATGTTGAAAGTTTCTGTATTAAAGGATCATAAACCTCATGACTGTACATTAAAGATCATTGATTAGACTCATTGACTTGTAATAGTACTCTACATCCCATAATTTCACAGTTTTAAGTTGTTTTTAAAGAATTCAAGTGCTTGTTGTTTCAGCTCGAGGTCGCCATAGGTGAAATGACAGACACTAATATATTAATATTTAAAAATTATGTGAGGCCTGAGGAGAATTAATAATTTTTTTTTAAATGAGCAGCCAGCTGCTCACAGAACTTCATGCCCAATAATCACATTAATATGAAGGCTGAAATGAAAAAGAGATATGATCTCGGTTCAGACGCCACGCTGGGAATTCCCTTTAATTAGGGCGGTGAAAATGGAAGGCTTTAGCACATTCTTGTTTGTGCGCATTATTTTAATTATCATTTAACGGTTGGCTAGTTAAGGTTTGGGATTAAGGCAGAATCAGAGATAGCGGTTTTGCGGCTCTGGCTTTAACGAAAGGAGCAGTTTGCTGGTGAGTGTGTTGGGGGGGGCGATAAAGGTGCTCATGTTAGTGGATGGTTGCTCACATGAACCTGGGTTGCAAGGTGCTGTTTGAATAGAGATGTGTTCGTGATGTGGGAAAGGAGAACCACTGAATGGTGTTCTAGATAAACTCATTTAAAATAATTCTAGATAAATAATGATGTTGAAGCCCTTACATTTTAGGAAGCCTAGGATTAAAGACATCTTGGTTGGCAGGGAGTTTTGGGAGGGATTATATTAGTCATGCGCATAAATAGAGGACTTAGCTATTGGTTTAGTTATGGTGATTGAATATCAATAGGTGTGCAATGGTTATTTGACTTTTGATTTTTTTTAAATTTATTTATTTATTTTTTTTTTGGGGGGGGGGGGGTATTGTATCAGGTTCCTTTGACAGGAAATTACACCACAGCATCAAAGTAGTTTTTATTTTTTTCCCTTCCAAAACCAATGCAAAAACTATTTGCTTTTTTGGATGGTTTTCCACAAACCGGATAAATGATTAGGAATAATCTTCAGAGGGCTTTTATATATCTTTTCAACACAAACTCTCATATCATTACAGCCAGACACCACTTACAGTGTTATGTCCTCACTCTTTCTCAAGAGCCACTGGTGAAGGTCACAGAGAGAGAGGGAGATTTCACCAGAATAATGTTTACAGGTCAATGTTTATGTGGATGTCACGTAAGTAAAGACCAGAGACTATGTTCATTAGATCCTCTTAGGCATGAAAATTGTTTGTTTTTTTGTCACTCATATGGTGATTTTCAGAATGATATTTTCCTTTCTCATTTCCTCCTCTTCTACAGTCCCTGACAAAAGTCTTGTCTCTTATCCAAGTTGTAGGAACAACAAATAAAATGACTTGTAGTTGATCAATTGGAATCAGAAATGGCTTATATGAAAGGCAGGGGCCTCTAGATGATGCTTATTATCCCAAATTAAAGTCCTGTATCATTCATTGAGTTTTCTCATTTAATCAGGACAGATCTGACTTTTGTCCGGGACTGTAGTTGGATGTGCATGCCTTAGCCCAGCAGCGGATCTGTAATCAGTCCCTGTGTTATTCAGGTCAGCTGTCTGCGGCCGTAGCAACAGAGTCCTACATGCTAGGAGATGGCGGCCACAGGGGACCAGAAGGCTGAAGTGATTAAGTGTAATTTGGGGAAAAGCCACAAATAACTGCTGGAAGACTGAAATAGGGGAGAAAGAGTTGGGGGAACATGGCCAATGTATAGCATAATCAAGAAGTATTCCATTTGATAAGCCCATGCTGATGTGGGCATTAATGCAACTATGCATACGTTGAAAACTTGTAATTTTAGAGGACAAGTTGTAATTTTACATTTTTTAAAGAATAAAATGTTAAGACTTTGGATAGTTTGATACATGATAATTTAATTTCTAATGGAACACTGCAATGTAAGAGCCTGTGGACTTGACAAAACTTTAATAGTTTAAAAGATTAATAATGACATGATTTAGTGTATGAGGGCTCGTGGCAAAATGAAAATGACACACAGTGTAATGTAGTTCAATGCAGACGACCATGTAAAGACACAGGACTTCAGATCTATGTATGTCACAGTCAGGGCAAGGTTATATGTTAAACAAATGTGTTCCAGCCAGTTTGATGTAATCAGATTCCAGTACTCGGGTGGGTTTCTGTATTACAGTATTTAACCCCTCCTTACAGTCCTGTGTGTTTCAGGCTGCCAGTGATGAACATTAGTATTCTCAGGGAGTCAAGGTTGTCATGGAAAAGCCATGCCATTTTGTTGGGTTACCATGGGGACTTCCTGCCATAATGCACCTCCAGCAATCAAACTTCGTTTTTATGCTTCATACCTCCCGTGGCTCTGAATGTCAACTAGACAGGGACATCCGCAGGGGATATCTGAGAGCGAAAAACAAATACGGGCTCCCCCCGTTCTACTAAGGGATCCGAATGTGTCGATGTGTCCTGTTTTTCCTACATCACACCGATGCTGCTCACCTATTCTAATCAGCGTTAAAGATGGGCGAAACATATTTATGTATTCCTTGTTTATTTTTACTGTACAGTGTTTTTCATTTTTTATTCCTTATTTTGTTCACTGTTAGACCAATATCTTGCAGTTACATAAGTAAACATAGAGTAGACAATGCATGATAAACACATGCAGTCTTGGCTCTTTTGTTCCACCTGTGTACGTGTGTGTGTGTGTGTGTGTGTGCGTGTGTGTGTGTGCGCGCATGCACGTTTTCTTGTGTGCATGTATGTTTGTGTGTGGTCCTGCATGACTATGTCCAGATACATGTTTGTGTGTGTGTGTGTGTGTGTGTGTGTGTGTGTGTGTGCTAGCATGTGTGCATGTTCATGTGCTCGCATATTTATATGTATGTGGGCGTTTTATGGCTTGTGGAACTCTCAAAGGGCACAGAATGTGTAGGAGGGTCACTGCTGAAGCTTCTGTTTTTCTCCAGGCAGAAAAAAAGCAGGATGTGTTAAACTAGGGTATTCCCTCTGCTGTTGAGGAACTACCACTGCCCCTGTCTATATTCATAGATTCTTCATCATTCCAGTCATAACGGTGCCTTTGAATTATAGCAGTGTTTTCAAAAATTAATCTCAGCATGGACTGTGTACCATTACTTGCCCACCATTCTTCTTCAGCTTCTGGGGAGAGAGATTTAGTGGCAACATTATCTGATTTAAGGTTTGGAGGTGACGGCATTCATTGTTGCTCTTGGAGACCCACAGGGTGTGAAGGTTTTTGTTGTTACTCAGCACTGAATTGATCAATTGAGGGAGATGCTTACACATTTAACTGACATCTCTTTGTTTCTTAGGTCTTTTCTGGTCACTGATTGTAAGGCGAAACGATAAAATGTCTACACCTTGAACATCTACAGTTGTGAATACCGCTTTTGTAGGTAAATGCCTGTTGTGCAATTTTATTTAAATCTTGACTGACAAGTGAAGTGAAAAGTCTTGAGTAGCTTTCTTGATCATTGGTGAAGGAATGATGTCATGTGAGACCCAACCAACTGCTCTTTGTACTTCCACTCATTGTCTGGTTCAGGACACCTCACTTTTTGGTTTGTTGCCACACAGGGTAGCAGGAGTCAGAATGTGGATAAATATGCCTGCTTTGAGGACAAACGGCTGGCTTTGCATTACAATCATCAGACCATCTGAATGTTGGTTTCATTTAAGTCTTGAGCACTTGTGTCTTTGAAATTCAACTTCATTTCTGTTATAAGTAAGTCTGTTATAATAAATAGAACGTGGTGATAAATTTAATACATCCAATACAGCAAGCATACGTCTAACAAATGTCATTAATTTTCTGAGAATCCAGAAGTGTTGTAAATAAGGTACAACCTTTGCGGACCCTGGCCCATGATGAGGCCTTTACCACATGCTGTCCCTGAATGCCACAGGCTGTCCCTGAACGACTGCAGTATGTGTGAAATATGTACTAAATCTGCTTGCCTTGGGTTGATTCAGATCGTCTCAGGGTAAGTGAATTCATATCGTTGACCTTCCTCAGTCTGGTTTCAAGCCATTTTTTTCCTCTGTGATAGCTTTCCACAGTACAGAGGGCCTTGGCAGCTCATGTCAGGGGTGTGTGTGGGCATTTGCATGCTAATCTGTGCATGGTACGCTGGCACCACACATTTCCCCGACCCCTCCAATCTTTCAGCGTTTTATTTGGTTTCTTATGTAACGTTGTATTTCCTAGATTGGCTTTCACACAGGACCCACCGCTGCCATTTATCACTCAACCTCAGCTGACACTGACTGACTCACCGTGCCGTCAGCTCTGTGTAGACATTTTCCATGTTAACTGTGGGACTTTACAGTGCAGTTTCCCACCATGCAAACCCTGAGTACTTACCTAATTCCATAGTTTTCATCACATTTTTTTTCAGAGGCAAATGTTCATTTGGTCATCCGCTGAAAGATTGTATTTGTCTCATAGTCAGAGGGTGGTGTCTGGAGGGCGACTTTCAGGTGAAGCAGATTTTCCACCGAACACTCACACGTCTCAGCAGTCCACCCATTCGTAATAAAAAGTGAGACGTGATTTATTTGGAGGTGCAATTTGTCATTTTCTCCTCCTGTGCCCAATTGAAGTGATGTTTTGTGGGTCAGGACTGGAGCAAAGCAGCAGGTAGCAGCTGCCTGTGAGAGGAGCCGCTGTAATCACCGGGTGGAGGTCTCCCCAGACCCCCGCTGTTCATCTAAGCGCTGCTGACTCACAGCTCGGTGCGTGTGACCCATCGCAAAACCCCGCCCCCGTGGCCTCTGATTGTGCAGGCTGGTAAATTACGAGTAATTTAATGTTATCTAGAACTGAACAGGCTGTTGAGTTGCCGTTCCCATGGAGACGGGGTCGGGACGTACACCGTCTGACAGTAGATCCTGAATATGTAACATGTTGTGTGATTGCTTTTTTGATCAAAGGGCATAATTGGCTGCACCATGGTCTATCTACTGAAAAGACTCACTTAACAACATGAATATTTCATTTTTAAACAGGCTAAGTCGCTGAAATGGCTTTACAGTGTGTGTGTGCCACTGAATACAAAATAACAGATTTGTCAATGTTCCATCTGATTCACAAGGTCAAACAATTTAAAAGGCTAATTTCTTTTTTTCATATTTAATGACTTCACAGTGATGGTAAGAGGATTTGTATCCAAGTCTGAGATTCATGCAATGAGTGAAAAATTGTTGTTTGCTTAGGATTTCAGAGGCATGTTGATATTGAGCATCTAAAACTTGAGAGTCCTGCCTTTGGGTATATTTGCCAGCTAGCAATGTGGATTAAAAACGCACAACCTTCACAGAATTACAAACAGCAGTGCTTCTTGATGCCAAATGGGATGTGGTGGACTGTACACATAAGCCATAACAAACTGTCAGTTATCATTTTGATTTACAAGGGAGGTGATCCAATAATTGGGCCCTAATGATCAGATGACTGGGCGTGGTGAGTCTCTCGATGAAGGGAAAAATTATGACCACATAAGATATAACATACCTGGGTCAAACATCACTTTAAATACCTCTATCCCTTACAGAATAATTAAGTTACAGCAGTTTATTAACATATGTATTCCCCAGATATTATAATATTATCTTTGTTGCTATAAAACATAACTAGTAATAGTATATAACATCAATAAATTACTTTTATAAGAGTTTTAAACAATGTTTTTTTTTTAAAATAAAACGTCTTCTTAAAGCATATACTGTATGAGCAATTAAGTAGACTTAAGGCATTAAAATGCAAGTTACTTGTTTTTATTCTTTAGGATATAAATTGTCAAACTTTAACTCAAACAATGATTTATGACTGGACTTGCTTTCTAACTTTGGCTGTTGAATGTGGAGGTGGAAATAAGTTAAAGGTAAATTCTGCGCAGATATCAGGAAGACTTTTAATGCAAAGAATTGCCAATGCGTGGAATGGCTTACCAGGTCATACAGCATAGAGGCAGAGAACTTAGAGATGTTTTATTTGGAGGTGTTCCCTAGACCGTAGGTAAATGATGAACTTAAACAGGCTGAATGGCCTGGTCACATCATTATGTATTCTCAAGTTTGTACTATTGCCAAGAACCAGTGCCTGCCCCAATGCAAATGAATAGAAAGTATACTTTAATAACAACACTAAAATGGCTCTCACAAGAGTAGTACAGTTTTAAAAACTGTATTTTCCTCTTGAACCATTCAGCCTGTTTCACATGCAGAAGTGAGGTTAATTTCATGGGTACATGTGCACTGCGAGTTCATCAGTCTGCCGAAGCACCGGAACAATCGATCTATACCATTTACCACACCGTCACCATTATTCACAAGACAGCTTTTCTTACAGAATAAAAAAGCCCAATGCTGACTGTCCCCTTTGTATGTAGAAAAGCTTTTATTATTCGGTCAATAGTTGTTTACAATACTCTCTCAGCCTTGAAGTTTTGTGGAGATCAGGTAACGCTGGGAAGGTGTTTTATGGCTCGTAAAGGGTCATTAAAAGGCATGCATTTAGAAGAGGTCACAGAGTAATGAGCGGGAAAGCCTCACTGGTCATGCTCCTGGCCTGCGACTATGAGCCTAAACAGGCTGACTCGCTCATGTGAGATCAGAGGGTGATGAGAGCATTCCTCCTCCAGAGATGTGCTCTGTTGACAGACCGGTGGACGGTTATTCTGGTAAATCATTATTGAATGTGGGGGTGGGTGGCGGAGCTCCGATTCGTGTCGGTGATTTTTGTGGAGGTGAAAATTATCTTAGACTTACCAGCCATTTAAAAAGTTGTTGACCAGTCAAATTTCAGGATTTTCAGGCCTTTGTTTTATCCTAAGTTTTATTTTGGTTATTTGCTGGTGGGGCCACACTAAAACTGGAAAATGGCTTTTCTCTCATGGAAAAATTCATTTGTAAATGTGTATAGATTTTATATTTTTCAGTTGTTGTTCTTGCTCTGTCATGCCAGGTATCTCTTCAGAAATTTTAACAAATCACTGTTCTATTTCACTCTTATGTATTGCACACTTTTTTTATTTTTCATTTCAAAACCTTTTAAATTTTGTTTCTTTCCACTACACTTATTTTGGCTTCTCCTCCTGATTTCAGATAGATAAATCTTTCACCAGCCTGCAGGACCATGTTCCCACTCATTCCTCCCAAGACATTCCTTTCTTTCCCTCCTCTCATTAACTACTCTCTTATTTCATGCTCTTTCACTTGGGCTTTTTCAGCTGTTTTGCATTATAATTCTCAAAAAAACCCAACTTGTGACCCCTCAAACCTGCAAAAAGCCTGGATCCCCATCAGCTGGGGCTCACTGTGGCACTGCAGAAAGCTCTCTGACACCTGCAGTTATCTCAGCTTGTCTCTTCCCCCTTCCCAGCTCCTTCCTTTATCCTGCTGCTGCTGTACATTCAGCACTGCAGATCACTAGCTTCTTCCAGCCCTTGATTTGGGGAGGTTTGGTTGCGCGCGGTTCTCATCTTACCTTGCTGATGGCGGCTGTGGCGATGGTGGGCGGTGGGGCGGCTCTCTGTCTCTCTGCTCTGGAGAGGGTTACATAAGTCATGCTCCATATTGCTCTTCATTTGCCCTTTTGAAGGAAACAGGTACATTTTCAAACTTGGCAGCAGAAGTGGACTCAGGTTGAATATGAATTTTATTATGAATACTTCAGCTCAACAAGAAGTGAAATAATGTTAACCAAAATATACAAAACACATGAATGTAGTTTTTCTCTGAATAGTAGTAAAATAGAGGTTTCGTTTTAAAATGATTCGCTTCTAAAAGGTTAAACTATTGCATGTGAAGTACTACAGCCTCATCTGTGCTACACTGAAACTTCTCTGAGAGCACATTATGCTTCTCAAGTGCTTAATCAATGGCTTTATTTGTGTCAAATAAATTAGAGAGTCTGTCTGCAAAAAAAATATAATCCTACCATACTTTGAAATTTAATCTAGCTGTTTTGTGAACTGGCTGTCCACACCCAGTGTCTCAAAAATAACCTCTAAAGGAGACCTCGCTTTGTGCAAGATAACCATTTCATTTACTTTTGGTCAAACCTGGTTCTCAACAACTGCAGGGTGTGTTGGTTATGAAGAGTTTCATTGATAATGTAGTGCAGTTGGATACAGGTTTAACCTGCCTCACCTTCTTGATCTTAATTACTTGCTGATTCTAAGGTCAAAACAAAACCCAGTACACTGTGTAGCTTTCCAGGACCAGGATGGGCCACCCCTGCCTCAGTTCACATTGACTTTCATAATATTTATGTGGATTTATCTTTTCTTATAACTATATGTGCGCCCACAAATCGTTTGTTTTGTGAGACTGGGGCAATGCCTCATGCACTGTCTTCATCCAAGGGCTTATTAAGCTTTAATTTTGCAGCGTGATGGAAAAACTGTTATATTGCGCGACCAGCTGAGTGGACACAAAGCACTGAGGTTGTGCCAGGTGGTCACTTAAGGAAATAAGTTAAAGATTGGGCCTATCATACAGTATTAATTAAAAAAGCTGTGACAAGAAAAATGTGAGTGGCTTATCTTTGGAAAAACACTGGCCAGAGATTTTAAAAGCTGTTCTTTTGAATCCAGCTGGTGGCGCTGTTCCCACTTCATTTAAAGGCACCCCTCCAACCAATTTTAATCCCTGCTTTCCTGAACTTATTCAAATAAATAGAGTTCAACATAATAGTTTATAGGAAAGCAGCCCACCACCCATTCCCTCTATAAGTACAAACAGGGTAACTGTGACATATCTGTAAGGTCACATTTCAAACTACACCACATCTGCTAAATCATTTTAGGAGGAAGGAAGAAAATTGAGTTTGCCAGCCAAAAATGACCATTTCAGCAAAAGTATGTATATTTGCTGAAATGGCAATTTATTAACTTGGATGATTGTACAACACTAGTGTTAAATTACAGGACGTGATATATCATTTGGAAAAACTTCAAAGTGGAATGAATTGGGCTTTTTAAGAAAAATTGGCATGGACCCTAGTGTAGTCCCTTGTGAATCACAGAGGGTTACCCTGTGTTAGAAATTGCTATATGGTTATTCTATATTCAAAGCCCAATAAGGAGACAAACTTAGCCTGGCATTACAGGGTATGCATCATAGTGCTATATTGTATCTGTGTACGTGTTAATAATTTGAGAGGAGTCTTTGAACATAATTGTATTATATTGAGTATTGGTAAATCAAGACATTTGTTTTAGTTGAACATAGAATACATTTTTCTCATTCACAGTGTAATCAAAATAAAATGTGTTGTGAAAAAATACCTCTGAGTCTGGAGGATTTTTGCAGACAGACCCATTCCTGCATTTATATAATATTATTGAAATGTGTTTATGTTTAAGAATGAATTATGGCTGCATGAAATACAATGCATGTTTTACAGTGCTTTTTTTCCGGTTGATCTCAGATCTACCCCTGAGTCCAGCAGCATTCAACATGTCCTCAATCTTTCATGCTGGCTTAGAGGGGACATCCTCAGTAGGCTGATTCTATTGGCTCGGGCATGTTGGCGGGGGTGTGGTCTGCATCGTGCAGGTGGAGATGGTCAAATTCCGGCCAGGACCCAAACCCCTCCCCCCACTTCTGCTACCCCTGAATATAACCAGGAGGTACATGTTCCAGGCCCTGCCGTCATCAGCACAAAATGTTCAAACGAGCCTTGCAGGTAACACAAATTAGCCGCTGCTTAAAATAAGTCAGCGCTGTAATGTAACTGCACATGATTTGATTTTCAGTGGTGCCAGTCTGTGAGAGCAAATTAAATTTTGAACCCTGAGTCAGAGGTTCAATTATGAAGAAGACATAATGAATGATTACATTTTCACTGAAAAAATGTGTCTACCAGTAAAGACTTTAAAAACAAGATTGTATTGATTTTAAAATAAATCTATAACACAGAGCAACAATGAATGAATGGTATGTCATACTCTTTTATTTGTCTGAAATAAATAACAGCCTCTTGGCATGTGATTGACTTATTGAATTATGGAAAAAACATCATGATGAGTGTTCTACTGTATTTGCTCCTTTATGGCCCTGGCTACATTATAAAAAAAACATCATTGCAAGCACAAATCTGAATTAAGCTCATCTATTTTATTTTTGTTGTGCTGAGAGTATGGAGGAGGTTTTCCATATCATATTCTGTTAATGCATTGCTCATTTATATTATTATACTTTGTTGTTTCAATTTGTTTTAATGAAATGATTTTGTGAAATGGATTTTGGGTAATGAAAGCAGCTAGAATGTCCCAAATTCATAGGAACTATGCTTTAGATCACAGGGCTTAAATCCACAACCAATCACATTGCGTATGGCCATTTTTATCTTTCTTTTTATTGTTTTTCACAAAGTTCAATTACTGGGCCAATGTCCCTCAGTGTCCTTGCCTGCAAACTGTACCAGTGAGTTTTGCTAAACATTGTGTTGCCTTTTCCATACCTTATGCAAATGAATATTTCAGCTCTTGTTAAACTCATTGTCAGTTAGTGTGTTATTATTAGTTCCCGACCTCCGTTATGACATCTGCCAGGGCCGGTAGGGAATGCGTCTCAGAGATGTTCTATGGGTCTTTGTTTGCCAGCCTTATCAAGCTTCATAACACAGAGCCTTAGCCAGATGCCTCTGCCTCCTCTCAAACAGCGTTTGCTGTGGAAGAGCTGCTCTGATCTTTAGAAAAGTCTATTTTCTCTGTTGTGCTGCCTGGACTACCTCAGGAGTGGAGAGGTTGTCCTAAGGCCTTGGCCACATGCACATTATTTTTTTGGTTGACAGCAGTTTTACAGTAACAGTTTCCACAGCCTTGAGTGTAAAAAATGGATGGATGCTGGTTTGTCTCCAAATTTTTTTTTTTTTTTTTTGTCTCATTGCCAAAGTACGCATCTGTCAAAAATATAAATTGTGACACTTTGCTGATAACACAAGCTGGCTTAAACCGATTTTCTGCATTCCGTCAATGTTGCTTTGACAAAGCCTACAATGGAAACCAATTTCGATGTCTGAAATCAAAATACAATTTTATACCAGAAGAAAACTCACTATTATAATCCAATTTCATTCATTTATTAAAATAAAGGGAATGATAAATTCATGGGAAAACCCGGCAAATAATGAGCGTTGGTTACAGCGTGTAGATACAGACCTGTGGGAATATGCAGCTTTGTTAGCCGTGCTTTCCTGTGTCCTGGGGGGACACTGCTGTTCGAGCTGGCATCTCAGAGCAGTACAAATCTGCTGGAGGTTGCTGAGTCAGCAGAGAACCTCTGAAAACCTGGCATATATCAATATATCACAGATTGCTTTAAAATGAACAGCACACACAAGCATGTTGTGCTCATAACTGCCCCTCTCTGTACTTTTGGCAGATTTTCTTTTCCAGGTTTTGATGAATAGCTTCTAATTTCCTGTGGGATTGTAACAGTGTCTTTCGTGGCAGTGTTGCAGATACATTTGCTTTTCTTTGCTGTTTTTTAGGGATTTTTTTTTAATAAGTATTCAAATCTGTGCCACAAATGCCATCCTGTGTTTAAAAGAGAAGTACTTGAACAGAACAGAGTTTTTGTTCATACTGTTAATTTACATTGCAATGGATCTTTTAAACATCGGCTTTTCCTAAGCACTAGTCTAACACAGGATATTTATTCTGATATATTGTTGACTATTGTCAGCAAATTCCCATCATAGTCTACATTTTCCTTATATTAAAGAGGCACCATTCAGATATTAACATCATAAATGTTAGTCACAGACACAGCTCAGAGTACCAGTCAAGGCTGCGATTAACAGGCACACTGGTTGTATTCATGTTGCATCCACTATTTGCAGTATCAGTAACACTAGATTGGGTAATGCAAAACCCATTTATAAACACAATAATAAGTAGTCTATAATCAGTAGTAATCAGTTTATTAATCACTGTATATTCTGTGCTGACATGTTAGTGAACATTTGTAAATTATACTGTCTGTGGCTCGAGGCAAGTTTCACTTTGTAATTATAACTGGTCACTGATTCAGGATCAGATCAGCTTTCTGGGTGAACTATGACCTGGTACAGGGATCATGAGGTCAAGCAATAGTGCTTACCAGGACCAACCTGTCTCAACCAGTGTCATTTACTAATGTTTACAAACGCATTACCAAATCATATTACATGTGATTATAAACTACACAATAATGTAATTATTAGCTATTTTATGCATTACCCAACCTAAAGTGTTACAGCAATATCTATGGGATGATATGGTGAGATTGTGAATACTGGGGGTACATACAAATGCCACACAAGTCATACAAACAGATAACTGGATCATGACATGTTTAAACACAATTCAGAAGCATTTGCCACCCATGACTTACATGGATATGTTCATGAGTCGCAGCTTTCATATATTGGTAGTCAGAAGTGCTAATGGTCTTTACAGATAAATCAGTTTTAAAATGTTTCCAACTAAAAATGGCCCTGTGATAGATGGTCATTGGTCTTTTTTTAGATCTATAGATTATAGATTTTCATGGATCTTTTTAGTTTTAGGCTTTGCTAATTGTTTTTATTATTATAGTACAGCTCTGTCAGCAGAACTACTGCACCAAATAAAATTTGAAATCAAAATGTCTGTTTTACTGGTCCATATATATATATATATATATATATATATATATATATATATATATATATATATATATATGGACCAGTATGACACAGAATGAGATAATTTACATAATTTAATCAATTTGCCAAATTATACATATGCACAATGTGAAGTGACTATTATTGGGAAAAACATTATTCTGTACTAAAATATCTGCACATTAGAATTGCAGAAACACACATCTCTTCTCAGTGGGTGGTATAGGGTCAGAGGTATTGAACTGCATGTTTCGCTGTAGCTGAAATCGATATTTCCTTTAAATGTTTTTACAGCGTGGAATGTGTGGCAGTTTTCATTACATTTGCTCCGTGAGCCAGATAAACCTTCAGTTAAAAACTGAGCGATGGCCTGGAAGAACCACCCTCATTCTTCAAGAGAAAATGGTGGCAGATATGGTGTAAGACTTTTGTTTTAATAGGCAAGGGATGAAAGCTGATAAACAAATAATTTAAGCCATATATTGCTGAGCAAATTAGTGCTTACTGCATGCATTGGGGGCTCATAAATTCACCTTGTGCATAATTTTCCAGTTATATCTGCAGTGCTAGGGAGTAGGTTCCCTACAGAGCATAAAAATGCAGTAAGAATTTATCTGGAGGGTATGAAAATGTCAGAGGGTAGCCTTTGTTCATTCTTATTGAGAGGCAGTGTATGAATTTATTTCTTTATTATGTAATTTTTCTTTTTTTTTGGTTTTTGGCTTGATGCATCCTGACCCCTGTTGGTTTTCTTCTTGGCAGCCGGTGAGGAGACTTCAAAAGCTTGCTTGTGAAGGCATGTTTTCGGTGAGAGCACAAGTGGAATCGCTGCAGTGAGACTGTGGATGTCTTTGCTATAGAGTTGCTGTTAATGGCCAGGACCTGTCTCCAGGACACTGGAGTGTGCCCATATTCCTCCCCTCTCCTGGCAGTGTTACCATCCAACGTTATCTTGCTCCTCTGCCAGCACAGAGAGTGCCTCTAGCGCCCACGATAGCACAGAGAGTATCCGTGTCTAACTCCTATGATTGTGCTCACAGAATATCTACCTCATTTGTACCTTTTTTTAACCAGGTATGTCAACCAACAACAAAATTCTTATTTGCAGAGATGACGGGGGGAATAAAAAATTCTGTGCCAAGACACATTCTCTCCTTCCCCCTGAGAAAGTATGTTGTCATACTTGTTTTTTCTAGCACAGAGAGGTTTGTCTTTCGTTTTGTTGCTATCAAAGACAGCATGTCAGTCTCTACTTCTGTTGCTTGCAGAGTGATTGTCTGTTTCTAATTCTGCTGTTAGCACAGTGATTACATTTTCTCTGGCTTTGTTAGTACCACAGAGATGGCCTGTTTCCAATTCTGTTGTTAACACAAATGTATCTCCAATCTGCAAGCACAGAAGAGAATAGCCATCTGTAGAATGGATTTTTTTAAGAGGGCGTGTCTCCAACACATCTGGCAGGAAGATGCAAAAACAATTGGATTAGCTGTGCTTGTGTCCACCTTTGTTCCAGAGGACAGGTGCGAGTTCATGTGTGTTAAAATGATCCATCATAACATAGTGAACATATCATCAGTGTCATAAAAAACTTTGTATGTCCATTTTTGCCTTCTCTTTTTTTTAAAAAAAGGATTGTACTGTGTCATTGTTCTGTAGTTAATGCAATATATTTAAAGCACCCTGTGAGTATAGCTTCCCTTAAGTTTTCTTTTCGAGGATGCAAGTTTCTTTTTCTTTTTTTCAGTTTTACATAACCCAAATAATATTATGTATATTACCTCTTCTTTTATCCTACAGAGGTCAGCGAGACGTGAAATTCTCTCTGGGATTGTGGGTACTCCCCAGCTTTCCTGTGAGAACATTCATCATGGCCTTGTGCGATACAGGAACATACAACCACGAAATGTCCTGTATTAGCACTTTAAATCCATTTACTGCCAAGGTTCCATTTATTTTGTTATGGCAACTGTATTATTTTCAGGGCCTTGCCCCCTATCAAACATTAATTCATTAATTAACTAGGTGCCAGCTTTGCAGATTTTTGGAAAATAATAGCAGATTCTAGGTGCACCCTTTGAGTAAATTGCATACTAATGCTAGGGAGGGCTGTGTTCTGAGCTGACAAAAAAAACTGGTGTGTCTTAGGAAGCTGAATTTATGCAGGATGTGGCTGAGCCTGCAGTATGGAAGTGCAGACTTTTTTCCCCTTTTTGTTTCTTGAAGAGAGGAAGTCTTTGCAGGTATTAGTTGTTAAGAGGTTGCGCAGAGCAGAGACCAGAGATTAATGACATATATGGGATGAGCGCAATCCTTTTAGCAGAGCGGCAAACCCTCCCATTATATAGAGAGCTTATAATTATAGGGTTATAGCTTATACGTTTCTATATGTCAAAAATTAATTATTAATGTAAGAATGTCTTTGGTAAGTCCTTTTTGCTGTGTAACATTCCAAAACTAATAGAGTGCACTTTACATGCACATTAAACTATCTTTGATTTGATCAAAAAATAATGTTCTCGTATGCAACTTCAAAATCCAAATGCGTTGTACCTGCAGCTACAGCTTGATAATTCTCAGCTTTATTAGTAAAACATCTGTTTCTGTACTGTACTGCAGTACTGGAGGTCTTATAGGTTAAAAGGGGACATCTCAGCATTTTGTAAATATGCCATATGTGTGTGCTGTCTTGTGTTACCGCTTGTTTGGTATGCTGGTTTTTAAGCATGAATAGCAGAGTCAGGCTCCATGCTGAGAAATCTGTGCCTCTCTCAGATCCTCCATTCTTTGGTGTCCTCAGAGAGGTGACACTCCAGCCCTCCAAAGGGTGATCATGAACAGGCATTGCATTTGCAACAGGTCTGGCTTTTCTCTGGCCTTCCTCAGTTCTTCTTGATTTTCCATGCAAGCTTTTGAATTTAGTAATCTATATTTATCATTAAAATGTATGTTTCTAAAAAAAAAAAAAAAAAGTGTTCAATTAAAAGTAGCCTCCTCCGCCTCACTTCCTGTCCATCGCCAGCCATCTGATTGGGATGAAAGCTTGCTACATCCCTTCTCTTTGTTAGCTGAAGGCTAACACACCGTTAAAGTGGATGCAACTTCAAGATACGGTATGTAAGACATACCGTAAACCCCCAGACATACATCACGGTTTCAGATTTGCTGATTTATGTCTTCATATTTTCAAGGGTACATTCTGAAGACCAGATTATGACAACAGTGCTTTGCATATTCGGTTTGTCCATACTCCACATACAGAGGGGAGCCTGTGGCATCCATCGTTTGAGCTGACTGATTTCTTTTGATTTAAAGCTGTAACCCAATCTTGAGCTGAGCCCCGGCCTCCTGCCCTTGGGAATGTACTGTGACATGCAGGCTGTCGACTCCAATTAGGTTGACAGGCCGGCCACTGATTTCCAATCAGTTCGACCCTCCACATGACAAATCCACATTTAGGACCGATGCATCCACCCATCAAGTCTCTGCCACATGTCTCAGGTGGTATGGTGGCACTTCATGTGGAATGCTTCAAAACAGCATTGCTTCTCTATTTATTCCTGTACTCAATTTACAGATATTTAATATACATCATGAAAATAAGGGTACGTAATGGCAAAAACATGCAATTTCAGCCAAATCTTTACCCTCAGTTTAAGTTTACTTGAAGCTATGATTTCTATTAGAGAAAAATAAATAAATAAATAAAATTGCGAGAGCACAACAAAAGAGAGCTGATAAATGTCTGCCATATTTAATTCTGAGGTCATGATATGTTAACCACTGACAGGGACAATACCATGACCTCCAAATCACAAACCTCATTTTGAATTCAGCTGAATTTGATCAAAGCTGTCTCTTCAATAGAACCCATGAATGCTTCAGCCTTTTGCTGTATACATTATTACGCACATCTCTGCACGTTCCCAAAAGAGAATTTGCACTGCACTAAGCTGAAAAAAATGCATTTAGTGATGGTATAATGCCTTAGTAGTAATGAGGGTTTGAGCTTGTTTTTCATCATTGTTTTTTCATGAATATAATTGAAAAAAATCACCACTTAATTCATTCAAGTCAAATTACCCAGCCAAAAGGAAAATCTTCAGCGTTTGGCCCTTTGGTGATGTTAATTATCATTCACTGGTAGTACTACTACTACTTCGCCTTGCACGATGTTTGCATTACTTGTCACGGGACTGTATGTTTTATTTATGGGTCAATTTACAGTGAAAATTTGTGAAGGAAATATATACTTGAAACCATCCAAAAATATCACAAGCATACTTTGAAGTACTTCTGTCACCATGTCACATTGGCTGATTAGCCACTTTCCTCTAATTCCCATCAAAGCCGGTGTAAAAAAAAGATGGCTCATTTGTGCCTTTGTCGTGATGTACTGAGGGGAGCTGTCTTGTTTGTGCAACATCCCACACTGACCAGCAGAGGGCAGACAGGAGAGTTAGGACGCAGACCATGTTATTGATCAGAGAGAAGGCACTCCCTCAAGCTCGGGGCTTCTCCATGTTTAATTCCAGAAACGTACAGCATGGATTGATGTGCTCACCACAGAATATTTGCATTCCACTCAGTGCAGCTCTCAGAGGCTTTGAGAGTACAGTATGTTGTTGAGTGCAACACATAGTTAAATGAAAGAGCATGTTCAGAGGTGACAGATTTTAATTATGCGGTGCTACTGAGCACGGATTGGTTTCACTAAAGCAGCTTTATGCTCCCTCACTATGCTCTCCTGCTAATGCTACATTACCTGCCAGGACTGATGTAGATTTATGCAAATTTACTCCTCTGTACACAGTTTTGCAAATTAATATTTCACATGCATAACATTGAGGAACAGAAGCTATTATGAAAAATCTTGCTTTCCATTTCTAATAGAGTGATCTTAGGTAATAAGTATTATTGTAATTCCACTGCTCAATGTGAAAGGAAGTGTCATATCAGGCTTGGAAAATCCAGGAAAGAGGCGGAGGAGCAGATTCAATTTAGCAATCAGGGGAGGAGGAACGGTAAGGTCAGTAGCACACTGATGATAATTCCTCTTATGCCGTTTATAATAATCCTTATACCTTTAAAGAGAGATTTAAACAAGAGCGATCCAAAAAAATATGTCAGGGGGACTCTTAATTATTAATCCTGGAGGGAGGGAGTGAAACTGAAACCAGTTTTGTCTTGTCATGCGGAAATCTGTTCTGCCTGTCAGAGAATCTTGTACCCATTCTGTTTCCCTGCCTTCCTCTGGCCTCCACTCATCTGAGCACAGCTGGCTTTGAGGATGGGCTTGTCTCCACTTCACTGGTACCACTGATTAAGGAGTGTGGGTGGGGGGGGGGGGGTGGGGGGTTGGGGGGGGGGGGGGGGGGGGGCCTTGGGAATTGCAGCTCTGCAAGAAACGATGCTGCTTGCTATTGTGTTTGCTTCAGAGAGCGGAGAACAGGGCGGCTGGACAGGGCCACTCCATAAGAAAAAGCACTCTCTTTATTGTGTGCTGCAAAGCTGAAAGATAAATCATAGCAGATAGCAAAGGGTTCAATATTTATATAGGATTTCTTGTATTTCAAATGTCAGGATCAGAAACATTTAAGGAAGATATCTGGAATGTACGTGGTCCAAACTAGTCTCTCATTGGGTTGGATTTCTTCAAAATCCTAAATCCTAAAATCTTCCTACCTTACCTCTATGTCTATGCTTCACAGAGACATTCAAACACAGTAAATGACATCCAAAGGAATCCAAGGAAATATATGGCCTGAATTTTAATCTGGATTTGATATTAGTCATGCTGTATGGTGCCTATCAACAAAACTACAAATATGCCCCAGACATCGATTACATTTTTTATAGCGTCACAGAAATATCTCAAGTGAAGGTAGTCCAGGATATTGAGAGATTCCACCCACCGGGAGCAAGACATTCCCTGCCTCCCGGCCCTCTCAGGTCTCCAGACGGCACTTATTACGGCTACCTCAGACGCTGCAGGGGTGGGAGGGGTTTTCTTCCAGACTCCGTAACCTGATCTTACTGGCACTAGACTTGGGAGGCCTCCTTTTCTGGAAAGACCTGATGCATCATGCTAATGAGCCAGCCCCTCTGCCAGCAGCGGCTCCGGGAGATCACTTTTAATATCGCCCCGCGCCTGGCCAGACGCACACCCGTACACTGGGAGAACGCTTCTGACAGCAATCTGCCGTTAATTTAACTCCCCCTCTCTCCCTTCTCTCTGTTTCTCTTTGTGTGTGTGTGTGTGAGTGTCTGTCGCGCTCTCTCTCTCTCTCACTCACTCACTCTCTCGCTCTCTCTTTCCCTCCCTCTGTCTTTCTTGCTCTCTCTCCCTCTCCCCCTTTCTCTCTCACTCTGTCTCCCCTGTTCTCTGTGGCTGGCTCTCCATCAGTACCTTTCAGGCTGAGAAGAGAGGAGGACCAGTGAGGTTAGAGGAGGAAGACCTGCTGGCTCCTGGGCGTTTTCCAAGCAGAGCCTCCTCATCCAGCGGGATACCACTCCCTCGTAGGAATATTCATCTCTTTCATTCTTCACCTTCCTCTTTTTCCCTCCTTCTCTCCCTCCCTCTCTCTTTTCCCTCAGTCTTCCACACCCTGGCTTGAGTGTGTAGGAAACAAGGCAGCATCCAGACCCAGTCCAGTGTGGTGAGAAGTGGAGGTGCCCAAGTGCACCGCGGAGTCTGCCTCCCCTCCTCCCTCCCTCCCTGTCTCTCTCTCCTGGTCTCTACCACTGGAACCAGCCCCCTCTTTTCCTGTGGACTTTGGGGTTCTCTTTCCAAATCCCCACCAGCGTGCCGGAGCTCTTCATGTTGGAATAAAAAAGCCCTGGAGCAAACCCCTCCCCCCCAAAAATGAGCGAGGAAGCTAAGGATAAGAGCACTGGGAAACCGGCTCACCGGAAAAAGAAAGGAAAAAAGGTAAGGAGATAGTCTTTCTTATCCATTGTATCCATGGTGGGCTTGGCTGTCCTCAATGGTGAGCCTTCTGTGCTGAGGCTAGCATCATATCTTGGTTTGACTGCATTCGACTGACTCTAGACAAAGTTCGATTTCATACAGATGGGGGTTTTATCTCTCCCACATTTTTTTAAGCGAAGGAGAGTTTTTCTCTTTTGTTCTCATGGGTTCTCCGCGAGGGGCAGGTTTGGGATCCACGCGGGGATCTGGTGATGGAGAACGGGAGGGAACCTGGAGGGGGCTCTCTTTGTTTCCCTAGCCTTGTCGTATGAGCAGATTCTCCCCACACAATTGCTCGAACATTTGTTCGGTCCACAAGCCGGGGCTCGGCGCTTGTGTATTTCTCTCCATCTGTGTCGGCATTGTGATGGCGCCGCATTAATCATGACTATCAGAAAAAAAAGGTAAGCAGAGGTGCTTGCTGTTGCCACGGCACCTGTGACTAGGGCAGGCTAGGGACAGAGCCGAGCAGAGGCTAATCAGAGGGCTGGAGAACCCTCAGCAGCTGGAGTGTTTAAACCAGCGCAGACGGGATTTCCTGAAAAACCACAGTACCTAGTTTCAGCAGATACTGTACATACCAGTCCATTTCCCCACGCGGGGGTTGGGTGGTGGGGAGGGGTGTGGGTATCAACATCTTAATTAAAGACATTCTGTTCGGGGTTTATTACTGGAGGGGGCTGGCTCACTTGGCTGTGCTGTGATTTAGCACTCATGCTTGCAAAGCGCCACTCGCCGATGTTAGCACGTTAGCACCGCTGCTCCACTTTTTTTTTTTTTTTTTTGCCAGTGTGTCAGTACTGTTATTGATGGGGCTACGGGAGAGGATCCACCACTCTGTGCCGAGGGAGTGCTCCCCCGGCTCAGCGGCTTCCTTCCTCTGACATGATTGCATCATTTCACCGAGCAGCGGAGCGGTTCGGCGATGAGCGCTGGGTGTTGTTCCCTGGGATGAGGGAGGTTGTTGGCGATAGCGAGTGTCGTGCCGTGGTGCTCCAACCTGTTGCTAGGCAAGCAGAGCCTCGCTGCTGCTGATAAGTGTGTGGAGAATCAGCCTGTGAATCACACAGGAGGACGAGTGCTGAACCTTGACCACTGTCAGTAATGATGGAAAAACACAGGATTACAAAAATAAACTCATTATGGTGGGTGTGGTCCACTCTAATGATGAACATTAAAGATATTGGAGATATGGGAACAAATAATAATAATAATATTATTATTATTATTATAATAACAATATAAACTGCTATTATTATTATTATTATTATTGTTTGTTGTTTGTTATTGTTGTTGTTGTTTTAATTGGGAAACTGATATATGCATCATGTTAGTAATGGCAATAGTCCGTAATGACACCATGGTAAAAACGATGTAAATAAGTAGCCTTGGACTCTCAGACAGAATTTTGAGTCGAGCACAAATCAATGACAAATCCATTTGGGTTTAGACCAAAGGCACTCAATGGTTTGTTGTTCTTACGGTGCAGAGAAGGGTGGGGGTGGGGGGGAAGAGGCAGTGGGTAGTGTTGAGGGTGTTGGGGGTGGGAGGTGGGAGGTGGGGGGGGGGGATAATTCCCTGCAAGCAAAAGACAACAAAGCACAAAATGTTCAATAAATCAAGGCAGAGCCAAACGGCTGTGCTCAGACCAGCACCACACTTCAGAGCAGCAGCACACCATTGAATCACACAGAGATTACGGCTTTCCACAGCCCCACACACATTTCAATGAGAGATTCACGTTAGGGCACTTCAGCAGACACTTCATTTTAATTTGAAGTTATATGCGTCTCATCATGCCTTTAGTACCACCGGGCAATTTACATGCAAACCTTCAATCGGCTAGGAACATTAACTCCAGAGATTAACGTCTGCATTTACTGGAGTATCCCAACGGCAGTGATTTTTCTCTGACCATGAGGTGCCCATAGTCCAGTCTCATGGACTCAGTGCTTCATGCTAGCATGGTCTACAGCATGGAGGTTTACTGTACAGGATCACGCCGCATTTCTCCCTGTCAGTGATCAGATAGGCTGTGCTTTTCCTGCTGCTGCTCGACTTTTTCTTTCTGTTATGACCTTTACATTTGTTTAGTTATTGTGCTTAATAAACAGACCATAGCAGAGAAACTGTGAAATTCAGAAGCCACACGCACTATTTAAAGACCTTTTTAAAATGAGAGGAAAATATGGCATTTAAAAATAAGCATAATTTTTTTGGATTGTTAAAGTGATTCTGTTACATATTGACAATATAGTATCCCAATAATTAAATTAGAAACACCATCACTTGTTTATTATGCAATTACTACCTGTTTATAAGCCCTTATTGTCAAAGAACCTATATGTTATTAATAAGTATTAACATATTTATTAAATGTTTTCTGTTAGTACTGTATAAACTCCCTGAAAATAAATAATGACCACAAAACACTTTTGAACAATACTACAAAATTACAAAAGGTCTTCCTACCTTCGTATGCTGTTAGCAATCTTGGCAAAAATAATGAGGTACCTTGGTCTTTTTATTCCTGTATTGTGAACAGTCACTGACATATCCAAATGCTCCAAACATGTCTGCAATTAATGTAATTCATTCTGGTACATTTCTCTTTGCAAATTGCACTGCTGACTTATATGTAATGGATATATACAAATACGGAATCACAACTCATGAGATTCCAGGAATTGTACATGTCTTTCAAGAGACTGAAATGTAATATGTGCCAGGTTATGGAGCACATCAACTAAAATACAAATGTGTTTCAGAAATGGTCTATATTTTACAGCATATCCAAAACATGTCAAATCCAAATATCCTTAAATATTGATGGTTTCTACACAATGAAAGATGATGGGGATTAGAGTGATCCAGAGTAGCAGAGGGGTGTGTCTTTGAGGCTTCTTCTGTCAGCTGTTAATCAGTAACTGAGTTAAAGGATGGGACAGACCCCCCCCTCCCATAAATTCCCCTATAAAAGTCTGGGGATTGGCTATGTGTCCGTACTGATCCATCTGAGATGCATATGGACAGCAGTGGAAGATATCACAGCAGATATAACTAGGAGAAAGAATGGTGGATCTGCACAGCGTGCTCAAGCCATCCAGCCATTATATAACACTATGGATGCTGTCATCCACTTACCGGCCAGCCAGTCAGCTGGGCTCAGGGAAACACACTGGCCTTGGAGAGCAAAATACATATTCACTAGTGTGCAGTCGGTATAATGTATGGTTTAATCAAAGCCTTTGAAAACTGAAAAATTAGATTTTTTTTTTTTTTTTGCAGAGAGAAACGTGCACAAGGGAACTTTAAACATGCCAGGGGTGTTTAGCTCTGCTGTCATGGAAACAAAGAATATCTCTGCTATGATAAGACAGGGAGCTCTCTGATCGTTTTGTTTTTGTTTTTTTTTTTTTCACTTTTCTCTCAGAGCGCTGATATGGTATGATAATGGCTGTGATAAGGTTATGTCTTCATGCAGATCATTTACAAAAATTGATTTCAATTAAAACCAATGCAGAATATATATTCATTCCTGACTCTCATTTTTTTTACATTTAAAGGTGTCTGCTGAGGTTCTGTGACATATTGCCAACATTATTATGAACTGGAAGCATTGGGTAGCCTGTACAGACTTTGACATTAGAAATCAGCTGACACTCAGCTGCCTAGCAACAATTGGAGCTCTGATGGAAGCTTCAGCGTTCACACGAAATGACCCCCATGATTGTGAAAGCCGCCCACTGTATATGAATGCAGCGCAATAGGTCTCAAAAATGATGAGTTTGTGTTGCTAAAGGAGCGGTCAGGTGTGACAGCGGTCGTGCGTGTTCTTAATCGGACAGGACCGTGCTGTGTCACCTTGTGTAAGGGGATGGTGTCTTGTCCATGGCTGTAATTCTGCCTTACTGTCTGACTGTCCAGGGCAGGGTGGCGTGGGACTGCCTGTTGATATTGCACTGGATGTCTATCATGCGTGGAAAGTGTCTGTTCAGTCCCGGTCCAGGTGACCATCAGACCTAACCCATCGCAGCCTGTCGTCTCCCTCAACGGTCATCCCCTGCCTGCTGTCCTTGAAGCAGATTCGGTCTGAAGTTGTCAGGAGGAATGAGGGGCCTAGAGGCTCTCTGCCTTAGAGACTGAAGACGTGCCAGACTTGAGAGACCGTCATTTGCTTAGCATGCTTGGAGATGTGCATTACAACAACGTTTAACCTGGAGACCAGAGGGGATCACCTGACCTGAATTTCATCCCAAATTCTACCCTCAAATATTTAAGTAACCCAGTTGTTTACACTGGTCTGATATCTTAGCCACATGCTTATTAATGACATGAATAACAAATGAGAACTTTTTTTGATTCCCTGTAAGAAATAGTATTTCTGCGATCTTACTACACATGAAGGAATTCTGTTGTATGCAGCTCATTAGCTAATTGAGCCAGAGACGCTGAAAGAAGCAAAAATCTCCATGCGCACCTGTCCTTCAAGAACAAAACTGCCCTACTTAATTATGACATATTTTTCAGCAGGTCCACTGTAGAGTTTTTAGGGGTTGACTCACAGGGCAATGAGAAAAAAGGTAAAAAAAAAAGTCATTTCATCAACTTACAAATGAATTTTCCATTTGAGGAGCGTCATTGTTACATTACCTTGCTGTTTTTAAAGCAGCTATTGAAAGAGCTCATTATTCAATTGGCCTTCAGAGCTCGAAATGGTCTCTCACAGAGAATGTAAGCTGTCACATCAGCTGGAGAATCTCTTTTGTTTCATGAAGAAGAGGAGGCGGGAACGCACTCCGGTCTTTGTCGGGAAAATAACTGTGACAGTGATTAAGAGGCTAAGGTTCTGAAGATTCTTAAATGGATTCCTTTTGTGTTTTGGCCTTCAGAAAACAATAAACCCCCATTTCAACATAAGGCCTGTAACGTTTATTGACATTCTCTGCGGTTTTGAAACCCTGACAGCTTTTTTTATAATTCTGTACTTAAAACAGTGTTTTGGTTTTTTTACTAAAATGTCCATGTCCTCCAAAAATGAACAGAAACAGGGCTTAATGAAAAAGTGAGATGTGCACTGTGATGTGTTTTCCTCTTTTTGTGAAGCACGCTGTTTATTAAATCAGTCACAGTCCTGTAAAGAATTGCATTTTGGTGATTTATTGCATAGCTCATCCGAGCATTAGCTTTGATGACTGTGAAGGGAAAAACCGATGACTGAAAATTAGGGCCCAATGCAATAATAATGGGGGAAGTGCATGTATATAGCATATTTCATGATCTCAAAGTATTTTACAGCTAAGCAAGGAAAGTCACCTCCAGCCACTTAAAATGTGTAGCACACACCTGGGTGATGCACGGCAGCCATTTTGCATGAGAACCCATACCTCACCCCAGCTGAGGCAGAAAGGAACGTAATTAAATTGGGTGATGATTGGGCTGTCGGTCTGAGAGAGACACAGTTTGGTTTGAGGTCGTCGGCGAGGGTATGGAGATTCTCTCCCTAATGGGGTGTGGCTAGCGCCGGGCTGAGCAGTCACGAATAAGGAACCGGCGCTCAAAACATGAAGGGCTGAGAGTGTATTTAAAGTCACTGAGTGGAATAAATCATCGTTATTTTGCCCCTGTGGTGTGCGAGCCGGGCTCCGTTGCCATGGCGAAGCGGCACAGAGAGAGAGAGGGTGAGAGAGAGAGAGAGGGAAGGAGGGAGTCAGAGGGAGGGAAGAGAGAGAGAGAAAGATAGAGGGGGAGAAAGAGGGCGCAAAAGAGAGGGAGATGTAGGAATGGCTCAAATCAATCAAACATCCAGCGAACTTCAGTTTGACCTCATGTCATGATGACATTTACAATGGAAATGTAAACCATGTTCAGTTAGCTCTATTTGAGGGTGGGGTGGGGGGTGTTCTTCGTGGATATCTGTGGGTTAAACGTGTGTGTAAGGTGGTCAGAAGGAAACTGATTCGTTGAAATCCATGCCAGAGATATTCTTAACTCTGAGCACTGGCCTCCACAGTCTTAAGTTGATAGATGTCACCATATTTGTTTTGTTCCCTTTAATGGGAAGTGCTGTAGCAGACAGGTTGCAGCAGAAGCTGTAGGATTCTATAACTCTTCCCACAATCCTCCTCTTTAAATAAAAACAAGAAGCTGGAAGGTTTTAATTAATGAGGGACCTTTTTTTATTAATGAACACTTTGGATCAGCTTTAATGAACCCAGTGAGTGACAGAAACAGTAGCTGTGATTGCCAGAGAACAATTTAAGACAATTTTTATGCTTCATGAGTTACACGCCCCTGGCATGGGGAATACAAAGGATCTCGCTTCTCCTTAGCATGGAGGGAATTAAGTTATTGTCTCCATGCATCTGTTTCCGTGTGTTGCTCTGCTAATTTGCACAGTTCGGCCTGATGGGAAAGGTTAACAGTGTGGTATAGTGTTAAGGAAATGACTTGTAACCCAGAGGTTATAGAATCCATTCCCAGGTGAGGCATTGCCTTTGTATCTCAGCAAATGACTTTCCTGAACCTAAATTTCATTAATAGAAAAAACATTCAGCTGTTTAAATAAATTGCATGCAAAAATAAAATCAATGAATAAGAATTTCTGTTAAGTGGAACATCATGTACAATGTTATTATGATTAGATTCTTGAAAAATGTCTCAAGTTGAAACCAGGTGATTGAGAGCCAGGTGATGGAGAGGTGATAGACAAAACATGGAAAAATATTATGTGTTCCCTCCAGACATAATGGTTTTTCATTTGTGGTAATAACATGTGAAACCTGAACTTAATATGTGTACATTCAACCTCACATGTGAACACCTGATATCATATCATACTATTTTTGGTTTCACATGTGAAAATGTAAGATCACGTGAAATTTCCATTCATCAATATAAGTATAATTTCCACATAGGAAACTGAATTTCACATGTGTTTTAGTGTACGGGTGCTTTAAAACTGTGTTGTACAATGTGTTATCAGGTGTCAATGTGTTCTGTAATGACAGTGTTTTTGCAACGAAGCATACAGATGTTCCTTTGATCACTGCTGACTGGATGCATTATTTTTGTCTTTTGTCCTAGTTCAAAATAAAACTGTGTATCACCGTGCTGTCACATAAAAGTGGTCCAGTCCACAGGAGAGGGATAACTTAGTCCCGTTTGACCCTAGTCTCTTCACCCACCCACGTATGAGACCGAACCTCAAGGAGATACTACAGCCTTAAGATATAAAATGTGAAAAGTGGAGGTTGCAATCCTGCTATATATAAACCTGAAAGCCACACTAAACTGTCAGACCTCATCACTTACGGAGGCTATGGGTTGACTCAAGTACTCTTCCATGTGTCTGATTCCTTGACATTTCAAATGCAAAAACGGTTAACATGATGATGCTTGTTTTAATAAAGCATGTAGCTTAGTTCTCTCTAAGAACCACAGCCCAGCATGCTCCATAGATAATGAACTGACAATCATCAGGATCACATTAAGTTACTGCAACACAGTAAGAAATAGTTAAAAGTGAACACATGCTATGTGATAAAAGCAAACATAATCGTAATAAAAAGTTAATGAAAATGTAGAAACAGTTATTGTGTGGTAAAATAATTTTCAAGACATTCAGGAGACATGCTTCTGTAATGCAACTTGCACGGATGGCATCCATTTTGTTTCAAACAGTCCATTTCCATCGCTGGAAATTTTTCAAAAAAATTTGAGGTACCATGTTCAAAGGTGCAACAGCTTTGCCCCACATGACAATCTCATGGTTACAGTCCTAGCTTCTTACCCTTTGCACCAAACAACACGCATGTTCAACTTTGATGGTATCGGTCAGTAAGGAATTGAAAGCATAGTAGTACGTGTGAAATGACCTCTGCCCTGGATAAGGGTTATGTAGATAGTGCATGGGCCAGCGTCCCAGCATTGCTGGTGTAATGAAAGTCAGCAGGCCCAGATGCACGCTCCAGAACACGTCCGAGCTAACAGTCTTTTCCCAGGCTCTCTGGTGACTGGGGAACTTGATAGGATACTACGCTCAGGAACAGGGAGGAACGTGATCCAGAGAAGCGCCTGCATATCCTTACATATCTGAGTGATTCCCAACGCTAAAGTGGCAGGGTGGGGGGGCTGATTTGGGAGAGGTGTAACGAGACACCTCACACTGTAGGGACATCACCTGAGCGTGTGTACACAAGGAGAAGGAAGAGTGTGGGGAGGGGGGGTGGAGTGGTGTCTGGCAGGGGAGGGAGGGGGAGATGAGGATAAGATGAAAGTGAAAAATAAGGAGTGATCAAAGGGAGAGGGACTGAGTGAAGGACAGTGTGCAGTGCATAAAACATCAGTCCATGCACTCCTGTGTAAGTTAAACCTCAGATAGTGATTTAGGCCGAACCAATATTACTCCTCATTATGGCTGCTAAAAGTAAATTAATTTTTAAACTGAACATATGAAAATATGAACCATATGTCTGTGTTCTGATTTATGAAAGCCTTACATTAAGGTTTCAAAAAGACAAAAGTCATGATAATGTTTCTAAACTCTTTTTTTTTTTTTAACTCATACTGTGTCAAGCCTACAGTTTGGTGCCTAGTCAAAAGAATCAAAAGTTGCTGCTGCCAAAAGAAATTGCATTTATTTTATCAGTGCTTGGGTTCCATTGAGATAGGAATCTATTTTTAAGGAGCTTTGGCCCTAGAAAAAAATTGTATAATTGTATTAATAAAGAATATGTTTATCCCAGTTTATATTACCATGGATCAACTGTACTAATTGTAAAACTGGGTCATTTGTCATGTTAAACATATATGGAGTAAGGTTCATATTTGATTTTTGTGGAATAACTGTTTATGTACGGGTTGTTTTAAGCATTTTTCATATTATGAATTCATTGTCATACCCCACACAGCATGTGATGTGGCTATGCTGTTGATATTGTTAGGAATACACAATTGTTTTTGTGATATTTCTGACCTATTTGTTGGAGCAGCAACTATAACAGTGACAGTAACTGACTTGATACCCTCCAAAATTCTTTGATCCAGTAAACACAGAGAAAACTTATGCAGTGTTTCTGACAAAATTGCATGCTGGACAAAATGCTAATTTTAAATGAGCAGACAAGGCTCTTTTTTTTCATCATAAATATATTAACTTAATATTTTTTCTGTTAATCCTATGCATACAGGGCATAAGTTGCCTCATGTTAGAATGATTCTTGATTTTTGAGTGTTTAAAAACACTTTTAATGTGTTGTCTATGCTTGCCTAAATCGGTGGCAACTCAGTTGTTACCAAACAACACTTTTAAGAGAGACACATCTGTATTTTATCTTTTGTCTCATTGCAATAACTGTCTTAATTAAGGTTTGAGAAAATGTTGACAATCATTAAATTACTGTACATTCCTCCTCTTTGAGTATTGCAAGGCAACACTAATTGTTTTAGTCATGTTTATCTTTTTTTTATTGCATCATCTTTGGTGATATGCAGACAGAAGGATATTACTGCTTGCATGGGCTTGGAAATTCAGTGAAGCATGAAAACTGTGGATTCAGCAGTTATCTGTGAGGAAAGAGTAGTAACAATTTATTTTGTGACACATTTTAGTGGACTGTGTAAAGAATGCACCAGCAATAGGGAAGAACCCTGTGTCCTGATTTATGACATTAGTTGCTGCCAACCAGAACACTTTGTCAAAGCATATTGGGTTTTGCTGAGGTAGCCACTGTGCTCCATGCTGGATTTGGCCTGGGTTGTCGGGGACAGAAGGAGTTGCCGTAATTCTTTGGCCTCGTTATTGTAATGCACCCGGTCCAAGTTTCAGAATTCATCTTGTTTGTTTACACATAGGCCTGTCCATAAACACTGGGGTTGTATGAGTGTAAGACAGGCCTGGGGTGAAATGGTGGCTTTGTGGTTAGAGTTTTCTCTGTGACACATGTGCTTTCACGTTCTGCCCTTAGATTCTACATGTTTTTTTGTGGTATTTTCTCCCACAGTTCAGTCACTTGATTTCTATGTTGATAGGTTTATTTATATGTGTTCTGCATATGTCATTGCTTGCCTATGTGTGTTTGTGTTTTGTGTGCATGCCTGCTTAAGTGTGCGTGCGTGCGTGCGTGTGTGCATGCGTGTGTCTGTGTACATACTCTGCTAGTGTGGCAGTCCATGCAGGGTGTGACTACTACCTGCAAGGGTTAGCTCATCACCACCCTCTACAGGAGACTGTAGTGCAGAATATGAAATATAACTTTCCTAATAAACATTGTCAAATATATGTAAACATATACATATATCTGTTATAGTTATATGGCACAGTGGGTTTCATTTGTTTGCCAAGTTTTTCTAGGCTGTGACATTATTGTTCTTTATGTCAGTGCTGTATGTTCCGATCAAAAGGTCTCAAAGGGATGAACGTATCTTAAGGAAATGCCCTCTATCTACATTTAAAGCTTTGGTAAAAAAAATACTCCTCAGTTAATATGCTAAGTGCAAGTTTGATCATATTACCAAAAAGCCAATAAGGGATTAGTTATGATGTTGTGAGGAACAGAATATTCCTCTTTTTTAATTAGTTTTCTTACCACAGAGGGCTTGGGGGAAAAGAAGCATATGTGTATTTGGACATGTTTGTTGAGAGGCCAAAACGGGTTGCGTTTCTGGCTGTAGTAGGCAGGATGAGAGGCCAAATGAGCGGTGCATTTGAAGGGCCTCATCGGAAAAAGTCTTGAAGACTGACATCATTCTTTCCAGAGATGTGAGAGGGTGCATCCGGGCCGCTCCTCGTGGAGCACGAAGCTCCCCAATCGCACAGCTTAACGGCTTTATCGATGGGAAAAGCCCCGCTGCACTGTGCGTTTTCTTGGACCAGAACTCCACCTCCTTCCCCCGCCCATGGATTTTTTTTTTCTATGTGGACAAACCGTTTTCTCGGATCGTTGAGTTTTATTGCCGGCGCAAGCGCGCAGCCCAGGTGCTGAAAGGCCGCATTTCTCCCAGTGCAGATAGCACTGTCAGCGAACGTAGTTTCAATTTTACGATCTGAAAAGAACGACAGCGCCAGGTCATCAGAGACTCGCCGTTACTGTTTCTACAACATGCACATGATGTTCAACATAAAATTATCGAGCTTTGTTCATTTAGGGGACCTTAATTTAAGATATTAAGGTCTAATGACAGCAAAGAGCATTTTTTGTAAAGAGCAGTCCCTTTTGATTAATGTAAACAAGTTAGTGACTGATAGCTAACTGTAGCTCCACCTTTTCTATCATTAGATCTCATTCACCCATCACTAATTTAAGATTGAAACAGAAGGTAATTAATAAAAAGGATTTTCGTGTCTATATCTTGTATATTAACTGCTGATCGAACAGCTGAATGGAAAACTAGACTAAACAAAACTATGTAGAGGAGTATAGACATGACTGGAGGTAAGTTTAGCAGTTTACTGTGCTGTTCACTGTAGCCTCTCTTTCTGGATCCACATACCTTGTGAGAGTTAACCAGTACCACACTTCCTGCTGCTTGCTCGTGAAGGACCTTATTGTAATAGAACCATAGCTCTTATCCATGGTGCTGACTTCATGAACAGTGTGCTTTACTGCCTGTCTGAGCGAAGCATTCACTCTTTTAATCTCTCTTTCTCTCCTCCCTGAGGTCCTCATCCTGTCTTCATCAAAAGAGACTGGAGAGCACAAGCTGTCCCCAGCTTCCATCATTCTCAGCCCCTGACAGCCTCCTCCCTCTTCCCCTGCCATTTCATCCCCTAGCACAACCCTGTCTGCCTGAGCCAAGCACTGGCATTCAGTATTTTACCCCTGATCATCTGTAGAGCTGTTTATGCAATTTTGATTTATTTCTGCTTCACAAAGGCTTCTTGAGCGGCGTCTGCCATTATGTGGAGTTGGTTTACTGAGCTGATTACTCAAAGATAATTGTACAATAGCTTCTACGACTTACCTGAATGCTAGGCTTGACTCCAGAGGGATAATGTCTGATCTTGGCAGCTTTGAGGCTGAGTCTGAATAAAAAGACAATAAAAAGAACCCCAGATTCTGTCGGAACCACCTATCCACTATACAGGAAAAGTCACTGTGCTATATTACCACACTTGATTAAAAATGAAAAGCATCTTCTCCTCAGAAAAACAGGTTTGACAGAATCTTGACTCTCTGTGTTTACTTTAACTAAACACCTCCAAATAGAAAGAGTTTATATTTGAACAGCTCATGAAACAATATGTGCTTGTATAGAATATATTTACAGTTTAATAGATCGTAGCAACATACATACTCTGTTTAATGGGCCATGTTATAGCATGCAATTTGTGGTGGAAAATTTATTTTAATTGAATAATTTTTCACATAATGAACAGCAGTTACCAACATTATTGATGGTGGGGAGAGGAGAACAAGAGGGAAAAATCTATACAATACCACAAAAATAGAGATAGCCATGTTATATTACATTACTGACAATTTACTGTTAAAGATTTAAAGCACCAGCTTGCTGTGTTTGTTTTTTTTTTAGAATCCATTTACAATTTTAGAAATCATAATGTAGTTATCAGCATGGCTTTTGAAAGTTTGACAGATAACATGATCTATTTTTGTTTGTAATCCATTTAGTGTATCAAATGTCATGTTGCAGGACACTTCTGCAGTTTAAGAGATTAAATAGTTCTGTGTTTGGGTTGGAATCCATTTGCAGTGGAAGAGATCATATTATAGCGTGCGTTTGTGTTGCTTGGACACCATTGCATGCGCGGTCTTCGCCTGTGGAGCTGAGGGGTGGGAGGGGGTGAATCTGGGTGTGAAGACAAGCCTGAAGGCAGTTGTCTGTGACACATTCAGCCCCCATACCCAGCCACCCACCCAGCCCTCCCCATCCCCCTCCAGACCAGCAGTAGCCTGACACCCCCCTGGATGTAGTGTGAACCTGCTAATGAAACACCCCAGAACAGAGATATACAGACACTGCCTCAGCAAGAGGTACATAGAAGTGTCCCTGCACCCTGAAGCAGACAGACTGCTGAATTCAGCCCCGCTGGCTAACCCTTCACAGAGCCAAGAGTGGGGCAGTTTTTATTGAGATTTGTGTTTGGTGCTGAGCCTTTAGATTGCTCTGTGATGGTGGGGCAGAGTGGGGTGATGGTCATCTTGGCTCACAGTTCAAGGATATCAGGGCTGCAGATACAGCAGCTTCCGAGGCACAAAAATCCTGACAAGATGAATGAGCGAGCTAAACAAGTTAAATACTCCCCCCTTTTTCCCGGTGACTAATTTATAGACGGGACAGATAAACTGCAAGTGACGTGCAATGATGCGTAGCGTCTGATGTGAACGTGCAGATCTCCGCGGACCCGACTGGAGGATGACGTAGTGGCGTTGTTGGGTGCTGGGGCTTGTTTCCACGGTAACATGCATGAGGAAATCTTCCCTCGGTGCAGTGAGTGCATAAGAGCACCTGTCTGCTTTTGATTGGAGGGTGTAGGCTGTATGAATCCCACAATGGGAGGAGCTGCAGCTGCCAATCACCGACTCGTGTGAACCCATCAAAAAGATTTTGCTTTCCAAAACAGAGCAAAATTATTGATTTAAATCAGTGAGCGACAACCAATCCATAATATATGCTATACTGAGGCTGATCCCTTCTGTGCTGTGATTGGCCAAGACCTACTGCATAATTCCAGGTTGCTGGGAGTTTCATACAGAATGGTTTAAACTTTACAGTGGAGAGTTTTGTTCCAGATGACCAGCTTTGTTAAAACTTTGCTTCGTAGGGAGCCCGAACATAAATCACAAGTACAAAGAGGTAAGTGCTTTCATAAGTGCTTATAGACACAACAAAAGGAGAGAGGAGCCTTCAATTGCGGCCCGTCCTGGTTTTGAGAATGATTTAGATTTGAGTAGATGCTCTTATCCAGACCGAGTCAAAAAGCTTATGAAACACTTTTAAAGACAACAAACAAAAATAAATTCATGGCGCTGGGTATTTACTGAAGTGTTTCAGGTTAAGTACCTTGAGCAAAGGTACAGTGGCAGCCTCTGAGCTCCACCTACAGATTGAACCTGCAAATAGCAGTGTCGAGAGTACTGATCTAAGATCAGGTTTGCCTTTTAGCTCTTAATGGACAACGTCTGCATATAGACATAGGAAAACTGATCCAAAATCAGCACTCTCCCCTCCAGGAGCCCATGGTTATTCTCAGCACAGGTGACACATTGGTAAGAGTGAAGGGCTGTGCATTTTCTGCTTTTCTGTTTGGGGGAGGGGCAGGGGTGGTCAGAGAAGCCCATGACACCTGCCAGCAGAGTCCTGGGGGAGGGTGCGTGGGCTTTGGGGAGGGGGGGCAGGGTACAGCTGCTGCTGGCATGAGGCAGAGCCAGGCCAGGTGCTCTGGGTTGGCGGGGCGGGGGGTGTTGGGGGGTGTGGGTCTTAATCTCAGACGGCCTGCTCGATCGCACCGCTGGCACGGAGCCCAGCTGACACACGAGCTGTGGGCCCTCACCATGCCCTCGCAGAGGGATAAACGCGGCCTGCCAAAGCCCCACAGATCTGCAGAGGGCGGTGCACCACGGCCTGCGGCGCTTATCAAAAGGGCATGTTAGAAAAACCACACTCACATTTTAATGACTGTACAGATGTAGTTTACGCACAAAGATAAACATAATGACTTTTTTTATTTTATTATACAGAGGAGAATGAGAAACGCCTAATAAAATCAACAAGCAGTTTCCCTTGGCTTAATGAAATCAAAAAGTCATTTCACCCATTTTAATGGCATTGCTAAACAGATGTATCATGTTGAATGGAGCACTTTCCTCAAATACTGAACGCATCGTGCCATTAGAAAAACACCTCTCTGTGATCTGAAATATGACATGTTGTATGGATGTGTAATGTATACTGCCATGTATTTTTTGTGTTTATTTTCCAAGAACAGAAGTGGTATGCACAATCACTCATCTACATATGAATATTTAGAGAAAGCAATACAACTATCACAATGGCCCATACATTTCACATTTCATTTGATTTTTTGTTTTGAATTTATTATGACCTGGGCATTCACATTAAGAAAACTGTTTTAGAAACTTCCATAATTCTTTTTTTTCTTGGAACTAAAAATAAAATAACCTAGTTTAAAGAATAATACAGAGGAGCAGAATCATAGTATTTTAATAGCTGGAATAATGCTTGGGAAGTTTTATGTTGAAGAACAGAGGGTTATTAAGTCGATTTCAACGTGGTATTTCTAGTGTGGAAAGCACAGTCTCTGGCCTTTTTGTAGCTTTGAAGAACTGAAGCAGTAGGGTAAAGGTCTGTAATAATCTATATTTACAAAGAGTCTAATTAGTTCCTCTAGGCATCAGCTGCCCCACCACTGCACCTCAAGCATAGAGTGTGTTGCACAGCAACAGGAGCCAATGTAGAAACAGAGAGAGAGAGTGTGAGTTTATGGTTCTGTATACATGTCTATGTGTGTGCACACATGTTTTGTGTGTGTGTGTGTGTGTGTGTGTGTGAGTGTGTGTGTGTGTGTGGGTGTGTGCACATTTCATGTGATGAATGTACACCTCAGTGAATGTACATCTGTGTGCATGCACATGCGATTTTATGTGTGCAAGTGTTAGTGTGTGATTTTGCTCAGGGGCCTAGATGTCCTTCACCTCACCCAACCCTTATGTGTCAGAGTAAAAGTGGGCATGCTAGACCAATCCCCCTGGAGGGTTAAACAGGTCTCTCACAAAAAGCTTTAACCTCAGAAAAATCATGTTTGAGTAATCACGTTTTTTTTGTTGGTTTGTTTGTTTTTCCAGGAGCCTTATTTAAATAATGCTTGCTAAATGGCTTTAAATCCTCGGATCAGAGACATCCCTACCCACAGTGCAGTGTGAGCACTGTTGGATTGGTGTCAGCAAATGAAAGCACCAGTGAACAATGCAAATGCAGAGCTGCCGTATTGACTGCTGGTGTGTTGGGATTAGGGAGGTTTTCCTACAGTCCACAGGGAAAGGGTTATGGGAAGGTGGCAGGGTTACAGAAGCTCTCTATATCTATATCAACAATATTACTGATTTCTGATACTTTGCTCTTCACAGCTCCTGTGGACTGCATTGTAATGTGCATATTAAAATGGCAAATGTCATTTAATGTTTCTCTACAATAGATGTAATATATGTACATTTGTAAATGCATTTTGTATTGACAGGGCTGGTCCCCTAAACTAATCATGTAATGACTGAATTCCCTAGGCATGGATATAAACGGGAACTGGAGCTGTATTTCCTAAAGCTGATGTAGAGGAAGCAAAGTTGAATTTTAAAATGATCTTGTCCGTGGATTCATTTCTGGGTTTGAGCCGTAATGGATGGTTTATTGCTTTTTATGAGGGCTGGGATGAAGCTTGAGTTTGAGCCGTAATGGAAGGTTTATTGCTTTTTTGTTGAGGACTGGGGCAAAGCTCTCTTTCGTTACTTTGTTTCCTGGACAGATCTAATTCATTTCCGCAATTTCTCATTCACTTTTGGGATTTGTTAGCAATCTCCTGCAAAGAGAGTGAAACTGAAAGGATCGGAGCCCTTCAAACGATTAACATAATATTTAGAGCATAACAACTGCTAATTGGAACCACAGGAGTGATGATCATTTTGTATTTTGAGAATTTTTTTGAGCCGAACAAGTCTGTGCCTCTCTAAAAAGCTGTGATTAGACATATTTGTGTACAAGGCATCCCCGAAGCCTGAGTGAATACATTTTAACACTTTGAAGACTCCTGTAATATCAACTTGATGCAGCAATACAGTGAACTGTATTTCCAAAGACTGATACGAGTTGCTTTGGACACATAATGTCCAAATAATGTCCGGATCTCCCCACAGCCTCAAGAGCAAGAAATTAGTTGGAAGAACGTTATTTTCCTCAATAGGCTCACTGATGTGGAACTAGCATATACAGCAATATGCTGGAAGGATATTGGCTTTGGAAAATACAAAAATAATGTATCATTTTTATTATTTGTTCGATTTTCCATGTATTCTGAAGTGATGAAATATCATAAAAACAATGTTTTTTTTTTTTATTTCAACAGTGGACTTGATTTGATTTCCACGAGGGGAAGTGCTGTACCTCTCTGTACTGCAGAGCGTGTGGGTGACACTTCAGATCTGTCTGTCCCCAGTATGACTGATTCCCCATGACAGGCATGTGTGGGAGACATGCTGAGAGAGAGACGAGAGGGGGAGAGGTTTGCTGGCTGTATCGCTTCCACAGAGCCCCAGCTGGATTACCTTTCCAGCGACCCTGAGCCCGACACACACACTGACTCATGTTATGAGGGAACAGTCAGCGTGTTCCGGATCTGCACAGGTCTGAATGTTATGTTCTACACTTTTATTGCCTTCTTTAAAAATAAGAAAGCTATGTCAACAGCAACAGACAGGGGGATGTGTGGAGTAAACGTAGTTTGAAAAATAATGATGAAGACAGAAAAGAAAGTCTTATGAGGAAGGCAGAAAAAATTTAACAAAATGGAAGGCAATAATATGACAAAGATGAAATGGTAAACCAGAAAGTACTTCAGGGCTGGGGATATTTTAGAAGGAAAGGGTAGTGTGGACTGATAAGATGGAAAAAAAAAACTAAGAAATGACATGGAGTGGGTGTTGATGGATGACTTTCACATGTTGATGGATGACTTATAATAAAAATATTATGTGATCTTAAATCATAATACATATCTAATGGGTTTTGGATTTTGGTTGTTTTTAACTTTCTGAAGACCACACACTAAGCAATCACAAACCACATTTCCCATTTGTTAAAATCCTGAGGAACCGGTTAGAATTCAGTTGAATACAGTCATGGCTGCTGTAAATGGATGAGATGATTCTGGGGGCCCAGTGCTGGAGAGAGGCCCCACAGATGCTTATCAGTGTTAACAAAATCCCAGGACCACGTCTTCTCATTGGGCCCATGATGTCTTGCATCACCCCTACACACACCCATGTGTAAAAAAAAAAAAAAAAAACCCAAGAAATGGTTCACTTAGGCACAAAAAAAAAGTATTCATCTATCATTCAACAGCTCACAGAAATTTAGCTTACCAATCAGATCACATTAATGACTGTGGTAGCTAAACAGTGCAGATACAGCCCCCTTTTCACCCCTTATCCAGCTCACCATAACGTGCTGCAAAGGTGGAGGTGACTGGAGCTCTTTTGTGAACTCAGATAAACCTCAGCAGCTGAGGAACAACAGCAGAGAAACCTAAGCAGATTTCATTTGGGCTCCGGAGAGGCTGGGAATGACAGCTCCGCTGTGGGGTTTTCCTTACCTCCGAAGCACAGTCTTCACGAGGCTGGGTGTCTGCCAGGCACGGAGAGAGAGAGAGAGAGAGAGCGAGAGAAGGAGAGAGAGACCGTTCCGACAATTTGATTCGCTGTGCCTCTTTTATCACAAAGCATCCAACAGAATTCTCTGGAATCGGCTCAGCTCGAAGGTGACAGAGAGTGAAGGTGTTTTGAAACGCACTTGTGAAGAGTAGGTTCCACTGTTGAAAGTGCAGCGTAGCTGTAAATGCCAGTCCTCCTTCTTCAGAAGATGAAGACATTGTGTTTCTTCCATTTTCTTTTGAAGTACTCACACAGATTTATCTATGATTGACTCAGGACTAAAAAAGGTAATAGTCAGATACTCATCTGACCATGTTGTAATGGCAACCCTTGAAAAAACCAGCTCCATTTTTCATTTTTGGGTACAGATGTTTTTTTCTCCCAAGCCTCAGTTTTCCCCAATACATGTTGAAAACTGTATAAGGCTAGATGTATCACTGACCCATCGGTCTGAACCAATCATTGTGATTTTCTATTGAGAGGAAAGAATTTTCATTGGTTCATACAAACTGATGGCCCACCCATTATGGTGTTTAATGAAACCTCAGTCTCCCTCCACTACCTGAGAGCATTACTGCTGTGAGGCTCCGGTCTGATGGGCTGCTGCAGTGAGAGAGACCCGTCTGC
This sequence comes from Albula glossodonta, assembly GCA_019788955.1. Taxonomy (NCBI): domain Eukaryota; kingdom Metazoa; phylum Chordata; class Actinopteri; order Albuliformes; family Albulidae; genus Albula; species Albula glossodonta. The sequence goes on from JAFBMS010000032.1 coordinate 1,293,971, forward strand.
ACAGCCTCTACTTAATTGTCTGCTTAACCTGCAGGCATTTAGTGGACACTTGCATTCACTTCAAACACCCTCAGTCTCCTCAAATAAAAAAAAAAATGTCCAGTGGTTCTTTATTTTTACACTTTGTCCAGTAACCTTAACAGTTCAATCTGCATAATGTCAAATTACACTGAGTTTTAACTATTACAATTCAGGGTTCCACTCAAGTGCGTTGCTCAAGGAGGAAAAAAAAATCATAGTCCCCCAAAATCCCACATGGAAATCAAATCCACAGCCCCTGTATCATTACACTAGTCTACTGCCCTCTCTAAACCACACAGAACACATTTCCTCTATAGCTGTTTCCTGCTGGATGGCCAGTGGTGTACCACCCATGCTAGCATCTGGGGCAGGTCCTGGGAGGCGGTGTTTTTAAAAGGGTGGCACGTCGGTACGGAGCAGGAGAGATCCCTCTTCCTCATTAAGACCAAAGGCACAGAGTGAAGGACTGAGCGGGCATGGTCACCGGGATCAGACGAGGGAGTGTTTTATTTTTACTGGCAGTCTCTGTAGACAGGCAGCCCTTCCATGAGGGCTTTATGTTCATCTAGACAGCCTCTAATTCATAATATCCTGTCCTGCTACACAGGACATTTCTAAGGTGAAACGAGAAATTAAGAGAATAAAGTGCTTCTATAGAGAGATGACTTTATGTTTCCCTTCAGACTGCTGACAGTCCCCTAAGTTATCCCAATCCTCACTTTAATAATAAAAATATGAAGGAGATCTGCCAAAGTATATTATTATTATTAATAATAAAAAAAATAATAATATAGTAATAATAATAATAGCAACAATAGCAATTATAATCATAATCATAACCATAACTGCTCAGTCTCACAGTTTGTTCTGTTCACACACTCTTAATTAATTTCTTGACGGTTGGTGCTTTGCCCGTGCCAGTCTCATTTCTACCGTATGTGCTGGAGAGCTGGAGGCTGTGCTTTTGAGACGGGAGCGAGCCGCCCTGTGAAAATGCACTCAACGTTCCTCCCGTTAAAATGTTTCTGTGACTGAATTTGCTGTGTTTTCCCCGGTGGGATGCGACGCACCGGAAAGTACGACGGCTACGCTTCCACGCTGGCACATGAGGAATGTTTCTCACTGAAATTATGTGCACTGGGCCTGAGCTAAGACCCATAAAAATAGTCATATTAATTATTAAGAATATCATACATTGCCTGTCAAATGTGAACTGTGTCCTGTGCTGCCATAACGGTCATATGAATGTAGCAGGTGTGCTCAGCTTTATGATTACTGCAGCTTTCTGTTATACAGTTAGACTGTTGTAACTGCATCATGTAATACCGTAAATACCATACAATAACATAAATGATATTATATATCTACTTGATTTCCAGTCATGTTTAAAATAAATGGAAAAATGACATGTGATATGATGGTATATGATGTAAACCCATGGATTAATACATCATAGAGCCTAACAGTCGTTCCTGTTAAACTCTTAAGAACAGTATGATGTATGTTCTCAACATGTTGAAGAGATCATGCTATCTATTTGATTCACCGGCATATTAATTTCTTCATCGGCAGTGCATTCACACCAATCAATGTGTCTATTTAACTGCTATTTGGTCCTGTTTAATAATAAACATGAACATGCTGAGATATGATGTAATGTATGTATTTAATATGCCTTAGAGATAAATAGATAAATAGACCTCGTCACCACGCTAAGAACATGGAGCGTGCTGTACACCCCTCCAAAATGGCTCCCATTGAGTCAAACCGCCAATCAGCTGCAGAGGAGGAGCCTGTGTCCCGCCTATTGGCCGGGCGCAGACGGGCACAGACCTGAGCCGGCACATTACCCACACATCTTGCCACGCCGGCACGGCACAGCCAAACAAAGGCAGGCCTGGAAAAAAGAGAGGAATCCCTAAAACCATAATCGCAAACACGGGTTTGGATGAATGGATAGGGATAAGCGTTGAAAATGCATTTTGATGGCGCCCTTTGTCTGTTTGTCTGATGAGAGGCGAAGCAGACGTTCGAGTGAGGATGGGGGGGTGGGGGTGATTGGTTAGGGGGTTTCTCTGTTTCAGTGCAAGGCAGACGACGGAGGCGCGTACCGTCTCTGAGCGCCTCGCTGCGGTTTTTGATCCTGTAAAGCGTAACGACACAAGTGTGAATTGTGTGCAGTGTGTGTGTGCTATGCGTGTGTGTGCTAGTGTGTGTGCTATGCATGTGCGTGTGTGAAGTGGGCGGGGTTCCTTGGCAGCACTCTATTCGTGGCTCCTGTGCTCTCCTGCCGGTTGCCTAGGAGACCCTGGGCAGAACCTCGGCAGTGGCCGGCTCTGCTCCGCCTCGTTGATGCTGGTACTCGTTTGATGTTTTCCAGGGCGCACGCTCCGCAGAGAGGGTCCATCTTACAGCACCAGAAACCCCGTTTCATGCTAAAATGAGGTGCTCAGCTCATCCCTCTCTCCCCCTCATAGGGGGGGTGTAGTGGGGGTTTCTTTTGTTTGTGCTCTGTGGCTGCTTTCAGCAGAGATGCAGCAGGCCCTGTGCTTTGTTTGTGGGCCCTAATTCCTATTTAAGTTCATGCTAATTTGTCGATCCCCAAACCTGATTAGCTGTTGGGGGTAATTGGCTCGCTCAGTTACCACCCCCCCCCCCCCCCCCCCCCCCCCCCCCCGCTCCCCCAATGGGTAGTACATGTGTGACCACCACTCCCACCTCCCCCCAAAAAACACGCACAACACTCTGTCCCCCTTGCCACCCTATTGTACTGAGTCACAACATCACGACCAGGGTGCTCACTAAGGACACTCTGTCTGTGGCTGAAGAGACGATGAGAAGACTAAAAGTAACGGTAAGTCACTCCATGTTATAAATTGCGAGAGTCTTGGCAACGTAGTGTGATAGGGAGCTGGTAGCCTTGTGCAGCCAGGCTTATACCTCTCATCTCTAAGCCTTGGAGAAAGCAACCCAATTTCAGGATGTAACTGATATTTTCAAACCAATCCTTGTGATGGCAGGGTAGGTCGAAGGTAAAGGTGGCAATTGATACAGGCAATTCAAACAAATACTTTACTGAGAGGAGGCATGTGGCAGACACACCCACCAACCACCTTCTGAGAATCTAACTTGAGATCTGTTTCTAAGTCATTGAATCCAGGAGGTTAGACCAGAGACTCCTAAAATCTCTTGAGGTCCGACCATCTGGATTCCGTGACCAGGGAACTCAACAGAACACTCAGAGCTCACAGGTTTAACTGCCAGGTAGAGCACTGTCCTTACAACCTTAAGATAGGTAATTAACCTCAATCGTTTCAGTTAATATCCAGATGTATACATTATACGTTAATTATATGCAAGAAGTAATCTCTGTAAGTCGCTCTGGACTGCAGTGTCACAGATGTAATAATGATATATTTTTCATAGCACCTTTCTTCCCATTAGCTCAAAGTGCTTCACAGTGCAGGGTGCGTGAGGGGTGTGGGTGTAGGGGGGGGTGCTTAGGTTCTCTGGAACTGCCACCGTTGTGTACCACCGCCTGGTTGATGCATGGCAGCCATTACACAATTGCTGAGTAAGCTCTGATAGTGTGCGCTGCAGTTTTTGTGCTTATACGCACCCTGTTAAAAGATGAGTTGAGGCTTTACTATGCATTGTGCATAGGTTTCAGACTGTGTGTGTGTGTGTGTGTGTGTGTGTGTGTGTGTGTGTGTGAGTGTGTGTGTGGCCGTTTTGACATTTTTAGACATGTTTTGGTATGTTAAATAACAGACCATTTCTGCAGCGTATTTGCAGATTTGTGGATGTGCATCTTAACCTGACACCTGCAGACTCTGACACACGTTCTCCTCGGGTTCTTGAGCTCTGGCCGGGGCTTGGCTGTAGCGCTGTGGCTCTGAGAGGGGATGTTGGGTGTTGCAGGTGGACGGCTCTGGACAGTCATCACGCTGCAGTATTGATCGGGATGAAGCTCTCTGAGCTTGACCTGGGGTCAGCACAGTCATTGACCACCCAGGTCTGTTTTGGAGAGCCAATATATGAGGGGTGCTGAGGACAGGAAGAGATCAATCAAAGTAATGGGAAAGGTAGAGCTGTTGATTTTTTATATTGTAGGGAAAAAGGATAAAACCTCTGTGGGTCAGTATATAAACTACGATGTATTGATGCCTTGGATAAATCTGGCCTGTTTCAGCCATTTCAGCGAGAGATATACCTAGCGACATGACATGCCATTTTTCATAACATAAAATTGAATTTGGTTATAATTTATTAATGTGTCTTTTTTTTCAAATGACTGTCAAGCACTATCTTTTCTCATTCTTGACTCAGAGTGTGCGGGAGAATTATTCAATCTGAGTTTGCACTTCTGTGTGTGTGTGTGTGTGTGTGTGTGTGTGCGCGTGCATGTGGTGTGTGTGCTTTTGTCACAAAATAAGGGCAGATGGATTAAGGACAGTGCCATTCCAGAATGACCTGCTGGTCACTGAGGCCCAATCGATTGGACCTGGCAGTCTGAAATACAGTATCAAAGACCCAGTCCACTGATGGCCTGACTGACAGGGGTAAACTATAGAGCTGACACGGCTTTATATTTACAGCCATTCTATCGAATTATACAATAATGGCTTAGAACAGGGGTCCTTAACCCTCATCTCTGAGAGCAAGGGTGGGCCTTCTTGTCATTCAGCCCTGGATTAATCAATTAAAACAGTTGATTACATCGTTAACTCGTCTAAGCTTGTTTCTTGGGTTGTGGAATTCTGGTAGTTTTTGGAATTCCGGAATTTAAGATAGGATCAGCTCTGCTTGATGTGGAATAAGGACAGCTGATTTCTAGTGATGGAATTCCATTCTAACTACATATCAACAGGGATTGTCCACAAATTTACTGCCAAATGAATCTGTAATGTAAACTGGGTCTTCCCGCAGCGGTGTGGATTTTTTTGGGTCCTTGAACAGAGTCCTCTCCTGTATCCACTTCCCCGTTCTTTCTCCCTGGATCGTTCCTATTTATGGGATGTAAGACGGGCATAGTAACCCAGATCTTATAACCTTGGCATACAGCTGCTCCCTTCTCCTGCTGAACCACATAGGAGAAAACGGAGGAACAACCTCAGCTGGAACCAACAGGGGTGGGCAGAGTGAGAATATGGATAGGGGTGCTTCACAGTAGATACAAATAGAAAGACTGCTTTTGTTAGCAGTGGTATGAATTTATAGTGAGCTCCAAGCGTGGGGTTTTGCTAAATGGAAAGGGCAATGTGTGTGTGTGTGTGTGTGTGTGTGTGTGTTTGTGTGTGTACATTTTTGTGTGCATGCACATATGCACATATGTATGTGCATGCAGGTGTGTGTTTTTGTGCATTGATAAACACACATTTGATGTGTATACACATACTTATGTACGTGTGTGTGTGTTTGCATGTATAATCAGAATGTATTATCATACCAGCTTTAGCTAAGCCTGGTTCCTGCCTCCTCTTTCTCCACTCGTGACATTTCAGGAAATTTCCATGGGAGGGTCTGTAGCCCTGGCAGGAGACTGGGGGCGGGGTGGGGGTGAGGGGGTGGGGGGTGGGGGGGTTATCTGTTAACACTGAGACTGTCCGGGGATCCGGCTTCTGCTGAATGTCAATACGACTCAGCTTCCCTGTGTTTGCATCATTTACATCTTTCAAACCATAGAGAGAGGTGTGCCTTTCTGTTCACTCACACACAGAGAGAAGTGTGCCTGCCTTTGTCTGTGTGTGTGTGTGTGTGTGTGTGTGCCTGAGAGAGAGATTGAGTGAGACAGAGCGAGAGAGTGAGAGAGAGTGTGTGTGAGAGAGAGAGAGAGAGAGAGAAGGAAGGACAGGAACAGTCAGATGTGGGCGTCTCACGTCTTTGTTCTGTTGTTGGCTTTGTGCTTGTCAGCCCTGAGTCTGTGCCTGTATGAAACTGGCTCATCAAAGGCTTTGGGTGTTTTCTCGTGAGGAGCGGGATATAAAATGGGGCTTGATAATCCGGTGAAAGTGACGTGCAGTTTGTTACCGCGTTATAAAGGCCTGTCTGTGAGGCCCCATCCACTCAGTGCCTCATGACTTGGCTCTGAGTCCTGATGGATCATTTTGGGTTGTTTCTGAAGATTATGTGAGCATTCAGCACTGTAACAACTGACGTTTAATTTCTCTACATAAACCAATGGCACTTGTGTGCTTTTGTTTGCTAGTCAAAGCCCTGTTTCCTTGTCAAATTTGGACAAATTTTTACCAGGTCGTTTTCTGCAAAAAAGTTGCTCACAGTTGAAGCCGTTCACACATTTTGTCTGCCACAAATCTCACTGATTATAACAACAACATGAAATTCAGAACTGCACATAATATGGTATAATTTTCATGCACAGTTTTTATGGATTTATATTTTTCCATTATGGAGAGGATATTCACTGTGTACCAGTCTTAATTTGTGACAAAAAAATCTGATAAGCATAACTCAAACCTCCTGGATTGAAGATTTTTGACCTGGTGACATATTACAAACTCTGATGACCTTCAGTCTACTGTTTTTGATTTGATGGCCAATATCTTGGAACCTTATATCTCATAGTCATTTTTTTACTTTACAGCAGAGAGCAGCTAATGACTATGGGACTCCTGATGTCAAACAGGGTCATTCAGCTTTGAAGTCCTTTAATTGCACACAACAGGCAACCATGAAATGCGTGAATATAGCAAAATATCAGCATTCACTAACGTCTGTCAGGGATATCAAACGTGTGATAGAACTTGATATATCATCTGTGACATGCTCTCACCATGTCATTCCCAGTCATGTCATTAGCACATATTTCATGGGTTTACAATTCTTTTAATGGTGCAAATGCCTGAAATGATAGAGTTAATGGCTAAAATTAAGTGTTATATGATCGAAAGAAACAGTAAATCATTGTCTCTAACGAAATGGACTGCGAGCAATATTTTAAGAACACCAGTTGGTCCTCGGTCAGGCAGGCTGTGACAGAGGCGGTTTGTCACAGAAGATACCTAGAGGGACCAGAAAGGCGGTAAGGCACTGTTATTTGTTTGTTGTCTGCACCTGTGCGCTAGCAGATAACAGGATGTTAGCAGTGACAACCCTTGTCAGAAAAATTTATGAGACATTTTAACATGTGGCTGTTTTAAACACAGGGGCTAAACTGAGAAATCTTAAGTCGTGTTGAGGGAGGGAGAAGGGGGAAGGAAGGAAGGAGGGAGGGAGAGAGGGGTATGGGGGAATGACCTTTAGCCAGTGTGAGTACAGGAGGAGCCAGGCACACAGCTGTTTTCTGGAAGGGTGTGGCAGCATTGGACTTGCACACTGCACTGCAAGCCCCTCATGGTATGAAATTGAACACTTGAAAAATGCACACGCACACGCACACATTCACGCAAACGCCAACATGCTGATGCGCACACATACACACACAGACACACACATACACATGCCTGTATGCTAACACACATGTACGTACATTCACATATGCATACACTCAAGAACACACATGCACACACACACACACACACACACACACATATACACATTATCACAAATGCATGTACATGTATACAACCGTACTTGCTTCCCAATAGATACACAGACACAAACAAGCTCACACATGCAAAAAAATTGACCATGTGACAGTACTGATCAAGCATCTCATCTATAACTAGCCCATGAGATTATTGCTGTAAAGAAATGCCTTGACAGCACAAACACAGAACTACATGATATGGCATATGATATAGCAATATAATATAGATAACACACACACACACATGCACTTGCACTCCAAGTGCACCAGGCTGGGGTTACTAGGGGAAAGGAAGAGATGATCATTTTTATGTGTGGTAGGGTTACCAATGAGATCTCCAGCTTTGGCATTTCAGCAGTGATGCAACTCCCATAGATTATATACTATAGATAGATTATATTTGGCATCTAACGCAGCGATGTCTCTTTCCCACGGTGGTGATTCAAACTGAAATGTCACCTGCGCCCAACTTTTGCTTTAGCAAAAAAAAAAAAAATTCTGAGATCTGATTTTAAATTATTAAAAATGAATGATAGCTCATCGTTAGCTGTAGGTAAAAACTGATCTGAGATCAGCACTCATACCCTGGTATTTTTTTTATGAAATTTGGGCCCAGGACTAGAAATCCAGATGTACTTCTCATGGTCCTCTGGTGCTTCTAGTCCATGACTGCCATACCTCTCTTCATGGACTGTCTGTGACAGAGTCTGCATCATGGAGAAAAGCAATTCAATGTATTAGTCCACTGATGAACTAGTCAAATGTATTAATGGGGCACTCCTTAGCCATACAACATCGTATTGGAACTTGCACAATATCCGGAAATACAATACTGGCCTCTTTTTTCCCTGTTGTGGTGATTTAAGTGCCTATTATCTAAATTGGTCTCCATCACTTTGTCGAGGATACTGTGCCAAATAGCCATATCCCCCCATTTCTCCTCCTCACTGAGGCCGTCTCTCTTGATGAAGATTACTGTGGTTGTCTGTTGCATTCTTTTAATGGATACTCTATGTTATGATTGCAGACAGTTGCAATTAGCAAAGTGATTTTATTTGCCACCATTGTTCTTAATTGGCTGCAATTCCTGTATATCTAAACACTTCAAATATGAAATGTGTGTTTGAGCTGTTTTTGTCTGAGTGCTGTTGATAACAGAAGGAAGGAAACATGGAACTGCAATGAACATGGAAATGAATAATATGACATTCTGCCATTAACACAGTCTGAATGCAGTGATGTATTCGAGCGGGAATATGCTCATTTAAGAAATGTCCCTGGTATTCATTTTTATGACCGCTTGTTCTGGGGAGAGGCAATGCTGATGCGCGCTCTATCAAGTGTTCCCTCTGCAGCTTCCTCAGGCGGAACAAAAAACAGAATCAAAAACACAGCGGCACACTCGGGATCACACCCTTCCTCAACAGCAATTCAACACAGATCTGCCAGCTGCAGTTTCTCCCTGGCTTTTCTAATCTTTTCTCTGGACAGTTTGAAAGATGCATTTTTGGTTCAGACTCCCACATTGGAGATAAGGAACCATTCTACATGGTATATACAGTATATTTATTGTGTAAAGTTTTTATTTTTTTCCAAGCGCTCATCCTCCACATCTAAAAATGGCACCCTGTCCCTCTCCACAGAGGAGAGGAGGAGGTGATAAGAGATTGATGTGGTGATGTGGTTGTTCATGGATGGGAGAGGTCCTTGAGTGGAAATAGATGTTTTCTGGGAGCAGATGTCAGATCTCTGCGGATCAAGGGCGAGTGATGGGGCTGTCAAATTTCTCAGCTCTAGCCTGTACATTCACACATTTTACAGTAGCCTATACACAATAAGATTTACATGAGCAATAAGTAATATCAGTGAAAGAACGAGCACCAGAAAAATATTGGCTAGCTCGAAATGAGGGCTTGAATGACATATCTCTCTTGTCCTCTCCTTATAAAACCTGAAGCTCCTCCTGGGCTCCTCACAGTCTGCACTCGGTGAAAACTGTCAATATCTGAGATAAACCTTGGGAAAACTATACGGTGTCTTGACTTGATGTGTTTTTGATGTGCTAAAAAATGGGGTCTGACTCAGGGGCCAGATTTGTACTTTTGTTCATTCAGAAATATAAAGAACCAGAAATCTCCATTTATTGGACCTTCTTTCAGAGTCTTTTTATTTTATGAAACATACGTACAGCATGTCTCACTCTGGTCTTGTTTTTTTATATATATTCTTTCAACAGAATGCAGTCTTTTCTCATATTGACTAAAGTTACTCCCTCTTCACTTGACTTGCTTCTAATATCCTCTGCAATCTCCAGCTACGCCATATACTGACCCCCCCACCCCCAGCCCCAGCCCCAGCCCCCAGTTCACTGCTCTCTTCCCTTCATTGCTTCTTTCTCCACAGCCTGGCGCTCAGATTCGCTTCATCATTTTGAATCTGTTCTGCTCCCCTTTTTCTTCATTCTGTCATTTCATACTCTTCATCCGCTCCCTCCTGCGTGCCAGAATTCTCGAATGGTACGCTGACTACCCCTTCCGTCCATGACCATCTCCATTTTAAATCTGACTCCATTTTTCACAGCAGCTGCCCGGTTTTTGGAAATGAGCTGCCGTTCAACTTTACAGCATCAGAGTAGAGATTCTCTTTTACATAACAGTAACTTTAAGGAGTTTTTCTGGCCCCAGAGAATGGTTCCTTCACTCTGCTACCTCTGTGAAATCTCACAGCTACGACATGGTATTATACTAAATCAGATAATGGTGGGCCTTCTGCAAATTTGAGCTTCTCTGTGGACATACTATGGGTGGTTTTTACAATTTAAACTTGATGATCAATTATATTTCTCTGTCCTATCAGCTTTGTTTGACCATTATGTCAATATGCCAAAACCATGTTATCAGTGTCATTTTCAGTATTCATTCCTTCCATTTGGAAAAATGTTTTGTTCGTCTGACCTGTAGATACAATGTTCATCTGTGGATATGTTCTGCAGAGACTACTGTGTACAAAGTGTACTCCTTGGTATGCCTGTTTAATTTTTTTAGTTTTTTTTTTTTTGGTCCATAAGTGTGACAAATGTCGATAGAACACTAACCCATGCTGCCCAAATATATTGTGTTTAGAAATATTTCAGATAAAACTGTGATCATAATCACAATTTTATCTCCTAGTGCTGCCTTAGTATCTGCCTGAATCCAGCTCTGGAATGTTCTGGTGAAGGTAACAGGGATGGAATAGCTTTTGGCAGGAGTTTTAGAATCTTGCAGGAATCATCACTTTCAGATGGCTAAGATGAAATGACTCACCAGACAGCTGACATCCACAAAACATGAAGTCAACAGTCATTCTGATTTAGATGGCCCCAATACCACCAAACAGAATTTAGAATGCATTACATAATCATTGAAAAAGGGACATTTTCTCATTATAATGTACTCATCGCACCCTGAAAAGTTCAATATTAAAGTATGATTAATTCCATTTTAATTTATGTAATTTTTAGATTGTCTCACTGTAGTTTTTGTCTTTAGATTTGAGTCATTGAATCAAAAACTCTTTGGTCATTTTTATGAGCCCATTTATTCATTTATTAGTATTAGTGATTTAAAATGCTTATTATTTTACCATTTTACTTTTCATGAAACTCAAAATATAAAATTTCTGAGGCCATGTGACTGCAAGCGCTCTGCTGCCCCTCAGTGGAGAGATTAGGGAACGACATTTTGGTCTGATTTCACTGAAACTGACATTGGCACACATGGACGTGGGCTAGTTATTTCACCCTGAGAGAATCCGTTTGAAACTAGGTTAAAATTCAAACCACTGAATTGCCCCATTTTATTGAAGCCACAAGCATAGTATATTGTGCATAAAATCTGTCATATTATTCTGACACTGGGGAAGATCTTGTGTTGTTCTTAGGAGTGTAAATCTCTTCTCAGTGACAGAAGAAAGAACAGTCCATTGCATAGTGGACAGCCAAATTCTGGAATATGGTGGAAAGCAATCAAAGCATGCCACAGGAGAACACGTATCATACAGTTTACAATTATATAAAAGATACTACCCTCATTAGGGTGAACTAAAGCCAGTATATGTGGACAGTATTATCTGCTTCAACTGTCTTAATTATATTAATTTTCCTGACTGATGTGTCCAATAAATAAAGGATTCTTTTTAATATACTTCACTGTAAATGTGCCCTGGATTTTTGGATGTGCTAAATTTAGCCTTTCAGTGTTTTTTGTTTTTCTTAATTCAGGAAGCCTGAATCCCTCAAACATATCACCAACTTTGTTAAAAATTTTCATGAGTGTTGAGCTCTCTCAAACTCTCTGGTGTGTATTGAATGTTCTCTTGCCAGAAAGTTTTCCAATCTACATTATTATTAATGTCAGTCTTAAGAGAAATTTCGAAAGACAAAAGGCAGATCTGCAGACACTTCAGTGGTGGTGTAAAACGGCTTTAGTAATCTCCAGGGTCCGGAGCTGATTACAGTTACAGCTGAGCGCTTTCTAACCAGGTACGGCTCTCCCAAGACAAACCTATTCTCACTGGTAGCTCTACCAATAATTAATCATCATAACCTTCAATGTGAACTTTTCAGATATGGAGGCGTTATCAGTTCTTGCTTTTATCTTGCCACAGATTGCAATATTTAACTCATTAGCTATTTCGCTCTCTGCTATTATTATGCGTATGCGTATTGCTTATTATTATTATTATTATTATTTGTTGTTGTTGTTGTTGTTGTTGTTGCTGTAGCAGTCGTAGTAGGATTATTAGCATATAGCCATTTACAGACATAATATCAGATTCAAACACTGGAAGCTGTAAGACTTTCTTGGACCGCTAAATTTATGTCTAAACATAAGCTCTTTGTAGTTAAATGTAGTTAATTTTCAACGATATAAACTACTCCACCATATACACTACGACAGACCAGCTGACAGAAATGTTTCAGAAAACGCGAAGCTTAACGCTTGACTATCCTGTTGCGGGGAGAGCAGCTGCTGAGTTCCTCTAATTTACCACTAGAGGGAGCCAGAGAATAACACAAGACAAAACAAGACCGATGGAGGTCAAGGCCTGTTTATGTATGACGTAAAGTTACCAACAGCTGCACTAAGTGCGGTGTTAAAACGTAAATAAAAACAAAAACATAAAAACAGTTTTGTCATTAAAACTATGATCTGTGAGAGAAAACCACACCTATTGGAGGAGAGTATGTCTCATGATCATAAACCATCGAGGTATGTGTCAAAGAAAACAGTTTTGAACTGTAGCTACTGCCTGTATTATCTGTGTGAGGTAAATAGTATTTACAATTCAGAGGTTGATTATCTTGGTGTATTTCTGTTACAATGTGCACCTTTCTTGACAGTACCATACTGGTGTAAATATGTCCACGAACGTTGCCAATATTAACTTATCTAGCAAAATTATATCTTACACTTGGAACACAATTACAATGACATACTACTAAACTGGCCGTGTACAGAATGGTGGAAATTTTCAACTGGTTTTGATAATATAAACGTTTTGACCTGTTTTGTTTCGATGCGCTGCTGTCTTTTGTGGGAATGCGCATAATTAGAGGCTTTTCATGTGGTGTGATTAGTTGCAGGAATGGGCGTGGGAGTTCTGATAGATGTGTAGGTGTAGCCTGTGCCATCGGCGAAACGCAGTGCATTAACATGCTTCATGTTTCCAGAATTTCAAAACTTTACACGTGACAAATAAAACCTGCTTTGCATAGCTATTTTAGGATATGTGGATGAATTCTTTTAACTTTTATTACGGATTGTCTACTTTTTTTTTTTTTTTTTGTATATTACAAAATGTAACATTTACAGTAAAAAAAAAAAAATCACAGACCTCACCAAATGAAATGCCTTTTCAAGCTAGACTCGTTTGATGTCGTTTTCCCTTAATGCCAGCGATAAGTGCCAGCTACTCTTTCTATTTAAAGAACGCCTTTTCTCTTATCGACCCAATTATTCTTAGCTCATTTCAAGTTAGAACAATCTCCAGAAAGGAAGCGCATGGATGTTTTGACTATCATGAGCAGGGTGCTTGTTCATCGTTTGAGACAAACAGATAAAGCTTTGCGTCTGAAGTCATTGCCGATCAGTATTGGCTGTTACTTCCTTGGGAGCTATTACTATACTCCCTGCAAGCTATTATTTGTCTGAAATAGATGTAGCGTTGTTGATGTAGCATTTTTTTTCATGGAATGACGTTAGTGATTGGTCGATGTGTCGCTAGAGGTCGCTACAGATGTAATGAGCAGACTGCTGATGCATATTTTTTATCGGAAGATAAGTGTCTGGGAGTGTCCAAAAAGCTTGCAATAAATTTCATGCTAATCTGCGCTAGCTCTGGCTTAAGTACCGACTCAACTGTATGTCACATTTAAATCTAATTCCAAAGAACAGGTTTTATAGGTCATTAACTCTGCTCTTTGATATATTAATCTAATATTACTTCCACATACAATGGCTGTTTACAGTGCCATACATATCTATTAAGTCCGATATTTGTTTGGTCAGCAGATATGGGTGACACATTTTAAATGTTTTAAAGTTTGGCTAGGAGCATTCCTCAAGGGTATTTCAACTTTGTCCAACCAAGATTCGAACCCACGGCCACGTTGAGACAAAGGTCACTTCTCAAGTAATTAATCAATTAAAGCAACTGCCAAATAGTCCTGCATTACTGACAGCTCTCCGATGCCAAGAGTGAATCCCACTCCAGATAAATAACATGCCCATGTGTGCCCAATGTACTGATCTCATGTTCATTTTCACATGTCACATTGGACAGTTAATGCTCTGTATATAGGTTCTGCATGAAAGGATGTCGTGAAGAGCAGAGCAGTAGGGGTAAGAGAATGAGATATCATAAGAAATGGGTGGAGCTACTGTATGTTTCCAGTGACACACTGATATGACGTAGTCATTGCGTTTTGTTATGAAGAAAACCTTCAACCAAAGAGTCTTGAGAAACAACAGAGGCAGGAGGGAGGAGCTGCTTAGAATGCAGGCAAAGCAGACCACAGTCTGCCAGCTTCCCACGTTTGGCAAAGGGAGAACAGTACGACTTTGCTGCCAATTTTTTTCTGCAAGTTTTTCACATTCTGGATTTGTCCACAATGTATACTTGTGGTATTTGTAAGCTGACTTGTTATTACATTTGTTTAAAATTATTTTGTCATCAAGAGGTGTCAGTGTGTTGTATTCTCATATTCAGACACCTTGCAGAGGTGATTGGCAGGATTTCAGGTGGTTTGTTACAGACTGCCCTCCTTTATTGCAGCTGATAAGCAGCATCACTTCTCTAATGAATATTCAGGTGTAAAGTATTTCCACTGCTAAGTGTCACTGCCTTGACAGTGCTTATCAGCATAAATAAACTGTGTTGGAACGGTCAATTAATGCACCTCTTGTTTCTCGTACTTTTTACTTTAGTGCTGAAATAAATTGGTGATTGACAGCTCATTGTAGCTCCAACCGTGTTCGTGTAATAATGCTTCAGTCACTCATCATTACTGCAGACCACATACAAGCAGCTGGGCTTAACTGCAATGTGTGTAACTGGAGTTTAAACCTCAGACTTTAACCGCAAGACCACGGAATTGCATAATAACTGGAACAGCTGCTCCCTATCTCACAGGTTGTCAGCGGCTGTTCCTGGTCTAATTTAGTTTTGTGGTCTTGTGGTTGAAATTCCAGCTACATGCATTGCTCTTGGCTTAGAAGTCCGACCCCTCTGCTGTTCCAGAGCAGCCTTTTCTCCACAGTCATGAGAGCTGAACCCTGGCCAATCACAGAGCATAGAAGAAGCAGTCAAACTGCCGTCTTGCTGTTCATTATTATAATTATTGGATGTGCTCGCTGATAAATATGCTTTTTCAGCATTATTCAGACACACACCTCATTTTCCAGACATTCATACAAATGTGTAGCAATCCATGGGCAAGGACAAACATTTGTATCCAAATGTCAAGGTGCACACTTGTAAAACTCACATGCTGTGTGCACATTTCTATACATAATTCATTGAAATGTGAAATGTACGTACATCTGTATGGAAAAAATGACATATGCTGCAATGTCCTGTTGGCTGACTGAATTGAGGTGTACATTATGTGAGATGTAGCTAGTTTAAATATCTCAGTGTCCTGATGGAGTACTCTTCAGGCACAAAGAAATGTGAACATATGCAGAATCTCTGAAATGTGTTTTACATTACATTAAACACATTTATTATTATTTGCTTTACACCATGCCGGTAATGTGAGCATACCCACTTTCAGCTTTAATTACATGTTTTTACTCACACTTAACAAAATCCTTTGAAGTTTTTTTATTGGTAGCGAACAAAGAAAATACAGTTTGTTGTTAAATGCAGGACAGCACATATATACACAGGTGAGGCTACCACACAGGTGTGTGCAGGGTCTGGCCGCAGCTTTAGGGACCAAGGCACCTCTACTTTCTGATGGAGCGAAGGTGTAGGTGAAGGTGAGGGTTCCAGGGGCAGCCAGGTTAACCCAAAACAGTGCTGGCTCGACACCCTGTTAGGTGAATTAACATGGATGTTTCCATTTTTTGTTCGCCATTTGTAAAATTGTACACCAAGTTGATTTTCAGGAAACAGCCTTAAATGTACTGCAACAGTATGTAGTTAGCCAAAAGAACAAAATTCTAAATCTGGCTATTGACATTTAACATGTCATTCTTTTTTTTTCATCAGCACAGAAATTAGCGTAGGATTGGATTGTTCTGGCAGAATGCCCAATGAAACTGACCCATTAAAATGAGCCTTGGGCTTTCCAAGGTTAAGCCTCGCCTCTCTGTCAATGATAGCCATGTAGCATAGACCGCAGCCGCTGTCAGGGGGTGGGGGTGTGTGTTCATGTTTCCCTTTTCTCACCAGGGTGATGTTTAGCTGATACTGCTTGTGTTCCGTTCCTTTTTCCCCCTTTTTCACCAGAACTGAACTATGCAACCAGGTCGATTACGAATGTCCCACACACATTCAGAAATAAGCCAGCTTGTGAATAGACCACACAGTCACATATTGCCTTTGCCAAAAATAGAGCTAAGCCGAGTCAACAAGAGGTCAGTTTAGGAATCTGCAGCTGGCACCCACTCAGCCAGGAGGGGGTGATAGAGAGCCGTGAGATCAATGAGTTTGACTGACTTACCAACTTCTTCATCACATTGAGGCTAAAGTAGTGGTCTACCTCATGTAGACCTTTAGCCACAGTCAGGAGTATTTTAAACAGAAATCCAAGCTACAGAAAGTACATGCTCATTGCTTGGATGTAGCTGCTAGAGCATCTGCATGTGTCTGCCTGATCCTCTGTTCCCCTGTGTTTTTACTGCAGGTCTAATGTGTGCTAATGGGCATGAACCATATTAGGAGTGGCTGGGTGGTGTGTGCACCACTTTAGCTAATTTTACTTCAGAGTTTTCTTTATTAAAAAAAAAAATGTAGATCTCTTCCAAAATCTGAAAATGTGTAAATATAAAAAATTGGGTAACCTTAAAAACACTCTTCCTGCTGCGTACGCTGCTAGCCTGTGGGATCTCTGATTCTTAGTAAAGTGCACTGTTGATGAATTATTGACGTTACCATCCTTAATGTCATCCATGGAGTACATGCAGCTCTGAGGTTTATCCGTCTCATGTAGCAAGCGTTTAACTCTTTCACGAGTTTCATGGTCTTGAAAGCTTCATTCTGGAGACAGTTTCTGTCACAGACTCTCTGTTCCGGCCGGTTCAGTGGCCACTCTCATGATCCTGTTCTCATGATCATTTTCTTCAACAGTGTTCTTGAGGACTTTGTTTCCACATGAGTTATGGTTTTTCTCTCCTGCTGGTTTTTCTGCTCTGTTTCATCCTCTACAGC
This sequence comes from Albula glossodonta, assembly GCA_019788955.1. Classification (NCBI taxonomy): domain Eukaryota; kingdom Metazoa; phylum Chordata; class Actinopteri; order Albuliformes; family Albulidae; genus Albula; species Albula glossodonta. The sequence continues at coordinate 1,311,459 of JAFBMS010000032.1, forward strand.
ATGGACCGAACAGAGCTTCAGAGGGTACCAGCTGCTGTGTGTGTGTGTGTGTGCACATGTCTATATGTGTGAGTGTGTTATTCATGATTTTATGGTGTGAGTGCTATATATTAGCCCCCAGGCTTTGTGTGGGGGGGTGTCTCTCCTCTTGTCTGATCTACTCCAGTTAACAGCACTACAATTGCATAAAACTCACATGAAACAGCACATTTAAAAAAGATTTACATGTGCAATTTTAGTTACGTTCCTAATTTTATTACATTTTATCTTCCACTCTGTTTTTATACTCATTTGTCTGCCAAAAAATAGGCTCAAACGCTGCCTCTCGCACCCTAAAAACTCTGAACGCTCCGGTTGTATTTCACAATCCGCTTCTGAGACGAGAGAGATGGTTTTAAAAAACAGACCATGTTTCTTTTTTAGGCGCATGTGGAGTGAGCTTCAGACTGAATCCTCTGGTGGGAGCACTGGATTATCCTGCAGATTCAGTTGGATTGCCTGTGAAGCCAAAACCAGCTGCAGGCTGCTTAATACTGGGGCTCACCTTTTCTGGCGTGTGTGCAAACGGATCCTGATATTTAGCCCAGATATTACCCTTTCAGCATTTCTCATATTCATAAGTATTCTGTGTGTTATGATATTGACAGTGTTTTTTTGTTTGTTCTGCAGCCTGCTGCCTGTGTTCCTCTGTGTCAGGGCAAAAACCATCTGTCTCTGGCACCACCCCATGCTCCTCACAGACACCTAAAAATATTGTCATTGGCCTTTGCCTAGCAACAAAATGCAAATGCAGTTTAATATACCACGAGGAGATGCATAATGGGTAGTCAGGGTTCTGCCCATGATGCTGGTGTCTCTGTCGTACGTGTAAGAAAGGGATTATTTGTTAGCAGTGTTAATTTCCTCTATGAATGGCTGTTGTCGGCGGTAACAGACCACAAAATGCTACGTGTCGCACGCGCCCCTGACCATCCCTAGGTATGACTGGGAGAGAGCTGGTTTTTTCCCTCCTGTTCTCTCTCAGACAAATTCAAGGGTACGGGTACTCTCTGGCATTCAGTCAATATCAGTATCTGAGATGAAAATGGAAAACATCAGACTGGTTATGCGTACAGACACAATTACCATGAAAAGGTTATTAGAAAAAATAGAATAGTAAAACCACACAAGAGATGTTTTGTATTTTCTTTGTTTGCACTAATTCTTTCCACTAGTAATATTTAATGATTAGCTGGTGACTTTGGTCTTTGTGTAACATGGGGCTTTTGGACTTGTTTGCCCTTCGTGTCAAAATGCCATCCCTCTCCAAACAGAATAAGGACCCCAGTGTTCCCCTGGAAGTCTGGGAAAGGCACGTTTGACGCTGAGTGATAGCTTGGAAAACAAGAAGGAGAAAAGAAGCTTGCTCTTTGATTTTGTTTCCTGTCAGAAATGACAATCAAACTAAAAAGCGAGCAGAGCCGTTTAGCCGCTTCCCCGCGCCGGCAGGTTTTCTCAGTTACTGCCACATTGCCCTCATTGTTTGGGCCTGAATAGCGGTTTTATTGTGCGCGGTCAGAATGAGAAAGGGGCTGCGCTCACATTGGATAGGGGGTGTCGTAGCGCCGTCAGGCACGCTTCCCTTCCTGCCGTGTGCTAATCTGTACAGAATCACCAACCCCCCCCACCCCCACCACCATGCCACCCCCCAACTCCCCCCTCCCCCTCACATAGACAATCCCTGAGAATACAGGCAGAACGTGTGCTTCATTGCCCGCCCCCTCCCGTCTCACACACACACACGCTCACACACTCACACGCGCACGCTCTCTACTCGCGCCATGGAGATGGACTCAGGTCTCTGCCGGAGCAGCAGCGCGAAGGAACCAGCCCAAGCGAAGAGGAGGAGGAGGACGCGGTTTCCGTAGAAACCGGCCGCGCTCCTCTCCCTCCAGCGGCAGCAGCAGTAGTGATGCCTGTCTCCCGGCCAGCCTGCTGCAGGTGACACAGAAAAGAAGAGGCAGAAGGCTTCTCTCCTCCCTGCTCCCCCTGCTTCTCCAGAAGGATCCGTACCTCTCTCCTCCTCCTCCTCCTCCTCCTCCTCCGTCAGTCACCTTCAACTTCTAAAAGGAGCCCTTCCCTTCCCTTCCCTTCCCTTCCCTTCCCGTCCCATCCCTTCCCCCTGCGCTCCTGTGCTCCTCTCCTCCCTCCGCCATGGCGCACGCCGCCTCCCAGCTGAAGAAAAACAGGGATTTAGACGTCAACGCCGTCGAGGATGAGAAGGAGAAGAAGAGGAAGCTCAGGAGGAAAGCCCGGGAACAAAAGAAAAAGGTAGATGGAGAGTTCTCCTGTAGCCACATTCCTTTGTGTTCACACACCATGTCTCTCTCTCACACACACACATACACACACGCACGCACACGCGCATGCACCCACACAGGGGTGCCCTCATTGGGGAGCTAATGGCTGGGCTTTGGCTCTGAGAGACTCTCCTTCCCCGTTCATTCCTGTCTCTCCTTCTGTCTCTCTGTCTCTATCGCTTTTTTGTTCCTCTCAGTTCACTGTGTGATAGAAGGCTTCAACTGTGGTGTTTAAATAACACCACAGTGGACTGCAGTGATGCTGCAAGGTTAGCCTTAGCGTTTACCTCAGTCACCTTAGTGTGGTAGCCGCTATGGCGCGAGTGTGCGCTGACTGACTGACAAGGCGTTTGGTGTGACTGCTGATTCCCTGTGAGCTGTACTCCTAATGGGTGTGCTTTCAAATCCATACGTAGTGTGCTCTGAATGCATGTATCTTATTGCTGACTAATGGCCATTCCTGCAAGATGTATTTATGTCTCCTCTTCACGGCCATTTCATGTTGATCACATTACAGTGGTTTACCTGTGGCTCGGTCTTTTTGTCCTTGTGTTTCTTTGATTCAGAGCCACGTATAGCATCTTGTTCTCTTTGTGCGACATTAAAACCTTGTATATTTTATTAAAATTAAACAGTACCATTATAAAATATCAGCTTTACCCCTTTAAAGTAGCATAATCTTGTAACTTGCTTTCAGTTATCTGTCCTTGAGAAATTTCTTTATCTATGTTTTTTTTTCCCTCTCTGTTTTTGACTGAGATGTGATACAGTCATTTGAAATGGTATTTTGTGCATAGAGCACATGGCTTTCCTCCCCCTAGATGCAGTGGGCTGTTTTTCTTGTCTTAGAAAGTGCCCTGTCTTGTGTCTTGCTTTTCTAATGGCATGAATTGCCTGTGAGATTTTTACAGTAGTTTCCATCTGTGCTCACCAGAATGATCTTTTCACTGTGAGCGCTCACGGTCCAGCTGTTTCCCTGGCATTACTACCTCTGATCTGTCCTTGTGGCCCCCCTCCTGTTTGACCACACATTTGTTTGGCCATTTGACTGTGTGCTTGTTTGGAAAATTCTGCTAAATTGTTGCTTCACCCTTTGATCACATGGTTGTTTATGCACTGTGTTACTTGCTCACTTAGGTGTCTGACCACACAGTCTTACACACATATGACAGTGTGGCATGCTTCCACATGACCACCTGTTTACTTAGCCATTTTTTACAATATTGTCACTTTAACTCCCAGTGTGGCTCAGCTCCCATATGACTCATATGGTCACCTGGCCGTTTGACCGCATGGCTGGCGTTTGTCTCCCTGGTCTCTGGAGTCCCACCCTGTACGTACCTGATGGTACGGACGCTTTGCTGTTTAACCGCTTGGTCGCGTGGGACTCTTTGCTGCATGCAGCGTCCCGCTCCCCACAGACCCGGTGACTGAAAAGCGGCTTCATCTGCCGTCACCCGGGGCGAATGAGAATGGATGCGTCTGGTGCTTTTCCACTCCGCTTCACATTCTGCGAAAGCGGTGGAGCTTTTCTCTCGACCGCGAGCCTCCCGGTGTCCTGTGGCAGTAAGAGTGCGGCTGGTTCCCTCAGAGCTGCTGGAACTGTCTCCATCTGTACAGTTAGCCATGTAGCAGATTCCCTCATATAGAGACATTTACACGGCCTATGGTTTTTTCCTTCACATGCAGTCCATTTATGTGGGTGGATATTTGATCTATATACTGTAGTAATTCAGGTTAAGTGCCTCGCTCAAGGGCACTGCCCCACCTGGGAATTCAGTTCTCTAACCACTGTACTGTGGAGCGGATGGGGGGTGGGGGGAGGCTACTTCTAAAGACAGAGAGCGGGCCTACAGGAGTTAGAGTATGGACCCCCCCTCTACTGTTTAAGGGTGTCCTCACACTCAGCGTTTGTCATGTCTGTCCATCCGAAACTGCAGGCTGAGCATTTGCCTTGCGTTCCCCTGCCTTGCCCCTGTGTCCTCTCATTAGCCCGGGAGTTAATGAATTCTTTTCTCGCGCGTGCCTAAGGTGATTTAATTGCCATGTGGAGAGCCTCGGAGTAAAACGCGATTACGATCGAAGACGCTCGTGCGACTTTGAAAGGCCAGTGATTCCAGGAAAACAATGAGGGCGAACAACAACAGGCCATGGCAGTTTTGTCACTGTGGATTTTATTGTCTGTGCTACAGTGCTTAATTGATTGGTATAGATGATTCTGTGTGCTGGGTTGTTCAACAGCAGAGGCATTATTTCAACAGCGATATACTTTTATTTTGCCATTGATCTGCTCAGTTGATGAGCTGTTGATATGCGTTTCCTTAGACAGCACATTTTCTGCAGGTTGTCCTAGAAGTTTAAATTAAGTCATGCGATCTAATTTCACCTTTCCATGTATATGCTTTTTTCTCTCAATTTATCTCAGGCGCGCGCACACACACACACACACACACACACACATATGTATTTATAGTTTATCTGGGGACAAGTGTTGCACATTAGCAAGTGCTATAAATACTGAAGTAATATATCTAACACATGCCTTAATGTTTTTCCAATGTAAATTGTAGTGTTCCTTTTAGATAAATTAGTAGATAAATACTCCCCCCGCTGTGCGTTTTTGGTGTAGTCTGATTGGACTCATCCTGCCACCCCACCCCTACCCCATGCTTTTGGTATGGTCTGATTAGGCAGAGTCCCAAGTGGGCAGTTTTGACCTTAACAAAGCCCTCATCAGTCACAGGCTCTCTACCTGCCGGTCACACTAATCCGTAATGACCGCAGTGTGGTAGCGTGGCAGTGAGCATGTGCGTTCAGCAGACAAAAGCAAAGCACGGAGGGGATCTCATTATAATGGCTGTGGTTCCCAATAAAGACACACCGGTCCTGGGGAAGATTTCCTCTTATCGATCGCTCAATAATCAGAGAGGAGTTGAGCAAAGCTGACTGTGAATTGGTTTAAGAATGCTGAGTGCTGTGAGAGGATTCAAAATTAGCCTGATCTGCAGGAGCAGTGACAGGGCCGGGACTGACTGAGCATCTCCCTCTCTGTGGGGCCTGACAGACACAGCAGGCACTGGGGTTTGTTTCTCCAAGCTAAACGCCTGGGTGTGAACAGACGCACACATGGGTACGGTGTGTGGCGTTCCGTTAGTGATGGCGGGGAGTGGGGGAGATGCTGCGCCTGGCAGCGTCCTCCTGGAGGTCACCTGAAGGTGAGAGGCCTCCCGTTGCTGCATCAGGTGACCCTTTCACGGAACGCTGAGCCAGAGCCTGATTGGTAGCCTCCTCACCGCCCCGAGCGATGCAGTCAGTGCTCGGGTAGGCCGGCCAGCAGGCTTGTAGCATGAGGCTAAACCCAACTGTTAGCGTCCACCCTGTTAATGCAAACGCTGGAGAGTCTACTTAACCGGACGGATGTCCAGCGCTAACAGCTAAATCCAGCTGTTAGCGATGGACGAACCTAGCACAGTCGCTACAGAGAGCCTATGTATTAGATGCCCAGCTCAGAGGTAAATCTGGCTGTTAGCGCAGACACTGCTAGCGCAGACGCTGTGGAGAGCCTGTGTATCAGATGTCCAGCTCATTATCGAGAGGGGTAAAAAAATCCATACTGTAGTCTGGAGCAGGGCGGCAGCAGGCCAGCCATTTCACCTATGCAAACAAAACAGACTGGGGCCAGACAGAGGTGTGCTAAACTGCTGATCATCAGATACAGGCTCAGATTAGACATGGGCCTGTAATTTACATTTATAAACACAACACACTCCGTCCATGTATACTAGCCACACACTTACATATTCTAAATGTGCTCTGTGTCCTCCTGTGAGCAGGAAATTAATTTCCATGATTGTCTTCTAACATAACAGTTTTCTGTTCTATTGCTCTTTTACAGCTGTTGTTAATTATGTTTTTTCTAAATGTGTACAGTATTTAATATAACACCAGTAGTAATATGTATTTTTAAAAACTTGCGCCCCCTCATTGGTTAGTGTGACAGTGCTACTAAGTGACCGCAGAAGAAGCAAAAGGAGGCCCCCTCCACTCTGGAGGTGAATATTGATTTGTTTTGTAAAACAAATTTTGAGGCTGGAGTTGATTGTTTTGCAAACATTGTGTGTTTGCCAACATTGTGAGAGATTTTCATCCGTGTTTTATTTCAAACAGAAACAACTGGATTTTCTGGCCAAGAAGATGACCATAAAGGGGCTCAGGGACCACATCATGCTCTTCTGTTTGGAATATTAAATTTGAAAAATAAATATTTATATTAAAAATAAACAACATAATTCATACAATGTGACAGTTAACTGTCAAGGCAGGGTCCTTGAATCACAAAAAACCTCAAAGAATAAAATTTTATCATTGTGACCAAAATTTTGCCAGAGCAATTAGCATAATAAAATACAGTACATATGTACAGTATGAGTTTAGTACAGGTGTAAAGCAGTTCCATGCTGACAGAGATATATGCTTTCATAGCTCCAGGTACCTCTGTCTGAAGTGATGAGGTGTGTTTTTTTTTTGTAACATTGATTAATTTACCCTCTCGCGGTTCTTCTGGTAATAAACAAAGTGCACATTTGTTTCCCTGGCTTAATGTTTCTCCCGTGAATGCGCAGAGGTCAAGGGTTCGAGAAGGCCTTTGTTTGAAAAGCAGTTCTGTGCAGAACAGTTTGGCCAAGGACACATTTCTTAGGAGGAGGAGGATTTAAAAAAAAAATAGCCCACGCGTTCTGTCGTTGACATTGATAGTCACGACACGCATAGTAAAGCAGAATATTTGACCTGATTTTCCTGGTTTAGTTTTTGAAAACGCACAGCTCTTGCATGTATTTGTGTCTGTCTCTTTCACTCGGGTATCGTACCCTTGTAAACCAAGTGAAAAGCATTCCCATCTGCTCTTGGAGCTGCCATTGGTGGTGGGTGGCCTGTAGCTTTGAGTTTAACAGGTATGTGAGACAGTGAAAACCTGTTCTATTCAGTGTGTTCTTTCTCGGTACAAAGTGCAAAATGTTCTTGTGTTGCTGTTTAAAATGTAGGAACAAAACGAGTTTGGAATCTCAGAAACACACGACTGCCTGTCATGTAATATTTTAATACTTCCCTACTCGTAAATGTGTTTGAGATTCCAATTGTTGCTATATGGCAATGGATGATGACGGTTTTGTTTTAATACTTTTGGTTGGAATCTGTAAAGTATGTGCAGCCTGTAGGAGTAAAGTCTCTGCTCTGAGCAATATCTTTGTAGATATGTGAAATAAAATAATTCAGTATGTTCATGACTGGTGTAGGTAGATATAATGCAGAGTGGTGCTCAACTTTCTCAAGATTCTGATCTACCCACAATGCACTGCAGCTGAGCGGTGAGCTGAGGAGAGGGTTGTGGAAGGAAGAGGATAGGAAAGGAGTAGGCATCCCTTCTGTAAATGAACATGCCTTTCATCCACTGCTCCTCTCTTCTCCTCCCCCACTATGGGGGGGAAGGACACACCATTCCTTATCATAACCCCTACCTGCCCCCTCCCCACCCTGCCACTGGGGGTCGCCCAGCCACCCTTCCCAAACATCTGCACCCCACCTGCCACCCCCAGGCTCTTACACCCCCACATCACCATTCCTGGCTTCAAGTGCAACTCACACATTAATCCTGTCCTGCTTATCAAGAGCCTTTCACTCCCCCTCCCCCTCCTCCTCCCCCTCCCCGCTTTGTGCAGAGTACGGGATCTGTTCCATGCCCCTCCCCCCATTCAACACCACAGCTTACCCCTCTCAATTGCCCCCGACCCCTCCCCAATGGGAGTCATTGCTTGAGGCCAGTGACGTTTGGGAGGTGGTGGAGGGAACGTTGGTGGGGGTGGGGGTGGGTACGTATGTTCACATCCTCACACCCCCCCCCCACATTGTGGGAGCAAATATGCATACTCTCCCCCTTCAACCATTTTGTTTTCTCCTTTCATCCTTTCCTTTCATGCCGGGTGCATCATGAACTGCTCGTACTGTAGACTGGATCTCATTTCATGGTAGACCAGTTATCACAGACACATGCAACGCCAAGCAGGACGCAGCCCGGGCATCACGAGACAATACATTTACACCTGTGTATGGTAACCACTCATGCATGTGCGCGGACTTAAATTTCTGGTTCATTATAGCTTCAGACATAAAATGTTTTAGTTTGGTTGTAATGGGGAATCAGTGCATCCTAGCGCATCTGCCCTGCAGGCTCACATGAAGCTCCAAGTCTCACTTGTTTAGGGCTTTTGTCACAGGCTGGAAGTGCAAAGTGCAAAACCATTTGGTGTAAATCAATGGGAGCAAGAGGTCTGAGGCTTGACCACTGCAAAAATGACAGAGCCTGGCTGTCCAGGTATCGATCAGACCAGAGTAGCATTCTTCATTCATTCTCCTTTAAACCTCTAAACACTAGTGTCTACAGTTTTCTGGGTGGCATCTATTTTCTCTAATATGTATGATTAAATTTGTTTTCCATATGATTGTAAATTGTTGTTAGTAACACATTTCTTTGAAAGTTTTCAGGAACGTTTAAAAGTTTTACCAGCATCTAAAGAAATAGTGCTGATACACCTAGTAGAATTGGTCAGACTTCCTCAACATCACAGTGTGTGCGAATCAGAGCTCAACAGAGAGCTCAATCTCAAAGGCAGAGAGCACATTCCGCTCTCTAAATGATAGCCTCAAAGACAGAGATCTTACCGTTACAGGAGGGTGTTCTGGTTCACTTCCTGGTTTTGTGCAACGAGGAGAAGCATGAAACCCAGTCTCCTCAAAGGATCGATTACTCACCCGGGAGGAGAAGCATTGGCGGAGTTGTGTTCTTATTTTATCAGAGAGGGTGATCTGTTGAATTAGGAGGAAGTGGGGTTATTGTGGTGTGGTGGTAACTCTTTCCTGTTCCTGACATGAGGAATATTTATCGGGGTGGTTTCTTCAGAGGCTCAGACACCTGATATATATATAAGGTCATTGTGTTAGTGCTGAAAGGGTCCTAAATAAAACTGGAACAGGGGTGGACTGTCTGTGTCTCTGGATTTCATGGCTACCCATGGCTGATTTAACCAACACAGTCATTTATGTGATCTGATATTTTATATGACCAATAAAGACTGGCAGTCTTATACAGGTAGCATTTTCTGTGTACAGGTAATTATCTGACTGAGTCAGGTATTTCATGTGAACAGAATTCCTGGCCTGTGTAATGGTTTAGCCCCTCCCTGCTGAATACAGTATATAGTTGTCTTACATGCACAAATCAGACTCCATATATCATTTTTGTGAGAAATATTGGGAAGGGCTAGCATTTATGTTCATGCCCTAAAAATAAATACTATTGGAGGTACCAGTTTTAAGTCAAATACAGTTTCAGTGATCCAGTGCAAACACCATTGAAACTCCACAGTGTATTTTTGGCTAACTTGCTGATTATTAATTATTAATGTGGACAGGGATAGTATATATAGCTTTGGTACAGATTCATATTGCTCTATAGTACTGTAGAAATAAATATAGTAAGAACATTTCAATCCCACACAAAGTGGACATTTTCCTTTGGCTTTATCACAGATGTCTAGTACACAGAGACAGAACAGTCCACATGGTCCATTTTAAGATAAAATGCAATGACTCCTAAAATACATGTACCATGAATTCAGATGCATGGGTAAGATTATACTGCTGTTAAACAATGAAAGTTCAGAGATTCATTCGCCTTATTGCATTGATAAATTACTTAAATATTTTACTGGTTATTGGACTTCTGCGACACCTACTTCAAAGGTTTGTAATTGACAGTGCGTGGGCTCTCTGTTATTGTATGTAATTTCAGTGCTGAAAAACGCCTCTGTTGTCACAAACCGATGGGCCACGTTACAGCAGGAGTGCAGTGCTGTCTCTGGCTCGGACTGAGCTCTGGTGGAGGAGAAGATAAAAGCACGAGGTTGGCAGTGAGGCTTGATTATTGGCTTCGCTGCAGTTTACACGGCAGTGTTTCAAGCTGTGTTTTTGAAAGGTTGGCTATGAATTTGAAAGGTTTACTATGGCCTTTGGGGTGTAAACCGAATTCCATAGAGCGTGAATCAGCCGCGTGATTTTTCTTTTTCTTTTTTGCTTCAGTAGAAAAAGTGCCTGTGAGAGGATGCAGCTGAAGGAACGAGGCATTTTACATAATGAGCGCTCAGCGATTAATTATTTAATGTCAACACTTTCCAAATGTACCTAAGAGCACTGCCAGTCAGCCTTCATTGCCACATGACCACTGATGAGGATCAGGGTGGATGAAACAGGACTCTCTGATTGGTAGGATGATTAATGGGTGTGAGTAAGGACATCTCTAATTGGTGGAAGGGAGTCACTGGTGTAAGTGAGGATCTCTGTGACTGGTGGAGGTAATAATTTGGCACACAGGAAGATCTCAGGAAATAAACTTGCAAAACATTCAATCCACTCTCTTTTTCACTTGTAGTAGGTTGTGGTGTGTTTGAAAACAGCCTCAGCAAATATCAAAATAATGTTTCCAGTGATCATTATACACTGACTTTCCCTGTTGTGTCTCCCAAAGCCTGGAGTATTTCAGGACCTTGGACAGCAGCAGACATATGCACTGCTGAAAGCTTAGCATTCAGCTCTGATGGTAATACAGGTAGAGCCAGGAGTCCCTTTTATGGACTACACTTTGGAGTAACCATGACTAGTATGGTTATTCTGTGTTTGTTTTTGGTTCATTTTGTCTCTCATACTGCTGAACAGAACCGTGTGAGGAAGAACAGTACAGTGTCAGGAAGAATTTTTACTTAGAGACTCAATGTGTGAAATACCTTTGCCGGGTCATGTAGTAGAGACAGAGACCTCTCGGGGTGTTCACTTCCAGGCTTTACACAGTGCTGATGCTCTCAACACTGTGGGTAAATGACAAGCTTGGATGGGCTAAACAGACTGTTCCAGTCATCAGACATTTTTATGTTCTTCTTATGAGGCTATATGTATGTGAGATATATTCCTGGAAATGAGAACTGAGTATGCCTGGCAGTCTTATGGGTGTTTTCACCGGAGTATGAAGATGTGAAACCCGTGTGGCACTGACATAATAAATTATGATGCTAATGGCGTTCATTTGTCAGCTCATAATCTAAAAGCCCTTTACAGCGAAAGGGGAACCCAGCTCAGCACCACAGTGCCTTCGCAAGATGACCCAGGAGCCTAGCATGCTCTTCATATGCTAATAATGTAGGCCATTTCAGAGTCATATTTGTACTAGGGTCTGTATGCATTTATTCACTATGCTGCTGTGACACATAAGGTAGCAAAGTGATTTTCAGAGCTTGGATTTGATGGATGGAGAATTGTTCACAGTCCAGGTCCAAGATATTCTAAATTATGAAATTAATGACAGACAAGCTCAAAGCATGTACACGATAGGTATCTCCAAACTCCCAAACCAGAAATATAATGATCAAACATTTCTGTATGCGTTCCAGGCGCGGGGGTGTCGTTTGAAGGTGAGTAGGGAGGTGTAGCAGACGTGAGCGGACCGTTGAGAACCTCAGTCGCTGAAGCCGTCCACGTCCTGCAGCAGATGAGGGTCAACAGTTTGCTGACTGCAGATGATGCTGATTCCCCTTTTATTTTAAAGTTTATTCTTTCTTTTCCTTTTTCTTTTTTTTAAACTCAAAGGGTGTTTTAGGACGGTAGCGTTTGGGGCCGTGCTGATATTTTACACACCTGTAGGCCCCAGTGATTTATGGGCGCTTTCACACCCGTAATGGGAAATCCCTGCCCAGCTGGATCCTCTGCGCTGAACCGAGAGAGGACGAGCTGTAACACACACACACACCCCTGCCCTGCAAGCTGGCCATCCTCTGAACAGGTGACAGGACAGGTGCGGAGCAAAGCTGTCCTCACTCTTACCTGGTGGCAGGTGAGGACATGCGGGCCCAGAATAATGCCTTTTTGCCTTAACTTTGAGTAATGTTGTCATTTGTTGTAGTGGCTAATTCCGACGCAAGGTCCCCCTGCTTTTTGCATTACTGAAGTAGCTGCACTGTTTGTTAAGCGTTTGTGTGTGGTTTATATTTCCCCAAATGGCCAAGTAGAGGTAGCTTGCCAAATTTGTAAACCCGTCCATAACAGTCATTTGATAGGCTTTACTCTTTCTCTGTATGTAACCAAAATCAGGTTTTCCAGCCATTGCTTATTTAATTAATCCAATCCATGGTGGTGAATACGAGGTCAGTGAGAATGTTGCTCTGGTCTCAGGCATGCAGTCGTCGCATAGACCCATGCAGGCAGCCACACATTTGATCTTCTTTCCGCACTGTGAGTTTGGCAGCCGCTAAACTATAAATCACTTGAGGAATTTTACTACAAAGCACCAGCAAAGCAGAGTCTTTAATATGAGGTATATGAGGCTATCCATTGTGAGCAGCATATATTTATGTGAAGCGAAAATCTTGATTGAGTAATTAGAAGCATTTAGCAGACACTGTTATGCAGAGCAATTTATGCAGTTTATGCACATTTATCCATTGTCTGTTTATACTGCTGGATATGTAACTGAAGCAGAGCAGGTGGAAAATCTTGCCCACGAGTATGATGGCAGTGCCCTCCATGGGGACTGGGGTTGCAAGCCCACCCTAAACCATTGCAACACACTGCCGCCTCTCAGTCTGTCCATAGCTAATGGGCCATTTGTGTAGTGTTTTAATATATTGGCTCTAGACTCTATAATTGACTCTGTAAAAGTATTTAGCCTGGCTGTAAGTGTTCATAAAGCATTTTAAAAGGATATTCTCCCCACCGAACACTAGACTGGCTCTCATATTGTTTATGAGGGATAGGCTTAGATCATTTTTGCATTTTGCAATGTGGGATGTCTTTTTGTTACATGGGATTGCATTGATAACCTGCTTCCAGGCAGGAAAATTGCTTCATTTTGAAAAACGCCAGTGACCGTCAGTTGTGATGACAGTATGGAAATGACATCATAAAGCTTAATGGCATCACAAATGGGTGGAGCTTGCATGTGCTACCATTACTTGTCTGAGTAGATTGAACTAATCATTTGTGTTCAGTTGTGGTATGCAAAACATTTTGGTTGGTGTGAATAATGCAGCGACTCACTGCAAGTCCACCCATAATGGGGCTTGTGAAACCTCATTTGGCCCTGACCACACAGCAGAGGTTTTTACTCCTGCCCTTGCAGAGCCACAGGGTTTGCAGGTTTTTTACAGTTGCTCAGCAGTTAATTTGTCAAATAATGAGTTTTTGGGTCTGAATTAGTTGCTGATTTTAAGGTGAAAATGAATACCAGCCACCCCACAGTACTCCCAAAGTGAATACCAGTGGTGCACAGTGGTATGACTTGAACAGTATAACATTCATTTTTATTACTGTGCCCTTTTAGGGGACCCCCCCATTCAAACAATCTAATATATGGTGTGTATGCAATGCAAACCTCACTGGAAGGAAGCTCAGAGAAGGGTGAGGTGAGTACCTCTCTAGTCAGGTGAAGCTGAAAAGTAGGTTAGGGTGGAAGAGGAGATTTCAAGCACAGCAAGCATAATGCATCACACTATTTTCTGAGTACATTTAAATAGACCACATTTGGAAAGTCACAGTACTTAGTCCTGGAACAGGGGTCCCCACCTTTAGCAGTCCTGGAGGGTCTCAAGAGTCTGCTGGTTTTTGTTTTCACCTTAAAATCAGCCACCGTTTCAGCCCCAAGACACAAGGTGAGATAAGTTTAACTGTGTAACTGACTGCTTTTAACTGTTAAATTAACAACAACCAAGCAACAAGAGCTGGCAAACCCTGCAGCTCTGCGAGGACAGAACTGATAGCACTTGCTCAAGACCTTGGGTGGTGAAGACCCGTTGCTTAGCAACACGGTGAGTTCCGTGCCTGAGCTAGGTTCTATTTATTTCCCCTCATTTCAGATGACCGATACGAGCACTGGTCGTTCTTGGGTGAAAAAAAAACAGTGATTTAATTGGGTTGGCAGTAGGAATGATACACTACGTCATGAGCAGGGTTCACCTCCACCATCTACCTGCCAAGCACAAACTAGAAGCAGTGTGATTTGTCAGCGGCTCAGAATTGATTTTTATCTCTTCTTTCTTCCTGGCATTAGACTGAACATTCTGAGGAAAGCAAATCATTGGGCTTTGAGAGTGAGTGAGGAACGACTGAGGCCAGGAGCGGCTAGAGTGTTAGTTTCTCCCCTGGTGTGCGCTGTGAACAGCAGGCTATGTTACACAGAGCCAGCGAATGTCAGAACAGGAAGATGGCAGGCTGTTGTGCCCTTTTTTTTTTTGGAAAATCACAGACCAATCCAAGAGCCATCGTGCTGTTGGCAACGATCCCAGAACCGGGACTCGTCCTGCAATTACCTCCCGATACCTCCACACCCTGAGTGAAGTTTTATGAGTATTATACAGCAATGGATTTAGTGCAATAGGTCATTTTTAGTTAGTATGGGTACGATATTGTGACATGCGATTACGTACTTCTTAGTGTTGCTCTTATTGTCAGAAAAAAAACACAGCACATTTTTACTGAATAATAAGAGTACATATCCATTCAAACAACATGGAATAAACAGACCATAGTTATTCATTATTTTTTGGACTACAATTTATTCATACAGCTGGATATTTTACTGAAGCAATTAGGGATAAGTGCTTAGTTCCGGGCTATAGCAGCAATGCATCGTATATGGGACTTGAACTCGTACCCTCTAGCTAACCTCATAACCTTTGGTTATACCACACCGCTGCCTGAAATTGGAACAAGTGCTGATGGATATTTGCACAGGAACATACTGCAGTTTTCAATACGGTATAGTGCATGATGTCATAGAAGCATATTTCCTGCTCTCCCTGCATTTTCACTTGTATTGTTTAGCATTTTATCTATGCTAGCTTAGTGATTATTTTCAAGCCCCCAGGACTGGACGTACTGCATAGTGCATGTGTAATGGCTTTGGCTGTTCACTTTTGTTTGCAATGTCTTCAGCTTGACCCTTTGTCAATGTCAATGTTTGCATTGTACTAATCACACATAAACACACGTGAATGTGGATGCAATCAACAAGTGAACCCCAGTAAAATTTCGTAACAATCAGCTTTTTATATTTTAATATCTCAGCCCGGTTCATTCATTCAGCATCCAGTAGTAGGAATACTGATCTAGGTTCAGCTTTCACTTGGCCATGTTCCAGTCTTACCTATCATGACCAAAAAGAGAAAACTGAGGGTTTGCACTTATGGTATGGTATACAAGCTACAGCTGTTCAAATTGTGTCAAAATATGATTTCCATATTGAGAGGTCATTTTTGTACCTCAAATAGAAGAATAGATGCTGATGTGATACTTTTCATTTTGTCTATGTGTCCTGGGATGTCCCTGTCCCTACAGAACTAGATCTCCAGCATATGTCAGATATATAAATCAATAATATCTGTCTGTAGATGAAAATTCAGCTAAAAATTGCTAATGTGACATGTTATGTAATATGTATGAAACCTTATCCTAGTGACAAAGAACAAGGTTCTTTTGATGCACAGTAACACAGAGCTGAACCCGGCCTGGTCTTACAGATGAGACAGAAACCAAAGTCTCAGCTGCTGCTAATGTAAGTGGAGCAAAGGCATTTTTACCATGGTGATTTGAGTCTAGTGAGAGGAAGCAGAAACTAACAGTAAAACACTGATATTACGAGCAATGTATGTATTGACCTCATGCAAAGCATGAAGATTATAAACCTGCTCTTGAACACTTTGATGTTCAAAATGTTATAAAACCACCTGGATTTACAGTATAAAAAATATTGACTTGTGATCTGATGAAAACAGATATCCAGTTAAACAAATGTGTTATTTTTGTTCTGTGATTTTGGGTTTTGTTTTAAACCTGATGCAGATTTTGTGCCATACAGCCAAACCAAATATCTCAGTCCCTGGTGCCGCGCCCCTCTGTTTTTCGCCCATCTGTTGTTCATTTTTTGAGATCAGATTGTATTCACAATGTGCGGCGAGGTGTCTGACCGAGCCGCTCTGGCCCTGTGATTAGTGGACTGTGAAATGTGGAGTCACTGATTGAGAACAAACGCAGGACGTGAACCGTAAGAGGACCATCTGTGAGCCTTCAGCGACCACATTCGCAACGCATGTAGCTGCGTCTGATCCACAAATGCATCCAAGTACAGGATTCAGACAAACGCGTGCGAGGCAAATGCAGAAACTGTTGACGCAAATACTGTAAAAGTACCCTTTGATTTAACAGTGGACAAATGTTACTGCAAACATGAATGGCTAAGCAGAGCGTTCACTGAGAGCATTAATTGATATTTGCGACAGGTGAATATCGCTGATGAGTCTGACCCAAACCTCTAAATATTGTCACCTTTTGCTAGTGAGAGGGACATAAATGCCACCATGACTGGGACAGACTAATGGCAGGATTCTCCAGGGACAAGGCTTTTTGCTTTGGGACAGATTGCTGTCCCTTTGTGTGCTTGAAGTCTCTGTTGGATATTGAGGAACCTCAGAATGAACCCCTCCTAATAAATTGTCTGGCAGTTTTTATTGATCCAAATTATCTCTAATTCAGTCAGGGAAATGGATAGTGAAGAGATAAGGAAAAGGGCCATTTAGTGAATAATTGAAAATAATCAATTAATTATAAACTGAAGTGGGGGTATGAGGGGAGCATTTTAAACTGAAGTACATTTAGTGTAGAAGCGTACACAGTGAAATTTGAAAATACGGTGAGCTTATTTTAAGGACATTTAGGAATTTATGCATCTGTGTCAAGTGAAGTGGCACTTTATTTTATTTATTTAAATGAAATTGCACATTTTCAGCCTTGAGTTTTAAATAATGTTTAGATTGATCAGTTATGATTGTTCTATGATTTTCAGAATTTCATCATTTCAGCACTTTCCTTCAGCTATATGTCCTATGAAAACCATTTTGAAATTTAACATTTAAACATGATGGCCTGTATAAACATATTTTTACATCATACACACTCTATGACTAAAGATGCTCCAATGGTCACAGATGTTTTTGAAGCTCATGATAACCCAGTCCAGTGAAAGAATGAGTACTTTAGCTGTAAAACTTTATCTTCTAACCTCTTCTTACTTTCCCACCTACCGTGACATAATGTCCTTGAGTATATTAGAGGGGTGACATAGTTATCCTGTTTGTAAAGTAACTGAACAAACAAGAGGACATTACTTTTCCACCTAGTCTGTTGAATTCCTGCATCATCTCTCTGCTTCCATTTTGTGAGTGTTTCATTGAGAAAACTCAGAAAGCATCATTTGTTTTGGGGGACTAGGCTTTTAAAGTGCATTTGGCCATTGAAGGAGAATCACAGAAACAGAGACTTCCAGTTCCAGTCATAACCATAAGAGAAGGGACTTATTTAAATTTAAAATAGCTGCTGTGTTTTAATCCAGTGGTACTAGAATTAAAAGGAATCCTGCCATCTTAAGACTTTAAGGAGATTGTGTGCCCGTATAACAGCTTGTGTCTTTATGCAGTTAGAGTAAGAAGTTGTAACAACTCTGTAGAGTGAAAGCAGGATCTGAGCTCTAAGATTTTCAGTTCACCCGGCCAGGGATTTTAATCCAGGTCATACTAGATGGATCAGAGACCCAGAAATCCCGCAGTCATGGAGATGTGAAGTGCTCACTCATGCAATTCACTTTTAGCCACTTTGATTTTATTGTCAAAAAGAAGTGAGGGGTAGCAGATTTTGTTATCATTTGAGCTGTAATTGCAGTATACCAATAATCAGAAAGCATATCATTTATTATAACATGCTTTCAGATTATTGGTTCCATATATGTAATCATAATTTTGTACATGTATAGACTAAACTTTTTGTGTAAATCAGAAATCATCTGTTCAAAGAAATTCTAATGCAGAAATATAACATTGTCTTTAATTCGTCATTTCAATAACTTTGTTAACTCACATGTGCATCTACTGTAAAATTTTGTGAATCACCAAATACTGTTAAATACGTAATTAACCTCCTGTGTTGCAAGAGCATTCTAATCTGACTCAATCAGCTTGCGTTTCCTTAAGGAGGCAAAGAAATCCTGACAGAACAAGGGTTTAGACAACTCAGTACTAATGTATGAACGCAATTGAATTACAGAGCATGAATTTTAGTACTAATGTTTAAACTTACATTTATTAACTAATTGATTTCTATAGCATTACATTGTACATATGCCTGTTATTGAACTAGTAAAGCTTGACATTCCCTTGAATTACCCATGAATTCCTTACTTTACAGAGCTGTACAGAGGCTGGTACTCAGAATGCTCTGTCTGTTTCCTGTTTATACCATAAAGCAATTTTAGCTTTTATGTATCTCGTACATAATGTGTTGCAATATTCAGTGTTAACCAGCAGCAGCAAAAAAAGTCTGAGCATAAGTGAATGAACACTCCCATCTTGCTGGAAGTTTGAGGTGTTGTTCATGGCGTTTCTCTGAGGGCAGAATGTCTTGCACATTTTGGGTGTACATGCACGGTGATGACTTATTCATGGCCCTGACTCTCCCAGTGTCAGGAGCGATGAACGTGCTATTAGCATGAAGGGCTGTGTTTGGCCCGCACATGGAATCTGGACTCCACCCACTCCACCACAACCAGCCCTGGGTCAGAAACGTACATTATTTTTACATGGCATCCTTATTTAACCTGGCAGTTCAACTGAGAACTCATTTCCTATGTGCCGTCGTAATGTGGGGAATCAAAGTGGGTAAGGAATTGAGGGTGTAGCATAGCCATGCGGATGCAAGAGGGGGAGTAGGTGGCCAGATGTAGAGATGTAGCCTTTGGTGGGAATTCTTGCTGGATGTTTGTTTGCTCCAGAGGGAAGAGTGACCCCTACTGGCCCATCACTGGAACTTACAGCTGCAGACTCATTTTTTCAGAGTACCCATCAAAGTATTAACCCAGCCCAGACCCACTTAGCTTCTGAACCTTGACAATAATAGGGTACAGGGTGATACAGCAGCTAGAGAAAAAGCTACTGTGGTTTTAAATGCTGGTCAATTAAAAAAAAAAACCATCAACATTTCAACGAGATACTTCAAGAAGAAAATGTAAAATCACATGAAAAAATATTTTACACATAATATTGTAATTTTAAATCATGAGTAATTTTACTTGTGTTTTAAGAAGTATTTTGCATAATTATTTAGGGCAGGTCCTCCCCAGCCCTGCTCGGCACAGAAGTTACCACTTCCTGTACCTCCTTCTAAGCCTGTTAAAAAAATAGACTAATGAACCAAACAGAGCACTTGTCAGAGGGCACCACATGTGGCATGCACACTCAAATTTCCCTCCAAAAATGTGCCCTCACACACCGCCATGGGCATGGGCCCTCCAATACAGCCTGGGCATCATCCCAGAGCCAGTGAGGTCTCTTCATCTATTCAAAACAGCATCAGCTGACAAGATGGCTTCCACAGTAAATTTTTTTCATTAAATTACATTACAGGCATTTTGCAGATGCTCTCGCCCAAAGCAACTTACACTTCACTTCAAGGTTTTTAGGACTCATCAGCCTCATCTGCTCTTTTAGTTTTGGTCTGATCTGGGCTTTAAAGACAACCGTACCCACAGGGACTGACAAATAAGCGGATTTGAGTCTGAGTCATGCGTGAGTCACACCCAGGTAGCAGTTTGTACTTTCCAGAACAATTAGGGTAACTGTTTCCATAAAAACATGAATATTGTCTTACATCCCAAGGATGTCCCTTGAAAGCTGGTTTTCATTCAGAGAGGATTTTGCAGGTGTGGTCTCTATTAGGATGGACAACCATGTTGACCCACTCTCGCAAGGCAATGCAGTTGGTCCGCCTTATCCGCGAGTTTGGCATCCAACCGCAGTTCGAAAATATATTCAAAAATCCAGAATAGTCTTGAAAAAGAACATTTTAAATTCCTGTGCGCAGCATATGCTAGAATTCTGTAGTCAGTATGATTTACGTGGGTTTCAGCATTTCTTAGTAGTACATATAGATAGCGTTTCAAGTTATGAACACGTATTGGGTAAAATTTTGTCATTTTATATGTGTCTTGAGCATCATCCGCGGGGGTTCTGGAACCATACACCCGTAGATAAGGCGGGCCGACTCTACTTAGGTTCACTTTAAGACACAAACTCTCTAGTACCTGATGTTTGCCATGAAGTGTGCTCCTTAATTAGATCAAGTAAAAGACAGTAAATAGAGGTTAAAGGCACATTGAAAGCACTCTGAAATAACCTCTGTAATTAGGTGAGCAATGGGGCGGCCCTGTCACCCCATCCTGCCTGACTCACTTTTAACTCACTGTGGCTTTTTGGCAGAGCTATTTCTGAACCATGCTACATTATCTGTAACCATGAAATATTCAAGTTATGAACATGTTTGTAAATATTTTATACAGAGATATACCGGGAGGGCTATATGTACCATGTTTGAATTGTTTTATTCTAAACGTATCACACAAGGGACACTGAAAACTAACCAGACTGGACCAAAAGAATTGCGGAGCTCGGGAGCTGAGGTGTTTTGGTACATGTGCATGTGTTTGCTTTTGTGTATGTATGCGTGTGTGTTTTTGCTTTTGTGTATGTATGTGTGTGTGTTTGCTTTTGTGTATGTATGTGTTTGTATGTGTGTGTGCACATGTGTATCCAAATGTGTATGGGTGTCTGTGTGACTGTGTGTGAATGTGTGTATGTGTGTGTTTATGTGAGGCTGTGTGTGACTGCATGTGTGTGACTGCAGGCCTGCATGTGCGCATATGTACGTGTGTAATTGAGTGTGAATACCCAGCAGCCCCTGCAGGCCTCAGCTGTTTGTGAGTCAGTACGCACTCCTGACACTGCTGCAGCTCCTTCGCCGGGCCTGAGCACAGCGTTGGGCGCTCGGGAGGAGACAGGGAGAGCGGGCCAGCGCCAAAGCAGGGCACTCAGGAGAGCCGAGTCTGATCTGCTCCAGCTGTGCCTCCCATACAGACACAGCTGGAGCAGACATGGCCTCCTCTGATACCCTGAGACAGACTGAGGAAACACATGCAGCAGCATGTGATCCACTGTGGAGTCCATTTACCACGAAGCTGGACAATGACCTTTTCATTCCACTTATATTATACTAACTACTACTAATAATAATAATCATAATCATACTCATAATCAATATTAACCATATCCTTAATCATAATAATGTTTTTTTTATTTCTGTGGTGACTGCTAATTTCATACTATGGCAAGAGCATTTACTGTACATTTATTGTATATTATTATAACATTCATTGAAATGACTGCTTTTGCAACAGCATTAAACGTACATTTGTGTTTGAAGTTTTTACATACTTGGCAGTAACATACAGGATTCAGCTTCGATTAGAATAAGCAGTTACAGACCGGGAGGCAGTTTTCTGTGCCTGCACGCAGGCGGTGCTTCAGTGGATAACCGTTGTGAAACAGTGCAGTTAGGGTGACGCTGTTATGCTAATCCTTGTCCACTAGGGTCTGATGTAAGACCACAGATTAGCCTCCCTCTGGCCGGCTGGACAGAGCATGCTCTCTGCTCTATGCAGGGCGGTCCCACTGGGCTCCACCCTGTATGTCTCTGCTCAAACTCTCCAGTCCACAGACTGTAAAATACATACACTCTCTCTTTCTTTATCTGATTTGCTTGCTCATTCTATCTTTCTCTTTTGTTCATTGTTGTCTTTTGCTCTCTCTTACTGTATCTGTTTATGCTTTCCTATCTCTTCTCTCTGTCTTTAACTTATTCTTGTTTCCTCTTCCTCCAGTTATTTCTCTTTATTTCTCTTTACAATAGCACAATAAGCTTTATCGGCATGAGAAGGTACTGTATTGCCAAAACATGAAATGATGATGATAATAACAGGGTCAGTATATTAATTCAAAATTAAAAGAAAATAGCAGTGATAATAACAATAATAACTACAGCAACAGTAATATTATAAACCTATCCTTGTTAATGTGATGCCATAGATAGTGTGCTTGCTGTCCCTCAGGCCATGGTATTTTTGGTATGTGTATTTTACCTCCCTCGCTGTGATGTTGACTGTCTCCCCTGTGTTTTTATAGCCCTGTGACTTGTGTGACGCATCCTCTAACTGATACCAAAAGCTCTTTTCACTTCTCTGGATTCCTGGGTTTGTACATCTGTGAAATGGAGTGGCAAGTTCATATCAAAACAGCCTCATGGGGTCATAATATCTCACTGTAAAAACGTGTTCCAACTGTCTATGTGTAGGTAAGGACATCAGCCTCTACCGAACGTTCATTTATATGTCTGATATCTGATATATTTTATCCTTTTTTTCTGTGGGACCAAATTCTTGTGTACATTTGTGATTATTGGATAACCATAATCTAGTCTACTCATATACCACCAATGGCTCTTGATGCTAAATGAGGTTGTCAGGCTTTTATTATCAGCTTTTAAATCACTGCTTCTCTCCAGAAATTCAGACTTCTCCAGCATTTGAGTGCTGCATTGTCTTTTAAATGATTTTGATCACTGAAGGCAATGAAGCTGACTCGGGTTGGTATTGCGCAAATGTGCCGTTATTTTTGTAGGAGATGAAAACACATGTTACTATGCTGATAAACAGAGAAATCTCAAGCAGCATGGCTCTGGAGGTGCACGTATAAGTCACCTCCTCCTCAGCAAGAGGAGCATTGCCATGGTTACAGCACATTTCCGAAGCTATCAGTGACCTTCCAGTCACATGTCCCATTGAATCCTGGGATATCACCGCACACAGAGAGGCAGACATCTTCTCTGTGAGGAAGCGAGCTGGCAGCTAGCTGGCTGTTCACATCCACTGCACTAGCAATGGAGCGGAGAATCCTGCCATAGAGGGCCATTAGGATGCTTGAATCAAATCCTGTGATAAAAGTAAAATTATCTTAAATGATGAAGTGAGATTTCAGGGCATTAAAACTGAAGGTTGATTTATTATGTACTGCACTGTACACCATAAAAATACCGTGGTATTTATGGTGTCAGTGACAGACCAGACAGTGCCTCCTCGAAAGAAGGAAGATTGCACCAGTTTTGTACCAGAAATTATTCTGTTCTGCGTTATAAAAATGTTTATGTGAAAATCACTAAACAGTAAAATGTCTTCCCAAAAGCATCATATATGTATGTAGATACATGTAAATTCCCGCATATTGTCTTTTTTTAATTAATAAAAGTAACTGTAGTCAATATGATCTGTGCAGTGTGTACATGGTAAATAGATATTATATATAAATAGAATAGATATGGCAGATAAAACTACAGTGGAAATAAAGTCCTATGTATTACTTACTGTCACTCCTATGCCCTTATATTATTTATTTTCTGGAAGGTACCTTCACTCAGGTGGCCTGTATAAGCTTTTTTGTTAGTACTTATTTTTGTACATATTACAGCTAATCCATAACACGACGGGTGTAATGGATAGGGCATTTGGCTTGTCACTGTTTGTAAGTTTGATTCCCAGATAGGGAACTACCATAATACTCTTGAGAAATATATGCCACCTAAATAGCGTAAGTAAATATTTAGCAGTCTAAATGGGTAGTATGGAAAATGTAGTATTATTATTAGTAGTAGTGGTAATAGAAGAAGTAGTAGGAGTATATAAGCCATGTGAGTTGCTTTGGATGAGAACATTTTTTAAATGTCTAAAAATAATTATGTTTTAACCATATGGTGCGTAAACATGCTAAATTAATTTTCCAACAAAACAGTTCCCAACAATGCAAATGGCTGAAAAATTCAGCGATATGAATGTGCCCTCTCTGAGTTTGCAACCCACTGTCCATTCTCTTATTATGGAGTATAGTGCTCAATCTTTACTCTCTTTATGAAGAGTATGAATGAGGTGTGTCATCTTCTTAATGCTTAAATAATGTGGTGTGCATGTGTTTCATACAAACAAAATAGTATGTTAAACAACAAAAGAGCATTCAAAACTTCAAACATATTTAAGATTTTGATAGAACTGCCTCTTGTAGGACTCATTCATTTATGTTGGCAAAAGTTGGTTACTTGAAATGTGACCTTTATGACATCACCATTAGTAATGCTAATTTCCTGTTTACAGCAGTAGGTCTCACCTGTTGCCTGAAGAAGGGGCCGGTTTGGCAAGACGTGTGTGCAGCAAGCTGTGAGTGAGGGTTTGTGCAGCTCGGCACTTGCGGTGGGATATTGGTTTCAGATCCTTCACACCTTTCCCCCAGAGTTGGTGAAGAATGTCTTGTCCTAAATCTAGATCTCTTGTGTAGCATGAAAAAAGAAGTTCTTTTCATGTGATGCTGCATTCGTGTAGCATGAGAAAAGGCATGTATTTTTGCCACTATAAGCAAGCTCATAGGTTATATATAGGGATGTGCGACAAGGACTTGTGCAAGTCCTACTACAGTAAAGACAAGCTTTACAGGTACTCTGGAATGCTATGCACTGTTGCATTGCTGTGTGACAAAGGCTGTATAGGCCTCAAAATAAACCTGAACCAAAAGAAATTTGTTGTAAACAAAAAACATATTTCGCTCCCCCAATAACCAAGATCACCATTTCCAAAGCATAGCGCCCTCCTGTGGCAGTGAGAGAGTGAAACAGTGGTACATGCAAACACAGAGTGATACTGAGGTTCCTGTCTCTGAAGTCATGGTAGAGACACCCCAGAGTCTGACAGTGCTTATCATTATATTCCAGTGCTGAAATAACAGGGGAAAGGCCATATTATGTCTCTGTAGTAGCTCCAGTGTAAGAAAGAGTTTGCCTGGCTATGGGCTGCATTCTGGGTTTGGGGGGGGGAGGGAGTGCTGACAAGCAGGATGACAATACCATTCACTCTCTCTGTCTCTCTCTCTCTCTCTCTCACAGGGCAGACTCCACACAGGGAGGCTAGTTTTGGCCAGTGCAAATCCACTGATTCCCTTGCTATTTAGGTACCCCCCCCCCTCCCCACCACCACCACAGACCCCTAGCAACCCTCCCCCCATGTATTGCGACTCTGAGCTCTCCTGAGTGACCAGTGGTGACAAATATGGTGAGTCAGGGAGAGCGATCCCCGGCTGGGTGTGCTGGACTCAGGTCAGGGAAGCAGCGGCGCTCACTGTCTGCTGTTACAGAGGCAGAGACAGAGGCAGATCCACTCTCTGTTTTCACCAGGGCACTGAGAATACCTGTCCTCTAGTCAGGTCAGGTAGGGGGGAACGAAGGTTAGCGGTTAGCACCGGTGTGTAGCAGGTATTTTTAAACCCTGCTGTGATGTCACACTGAATTTTCCAATCCCGGTGCAAGCTAATTGGCTGCTCAGGTTTCACTCTGAACTGCGGGAAAAAATGGCCGTGGAAGAGGGAACCGAGGTCCAAGTACTCGTAAGTGCCTCTCTTTTAAAAAATGCTCTTTCCCTTTTCACTCTGCAGGGATAAATCTGCCTTAATGGGTGTGTATTGACCAAGTCTGCCAGTCTGGCTGCAGTATTGCAGGGAGGCAGTGGGGAGAAGTGGGACACATTTTTAAAGGTGTTCCAAATCCTTTTGTTCTGCGTATCGCATGGTCCGTTGTTTACTGGGGAGGGGGTGGTGAGACATGAGTGCATTGTAGCACAATATAAGGTGAGGGAATGAATGCAGCTAAAATATTTTTGGAGCATATTATGAAAGGTTGTGATATTTTGTAAGGTGGAGTTAGCTAGCTGGTTGGTTAGCCTGGGTATAAAGAAGAACTACCTTAGATGTGCTTTTGTTCCAAAAGCCACCTGACCTTGATTTGTGACGTGGAGGAGCCAGGTGGCTGTCATTACACAGGATACTGTAACTGCTTCTATTTCAAGGATCTTTTCAGGGGGAACCCTGAGTTTGGCTTATGGTGAGAGAGGTGATACTAAAGGCAGTGCGCTTGTGTTTAAGATGGGATGGAGACTGGGGTACAGTGGATGGCAAAATGGGGAACATCCTCACCATCGATGTCACCTCTGCGGGCGGAGCATGCTCTGACCTTGGGCAGACAGCCCCTGGAATACACATCTGTGCGTGCGGAGAACTGTAACCCCGCTTTTTATCAATGCCTAACTCATTTTCAGATTGCCACCCGTTTTTTTTTGCCCGGATACGCCGTCATGAAAATGTTTGCTCATCAGAAATGTTCACGTGCTGAGGAAAGTACTGGGTTTTGTAAAAGTGTTGAAATCAGTAACCCAGGCACTAAACCTTTCCATCACATTTTAGACAAAAAGCACAGTTACAAAAACAAAGGATGCTGTGTATCCCTACCTATTGGATGCATGCAGATGTTTACTGGTATTTTATCTATATGGCTTAGAAAGCCCAGTGTTGTAGATCAAAGAAGTTAAAGGAAATTGCCACTGCTTTGCTGGATAAGTACCCTTATACTGTGTTTTACTTCTTTTAATGTGTTAATTGGGAGATTGCACTCACAAGTCAACCTTGTAAATGCAATCTGGATGAATTAATAAAAGTCACAGTGCTGTCTGAATGTGGCATCCATACAAATTAACAACATGCTCAACTTGTGAATTCATGTAGTACATGAGTCCTAATCACAGTTTCTCATTACTGTGAATTATGTTTTAATTTAAAAGCAAATGTCCCATTCATTGGTTGTTCTCTTTTAAGCTCTCTTTTAGGGGGATAAAGCAAGCTGCCATTGATTGTCTAAACCTCTTAACATTATGTATAATGCTCTGCAAAGACAATGATCTTAATGTATATTATAGGAGTATTTAGGCTTTTTTCACTAAAATGATTTTCAAGTGTTTTGATTAAGTGTTTTGTGTGTATGTTGCAGTTATTTGGTGAGACATAACATAATTTGTTATCATCTCAAGTATATTGTCAGGAAAAAAAATCAATCACCATTTTTACCGTGCTGTAAGCTGATACATTAATACTTGGGGAGTCTTACTGTTATACAGGTCTTGTCTAATGTAATGTTTTTAGTCATCTATGATGGAAAGAATATCAATTGTGATATGTAGTATTGTCTCAAGCATATGTACTTCATGACTCCTATTTATTTTGGCAACTGAGAAATGAGCATTCTGTTTTGCAGTGACAGCCTTGGGAGCAAAAGTGCCGAGAGAATGCATAGAATTGTGTAGCCAGTCATATTTCACCGAGAGGGTCAGCTGAAAAAGGTTGAAAGGCATGAATGACCATCCGCACGTCATTTTGTGCCAGCAGGATTAGAACTGGTTGTGTGGTGTGCACTGTTAGTAAGCCCTCTTTCTCTGTGGGTTTACTGTGGTCATCAGATGCTGGACTCTGCAGCTGAGCTCATTTTGAATGGAACAATGGGCCATGTCCACTGCAGGCCGTGTGAACTAACACAGTGTTGCAAAAAGGCCTACGGGAACAATGGCCAGATTACTCACTGGGGAAGACCCTGCGTTCGCTTACTCAAAAATCATAAACAAGGGCACGTGTCCGCATGTGAAACAAACAACAAAGCTAGTGTCATACTGGAAAAGTGTTGGAGATATTGTAGGCCTATGTAAGAAATATGAATGACAGAATTCGCTGACTCTGTGTCAGTTCAGTTTTTTTTAATTTCCTGGGTTGGCTGAATGAAATTTCATCTCAAGCCCTTCTAGCAGAGACCAGAGAATAGCAGTTAGTTTATGAATGAACAGGCAGCACAGCATAACACAGCATAAGGGGGGTTTAGTCTATATTGCATGCTTGTTTAAACACATTAGACACATTCAAATTTCGTGGAATGGCTGTAGAGAGTTAGCAGACCTGATCTCCATAGAAATGGTCTTCCCAAGCTTGGGAACCACAGAGCCAGAGGCCTGGTCTCCCATCGCACAGAAATGAGTAGACGGCGTGGCGAGTTTTGCTGCAAGGGGAAATCTTTGCTCCGAAACTTTCATCCATGTTTTATGCGTTTGGTTCTGGCAGGGCTCCATGTAGCAGCTGAGTCATGTGAGGCTCATTTGTGGCAGGTAGAGTGTTCCTGAATGCTTGAGGAAGCGTGCAGAGACTCAAGATCCAAGCCGAAGCACAAAGCCATGTCCCACAGCACCTCTGCTATATTTAGAGCACATGGCAGTATGCTCCTGGAGCTGTTATGCTATTGCTCTGTTGTGATTTTATGATGATGCCAAATAAGTTCAAATTATTCTGATGTTGTTATAGACAGTATTCATCGTTTTTACAATCATGAATATTCTGGTTACATCATCTAACAACTTTATTGGCTTTTTGTATTTCTAAAATACAGAGTTACAAATGTTTTTTCCCACTTAAGTCAACCAAGCATGAGTTGATTGAATTCTACCTCTACATCATGCACAATTACCGATGCATATAGACTAAACTATGTCATGCACACAGGTCATACTGGTCACCCATGGTGTTCCAACAGCCTATTAAGTGAATTACATTGTTTATTCAATGTTTTTGGAACTTTCTTTACGCATCATTACATAAGCAAGGTTGGGTGCATCTGCCTTGAGACAAGTGTTCTGTGACTTCACTGTGACAGTGGTTCGCACAGCGATTTCATCAGTACAGGACAGAAAAGAGACAAGGACAGGAAAGGACAGGAATTCTCTCTGTAAACAGAGACTAACAAGACAAGAGGTCAAACAACAAACATGCCTTCAGCCCACATTTATGTAACTGTGGACAAAATAGTTTGTGCATAACCATCCTTGCATTCTGGCAATAATATGGTATAGTGTCATTGATGATTGTAGCACAGAGTGATTTGCAGGCATGGTACTCCAAATATATTTACTGTGCACTTCACTTGGCTCTTTGGTGAGGACATAATGTACTAAACACTACTGTACTGTATATTGCACAGCTTTTTATGCAACAATTACACTCTTCTCTATGGCATTGTATTAAGATGGCATCGTTGTATAATGGATACAGAATTTGGGTTGCAAGACAAAGTGTGTAGAGTTGATTCCAGGTAAGGCACTACCATTGCACCCTTGAGCAAGGCAGTTACTCTGATTTGCCTCAGTAAACTTCAGCTTGTATAAATGGATGTGGTTGTATTGAAAAAAAATGAGCCTGACCCATTTTCCCAAAATCTTCATAAGTCAGTGGGACCAGTGACTTCCAGTGGGTCTGAAATGATCTTAGTGCTCTCTTTATCAGAGAGGCTGCCAAATGTCCAAATGTTAGTGCAGTATAATATTCAGCAGTGCAGTATGCAGTATGGTGTGTGTATGTGTGTGTGTGAGTGTATATATGTGTGAGCATCTGTGCAAAGAAACAGTCATAAAGTTATGTAATCTGAAAAATCAATCAAATGATTATTTTCATCTGTATGGTTACAAATTCTGTCAGACTGAAGTGTGTCCATGTTTATTCCACCCAGCCAAACCAGAACGCCCTTTTTCCTCAGCAACAGATTCAGTTCTGTTTAATCTTCTGTTTATTCGTGTCATCTTTTGAACCCCAACTGCCTAACACATTTCAAAACGTAACAGCAACTTTCCTGAATTCTCTACTCACAATTGATAACAAAGTGCATCATGGGTACATTTGGCCTGGCCTTAAGTGACTGGGTAGATGGTGGGCATTGCTGAGGCTTGTATTCTTTTTGTTTTACTGCTGCAACAAACAAACCTGTCAGGTTAATTTAGCAAAGTCTGCTTCCTCGTTGAAGACTGCTATGTTTCTGTAACAGTGATGTTCTGAATTACTCTGTTGAGATGAAAGCAGGAATTTGTGGCTCTTCGTCAGGGGTTGGGAGATTTGGAGTGTATCCTCCAGCAGCTTTGCTCTTTTGATTTCATGTTCAGTGTTGACCATTTTTTCATTAGGCTTAGGCTATCTTTAGCTTTGTGCTGCCCTTGATCTTTCCTCCTTTTCCTTGCAATGTTTGATCAAATGATGGAATAGGGCGATTCAACTAAACAAAAAGGGAGGACTTACCATATAGTATCAGTGGCTCAATAATTTGTATCAATGACTCCACAGTGGAGTGAAAAATATTGTTGATAGTTCAAACCAGTCAATGATTGACAGCTATCCCTTGCTCCACCCCAACAGGTTTCATGATGAAAATTTAATCCAAAACTAGTTTGGTCATACATAATATTGATACAACATTGATGACATAATTGGTCCACATTATATTGATAAAATGAAGAAAATGTTTAAGTTTGTTAGCCTTGTGTCGGCCATATTTCAGCATTTCTGCAGTATCACAGCAACCATCAACCATTCAGCTCTCTGGGAAATGATGTATGAAGGAGGTCCAGCTCTCAGAGCAGTACGGTATGTCTCAAATTGCCTTGCCAGACCATGGATCAAGTAAAAGGCTTTGCTGTTCTGCTTCAAATTCCCATCCATGGGATGTGAAACACCCTTTAACCACTTTCACTTTAAACATGCTTTCTCAAAAGAAAGTCTATTTTTGGTTTAATTCCTATTAAGGCAGATTCTGCAGTGCGATGATGACCATTCTATTACATCATCACAATATTTGTATATTATGATACCAGTGATATCAGTTCAGCTGCTTATGGTCTGGTTAACAAACAAAAGATGTGGTATCTTCCTCTCAGAATGAGTATTGTAACATTTATGAGAGCTCAGTTTGTTCACAAGGGCGAACAGAAAATGACTTCTGACCAATTCCTTGTTCATGAAGACACACCAGAGGTAAGGACACTAGAGAACTAGGGTGTTACTTTCCTAGGTGTAACACTTGAAATTGGCTAAATTTCAGGTTTAAGGGACCTTGTTACTATTATGAAATACAATAAACATCTGTAACTAATATTTAGAGTTGAAAAAAAAAATGTTTATAAGTTATATGTATACTGAGACACTGTATTTATTGACATCAAGGAATGTGCAGATAACTATCACTATGTGCGTATACTGTCATATCACCCAGCTTCCAAAGATCACTGTGCCTCAAGTGTTGTGTTCAGATTGTTAGAGGAAATAAAAAAACAGTCATACAATCAAACAACCGGAGATTTTAAGCATGTTCCACTCATACCTCCGGCTTGAGTTTGCCTCAAAGCAACTGTACAGTAGGCTTTCAGTTGTGTGCAGACAATTAGGCTGTGCATGTACTATGTCCGTCAGTGCACGGTCCCTGCCTTGATGAAAGTCCCCTGCTTGCACAGCGTGCAGAATGAAGTGTGCTCCCCTCACCCAGTCAGGCTGGGCCTGTCCCTGGCTTGCAAACAGCCTTGGACAGGCATTCACGTCCTGTATATTTACCTCGGCCAGTTTGTTTGCTGTCAAAGGGATTGTTTTATTGCATTCATGGAAACAGACACAGTCACTGGCTAGTTTACCTAGGCTTTCTCTGGTTCTCAAGAGTTTCCTCTGGGTGTGAATCTGCTGGAACATAGAATATTGAATGTAATTTTTCCATGTTCAGAATACAATTCTTTACATGTTTCCTCGAAGAATGTCAGGGATCTTCAGGAGTGCTTTCAGATTTCATGTTTGGTTAGTTATAGTTGCAAACATGCTGTGAGTTTTCATTTTCTTTTGTTTTATTACTTATTTATATACATTTAGTAAATAGTATTAAATTAAAACTGTTGAGCTATTAATTATGAGTCACCCATGTAAGTAACACAATTATTTGAATTGAATGCACTCCTCTGAGCTAATGGTGGTGCCTTCAGGCAACGCAGTACAACAGGAGAGTTAGAGCCTATCAAAGGAAAAAAATGGCTCTCGCTGACAGCAACTGGTAGCCTGTGAGGACCTGCTGTGTTATTGTAAAGAGCTAATTCAACGGCAACTCGAGGAAAGCCTGGCTGAATGTGGGACAACGTCAACTTTGTCCTGCTTCTCTGGACCCCTGGGCCCATGTGTGTGAACCACCTCAGAGCAGAAGTACTGATCTGGGATGAGTCTTTTACCTCATGATGGATATGGCTTCAACACAGGGATAGGAAACCTGACCCAAGATTAGGGCCGTAATTCAGAAAGCCTCTCTGAGCTCTCTTTTCTCTGAGCTCTCTTTTGCCTTTCAAATCATAATGGACAAGTGTTTGACACGGGCAGAAAGGCATACATCCTCTTCTCTGGGTGCATCTCTAGTATAATGATTGTAATGCCCAGCTTATACTAATTTTTAGGATCTTCACCAATTGTGCCACTGAGGAAATCAAAGGAATATTTGATCATTCATGTTTTTCAATTTTAAAATCTAAGCAGCAATACTACCCCCATCTAAAAAGGGGGCGCTGCAGTTACATGACATTCACTTCTTTAATGCACTTCCCAACACTG
The DNA here is from genome assembly GCA_019788955.1 of Albula glossodonta. NCBI lineage: Eukaryota > Metazoa > Chordata > Actinopteri > Albuliformes > Albulidae > Albula > Albula glossodonta. The sequence goes on from JAFBMS010000032.1 coordinate 1,344,121, forward strand.
TTTTTGCTCTACACTACAGGCCGCACGTTGTACTATAATTCATTTATTGACAGTGCCCTTGCTATTTGACATTCCTCTCTTCTCAGAAAGGCTAAAGCATGCAAGACACTGTAAGTGCTCTTATGGTGTGGTCCAAAAACAATGAAAATTACTGTAGCAAACAGCTTGCCAATGCAGGAGCAGAGCCAGAGGGCTCGGTGTTATTGAAAGGGTGAAGTTAGGAGGGTGAATGAAGATTGTGACTGCATTATGACTTCCACCTACGCATTTGCATTTCAAACTATAGTTTAAAATGTGAAAAATACATCCCAGTCTAGTTTCGCAAGATTAGAAAGAGGAGCTGTCTTGTACGTTATGTCTTTCAGTTTTAGTTTATAAAATGGTCATCTTGTTTATATCTGTGTGTAATGTTATTGATGCAGGTCATACATACTTTGTGAGTATGGAAATGATGAATGTGTTTTATCAGAGCTTATATTCTTGGCATCATGCAACACAAGACATGTTAATAAAATATACATTCATTCACTATTAATGTGTTTTTGTATACAGTTTAAAAGAATGTGAACTGGGATGTCCCCTTCCTTTGCGAATGTTCCGCCAAAATCCCCAGTGACCGGTCCCTGCTCAGTATCTCAGGGTAAATCTGCACAAACATCTGCTCCACTGAATTTAACTCTTGAGTGGATGGCTGCTTGTCAAACGTTCGAGCCATGGAAACATAGCCGTTCCAGCCAGAGCTATTCACTGCCTGTTTACTGCAGGGGCTTTTGTCAGATACTAAATATAGGGTGAATCTGAGCTCGCTAATGGCATGGAATTCCCCCTTTGCACCCTCAGATATGAGCACATGCAGTCAGAACTTTCGGCTCTGAACTTTTAGTATTGTCTTTAGTTCTGTGAGACAAGATCACATACGATCAGTCTTTATGTTGTATGTCACCATTTATAATGAGGTTTTAGGGCACTCCAGGATAACAGAGGGTTTCTGGGATATTTTAAAAAATTGAGCCAACTGAAACAAAAACTAGAACGTCATACTCCAGCCCCTTAAAATGTAGTGTTGGAATCTTGGAAAATAGTGGCATACAAACCATGAAAAAAAACATACTCAACTGCGTGTTTCTTTGCGAATAGTACAGTACAGAAGTGAAACAAAACTGTCACTTTGCCTTTGGCTGTTCCTCTGTATTGTTATCTTTTAAAGGAAACTGAACAGACTTTGACAGATGTGAGAGTGCAGACAGTCCTTACCCAAGGGGGAGCAAGGAGGGCTGTAACTTCATCTGCTTCTAGGTGTCAAGTTCTGCATTTAATTATTTCATTAGACCAGTCATGATGTGACATTTTAGTTATAATTGTCGATGAAGTCATGAATGACAGATAAGGACTTTTTTTTGTGTCTCTGTAAGAAACAGGTTTTATTTGGCAAGCAATTAGGTATAGGCGTAAACTGATAATTACAAAAAAATCTGGTTTAATTGAGTCAAGGTACACAGTGGGAACAAAAACTTGCATACAAACACACCTACCAGAAATGAAGTGTCCCATTCTAACTTTTATCAGCTGAGGAGGGGAAGAAGTGACCAGAGGGTGGTCTTTTTGCCAAAGAACTGTTCCTGGATTTTCGTATAGCTTTTCCATATTATTTACATGATTTTCTTTCTATGCCAACCATCAGTGCTTACCCAGTCATTTGATCCAACTTCAGCTTAATGGAAAATTAAATTATCCTGTTATTAGCATTAATATTGCAAAACGATGTTACAATGTTACATTTAGATCACAGCTCAATTCAATTAAGCAGATACGGCTCATTTGCTCCAGCCAATCAGCAATCTTTTCCATCTCTCTGGGGTCCCAGCTGACAAGGCCATTGACTGTGTGCAGCATTGTTTACAGAGTGTCTCGTTTGTCTAGCCCTGTGACTCAGGGGCTGTGCCCGTATTTTTTCGGCAGGTCCTAATACTATCAGAGCAGTTTACAGAACAGAAATCACTATGAATCTCCAGGTATTCAAATCCTTTCTTTGTCATGTAACAACTGCAAATGTTGCATGTATTAGTATTCTAAGTGTGGCATGTTTTTTCTCTTTTTCTCCACAGTCTGACAGCAATGCCAGTTACCTGAGAGCGGCCCGAGCTGGAAATTTAGAAAAGGCCCTCGACTACCTGAAGTCAGGCGTCGAAATCAACATCTGCAACCAGGTCAGCGTGTCCTTCCACTAGTGATTGTATTGAACTTCACACAACCTGCTTCAGAAGAAACGTGAAAAACAAACTGACTCCTGTTTTCTTCCTCTCCAGGGGACCTACAGCAATTGCTCTGAAAATTATACACTACCCTGAGCATTTTTTTTTTGTTAATGTGAAAAGCGGTCTCTTGGAGAAGATCTTAGACTAGCGCCAAGAAATGCTTACAGCATTATTTGCTGTGCATTTGGGACCTCTACTAAATTTATTTTATCAATGTCATAGCTACAGTCAGTTGGGGTTGTTGATCACATAGCCCCCCTGTGTGTTTTTGTGTAAAGTGTGACCTGTGCGGTGAAGCTTTGCTGTGTGTCTGTCTTGGTTACAGAATGGGCTGAACGCTCTTCATCTGTCCTCCAAAGAGGGACATGTGGAGGTGGTGGCCGAGCTGCTCAAGCTTGGGGCCACCGTAGATGCAGCTACAAAGGTCAGTCCTGTGCTACCTCCTCTTTTTCCTCCTGCTCCTTCTTTTCATCACCATCCTACCTGCTTCTCTTCCTGCTTTTAATCTCCTCCTTCCTCTTCTTGCCTCTGCTTCTGCTCCTCCATGCTCACGTGGAGATGAGGTTGTAGATGTAGATGGGCTGTCTCCTCCTGCTCCTCTTCCTTCTCTTTCTCTTCATTCCTTCTTCTCCTCCTATTTCCTGCTCTTCTGTCTGGTCCTTGTTCTGTCCCTCATCTGTCTTCACCCTCCCTCTCCATGTCCTCCTGCTTCTTCCATGTTCTCCTCCATCTTCTTATCTTTCTTCTGTTCATTCTCCATCTTTTCACCTCTTTCCATCCTCTTAACCTCTATGACTTCCCCTTTCACCGGATCCTCCTTGGTACTGAGCTACAGTAGCAAAGTGTTTTCTGCGATGGTCCCGGCCTCTCCCAGGTTGTTTCTTAGGAGCTCATTACATTCCCATGGGCGCTCGCCCCGGCGTTGACATCGACCCATTCGGATCCTGCGCAGGGCTGCGCCCGCACGCTCTGGCCAAGCTCTGCTGCGTCAGGGGAATCGCACGAGTCACATTGCTGCTAAAGAAGATTAATAGCATGCGATGCAGAGGTCGCAAATGCAGTCTTGCGCCGGCCGCACTTGTACTTACAGTATATACACTGACAAACCCGGCCAGGGCTGATGAAGGTGTGCAGTGCATGCTGGGCAGGGCTTGCCTTTCCTGGAACGAGAGCCTCAGTGCCACCCAAGGATTTCTCATTTGTCTTAAATAAGGGCTCCTGAAGAGCCACGGGATGTGCTTTTTTTGGTCATTCCTTAGTACTTATTTGATCAGTGAAAGCAGTTGATTGCACAGTTTTCTCACCTCTCCTGGTTTCTTGGGTCTAAATTGGTTGCTGATTCTATGGTCCAGTACACCCTGCAGCCCTTCTGCACTCGTATTAAAAGGTATTGAAAACTCAGAAAGTGACTGGATATGCAGGGTGATTTCCGCTTGGCTATTCACAGTCATCACACTGCTAATCCACAGCACTGTACCTGTATCGTGAAAATTACATATTTTGAGAGAGAGTAAAATCCTAATGTAAAATCCTGGCTCTATAATTACGGATCACTTACTGCCAGTCTCATGGGAAAGAGTTTCAAAATGAACAATGAAGAATTTTGTTAAGTACAGCTAAGAATTGTGTTTAAGGTTTCAGGTTGGTTGTAGCAGTCGGTCTGTGTAGCATGTATATATGTAGTATGATAGTCATGGTATACAAGTGTAGAGCAATGCAAACCACTGATTTCACCTTGAGTTGAATTATTGTCCTCTTCTCTGTCAACTTTTCTAATCATAGACCCAGAGTATAAGCTGTCAACATTACTGTTAAACATTAAGGGTATATGAGAGCTCATGTCAGTGTTCAATAAGGAAACCCCCAGTTTAGATGAGCTATAATCATAGCATTGCTATAGCTGTAATGTAAACTTTGCCAGGGTCAGGGAGAGTGTGACACAATAGCCAGTCAATGTCTATTTTAACTAAAGGCCTTCTCAAAATGTCCTCGTCTATTCCTTCATCACAGGGTCACAGCATTACGCAACAGCAATATCACAACACATTCTGCAGCCAGCGACTGTGTGTGTTTACTGAGCACGTCCCTGGTTTATAAAAAGCAGTGCTGGATATTATTTAAAGATGGGGGAGGTGTGTGTTTGGATGCAGGGTGGGGGTGGTGTTGAGAATGGCACGCGGCTGGCAGCACTGGAATGAAAACACAAAGCATCCGGTTTGGCAGTGGACTGCAGGCAGGTGCTGGAGAGATGCGTTTGAGTGACTGCTTTTCTTATCCATCTAAATCCAGAAAGGAAACACCGCTCTGCATATAGCCTCGCTCGCTGGACAAGCGGAAGTGGTGAAAGAGCTGGTGACAAACGGGGCCAACGTGAACGCACAGTCACAGGTAAGAGAGACCGCTCTTTCTCTCTCTCACTCTCTCTCCCTTCCACCCTCCCTCCTTCCCATTTGCTGTCTCTGTCCCTCTCTCCTTCCCTCCCACTTGCTCTCTCTCCCTCCCTCCCTCTTGCTCTCTCTGTATCTCTCCCTCCCTCCCTCTTGCTCTCTCTGAATCTCTCTCTCTCCCTCTTACTCTCTCTGTATCTCTCTCACTCTTTATCACTCCTTTCCATTCTGCTCTCCCTGTATTCCTCATTTCCTCTCTCTCCCTCCCTCTCTCCCTCTCTTTGGTATTGCAGAGGGGGGTGCTGTCTGTTTATGTGGGCAGGGCAGGGCTGCATGGTCAGCAGGTTGGGCCGGAGCTCAGTGCTCAGTGATGGAGTTCTAAGGCCTGTGGAGATCCTGACTCTGTCAGCACACCCTGAGTGGCAGTTATCCAGCCAGCATTCCACAAGCATGAATGAGCGAGCACACACAGCGCATACACATACACATGCACTCACATACAGACACACGCATGTGCATGCACATACACAAAGACACACACATGAACACTCACATACCAAAACGCATGCCTGTACTCTCACATACACATTTGCAAATAGATTCAAAGGCACACACGCAAACACATACACGCACACAGACTCACATACTCAACTGTTTCAGGAATCAAAAATCATGATGTTGACCTATAATGTCTTTGTCTGGAATCTGCCCTACAAAATTTAAAATGAAATTATACGTAAGACCTCAAATTTAAAAAAGGCCGCACGCAGAGCATTTAATCTAACATTGTACACCACAATGTTAAATCTGTTCTGATTTTAGATGTGAATCCCCTGTTACCACAACACATGACATATTCCGTAAACCATTTACTGTCCTGTGAAAATGGATTCCTCTTTTCTGTCTGCACTTAAAAGCCTCTAATGGGGCTTTCTCCTGAAACACGTGTTTCCCTCAATTCACCAAGCCCTCCTATCTACAAAATACGCACACGTGTACACTGCCGTATTCCATCCATGTCTGTCACAGTTCACATGGGCATCTGATGGTGCTCAGTCCTCTCTGCTGTCTCATTCTATTCCTAGACTGGGAGGACATGCTATCGGTGTGACTGATAAACCTATGAGTGAATGAGATCAGCGCTCAGTTTTAATAAGGAAACTCCTAGTTTACATATTAGTCATGTAATTATAGCATAGCAGAAGTACAGGTGTGGTGCACATTTTGCCAGTGTCAGAGAGAGTGTGATATTGAAACCAGCTTGGTTCTTGGTGTTTTACTGCTAATGCTAATGACACATGCATTTGACATGATGTTGTGTCCTGTCCCGTGCTTGCGCAGGTGCCTGGTCTGCACTGGCCTGGTTCATGGCTTGCTGCCTGCAGCTGCAGCTCCAGTGTTGTCTTTCAGATGAGGCAGATGGGCTGTCTGCTCTTTCACTGCCTGCATTGTTACGTGGCAGGCATGAGCAATGAAATGGCACCATAACAAACACCCACCGATGTGTGTGCGTGTGTGTGTGTGTGTGTGTGTGTTTGTGTGTGTTTTTGCCTGAGGCACGGTGTGAATTTGTGTTTTCATGGTTGTTTGTTTGTTTGTATGTGTGTGTGTGTGTGTGTGTGTGTGTGTTTTGTGCAAGCATTTTAAATCAGGCCTGCTATTATGTCTAAACCTGTGTCAGTCCCACAGGCCAGAATCTGAAAGAGACCTAAGAAGACCTAAGATTTTCAGAGTAGCACAGTGGAATACACAGTCTGATAGGCGAGTGTCATTCTCAGACAGTAGACTGATTACATTAATTGACAAAAAAGAAGGGTGATAGCTGCTGATATCTGCTTCACAATTTCTGTCCTTTTCATTGGCAGAAATCATGAATTGTTGTATGACCTGAAGCCTTAAGATTACTAAATAAAAATGTAAACCTCTAAGCAAAGGTCTGCTTATTAACTCATCTTGTTCAGGCACTCTTCCAGTATATGGTTTCTGCTTTAGACTGTGCCACTGTCACCTGGTGCCAGTAATTAGGCACAGTGTAGCCTGGGGTGGAGGGAGTTTTAGGTGGGTGAGACATCCATGTCAGATATCTCAGTGGTGGCCCACAGTTTGCCTGTACAAGCTATACTTGGAGTGTACTCAACCTCCAGTCAACCCACAGTGAGGCCGGCTGCAGACTAATAAGAGGTAGTGTAGTAAACATGAACAAAACTGGGCATTCGAATGTGTAATATAGCAAGGGTAACATGAAAAAAAACACAAGGGATCTTGAAAAAACTCTGAAGGAATGAAAATTGCAAATCTTTTTATTTCTTATAAAAATCTAATTTTATGCTGTCGTTAAAGCTTAACCATTTTAAAGCCCATTGTTTTTGTAGCAGAGCAGTGACTCCGAGGGGTATACCCACAAGAAATCTATCCTACTCACACATTGCGCTGGGTACAGTGAGTGTGCAGGCAGCTGCAAAAATCACAACACACCTGCCTCCTCTCTGGCCTGTGTCCAGGTGCTTTCTCCATTAGTCACAGATTATCCTGCATGCAAAAGAGTCCGTACATCTCTTACCAAGAGCAGAATTCCCTCTCACGTAGAAACAAACAGCACACTGGCAATATATAAACACTAATTGCTTCCCTCAAAATTATATCATTGTCTTTATGCTCTGAACATGGGAATCAGTATTCCTCCTGCCACTGTTACATCACTTTATGTCCTGCTGCTTATGCACTGGCTCCTGCTATAGGTTGCGACATTGGTGAATATGGTGTCAGCTCTGCTCTGTGCCTCACATATTTGTACACACTTTGTAAAATAATCTAGAGCAGAGTGTCTACTACTACACACTGAAATGTGAAGTGAATGTTTTGGCTTAAGTGAGTCGTTGCTTCTATCCATTTGGGAACCATTGTCTTAGATTTTTTTTTACCACACGAATAAGGTTTTTTCTGCTGAATTATCTGTATCTCATATGTGTACTCCCTGTTTTGGTAACAAATGGTGAGTGATAGAAAATGTATTTGCAAATACAGATAGTCTCTTCTCTCTGCAGAATGGCTTCACTCCACTCTATATGGCTGCCCAGGAAAACCACCTGGATGTGGTGCGGTTTCTGCTGGAGAATGGTGCTAGCCAGAGCATGGCCACTGAGGTGAGTGTGTTCTTCTCATCTCACATTCAGAGGAATCCTTTTCACGTTCTGCAGTTTGCCATGGCTGTGCTGATGTGAGCTCTGAATAAACCTCAGGTCAGAAACATTGTTTTATTGTATTGATCAGTTACTCTGGCTCCACCTTTGAGTTCCATTAAACCAATGAATTACTGATGTCCCTCCAGACAGACTTTGCAGACAGCAAAATATTTAAGTTTGTTAATGTAATTTAAACTCAGATGAGAAGGAAAGGTCTACAATGCTACTCTCTGCCAGGCAGTGAAATTGCACACAGAAATAGGGTTCATTTTTAATGGAGCTGAACCAGTACATAGCTTTATGTTTTGGTAAAGTATTAAAATATCATAGGTTCATGATACACATTGTGTTATTAGTTGTGCAGACATTTAAATTTCCAAAACATCTCGCATCTATTGGTGATGTAACAATAATAATGTTAGGAAGAGGAGGAAGAAGCGAAAGAAACTGTATGATGTCATGGCGCTGCATCAGAGCTGTAAAACTCAATGCAAACACATGCATGCTGAAATGTTACGGGTGGATCGCAGCCACAGTGAAATCAGAGAGAGTATTTTTCCGTTAGCTTTTTTATCAGTACATTCTCAGAGAAATAAAGTCAAACTAGGCACAGCTCAAAACTGTCAAAACGCAAGCTGTCATATTAAATATGCATTTTAAAAAATGAAAATTCAGGACCATAACCCTCGACTACCTGCAGTCCCCTCTGTGGCATGCACATCCAACCAAGGCAGCATGACTATCGATTGTTGTTGCAAGATGACCTTGTGGATTTCCAATGTATGAGAATTCTGTTTGTACTTGGTGTGTGGCACGTGGATGTGATTTATGAAAAAAAAAAAAAAAAACGACTTAAGTGCTCGGACGTAATGAAAGTGTCGTTCCTGGCGTGGGCTGACTCTTCGCAAAGGCCCGTCCTTGAGAATGCGCCGCCATGGCAACACTGCTTGAATAATGCATGAGAAGGAGCACATGCACGTGGGAATATTCCTCCTCGCTGGTTAATGATTCATGACTCTAGTAGGCCTACTGTAAAAATGGAGGCCTCTGACAGTACAAAAAAAAGATTTCTGACTGCATGTCACATGTCACTGGTTATTGTATATGCTTGGATATTACATAATTTGGTTATACACTCATTATTGTGCATTTTTATCATTATCATTACAGAATTTGCTGACAACTTAGTGCTGCAATGGTTCATATTACAATTTTTGCAATGTAGCATTGCACTGAGTAGTGCAGTTTGTGTAAGTTTGTATTTGTACAGATGGCAGAAAAAGGCAGGTATAAGAAAAATGATATGCACAGGTGGTAGGAGAAAGCCCAAAGAGTGTGCAGGCTCATAAAAATGACTGATTATAAACAATGCAGTAACAAAATACTTACCTACAGAAAATAACTAAATTATTCTCGAAAAGACAATTTAGTGACTTTGTATTATCTGTTGCCACTGTCACACACATCACTTAGTAGGTATGCTTTGATGGCATTACTGGAAAATATAAAGATTAAATTTGACACTGTTGGATGAATAAATATTACATTTAAGGAAAGTAAAATAACCGGAAAGCAAAATGAATAAAAAGCTTAGGGGATGCAACTCAAGGGTATTGCTATAAAACTGAGACCAGTTATACCTGCAAGCAATGTAGCAACAAGAGGATGCTAGAACAATATCTTTGCTGTAAAAGTAATGGTGATATCGGCGATTGAAATGCTTAGAGAACTTTTGTGCAACTATTGGTGAGTGTAAACACAGATGTTATTCACCTATACGTCTGGGGACATACATGATGGCCTAAGTGTTGCTCTGCTCCCGGCCTCCGGCCCCCGCAGGACGGATTCACCCCCCTGGCAGTGGCTTTGCAGCAGGGTCATGACCAGGTGGTATCTCTCCTTCTGGAGAATGACACCAAGGGCAAAGTGCGCCTACCAGCCCTCCACATCGCTGCCCGCAAGGACGACACCAAGGCAGCCGCTCTGCTCCTGCAGAACGACCACAACGCAGACGTGGAGTCCAAGGTACGGCTACTTATCCCTTCCCTCTGCAACAAACACTAGCTGATGTGTTCCTTTTTTTAACACATCATCCTGGGTAGAAGTATACAGTCAGTATAGGCCAGGGTTTGGACTCAGTTCCTGTTCAGTTCCATCACTTCAGGAAATTCAGTTCATTAACTTGAAAATCGTCATAGAACATCAATGGAATTCTCAAATTAAATATCCCTCTTAAGTGCTGACATTTTCAGTTATTTGTCACAACCAGTAGTTTAAAATGTTGCCCAATGATCCGAGTAAACTGACATGTCAGCGAAAGCATTTTTGTTTCTTTCTCCTAAAACTATGTTCCACATGCTGTAATGTGTGTCCTTGCTTGTGTTACAGATATGGCATGGTAATGTTCCTGTTTCTAAAGATTCCGAAGAAGTGAGGGAGCTTAATTTTTCCAACTGATTCTATGAACTCCTTCATTATCACTCAGCTTTCATTTTATGCATGCTTCTTTAGTCAAATTAAGTTTGATCTGAGTGACCCTTTAATGAATTTAATGTCATTGAATTGGCTTAACTGAAGTGGAACTGAACCCAACCCTGTATGTATCACTACTTTAACAAGTTATTTTTCTGATATAAGTACTGCATATTTCTACTGTTTACAGTGTCACTGAACGTAATCCAAAGGGGAACGCCATGTGCTTTTGCATTTCTCCTCCAGGGCGCAAGATTTACTGAGCTGAATTATTCTGGCAGGTGTTGTGTATTACGTAACTGTCCCATCCTGTGCTTACATTTGTGTGGACCAGAGTGTTTCAGCAGATGAGCAAGCTCTTTGCATCTCAGTGATACCGGGAACGGATAAGAAGAGATTCCCGTCCATCTGCGTTAATTGACATTGCCTGTAACTATTGCTACATGGTACACAAAGTGCAGTAAAATCTACATCACTGAAGGGATCATTGACTGTTTCAGAGTATATTAGGCTGGCTTCAGGTGATGTGAAAATCTTCAATAGCACACAGGACAACGCTATCCAGTTGAGCTGTGCTTGTTTTCTTTGTTTGTTCTGAATGTTGCGCTGGCCGTAACTCTCCACCAGGTGGCAGTCTACATCTTGCCGCCCCCTCCTCCCACTGTGTCTGTGTGTACACTAACCGCTCGCTCTCTCTTCTTTTGACCGGTTGGTTGTGCATCCCTAGATGATGGTGAATAGAACGACGGAGGTATATATGTATATACTCTACACCCTACACACGCTCCCACATCCTAGTGCTCAGGGTTCCCTCGTCTCTGTCCTCTCTCCATGCATTGCTGTAGCTTCTCTAGTCTCCATGTTAGTACACGTGTGCTGTCATTGGGGGGATGAAACTAGCATGTGTCAGTAGAACTAACAAGGGCTGGTCATTTCTGCAGCCAAAAAGCTGGGCTTCCTTCTGCCTACTCTGAAGGGCTGGGGTGATGGAGGCTCTGGCTTGGATTCTATCAGCGTGGTTGTTTTTCTCTTAACTTTAACAACATGACTGTCACGCATCACCCAGCTGGGTGATACTCTGATACATGGACGCCCTGATATCCATGAAGTGAAGGGTGCTATATAGGCAAAATTTCTAATAATAATAATAATAATAATAATAGTAATAATAATAATAATACATTTTATGCACAATTTGCAGGTGCTTTGGTGTAGACAAAAGGTGCTATACCTTCTATTATTATTATTATTATTATCATTATTGGTATTATTATGCAAGTGAAAGAGTTTTCATTTCCAAGAAAAAGGAAGCCCTTCATAGCATCACAGTTTGGCCGGGTAATTCTGGCGATTTCCTGACTTGCCAATCTGTGTCTTTGAAACAAAAACTAACACCTGCATTTGCATTTGAGTTAAAGTTAAAGAAATAACATTTTCGTGGTGGAATCCAGTGCCAATGCTCTTCAATTACTAGTAATCAGCCACACCCATGACGTTAAGCAGGTGATTGGTTGTTGTTAGGTGACCAAAACTGATTATGTCTTTCGCAGTGAACATGACTGGGAAATGGTCAGGGCTGTGAGGGAGTCCAGCTGCCCAGCTGCAGAGAGCCAGCCAGCTAGTTACTAGAGCGCATCTAGGCCATAATCCTCAGGCTTGTGCATGTCTCTTCCCCCAGCAGGTATCAGCGAAAGCAGAGGCCAAAGGCCCAGCTGCCTCCTTTGGGCTTGTGTTTCCAGTTTCTTTCCAGTCAGCATGGCTCGTAGTCTTCCTGTAGCAAATGCGCCTCCGTAGATCCTGTAGCGGCCTGCACATAAGCAAGCTAACAAAACTGCATGATCCCTACAGAAAATACAACTTTAACAATTAACGGGTTAGAAAAGAGCTACTAATCTTTTCCAGTCTTTTCCGGTGTATTATAAACCTTATGGACCTTTTTTTTAGAAACCCAAATGAGTTATATAAGCAGTTGGTCTCATTAAACTTTTATAAAGTGCTATGTCAAATGGAACTCAAATGAAACACATGGTGATCATGTAGAGCTCTTCGGTAATTAGCCAATAATGTGGATTGAAAGCTGATCAATTTTGTATTGAGCTCAGTTTACAATGCCAGCTCACTTTACTTAGTTTGAATTTTTTTGCTTATTAAAATTCTTAAGTTTTTTTATCTCTAACCATTACTCCTATGGTTTATAATGGCGATAATTCCCTGCAAAGTTTGTGGTGTCCTCACGTGAATTAAAGGCAAGAAACTGAGAAGTTAGCACCCAAAAGCCACTTGCTTTGTAAGGGATTATTGTGGAACTGAAATAATAATTTAATATTATTATTTCTTCAGTATTTTCAATGATCTGTTGTTCTCAGTCTGTCAGTCTACATGTACAGCTCACATTAGCAGTTTATTTGATGCCGCCCATGGCCCACTCAATGTGCAGAATGTGCACCAAGCATGGCCTGCTGGAGCTGGATATGTGTCCCAAAGCAGTATTTCACCAGCAGCGCGAAGGCGCCGCTGTCATGGCAACAGATCGATATCAACGTGAGCCCTGCCCGAGAGGTCCTTCTTCATCATCATTTGGTCGTTGCTTGATGGCTGGTAGACTGAAAAGCGTTCTAAGATAGCGGGCCATAGCGCAGATATTTTAAAGAGCGATTCAGTTTACTCATTTTAGCCTTGATGTAGTTAGCCCAAAACTTCAGGTCTAAATCAAGAGCCTGTCTGTATGAAATATACCTGGGTTAGATGTTGTATCCGTGGTACTTTTATTGCTGTTGACAGATACATTTTTGTTGATTACTAAATATTTGTTGAGAAATGTCTTTTCTCCAATATTCAGATATTTTCCACATAGTTGAATTTTGTATGATTTGTCTTGAAAATTGACAGTAATCTGTGTTTTCTAATTTTGTAAGCATATGAAGAGCTAAATAATTTAATGAGGTCTGGTATAGAATTTGGATATCAAATTCTTTTGATATCACTCAGGTATCCTATTGAAAGATGTTTACTGGATTCACTGGTTACACTTTAGACGAGCGTGGTAGTGACTTGGGAAATGGACTTTCAGGTGAGACTCCCAGGTGGGGAGCCCCTGAGAATGAACACAGAACATTGCTTTGATAAGGATCCAGCTGTAGTTGGATTGTACTTAAAACTGGTGAGCCTTGGAAGTTATTCTGGATGAAAGTACCTGCTGAGTGCCGAAATGTAAATGACCACATGGTCATTGTGGCTGACCGTGTTGTTTTGGTGATTTCACAACATTTGGAATTCAGGAAGAGGTCTGTGTCTAACTGCAGTCGATGTTGTCTTATCATGGTGATATAATTCAGCTAGAGCAAAACCTTGTTTGACCACAACAGTGCGGCTCTGGTAGAGCAGAATTGCTCCAGACGTTGTGATTTGTTTCAATAAACCAAGGAACATGTCTGATCATGACGGTTTGGTTCAGTAACAGAGGCGTGTGTCTGATCGTAGTGATTTGGTTCAGTAAACAGAAGCGCGTGTCTGATCGTAGTGGTTTGGTTCAGTAACAGAAGCGTGTGTCTGACTGTAGTGGATTGGTTCAGTAACAGAAGGACCATGTCTGACCGTGACGGAGTGGCTTGGTAGCATCGCAGTGTGTGATTGTGAAGGTGTTTTCTGCTGTATCTGTCCCCCAGAGTGGCTTCACCCCACTGCATATCGCCGCTCACTACGGCAACATCAATGTGGCCACACTCCTCCTGAACCGTGGGGCAGCAGTGGATTTCACAGCGAGGGTAAGATCGGCTCGCCTGCCACATCAGACATGGCCTCCTACATCCTCCCATGACTCACCTACAGCCCTGTGAGTCTTGTGGTATGTTTTTTGTGCCAAGGTTACACCTCTCTGCAGCTCTGGATGATGAACCAGTTCCAAAATGTTGCCAATATTAATGACATGGATTGGAGTTGAAAACAAGCCTTTCCAGCTCGTTCCAGCACATATCTTAATTATTAAACTGTTATTAACAAAATAATAATAATTATCACATTTTTTTACAAATTACAAGTGAAGACAGAGCTAAAAGGAGGGCAGCAATTTAAACATAAACTAGGCAACACAGAGAGAGAGATTACTAGCAGAGGCAGTCATGCATCGAACACGTCACACTTCTGTGAACCGCCGTTTGAGAATATGATACTGGCATGGCAATCACTGCTAAAGCAATTGCTGTTCCCAGACTCTAGTGCTCACTGGCAAGGCCCTGTGTGTTTTTGCCAGTCCCCAGTGTGATGAGAAACATGAGCTAAAGGTCTCAGATAGAAAGAAACCTTGGCAGACTAATCAAACGGCCCTGCCTTTCTGAGTGCCATAGTGCAACATGTGTCCAAGGAATCTTAATTCTGGGGAAGGGGTCAATGAGCATGGGCAAGGATCAGACGATGGTGGGATTTCGTATCTCTACCTTACGTGAACAACACCACTGAGGAATGGTCCAGCACTTTAGAGGATTGTAAGGATGTAATATAATATCAAAAAAAGGAATCCTTTGTCCTACTGGATGAGCTGAATTTTATCTCTCATGAAGAGTATCACTGGAGAAGGATGTGGTTGAAAGGCCAGAGAAGGAAAGGGCATGTTTATGCTGATATTAATATCACACATACCTAAAGCATAATCGCCATATTATATTTGTGGTCAGTAGAGGGCGCTATTACTCAATAAGTCATTATTTAGTCCATTTCCTCTATGTTTCTGTCCTTAGCATTATGGAATTAGCTTTTTTAATTTGCAATAAGCTTTTTTTATTTGTTTATTTTATTTGTATACTTATTTGTTCAAGCAGTACCATATCTGTGCAGGGTAAACAGGCCTATGTCATGAGTGTACAAGAAATGAGGAAAAGACAAGGTTCAATGTTAACATTTCAAAGTATATCACTCTGTGGGCTCTCAGTGCCATACCGTATGCAGTGCCAGGGTTAGTAATGGTGGAAATATTTGCCGCATAATTTCTGAAGTGATATGTACACAGTCTCATGTTGCTCCACTTTGTGGATTTTTAATTTACTTTCACAGAATGACATCACACCACTCCATGTTGCATCAAAGAGAGGGAACGGGAACATGGTGAAACTGCTACTGGAGCGAGGAGCAAAAATAGATGCCAAAACAAAGGTGAGAACTGACCTGAGCTGCCATGAGCTGTATCTCTAAAGGATTCTAAAGAATACTCGGAGCTCACACGATACTAAAAGAATTAGTCATTACGGATTAATCAGGAGAAAATTCTAAACCAATGGACAGTCTGATCTGATTCTACGTCCTACTTCTCACCAACTGCCCTGATTCATATTAAGACAGATCAATGAATTTGATTCCGATTCATAGAGCTCATATTCCTCATCTGATTCAAAGTCATAAAGTTCGTTGACTCACTTCATTCTCACCTGATTGTGTGTCATGAATCTTTACGGCTCCCCAGCTTAGGGCAGGTGTAGACCAGACTCTCAGCACATGGAAACTGTCACAGTGCCACCGTGTCTTTTCCTGGTACAACTCATCACTTCCTCCAGAAAAAGATGTCTTTGCAACACATTGCATATAATCCAGTGTGAAATGCTTGCTTTCTGCATAAATAACATCACATTTTTGCTAAACTAGAAGCATATTTTTAAACTCAAAGCATGTGTTTGATATTTAAACTCACCCAGCCAATATGTGCAGCTGTGGAAGGAATTTATTTTTCACAATAATCTTTCCGAGACACAGTACTTGTCATTGTATTTTTATAGCTCTGAAAAGTCATATCGGCGAAATTGTACACTGGGAATAGTTATATATTTAATACAAATTCCTTGAGTTGTGTAAACAAATTTTTGCTGTTCTCATCTATATAAACAATTACTTGCCATCTGTTTTATATTGCATACATTTTCTGTTTTCTAATTGTACATAACTTTGATTTGTATGACAAACCACATGACTATTTATTTATGTATATGGCATTTAATGAAAGCACAGGCTGTGTGACATTAATTCTAATATCAGTTCTAATCAGATATGAAGGATTGAGGCGTGGTCATGTGTAATTTAATATCCATGGAGTTCTGTTAGATGTGCTCTCCCCTGAAATATGAAACTCCACATGCCTAACAGGAATGTTTTATTTCTGGAGGGTGGTGGCACGCCTTTAGGGGCACTTTTAAATATGATCTTACTCACAGGACGGCCTCACTCCCCTGCACTGCGGAGCCAGAAGCGGCCATGAGCAGGTGGTGGAGATGCTGCTGGACCGGGGGGCCCCAATTCTCTCCAAAACAAAGGTACCCCCCCCCCCCCACCTCAAAAAAAAAAAACAAATATGTCCTCAAACCTTCAAAAACAAAGATATCTATAAATTTTCCCAAACAAAAATATCCAAAACCACTCCGAAACAAAGGTTTCTTAAACAGCTCCAGAAGAGAGTTCTCTTAAACCTCAACAAAAAACAGTTTAACCCCTTCCAAACTAGAGGTATCTTAAACCATTCCAAAATCAAGAAATTTGAACAATCCAAAACAAAGATGTGGTGAATCTCTCCAAAACAAAACTAACTGGGACCTTTGACTGAAAGTTTCCCTTTTCAGTTCCGGTTCAGGCCCTACCTTGAGCAAAGCACTTACCCTGAATGTTGCAGTGCACATACACCTGTGTAAATGGATTGCATCTATATATGTCAAAATGTGTAAATCTTTTTGTGTGAAAGTGTAGCCAAATGCATCAGTGGAAGTATGCATTTGGCCACGCTTTCACTCAGTGTATCATCGAGTGTATTATTTTTATTGCTAACACTGAAATCTGGTCTTCAAATTACTGCATTCATGTTCAAATGTCTGTTCAACCATCCAGTGACAGTTTTGACTGAGGAAACTCTTATTACTTTCAGTTAAACTTCATATCCTTGTTCACAGATGGATCTAATAGTGTAAGAGGTTCTTATGTTACCTTACGTTTGCATTGCAGACCACATTATACGAGGCATGACTTACATAGCCTGCATTTTATATTATACAACTGTATATCCATATTTATTTACCACTAGACTACTACAGATCTACTGACGTAGTTCAGGTTGCTCCAGAATGCAAAGCCAGTGCCTCAGCCAGTCAAGGACCTGCAACCTTCTGATAACTGATTCAAATCCCTACAAACCTCTCACCAGACCTGTGTTAAATAGTTATTTCAGTCACTTTACCCTGTGGACCCCAGTCTGCAGTGTTATAGAGTTTAAGATAAAATTCATGCAAAAGGAGTTGAACTGGGTAATGACAGGTATCAAAGAAAGCATGCATGTGCTGTGCAGTGATTACTCCATGTTCGCTCCGGGAATCTCATAGCCCTCCGTTCCTGTGTCTGTGTCCCACAGAACGGGCTGTCTCCGTTGCACATGGCCACACAAGGGGACCACCTCAACTGCGTCCAGCTCCTGCTCCAGCACAATGTGCCTGTGGACGATGTTACCAACGACTACCTTACCGCTCTGCACGTGGCGGCACACTGCGGCCACTACAAGGTCGCGAAGGTCATCGTGGACAAGAAGGCCAACCCCAATGCCAAAGCTCTGGTGAGCACCTGGAGTTTTTGACTCTCTTCCACCCCAGTTTGAGCCTCCATACTGGCTGAAAACAGAGCCATCTAGGAAAATACAGACCATTTCTAAAGCCTATTTATAGTTATGTTGATATGTATCATAACCTGACATTTTATCTACATTTAATTTCCATATGTATTTTAAGACATTTCAGATATGTTTTCCTTTGATCTTTCTAGATTAAATTAATGACTATGTTCTATGACTGAATAGCTATATGTAACACAACTCAGCCAAGCAGTTTTTGGAGGTCAGACATGACGTATGCATAAATGATTCTATTTCAGACATAGGCCAGCTCCATATGTGAAATTAATAACAGATATGGTCATCTGCACTGTAGATATCTCCTGTAATATCCAGAGGTATAAAGGCCAAGAAATCTCTGTATCTTTGACTTCTTTGTTCAGTGTTTCTCTCCTATCATGTGCAGCTCAGACATCATATTTATCTTTGCTTGACTTGCTTCCTGAAAGCAACTTCTCATTTCCCTTTGATAAAGTCTGTCAAGTTAATGTAAGATACATGTATTCTTCAGTACCGTTGTATTAGCTTACAGAAATGTCTGAAGTAATCCAGAATCCTTCATGAAGTAACGGTTGATATGCAGCATTTCATTCTGCGGAACCAATGCTATGCTGTATTCCCTGAGAATGTTCTGGAAGTTCTCAGTGTAGCTAAAAGTTTAACCGAAACAGACTACCTTGGCACATTGCATTGAGCATGCAGTCACAGTCCTTAGTAATTGGAAAGGAAAGGGAGTGTAGTTCAGTTTTATTGAAAAAAAGGAAGAAGAAAGTGAGGAAACAGTGAAGAAATCATGTTTTGAAAAAAAAGCAGCAAAGTAATTGAAAACTATAGTTATAATATAGTTATAGTTATATTTCTGTTGGATGTTATAATTTATCAACTTAAGATCTTATTGCTTATCCACATGGGCAAAAATAATGTAATAATTTAAGTTGTATCATATCTTTAAGCAGGATCTGAAATGCAAGAAAGCCTTTCAAAGTTTCTAAAGAGTCTTTCCCTTTTTTATTTATAGAATGGTTTCACACCGCTCCATATCGCTTGCAAAAAGAACCGTATAAAAGTGATGGAGCTGCTGCTGAAACACGGAGCGTCAATACAAGCAGTGACCGAGGTAGGACAGAGGACCTGAGAGCCCTCTGACCTCTCTGACCTTCCACTTCTAGTATGTGGCCAACCATGAACTTTCTCTGGATTCAGGGCTGTTTGAAATGGAATTTTTAAATGTATTAGCATCACCTGAATTATGCAACTTCTTTACTTTTCATTGAAGTATTTAGATTGGATTTAGTTGATTAGACTTAAAGTGACATATTTAGTTTATGGAAAAACTTGCAGCAGCCAGCTCCCAGAAACATTGCCCCAGTTCATAACTCTATGGTGAGATTAATGCCAGATGGAAAGTGGAAAATTTGTTGATTTTCTCTCCTTCAAGCACTTTCTCCCCTGTATAAGTAACATAAGTGCATTGCATTTCATCATTTAGCAGGGACTAATGTATTATGTAAATAAAAGTAATAATTTGCTGTCATCAGTAGTCCAAACATTGAAACTAAGTAAATTGTATTGTGATTTATTTGTGAATAGTAAATAGTGTTGTAAATAACGTTAATTAATGAATGTATTTGAAGATGTAGTATTACATGATCCATAACAGCACAGAATACGTGTTTATCGTCTAGGTCAAGTGCAAATATATATTTTTTGATTTTGTTGCAGTCGGGGCTTACTCCGATCCATGTGGCTGCATTCATGGGCCATGAGAACATTGTAACTCAGCTGACGCATCACGGAGCTTCTCCCAACACCACCAACGTGGTGAGTCCCGGGCGGGGTGGGGTGGGGTTTCCCCTGATACCGCACTTTCCGTGCAGCGCACAGACGCTGGCAGATAAACCCTGCGTCCTGGAGCCATGGAGTGACCTTAGCAAGCTTCAGGAAGCCCTTAGAGATTTGATTACAGCCCAAGAGTTCCCTCTGCTTCATTTAGCCTAGCCATACAAAAACGCTTATTTCAAACCTCACTCCATGAGCCAGAGGCTGACCCAGTTTGACACAAAGCGTTAGTTCTTTGCTGTGACCAGCAGGGGGTGTCATTTCTGTGGGGAGTGGCAATCTCTAACATGTTGTGCGTGTCCTGTGAGGTTTACGTAAGACCCGATGAGAGTGTCTTCGCTCCCAAAGACAAAATATCCACACATCCAGTTTTGCATACTTCGCTTTCTCTTAATCTCTCTCTCTCTCTCTTTCTCTCTCTCTGTGTTTCAGAGGGGAGAGACAGCGCTCCACATGGCTGCCCGCGCGGGTCAGGTGAACGTGGTCAAACACCTGGTGAAGAACGGGGCTAAGGTGGAAGCCAAGGCCAAGGTACAGAAAGTGAAACTTGACCTGGACCAAGAACATATCCATATTTATGTAATAATAGGAACTCTTTCTACACAAGGATTTTTCACTGAGGAAACCCAATAGTTACCACAGATGACTGAATATTTTAGATTAAGCTTGTCTTTTCACCAATATTCAGATGTTTTTTCCATATGATTTGCTTTTCACAAGTTTTGGCACAAGTGTTGGGTTTTCAAGTGTAAAATTTTCTCTTGCAAAGAGTTAAAATACTGTATTTCAAATACATAGTTGTCCTAGGTCACATTTGCAGACATGCGTTACTAGCACCAGCTACGGTGGCTAGCAATGTCCAATAATGGTAGCATGGACAGTGCTGTCTAATGCGAAGGAATGTTGTATGGAGGAAATGTTTTCATTCTGCTTGCAGAGCAGAAGTTTGGGGATTGTAAAACCAATGCACTATAAACTGTTGTAAACCATATGGTCTGTAAAGTGCAAGTGTTTGTATTTTTTCAACACTGTTAAACTGCCTTTGAGCTCCACACTAAGTACGGTAGCCCGGCAGTGCCAAGATAGGGTAGATGAGGATGCATTTCTCTCCCTGCCAGGACGACCAAACCCCATTGCACATCTCCAGCCGGCTTGGCAAGGCCGACATTGTCCAACACCTGCTTCAGCGAGGGGCATCCCCCAATGCCTCCACCACCTCGGGGTACACACCCCTCCACCTGGCGGCCCGCGAGGGGCACGAAGAGGTGGCCTCGGTACTCCTGGAGCAGGGCGCCTCGCTGTCCGCCACCACCAAGGTGAGAAACCCTACAATTCCCATCAGCTTGGTCACTGTAGTGGGGGGTCAGTCCTTGTGAGGAGAGCGCAAGCAAGGTCAGGAAAACTACAATTTCCATCATTATCTCCATAGATCACATCATCTATGCTCAGCTGGGGAGGAGGCAGAGAGGGAGTGTCAGTCATTGGGCAGAGCTGACCTGGTGTAAACATGTCATTGGCAGACCACCAAGTAGGGCTCCAGTTGATGTAACTAATATGATATTGCCTCAAGGCTTGTTTACTGCATTACTACTTGTAAAGGGAGACCTGCCTCAGGACAGCAACAAACACTGGTTGTGTAGTTATTGACAAATGGCAATGATATGTCACTGTATTAACCTGAGTCTTGTTATTCAGATTCTTCTTTATAATTAGTGGGGAATTCCATACCCATGACATAATAATTATGAAAAATAATTCCTCACCAGACACTGGTTTAGTTTTGCTGTAATTAATAGTTTTACTTTGTCTCTGTCCATGGACAGAAGACATAAAAGAAAGCAATTTTGTTATGCTGAAGAAAGCTTTTTCTGTTACTGGAAAACAGGGCAAGATCCCTGATAAATGCAGTTTGCTGCACACAGCACATGCACTCCATTTAAATGCAATGTCATTTCCCGGACTGAAAATTCTCAGGGTCGCTATGAACAAATTGTATTTCTCAACAGCATTAACATAGATTGCTATCACAGTGGAGGAGTTAGCGCATGCACTTGTGTATGTGTGTGCATGTATGTGTGTACGTGTGCGTGCATGTGTGTGTTTGCCTTCATGTCAGGTTGGAACTCTTTACAAACTTCTAGCTGTCAGATAGTGAGAGTGTGCATGTGATGTTTTGTGTTTGTTGTTGTTTTGTGCGTGTGTGTGTGTGTGTGTGTGTGTGTGTGGCTGTAAGAATATCAGATTGCAACTCACACATACACACATGTGCATACACTTTATGAGTTTCAATCTTCTATGCCCACATCCATGAACATACACCTCCTCCAACACACATAGACACACAAAGGCAGGTCTACATTGCACTTTAGCTAATGAAAGAGGAGCAGTATAGCCAGAGCGAAGTAGCAGAGGCCTGTGAAGATTGCAGCTCCACACACACAAGTGCGCACACACACGCACACACACACACAAACAAGGGCAGGTTTACAATGCTCTTCTGCAAAGAAAGAAGAGCAATACAGCTGGGACATTGTTGTAGTGGCCAGTTTTTTGTTACCTATGGTAATCCGAGCAATGTTTTGGCCAAACATAGAAGCTTGGGTATATGCTGTATGTGGTGTAACGGTTATGGAACTGGACTGCAGTTTTGATTTCGATTTGGTGCAAACTTGTGTGAGACAGTCAGGATCTGCCAAATGCCTTTCTGCAATTGTATTGTCAGTATCTAAGACAGTCATAGATTTGACAAAAATTCCTCATAATTTGCTGTTGCTTGCCAATCACAATTCTGATACAAAGATTCATGCTGAGCAATTCAGTAATCCGCCAAGCCCCTTTCTTTACACGGCAAACCACCAATGCGAAAACCTTGAGCACAATGCATAGTAAATAATGCAGTCAGACTTCGGTATTGTACGGGGGCTGGCCAGGATGAGCTGTGCTGCATTTTATACTCAGGCTGGGCCCCTCTTTGCACCAACAGAGGATCGTTTTCTGACTCATTTATGTGGCAAGAGTATTTTAGCTGAAGCAGGATGTCATCTTGTATTGCTTAATTCGAGGGAACGTTATTGTGCAACGTGTTCCATGTTCACAGAGTTTGCCACATTTTCCTCTTACAGTACTGCTAATAATTATTGCATATGACTCAAGTTTTTGGAGTAGGGCTGTATAAGTAATACAAGACTTGCATTATAAAAAAGGAGAAATTAGTCATTCCTTCCTCTGCTACCCCCATTTTAGTCATCTCTTCAACTCTTTTAGCTTTCAGTTCATTTCAGTTCAGTTCATCTTTACTGTCCCAGCACTGGGAAATTACAATTAGGAATGCTATAGAAAACCAAACATTAAAAACGCACAAGAAATAAACATCTTAGAATAAACTTGCAATAATGAATCTCAGAAAATCCTAAAATCGGGTATGTTTAATATTCAAGGCATTCTGTGAAAAGAAAGTGTTTAATCGTGGAGAGTAGAGGATGGAGGCTCATAACAGAGCAGCAGGGTTGCTCAGCCCCCCTCTCATGGATGATGTCACATTTTTTTGTTTACAGAAAGGATTCAGCCCTCTTCATGTGGCGGCTAAGTACGGAAAGATTGAAGTGGCTAATCTCCTCCTTCAGAAGAGTGCTGCCCCAGACGCTGCAGGAAAGGTGGGGCTGCTGGCTGGCACCTACACAGAAACAGAGTGGGGAAACAGGGCTGTGCACAGGGCACAAACACCACAGAGCTCCACATTCAATTAAATGTGCTCAGTCTCTTTAAGAGCACATGCAATTCAATCAGTTAAATTAAAACTGACTCCAGTCTCCCCGTAAGGGCCTGCACCATTTTACTTTAAAATGGAAAGAAGTCATTCCAAAGCCCATAACTGCTCGTCTCTGATGAAGTATGACTTTCTAAAAAGAAAAAGATTCTGTGAAGTAAAAGCTGCATTGGTCAAATTGTATTGACAAGGAGTACTCAGGTCCTGGTCCTAAGGATCGCAGTGTCTTCAGGTATCTGGTCCAGCCAAGTCTTACTCCATGTGATTTTACTGTAGTTGAAGAAAACACTTCCAAACTTGGTGGCCCTCAGGGCAGACATTAGAGTGTATTGGCTTCAGACCATCCAGATTTTCAGGGTCCCTTCCATGCTACTTTTATTATTATTAGTAGTAGTATTATTAGTAGTAGTAGTAGTAAGAGTAGTAGTATACTTCCACTTTAAACTTTTGAACTTTCTCAACGGGAATGGTCCTGGAATTCTGTTACTGCAGAGGAATTCTGCTGTTGGACAGAGCTGCTGTCTGTCTGATATTCTCCTTAATTAGATAAACATATCCTCATCTATCATTCCTCTCTTTCTGTTAGTGCCTCTGGATTTTTCTTCAGTTTCTCAGCAACCACAGTGTCTGTAAGGCCATATTTCATATAGCTTGCTCTGAATGAGTGAAGTTATTATAGAGCAGATTACTCAGGTCAGCACCCTAATTCTTGCAGTGCGCAGGGGAATACAGTCAGTTGAGACCTGTTCCACTTGATACACTGAGGAAACACGTATGTCCTGTCCCTCCTCTCTTTCAAATGAATGTACTTTGCAGATAAAGGAAAACAGCACAAACCTAGGGATGTCAGCAGCATAGCCCCTCTGGAGCTTTGTAAAATTGGTTCTTTTATAAAATACTGTTTTTTTTTTTCTTAACCTCCCAGTCATTTCTGCTCAGTAGCTAATGTGAGTCTCCACTTACATCGTAGAGCGGCCTGACTCCCCTGCATGTGGCAGCACACTACGATAATCAGAAGGTGGCGCTTCTCCTGCTGGACCAGGGTGCTTCTCCTCATGCTGCTGCCAAGGTAATGGCCCATGGATGAGGAAAGGCCTCCTGCATCCACCACCAAAGTACATCTACCCACCTACCAAACACTGCTGCTGCAGCATGCAGCCCACAGCAAGGCACTTTTACTCTGACATATTATAAATCAGATGTGTACTCCTACCTCAGTATACAGTACTACAGTGAGGTTACTACAGACTTTTATTTTGACATAATATCCACCCTCAAGCCACAGGCTTCGGTTGTAGGACACTGGTCCACAGCAAGGGACTTTTACTCTGAAATGCACTCCTGCTGTAGAGTACTGAACCACCCCGAGTGACTTTTATCAAAACATGCAGCAGTTGTGTGTCATCTGGGTTGTATTGCTTCAATACTTTTCCCTTAAGGGGCTTCTAAAATATTTAGTCTGAGTTTCTTTGTAAAGGAATACCCATATTAAAAAGGCTTATTGTTCCTCAGCTGTTCAGAGAGATCTCTGGGTAGTCAACTGTGCATTTTTAAGAATTTTTGTTCTCCAGTAATGCTCTTTTTAAGTGGCTGTTTAAGCATCATTAGAATGACTTGCCTGTGGCAGTTACTGGAACTCCAGTCAGGGAGGGGGCATGGGGGGGCGAAGTGGGGGGTAAGTGGTTTGTGGTGTTAAGGCGCTTGTGGGAGAGACAGTTGGGGGGGGGGGTCAACATTGCTTGTGAATGTGAACTTATGACAACCAACACTCCCCCATCCCACCCAAAATAGACCATAGGGTGAGTTCAGCAAGAGATGCTCTGTAAACAAAAAAAAATCGTTCACAGAAGAGAAAGCTTCACACAGTCTGTGCCTCTTTCTCATATTTTAATGCGTTTAATTCTCTACTATTACCAAGTAGCTTCGTACCTGATTTAGCTTAGTCCGCCGTTAGACTCGCACTGTGAGATTTCATGACTTTGCGTGAGAGCGGGAGCAAGAAAGCAGACTCCGTGTTTGTGTTTCTGGGTGTAGAGGAGGCTTCATGCGATTTCAGAGCAAACATGGTGACCTAGATACTGGCTTTGTCACCCCTCCCACCCCCCCACCCCCCAACCCTGTGATAAACTCTGCCGATGTGGGGGGGGGACAATGTGATGTGCGGTTGGGTGGGCCTTGTTCCAGGCCGTGAAATCACCATTGGCAGGCTACACAACCAACTGACATTTGTAAATCTTTCCCAGTCTGGTGTCCCTCTTTTATTTTCCTGAGCTCGGCCTTTTTAGGACACTTTAAAACTTATTTTTTTCCCCTTCCTCAGCGTACTGTAAAGTTGTAACTGTTTTGGAAATGGAGTAACTCGCAGGAACATGGCTGTGGCTGCTGGCTGGGCCGAATCTGGCTCACACCCTCTTGAGTATGCAGTGAAATGCATTTCGCAGCTGTGCCTCCACACAGGGAAACACCAAACTGGAAAATGTTCACTGGACACAGACGTCCAGCATACCAACACTTCTTGGTCTTTACAGCTCTTGTTTAGAAATGTTTTAGATGATATCTAGAATATACATCCTCTGACTATGACAATAATTATGATTAACATCATAATTATTTAGACCATCATAAGCCTAGAAGGGGAACATTTCTCTATGCATGAAGTCCAACCTGTGAAAGTCCTTGGATTTGTCACAAAGACATTTAATCATTTTCAGGTCATGGTTCATATCAACAAAACTACAAATATGAATCATAAATGGTCTATACTTCTCAGTATCAAAATATGTCAAGATGGTGCAAAATATTTACCATTTTCTTGCAGTGATTTCCAGTAGAGTTAGACCAGATCAGGACATTTCTTTCCAATAAATGGTTTCAGTTAATCATTATTTTTTTATTTATCTGAATAAGACATTCGCAGGTGTACTTTGTCTACTGTATTCATTGTGTTTTACTCCTTCCCTGCCTGTGTGTGTTTATGTGTGTTTGTGTTTGTCTGTCTGGTGTGTGTTTGTGTACCTCCACCTGCCTGTGTGTGTTTATGTGTGTTTGTCTGTCCGGTGTGTGTTTGTGTATGTCCACCTGCGTGTGTGTGTTTGTGTGTGTTTGTGTTTGTCTGTCCGGTGTGTGTTTGTGTTTGTCTGTCCGGTGTGTTTGTGTATCTCCACCTGCGTGTGTGCGTGCCTCTATGCATGCCGTTGTGCATATCTCCAGAACGGATACACTCCTCTGCACATCGCTGCCAAGAAGAACCAGATGGACATCGGCACCACCCTGCTGGAGTACGGCGCAGACACGGGCGCCGTCACACGCCAGGGAATCAGCCCGCTCCACCTGGCCGCCCAGGAGGGAAACGTGGACATGGTGTCCCTGCTCCTGTCCAAGAACGCTAACGTCAACCTGGGCAACAAGGTAATATCCCCCCCACAGGTCTGTGATCCTGCAAGCATTAGCGATTACGTAATTAGCTTTACATAACTTTCCCCTCAATCATGGCTGTATTACTGCTCAATTATTATAGATTTTCCAGGCAATCTATCAGATATTGAGTGGCTGGGGTTAAGACTGGGTAGTTCAAATCTTTTTGGAACTATAAGCCCGATCAGGCTAACACTCAGATGTAGGATTAGTTAGGATTAGTCATATTACCATTAGCAGAATGTCTACACAGTAACCCTGTTTGTTTTAGCCAGCGCTCCACTTACATTTGTCACATACCCTGGATGTATTAATACCCAAAGAATGGTTTGTAAAAATTCACAGATGCCAAGCCTCAATAATCTGCAAAAAAAAACACCAAGAGATACACTTTTAATGCACTTCATTTGCCACTTTTGATCCAAACCTGAGTCATGATGTCACACTCTTCTTTTGTATTCCCATTCAAAATGCAGTGTTTTTCTCTCTGACATCCGTTTAGCAGGTGTATCTGCGTGGTTTCACTTTCATTCATTAGTTCACTGCCATAGTTGTAATGGAAGACCGAATCCTGACAGTGGCTTTGTGTTGTGTCTCTTTCAGAGTGGGCTGACGCCTCTCCACTTGGCAGCTCAAGAGGACAAAGTAAATGTGGCTGAGGTTCTAGCCAATCATGGGGCAGCTATTGAACCTCAGACAAAGGTAGCCCTGTCATACTGTAGGACAACATAGAGGCAATGTATTTGCTATGTTGTAACATATTCTATGTGAGTTTTTAAACAGACGAATAAATTATCTGTGCGACGTGTGACAAATGTTGCTAAATATTTCACAGTTTCTCATGGTGTGTTGTAATATTCATATGAAAATAACTGCATGTTGAAGGCCCAGTCATCTACAGCAGCAGTGAGAAACCTAGCCTAGTGGGAGGGTTGAATTTGTGTCCAGAGGTATTTTTTTGCATATATTCTGAACATTATGAGGATGTATTCAAATGGTTTTGGGACAGAATCCAGTGCCCACTTGGCCTTCGAATTCCCCTGTGTACTCACTGCCAAAACGCAGTAAGTACAAACACACATTGACAACTGTCAGCTGTATTAACGAATTCATTATTAATGCTTAATTTGAATATTATCAATATTATCTATGTGTGTATCTGATAATATTCAAATTCTGCATGAATAATGGATTTGTACAGACAGCTGAGAGGTGTCCCAAGTGTGTGTGCCTGTAGCAGGGTGCACAGGTAAGTCTTCCATGGCCAGAGCCAGGTGAGTTCTGGATCCGTTCCCAACCACCAAATAACCAGCCCACACCCCTGAGTACTGAGTACTTTACATCCTGCAGTAGCTCAGGGCCCTGCAGCAGGATCCCAAATTATCAACAGCATGTTTGACAAGAATGTTAAAATTATGGTTTTCCAATGGGAAAACTGGTGAAGATAGAACACTGAGCTTTTCGGTGCAATGTTTTCTCAAAACAAATTAAGTGTGTGAATTAACAAAGGTTCTCGGGGTTGTAAAGTGTAAACACGAACAGGCTGAAGATGTTGGAGGTGTCAAGGATAGGAACAGCTCAGCTCTCTCTCCTCTTTCTTCTCTCTCTGCTGAAAGATGGGCTACACTCCACTGCATGTGGCCTGTCACTATGGCAACGTGAAGATGGTCAGCTTCCTTCTGCAAAATCAGGCAAAGGTTAATGCTAAAACAAAGGTAAGATGTAGTTTACTCACCTGATTTGTAAATGTATGATCATTGATCTACTTACATTTGTGCTCTAAAAGCTTAAAAGCATTTAACAAATAATTTTATCATGTACACTTTCTGTTACACAGTTTTGATTATACAAAAAAGAAACAATTATAAGATATACATTTTAGCTGTATATATTCTGGTACAATCTAAACTCAATTTATCCAGCATGCATTTAGCAAGCTTTGCTGAATCAGTGTGAAGTTATTGTTCAGCTGACACATGGGGATATGGACTGAATTGAACAGAGCTAGTCAACCTTCCCATCACTAAGCTTCAATGACCAAAGAGGTATTAGCAGAGAATACCCAAAGCATGCATTACAGTATATGGCATCCAAGGCTGTATTTAGGCCTTTTACATAGTTTAATTTGACTATCTTGTAGAGAGAGGTGTATGTCCTGTGCATTAATTTGAAAGAGTGAAAAATTCAACAGATTTTTTTTCTGCGAAATGAAAAATCCCATCCACCCCACTTTGTGTTTGATTGTTGCATCATTGAAAGACAGTTTGAAAGTGACCCTTACAGAAATGGAATATACTTCAGTGCATTGCAATTATATTTCGTTCCCGCTAATATATTTATATTGCAAATATATTTCAGTATTCTTCAGTAAATTCCATTTCCATGAACAGGGAGTGAGTGAGTGAGCGAGTGAGTGAGTGAGTGAGTGAGTGAGAGAGAGAGAGACAATTGGCAGGTTGAGAGACAGAGTATGTGAGTGAGAGAGTGTGATGCTGATTGCGATGTAGTGATGTGCTTTCTTTGTCTCTCTACAGAACGGATACACTCCCCTTCACCAGGCAGCTCAGCAGGGCCACACCCATGTCATTAACATACTACTGCAGCATGGTGCCGCCCCTAATGAGCTCACTGTGGTGAGGCCCTCCCCTGCACTGATACACAAACTAATACACAATGACAACTAACACACATACTGATACACACACTCATGCACACTGATACACAGACTAATGCCCAACATATATACTAAATCACATACTGATACACACACACTAATACACACTGAAACTTGTTCTTTTTTTAAATTAGGTTTTCACGCTTATTTCTTCTCATTAGATTCTGAAACCTGCTGTTTCAGCTGGAACAAAATCCAGGACTGCATTCAGGTTAAGAAAAAAAAAAGTTTAAAACCTTGAAGGACTGAAATAATGCTTCAGTGAATGTCCAGTCTCAGAGCTTGTTACTATGGCTACAGATGTTTTTTGTTTACCATATGACATCATTAAATACATGCATCATGCCATGATTCTGGTTACGTCTCAGGCACACCCATCAACAGAGTGAAAAACATATATGAGAGACTGTTGTAAAAATGTAGCAAACTATTTTCTCTGAATATAGCATTTAGATTTTCATCCTTTGACAGCAGGTAAACCCCAGCATATGCAGGGATCCCAGTCTCTAGAAATGGAGGCCCTGCCATACAACATAAGCCTATGGGAAATATTAGGTCAGCTCCCAGTTTGCGCTGTGCGTCTGCAACACTCCATCACAAATAATGCGTGACTCAGCCTTTTCTGCGCAGGCCTCCGAACTGCAGAAACCCGACGCCAGGGTATATCAGAGCTGCACAGCTGGGCTGGTCCCCGAGGGCCGGGAAGCCTGCTCTGTTCAGTATTGTTTTAAGGCATCTATTCCCACAGGGCTATGGGAAAGCCTTTTGTTCCTGTAAACATTTTCTCTTTTTTTTCCCCATGCACAGGTTATTCTCTTTCTCATTACTCACTATGAAATTATGCAATCTGGTTGAAACTCTTCATGATGAGGGGGCATTATGTAGATATATGTAAAACTATGTTTAGACTGGCTGGCTCATGGCCATGACCAATATTTTTTTTGACAGCTTTGGTATTAGTGGGATCATATGCTTTGGTTTGCTGACTACTAAATTTTCATGCATTGAAAAAAATGCATAGTTGCATGTTAATGAAAGCAATTTCTGACAAAGTTGCCATTTGTGAACTATAATTTGGAGTATGGGTGTTTTATGTAAACATCCTGTAGCCCGTCACCTTGTCACATATCCACTCATGAGGGTCATGTGTTAAGGCATCCATACAGAGCTCATGTAGATTTTGTATGTAACACTGAAACAGATTACATTTTAATATATTAAAATGTAGATAGTATTTTGAGGTGTTTGTACATAATTATGGCCACCAGCTACTCTTGAAATCACTTTAAGAATGTCATCACATGCAGCCAGTACAAAATATGCAGTCCAACAAGTAATCAAAAACCCCAAGCACAAACATGATATGAATTCCTTAATTTGAAAGTTGTCATCTATTTATCTTTATTTTTTAAATCTGACAGGATACAAGCTATGATGACACAAAGATGAGACTGTGCTTCAAAAAAGTTGCACAAGGGGAGTCAGGAGACTCTTCAAAAAGTTTTAACATTTTGTTTTGATGTCATTTTGTTATGACATCAGCCTTTGTAGGGACCAGCAAATGTGACACTGTGGCTGTCCTTTCTGTCATTTACAGAATGGAAACACAGCCTTGTCCATCGCCAGAAGACTGGGCTACATCTCTGTGGTGGACACCCTGAAGGTTGTTACTGAGGACACACTGACCACAACGGTGAGTTGTCTGACATTTTGTACATCCTAGTGTAGAAAACAGAGAGGAGCTCTCCACCAATCACAGAGTAGGTTGGTAGCAACTAACAGAGCAGTGCCAACAGTAATTGGTGCCTACTTTCTGGCTATAATTCCATGGCCCCCTGTGGCCATTTGCCAAGAGGTAGTATCCAAAACTGAATATCACCCTACTCTGAGATTGGAAGGTATTCTCTGATTCATATTTTTAAGGTGATGTTTTAAATGACCTGTCTCTACACCTATGCCACATCAGTGCCAAACATGGCCCATAATTGATTCATAATTGTTGAGGTTGGGCTGTAGTCAGCGGGTTTGTCCTTGTCGCATTGAGCTCCGGTCAGCTGCGCACAGTGTACTTCTCTGACGCAATGACTCAGCGTAGTTAGTGGTAAGAACTGACAGCTGGCTTCACACGCCTCAGAGGCGAGGGCATGCTTGTCTGCACTCTCCTCAATTGGCAGAGGACATTGCAGCAATGATAAGGTCTCAAAAGCAATCAATGTTACAAATTTGAACATAAAAAAAATTGGTTGAAAAACAAATATACTTAGAAATATACTTAAGACATACTGTATCTGACCTTCCTTGCAAGAGAAAAAGAACTTTCCTGGCTGCTTCAGTTGTAATGAAAAATCTATAAACAATTGTTCAAACGAAGAACAGTGCACTAATTTTTAGTTAGTGATATTTGCCAAATTAAATTAACAAACCTCAAAAGCTTTCATGTTCAACAAAAACATATTAAACAGCATAAACACTAATTATCCTTATAAAAAAATAACCTGTTTTTATATTATTAATTTGTATTTGTTATTTATTTGGTAAATTTGTCACTTATTCATCATACACTGAGTGAAAAATGTCTATGTGAAATATATTTGTAGGTTTTCTTCTCTTGTGGATTTCCCATTTCGAATTTGAAATGACTGAATGGAGCACAAGGTCTGCATGTGGTTGTAATTTGGTGGTTCACACATCTTTGTTTGCCAGTTGAAAAGCCAGATTTGTGGGTTTTCTTGCCCTCAAATAACCCTTAGCTTAAACATACTCACAAGCACTGGTTATTAAAGTTTTCTGACAAACACGGGCCCCCAAGACTAATATTTCAGACTGAATTGATTTTCTTCTTGTCCTCAGACTGTGACAGAAAAGCATAAAATGAATGTTCCAGAAACAATGAATGAGTTCCTTGACATGTCAGATGACGAAGGTAAGGAAGCTTTCCTTTTACTGGCGTGTATATATCATATTTAAAAAGTGGTCCAGTAAGTTTATAATTATGTTTTTTTTAATTACCTGCATTTGTCTGGAATTTGTGAATGCTTGGCATTTAATGTCCTTTAACATTTTATTTACTCAAATTACACAGTCTGTAAAATGAATGTGCCTGAAATTCTGAATGAAGACTCTGTATCAGATGGTGATGAAGGTATTGCTCCCGTTTCTTATGCTGTGGTCTCTACCTGACATAGCAGATGACCTGTTTCCATGCTAATATGAAACTAATCCACTCTTCTGCCCATCATCCCCTGCTACTAGAGATGCTTCGCTTTCTGCAGTGTTTCCGGCCTTTCTGTTTCATCGCTCAGCATTCTCCAGAATGAGCAGTGCAGAAATATGCAATGTGTACTTATTTCGCTTTTGTTTGCGGTGATATTTTGTGCCTGCTTTGGTGTTGATTGGAGAAAAAATGTGGATTGCGAGTTTTTTTGCAAACACAGGCAACCCGGACTGTGGAGCGCATATTATTTTAGAGGCCAAGCAGTTTTCTTTGAAGGGAAATTGGCCCATCATCAAGAGCTTTGACTGTATGCTACACACAATTGAGCTCTTTCTTAGTCAGTCACTAGAACATTCTCTCTGTTGCACTGTGAATAGGATAAAATGTTTCAGTGGACAGTTTTGAGTATTTCACATGGGCATAGATTGAATTTCAGTATTTTTTTAAGTGTCTTTAAACTTCCAGTTTCTGTGAAGATTGTGATCTTTATGTTGATACAGTAGTTCCTCATGCATTCCTTTTGATATTTACTGTGAATAATGTGGTTAGTTTTTGTCAATGTGTGGCATAGATTTAATAAAAGCATGCATATTCTCATTCAGTCTACATAGCACAGTCATGTGTAATGAAAATTAATGGGAAATTTTCTCTGACTTCATTTCAGCTAGATTAAACTCAGACCACAAATCAATTGTAGGTCCCTAGCAAATGTAGCTTTTAATGCTTAACTTAAGAATTATTTTTTAAATCTGGGCATTTTTTAAAGAAGTTGTGAGCTACAGCTGCAGACTGCACATGGATCCTGGATGAAGCCGTTTTCCTGAGGTCTTTCTGAGGAATGAACCAGCTTTAGCATATATAGCTGTTTAGAAAATTAATCCATAATAATGGGTTGGAAGGAAAAAAACACACTCTGGTCCTGCAGGACCCAGAGTGCCCCCCTGTGCAGGCATGACAGGAGGAGATGAATCTCACTGGAAATGTCCTATGAGGATCTCTGTAAAAAGTGTTTATGCAAATGCACAAATAAGAACTTTGGTGAAATGCATTTATTTAATGTTGTTTTATATTTATATCAAAGAAGATGGGGTCTTGTTCTTCTCGATCTCACTGTTTCAAAAAATCATACTTCTGCCATTAGCTGTGTGTAGGCTTTGCCAGTAACCGATGGGCATCGATCTGCCCTATTTGCTGAAGAATGAACAGTAATCAATCAATTGATCTGGTTCGCCTTACAATTTAGACCTTTGAGCAAAAAGCTTATTATAGTTGAAGCCTTTGCTGGGAGTGGTTTGGCGTAGAGCTGACAATGCTGAGGAACGGCCTTTCTTATTTACAGGGCTGGTAAAAGCTTCTGTTCTAATGAAGTGCATATCAATTCTCTTAAGAAAACAGAGTCATGCACCAACCAGATATATGCTATCATACATTATAATGATGGGGGTAATAATATTGATGTTGGTTGTGACATAATATCATCTGTGATATAATCAATATTGAAATTTGAAGACATTTTAAGAAATGTGTGTGTTTTGTGCCTTTGAGTCTAGCTCTTAAATACACTTAGTAGATTTGGGGAGCTCATACTCAAAACCTGCTCCATAAATTTTGTATAGTTGTTGTTGTGTTATATTCACAGCTGATGCAACACAGACAGCAGAATTGCTCATTTCACAACCTCTTCCTTTGTTTTCACTTACTAATGCTGACTATACTGTATCTACCAGGCAGAAATACCAATGAATGAATGAATAAATTAATGAATGGATGGATGGATGGAGGGATTAAATTGTTGGATGGATGAATGAACGAATGACACCAGATTTAGCAGCATTCAAATTATAAAAACTCTTTCTCACTTTATTGACCCATCATTGCCAAAACCTGTCACCCAAACTTGGCCACGCCAGTAATAACTGTGGCAGCTCAAACCTCAGGTCACCTCAACACTGTCTTTAGTGTCACCCAGGAGATCGACGGCACTAGGGCAGCTTAGCTGGTAAAATGGGTGCCTTGTTGTCTGCCTGCACTATCTGCAATAGAATGCAGTCTCTGTGAAACTACGAATACAGTCAACAAGTCAAAGACAGTAAACACGATGGTCTACCTCATTCCAGTATGGACCAGCAAAGTACAGTTAAGTATCTAAAACTGGTGGAGAGAATATTATGGATTTTACTTAAAAGCTTATAAAGGCATAAGAAGTATAGTAAATGTCAGTGCCACATTATTAAAAGGGAACGATTCCAAAACCTTTTCAAATAACATCAGTTATCTCAAAAAGGCCCTCTCCGTACATTTTACTGCAGTTATACAGTATCCTGTAAAATAGCTGAGCAGGCCAAAGCAGAGCAGACCAATAAAATCTGGCTGTGCATACTGAGATTGGATATACTAAGTATTCAGGTGAACATTTTTCCAAAATAACTCTGTATTTCAACACGGATAGAGCATATAGCCAACCAACTCCAGCCTATATATTTTTTTTTATTTCCTGATTTGAGGTCTTAGACTTTAAGTAACTAGATTTTGTAAAAGTAAATAAATAATTCAGTATCAAACAACAGTTACTAAATGCAGTTATGAGAATTCAGCTAATCAAGTTGAGGAAAGCTCTCAAGATAAATTACATAAATAATAAATTAAATGACAGTGGAGTTATAAACGAAATATTTTCTCAAACTTGTATGACATTTCAAATGGTTACACATTACACAAGGTAATATTTTAAATGCTTATATGAACAAGTTGGGGAAAATATACATTTTCTTATGGAAGTTTAATGTGATTTATGTATGAAATACGTAAGTATTGTGCATCGTATTGTATGGCGCTTGAATGAAAGTGTGCTGTTGAAGGACTTGCATTCACATATAGTAGGCTATACAGTTCATTTTAAACGCATAAAACGACACACGCAACGCTAATATCCAGTCTACCTACTTATAAAGATTACACTAAAAGTTTAGTAGTAGGATTTCTTCTGTCTCTCCTTTACGAGTGTCTGTCTAATCCTGATGGAACCCAATCCAGTTGAGCTGGAGCCAGAGGGTTCCTCTGTTGATCCTGTAGGCAGGCGATTACGCCGCACTGCTTTTATGTCTCTTTGCACATGCCAGCGTTTAATGTCCTTACCAGATGAGCCCGATTATTTTAAGGGAACTTAGTCATATAGGTTAATGGCTCTATGCGTAATGCAGAGATAGAGCGGCAGCAAAGATTCAATAGCGAGGAGTACCTCTGTTAGAGTGTTTATGCTTGAGGGTTTCATATTCGTTTTTACTTAACTTGGAAGTGATTTTCATAATGGGGCAGTCTGAGAAATTGCCGTGAGCTGCAACCTGAAGAGCAGCTGTTGAGCAAAGCTTCATTAATTCCCATGAAGACTGAATCCCAATCTCTGACTATATTAAGGCTGTGGTCAGTGGGTTGTCCTTTGTAACGTCTCGCTCTGTTGATGTCACTTCTCCATAGAAAGGGGAAATTTTTGTAGACTAGCTGAGTGTGCGCAGTCCAATACAAGTGTCTCCCTCACCACTTGTGACAAATATTGCTGATTTAGTTGTTTAGCAAGAAATTGCTTTCTTTCAGTCAAACGGGGGTCGCGGTAGCAACCTAACAGCCGGCTCTGGTCCTGGCTTCCTCAGTGGGCTACCGATTCTCCGCTATGCGTGCGCGAGCCCCGCACAGTTTTAAACTTTGTAAGTGAGGCGCGCGGCGGCAGTGCAGTGCGCAGCAGCAACAGCAGGGAGCCGAGGAGCAGCCAGTCTCACTTCTCAGGTGCAGAGGACAGCCAAGCCGACCAGAGCTATGTCTCAGGGCTCATTCCTGCACTCGCATTTCTGGGAATAATTACTCTTGCGTTTCACTGGAATAATTTGTGAAAAGACCTGGCTCTCCACGGACTGACCACACACCTGAGAAAGGAATTATAAGACAAAGAAAGAAAAAAGGGGAATAAATAAAGTGCTGACAGCAATGGCTGCCGTTCTCTGTAAGAGACGCATTTTGAAAGAGCTACTATTCTCGTCTTGAATTTGTGCTGGGCTGTTTCTTGCTTTCAGTAAATGAGATTGATGTATTGCTTGCCGAAAATAATCGCTGTATGTCCCGACCAGAGCAGCCTAAGCGGGAGAAAGCTGATCTGCTTGTGTGCGCGCCTGAGGAAAAAGCCGTTAGCTGCGAAATGTTCATCTGCCGCAGAGCGTTCTCCTGAAAAAAGTCCATTCACCTTGCAGTAACACCGTCACTTTTGGAGGTAGAGGGGGGTGTTTGAATGAAAATACTCAAGAGGAATGCTGAGAGATTAGGTTGCGGTTATTTTTTTTACTCCTTAAAGTGTGCCGCGGCAGCAAAGAAAGCCTGTTTCGGGGGGAGGGGGTGCAGTGGAGGGGAGCGCAGGAGCAGGGGACGAGAGAGGGGGATCGGGCACTGCTTTTTGTTGCTGCTGGAATGCAGTTTTTCCTCCTTCTTGGTACGCTTATTCCTGTCTGTCGAGCCTTCTAACATTTTCTTCGGCTTTTCAACGCTACCTCCTAACATCTTGTCTCTCAAGGACAGCTTCAACAACTAACTTGCACTGCAACATTTTATTCATACTGTTATCTTGTGCATCTTCTCAGAACGATGGTATTTATAATTTAGCCAAACTTCTTGATTCTGCTTAGGATGTGCTAAACGTCTTATATGGCTCATATTTTGTCAAACCTTTCAACTGAGGACTGCTCTGGACGCACGCCGCAGCAAGAGTTATGTCGTTCAGATGTTGTGATATGGATAAGGTTTGACAACTGAGGATGTATGTTGGTGATCATTATGGAAGAGGGGCCGGAGGAGGGTGGTTTCAGAAGACGCTTAACGTCACTAGCTGTCAGAAGCGACCAGTACCTTCTGGATACTGGTATATTGGACATGGCGTGAGTAACCGAGGCTCTCTGTCAGGTGAGGATGCAGTGACCGGGGACACCGACAAATACCTGCGGCCTCAGGACCTGAAGGAGCTCGGCGACGATTCTCTTCCGCAGGAGGGCTACATGGGATTCAGCTTGGGAGCGCGGTCTGCCAGGTAAAGTGAGCGTTAACATGACACAACTTTCTGCCACCATGTGATCTGACCCAATTGGCCCTGGTCCCTGTTAAACTTACCGCTTATAAGTTTCCAATATTTGGTGCACTGGGCTAGATCTACTTCGTGTTTTGGTGTAAAAATATTATGTTTTCTTGGAATATTAAATGTGCTACAAACGTATCTATTTGGAGTTTGTTTAGAGTTGTCAAAAGCCTCTTGAGGGTTTTGTGTATAGCTGATTCCGCTGAAAAACCGGAAGAAATGACCTGCCCTAGTCCTGTTTTGTTGTAATTGTAGCATAGAGTACTACAGTTGGTGGACAGTCATAAATTCAAGGGCACAGAAACTGAAATAACAATCAAAATGTAACTGAATTCAATGAAGAAATGCAATATGCTGTTTAGATATCGTAAGACAAGATATTGTCCTAGATATTGCAACAGTACAGATGTGCTACAGTGCCTGGTCATCTTATGTGTTATCCTGAGAAATGACAGGCCCTGGTTCATTTCCCGTTTAACAAAGTGTCTTAAGCAAGTGTTGGTATACCTTTAATAATATTTAAATAATTTTTCCACAATTGTTTGTCCACAACATTAAGTAGTTTTTACTTTTTATTTTCGGAAATATTTGTGAACATGTATTTTTTAATTTGCTAAAAATTAAAATTATTTGAAGAACCTATTAACTATTGCTATTGTACTTTTATTGATAATAGAACATTGGACTGCATTCCATGTTATTGAAAGTACTTTCTACTAAAGTAGTTTCACATTTCTGAAGTATGTATTTTTGCTTCGGAATCAAAGAAAATAACTGTGGTTCATGTTACTAGGGTTCCATGAATTCTTGTTTTTTTTTTTTAAGTCATTATTGTATGTTGTTCAGCAAAGTTTTCTTTCTCCTTCTACCTTTATGTTTTCGGCGTTTTGCCACAGTCTGCCTGCATTTTTGCACTCTTGGTCAGAACTCCGCTCCCGTTTTTTTATTGTCACAGGCCCAGAGTCAGTGTTGAGCAGAGCTCTGTCACACTGTGTGCCTCAGATCCCTGGAGCTCAGCTCCATCCAGGAGTGGAAAACATGCAAAGACAGAGCATCAGAGCCAATGTCATTAAACCACTGCATTCTGCTTGGTCGTCTCTTGGTGCTTTTCTTTCAATATCTTCTGTTTCTCTCCCTTCCCCCCCCCCCCCCCCCCACCTCCCATAACTCCTCACTTTAGCCCTAGGATCAGGTAAGAGGGTGTGACACATTACAGCCGGAGGCTGTGTACCAAACTCCCCAGTCATTCAACACTCCATTAAGTCATTGTCCTGCGATGTGCTCCATTAATTGTTATCCATTGCTGGCCATTTTGTATGCACAGTAGTGTTTTTTTGTTTGTTTATTGTTTTGCTTATTACTTTTTTATGCAAAATATTCATCAATTTTCCCATCAAACAAAAATAACCCATTAGGTGGTGATGTTTTTTTTAAAGGCAGAAATAGCCTAATCAGTTTTAATTACTGTAGATCTCACACATTAAAAAACTAAAAGGCTAACGCTGCCTGTGTTTTCAGTGAAATTGAATAGCATGTCTTGTTTGGTGTGAGTATTGAAGGTTAATGTTAACCGAGTGTGGGCATGATTCTATGGTGCTGTACTGTAGCTTCCAGGGATTTACGAATCCAAGACTAAAAGGTGATTCTATGATTTGATCAATCACACGCTGAAAAAAACAGGGGGCTGGTCTCAATGAAGCACAGTATGACCAGGATTCAATCCACAATTAATCCTTTGGCTCACAGTTAAAGGCAAGTGTTCATTTTATCTTCACCAACACAGTTTGGCGAGTTCAGCTATCATGAGCAATAGCTTGCCAAACTGATCTTGTAGAAAAATGCTTAGCACTCTCACTCAGTTTTTAATGAAAGGTTAAGGACAATGTTGATTGAATCCTGGCTGATGTCTCTTTAAGGGAATATGTAATTCAATCAAAACAGATTGTAGTCACTTTTTAGGGCATTGTGCTACTCTAAAATGTAAAGAACACATTTAAAAGGACATATTTTCTTGTCGTCAACAAACTATTACATGCTGAAAGAGTTACGCTGTAATATCATCTGTTTTGCCCTTTAAGAGATGAAGTGCATTTGATTGACTCTAGCCCTGAGTCATTCATTTTTTTAAAGAGACCAAATTTTTGTCAGACAAGCAAGATGTGCAAAGATGGAAATACTGAAGACCAGAGAATGAAATTTAGCCTAAACGAAGAGTGGTACAACATTACATCAACATTGAGTATCGCATTATGGTTTGATCATAACTGTGAACCATACAACTCAATGTAGCATTGCTATTATAATAATTTGCAAACTTTACATTTCTTAATGGGAATGCCTCCTTTTAGAATGAAGACTATATGAGCTCTTGAGCATCCTCATAAATAAACTTAATAAGCCAGCGATTGGGTGAGGCAGCCGGTACGTGTGCCTGTCTTTCATCGGATCTGGGTTGACGTTGCTTGGAAAGATGCAGTGGCCCTGAATGAATTCTTTTTCCCCCTCTCTGTGTTGGAGATGTGCCGATATTGCTGAGGTGCACATTTTTCAGTCTTGCGCAGGCCAGCAGTGTGATTTAGGGCAGAGCCGAGCTGTATGAGAGCAGTTGAGTCAGAAAGATGGAAGCGAGCCCGGGGAAGTGAACTGTGGGAATTCTCTCTGGAGCCCAGTGGAGTTTCTGCCTGAGGGGACAGTTCCATCGCAACCACAGAAGGGTCTTGCATATCACAGAGATTATTTTTCCTGATCGGGAAAATACCAAGAGAATATTTTAAGACCCAAAGTATGTCAGGGGCCACTGGTATTGGCCTCTGGAGTTTTGGGGACTGAAAATGAGTATTCCTTTATTATTCAGTAAAAAATTAAATCCTTGTTCTCAGTCAGTGCAATCCATTATTACAGGTTCATTTTAATTGGTGCTCAGTGTAAATATGTGAAAATAACATGCAGAGAAAATATTTGTTTGGACATACCGATCATTTATAAGTTGGATTTGCACTGACCATTGACTCACCGTGTATGTGGTTTGTATATCAGCAGGCATCTCTGCGGTTTGTTTTCAAAAAATTTCAACAAGTGGGGCCCATGGGCAGAGGGCCATGTCCAGTCCCTTTCTTCCCGGGAGCACAATCACAGAATAATTTCTAATATAGACTGTTTGTTTTTCATGCGCCACTGCGCCGTTTTACATGTGAAAAGATGAGCGAAATTATGAAGCACTGTGCATCAGAAAATATCCAAGACTGTTGTATTCTCTTGAGTGTCTTGTAAGTACATTCTGTGCATTTCATTGACAGTATATTACTCTTAAGCCATTTCATGTAGCACACTGCCATTCAGTCCTGTAAACATCCTTGTTCCCTCTGTAGAAGTACTTTTCTCCATTCTTTCATTTCCATCTTTGAGTAGCTAGACTAACTCCTGTCCTGTGCTTTTTTTTTTGCCGATTGTGCTTTGAACTATGCAACATTTCCCTGGAAGTTGCATGCAGTAATCGATTTTTTTTGTCCTGTTCATCTCACTGTCACCCACCCTACTTGTGTGGTAACTTGTAAATACACCCAGCCTCCGCTCCTTCAGTTCGGATAGGTCCAACACCCTGAATCGGAGTTCCTTCGCCCGGGACAGCATGATGATCGAGGAGATCCTGGCCCCCACCAAGGACACGGTATGGCTCTGAACCGCTTTCATTCTCCTGTCACAACCTACCTTAAAGCTTGTGGGAAGGGCTTCTTCTGATCGAAGGAAGTGAGGTTAGGTTAGGTTTATTTTAAATATCTACACATGTACAAATAGCTCCATACTAGTAAAATGTAAATATAGTGACACTATCTGCACAGTATACACAGTAAATGCAGCTGTATATACATAGTAATTAGTGATCACTGATAAGATTATTCAATGATAAAAATATAGTGAAGTTGGAAACCTATTTTCACCATGGTCCTCTAAGAAATAGACATACAAGACAGGCAATATAATTTATATAAAATTAAATTCACATAATTATCCTTTTTAAAAAAATATATGTGATATCCTTTGTGAAACATACATTCCTACAAAATTGGAATGTAGCCCGCTACCTTGTAATTGACCATTTGAACAAAATTTCCTGCTTGATTTTGAGGGGTGCTGGTAATTTCTTCCACGTGAGAGCCCCTGTGTAGGCGTGTAAAAATGATAAGGTCTGCAGCTGGTTTATGAAACGTGTCCTTCACTGATTGCTGTACAGCTAAGAGACCTAATCACACCCTCCACTGCCTCTCAGGAAGTGACATCACATTCTGTAATGGAACTGCGGACAAGCGTATCCCTGAATTTCACTATGTATGCAAGTCAGTCATGGTGAGATTCTTGGAGGAGGTGACAAGAGTATGATGAGAAACTGAAGAGCTTAAATAATATGAATGCTGTAAAGACAATATTGACGACATTGCAATCTGATCTTCAGTGTAACTTTTATGCCAAACTCATGTTGAAGGGCTTGAAGAGCTAATTTCACTACCCACTTACTTAATACTCTTTTTCCCAGCACATTTTCTCTATACTTTGTGAAAAGTATTTTGCTCTTGGAGAAGTTTATGTTGAACTGCTCATCAATGTCCATTGTGAACCCAGTACATTTCCAGGGTTCCTTTTGCCTGGCGGTGTCTGTGTCTTAACAAAAGAATTCTTACCTGAACACCCTCAAATTGAAAACCTTTTTTCAGTGAGTGACAAGGGGTAGAGAGCTTCAGACATATGGTTGCTCTTTTTTCAGCAGCTGAGCAGAAGCATGTCTGGCTATTCTTCATAGTGTCCACCACTTGTGACAGATTGGTCCTTCTTAACTAGTGACACAAAATTTATGTTTAATGGCAAGGAGAGCCAAAGGCTTGGATACAAAATTTTCCCTTACTATTTGTCCTGTTTCTGCCAAGTACTCACAATTGAGCCAGTTATTTTTGTGAAGGAAAGCCTTATTACCAGTGGAGTTTCAAGAATTCATACAGTTTGTGAAATCTGGCATGATGTGGAGCAGAACATAACAAATGTTTTTTTACTGTGAATTTACTCTTCAGCATACTTTCATAAAATATATGAAGTTAAATCGAAGGAACTGCTTCATTTGATTGTTACTGTTACTGTTATCAGGATTTTAAATAGTAATTGTCACCTGAAGTGTCTCTCATTTAAAATAATTAATAAGTGAGTTCTGATTCTGATGTCCTTACTTCATATGTAGTCTTGCAGTGACTCAAAGGATCACTCTCAGGCTATAAAAAGGAAAAGTAATGGGCAACAGACCCATGCGTGAAGATAGATTAGTAGAAACCGGTATCCGAGTCCTACATCTTGCTTCTGACCAAGAAATTCTGTAACAGTTCCAGCTTATTTCCCCTTTATGCAGAACTATTTGTGTGAATAAAGGTTTGTCTTCTTTCCTCAAAAGCTTCAAAGTGTCTGTAAAGACATCTCCTTCCATGTCGATCCTCAAAACAAGGTATATAAAGAAATATTGTCTAAGTTATGTATGGTTTCCTTATTTGCTATACAGATGCAGACAAATGTTGGCTTTTCTGCATCAATGTGCAAAATTGCACATCTTTTTGTTCTGTACCATAATATCTGCTTTTTTTATCATTTCAGTCATGGTAGCGAACTTAAATGGCACATCCCAAGCATTTTTCCCATGCAACTCTTGGCCTCCATAAATTCCTAAACATCCCCTTTTTGCCTAAACAAATGTTTATTTTATCTGGAATGTTGCTGTATTAGTTTCTGTATACTTCATTTCCTTTTAAAGCATGTGATTTATGTTTTGCAGTGGTTCCGAAAATTTTAAGTTAGAGTTTAGGTGGTGGATAGGAGGAATTTTTTGGCCTTACTTTTCAGGCTGGGGTTCAGTTCGTATTTAAGGTAATTTCACTGTTTAGATGCCTGTGCATGTTTTGCACTCCGGCAGGTCCTTGAGGATTTACAATAAAATGTTATCACACATTGTGAAAAACGAATTTTCGTCTGAATATTGGCGAAAATTGTGTTTTTTTTTTAGATATAGTCAGCAATCTGCTGGAATTTTACCAGTGTCTAAAGGGCTAAAGTATTTCGCATAATTATTTGGTGCTTTGTTGTGAGAAGGTGCACAGTTTTAGCTGAAGGTGCTCTGCTGTTTGGATTTGTGAAGAGGCGAGAGGAGGGATGAGGATAGAGGATGGCTATATATCTGTATTTGGGAATGTGTAAAACGTGCCTCATTTGGGGACACAGTGAATAATGGCCCCTGTCTTTTACAGCACTTGGCGGTGACCAGAGAGAGTAACTCTGATGCTCTGCGTCGCTACAGCTGGACCCCAGACACATCCGAACATGCCAACCTGATCTCCAGCCCCATACACTCAGGGTAAGAAACATTCTGCCATGGGGAGAGTGAGCCAGAATGAGCAGTGCTGCCATGGGGAGAGTGAGCCATCATGGGCAGACTCCAGAGGTTTGGGAACAGTTCCATTTCAATTCAGTATGCTCAGGAAAATCAAATTCATTAACTCATTGAAATTTATGAGTGTTTTTCGGGCCTTGAGTTTCAGTTGATTAATATTGAACTGAAATGGTACTGGCCACCGAACCCTGGTAGTCTTCCATGTGGTTGTGAATGTGAATGATTATGCTGACAGTACATCAGAAGTGTTGGTTTCTCAGATCAGTGTGAGGCTCTTATATACTATTGGGTATGGATATTATCCTGTATGTTCTCTGACACACTCTATGACAAAGTGAAAACTGTCAAAATGTGAAAACTGTAAACCGTTTTGCACTTTATACAAACTTTCATTGTAATGTATAATTATGTCCAAATAAGCCTTGTTTTTTTTGATATTTTATTTCAGAATGTTGCTTGTATTTTCTTTTTCCTCCAAGATCACCTGATGTCATATTTTCCCTTTTCCTGATCTGAGCACAGTATCTTTCA
This sequence comes from Albula glossodonta, assembly GCA_019788955.1. Taxonomy (NCBI): domain Eukaryota; kingdom Metazoa; phylum Chordata; class Actinopteri; order Albuliformes; family Albulidae; genus Albula; species Albula glossodonta. The sequence continues at coordinate 1,389,010 of JAFBMS010000032.1, forward strand.
CCGGCTTCTTATTTTTCCCAATAACAACAATGCTGTAAAATATGACTAATGCTGTTACTACAGTGTCTACATAATATTTCCTTTCCTTGGTTTTGGCACAGCTTCTTTCTCCTGCTTCTTATATTTTCCATAACAACGGTGTTAAAAATAACAATAATGAGAATGGTATTAATCATTATAATCATTATTGTAATAATAATGAAACTATTTTATTTTGCTTCTCCTTCATTATTTGGTTTTATTCTGCAGCTTTTCGTCCCCGCTACCCCAGTATGACTCCAGGTGATAACAGTACCCTGTGATCAGTCTTTCCTCTGTGCTCGTGTTGTTTGTGTGGTCTCTCACCTAGATTTGCACCCTGCCTTAGCGTAGCTGTGGTTCGGTTCTTCCTCCCACCTTCCCTGCTTGTAGGAAAGGAGTAAGCTTGGAGCACACATTACAATTAGAGAAAAATTACACGGGATTGCCCTCCCAAGAGCACCTGACATACTATGAAGATCTGGGTCAAGTACGCAATTTTAATAGTTACTAACTTTTTATACAGTAAAAAAAATCCAGCAGATTACTTGGAAAAGGTGTTCATTTACATTCAAATCAAAATTGCAGTTTCACAGAATCCCAGTATTTTTGCAGTGCAACATCTGTAGTGTTTTGACCAGTGGGCTCAAAGTCAGCGCCACGGAAGGCTGTGTTTATGCTGGTTTTCACTCAGAACAATTAGTGCTACCTTACTTGGTTCAATTAATCATTCATATACATGTTACTTTTATGTAACAGAATATAAGCATCTGCTATTTAAAGAACACAATTAATGTCACTTCTATCCAACTCATTATATGGACTAAGTACAAATCAGCTTAGTAAATTATAGAACTAATTATGGAATCAAGCACAAATACCGGAGTAAAACCAAGCCTCCGTGGCACTGAATTTGAGACCACTCCTCAAGACTGCTGGACGGTGACAAACCGAGATGGTTTGAATGGCCTGTTCTCGTCAGTGTGTATTCTTCGGTTTCGTCAAAAATGCTTGCAGGAATGTGCAGGACCGATGTCACTGGCATCTGAAGAGATAAATGTATTTCAGTTATGTATGTGACCCAAGTGTGCTTGACGCTCAAGTGGCCCATTGCTGAACTGAACAGTGTTAAGTAGCAACTGTCATGCAAGCCACGTGAGTTTTTGAAATTGAGGAGACGTAGCGTAGTCTCAGCATGTCAGAATGCAGGTACAGTTACCAGTTACGAATATCACCAAGGTTGCTATATTTGTCTTGCCTTCTTGAGATTGTTTTGTACTACAGGGCATACCTAAGACATATAAAACTTTACTGACTGTAATCACCATTGCTGCTTGGTGCATTTTCACTCCGGTTAATATGTTTTTTTTTGTTTATGTAGTAGCTAAATGCGTAGCAAGTGATACACCTTAGTTAACTCAGATATAATAGATGTTTGGTGCTTGCAGAGACATGGCTATAGATGTTAAACTGTTAAAATTATTTCAGCATTTCTCCAAGACTCCAACAATACTCCTGAAGGGCATCAAAGTGTGAATCGTAATGTGTGTTCTATGCTTCAAGTCACATGTTCCTACAGGCTGTGAGGTTTAATGAGGTTTAAAATAAAACACAAAGCTTTGGAAGTTTCACCATGGTAACAGTCACTTACTGCACATTCATATGTATGGTAACAAATTTTTATTGTAAACTCTGTATATCTTTCAGGATGGAATTTAGTTTTTATTCATTTCTACTGATTTTTACTTTTATTAGTAAATTCTATATAAATAGTGGGCAGGAGAAGACAAGTATAACCCGGGAAAGGGTCTTCTTTCTGCAATGCGGCTGTTGATGGTCATATCCTGTCCTTTCCCATATTAACACATAAGACAGAGTCATTCAACTAGCAGCCAAATGCAGCATGTCATTGACATACTCTTTGCATTGTGATCAATAAGAAGTTCTATTCAGATGCATCAAAAACTGTGACTGTGTCCAGGTCTGCATCTGCATAATGTCAGCCTACCTTTCATCAATGACAAAACAATAAACTGTAGGTATTCCAGCGGTAGGCATGCCAGTACTATACTGCAGACTTGTTCTATCCACGCTCTTGCAGTTAAAGCAATCATTAAGTCCCTGAGCTTAAGTATTCAGAGTCTGCATATGAGAGAATCTCTTCATCTAAGTCCAGAATAAGGTCATCCTCATTTATTAAGCCCAGTAATTAATTATGTTATGCAGTTAAGGGTTGAAACGGAGCCAAAAACCAGAAACATCTGCTACACTGGTGGACCAGGGTTGTCTACTCCTGAGCTAGACTTTTTGAGGAGGCGTGTACTTTGTTTTCATACATGTATATACATGTTATTCATGCATTGTTTTATAGTGTGGGATAAATATGCGGCTCACACACACCATTGTTATATATAGTGTGGCCCCTAGGACGAAGTTGTTGAAGGATCCTGGAGAGTGTTTCCTCTTCACAACATGATTTTGCAGTAAATAGGTACATTAGAAATAGAAGTACATTCACATTTTACTTCAGCAGTGGCATGCACAGGCCTGCAGGATCAATTTAGAAGGCAAATAGTATATAATACTCCCTATTATATTATTTGATGTGAGTATTAATTGTGAGAGGTCCTTCCAAGCTCATCAGTATTGTGAAATGTGAAATATTGATCACCAACTATTTCTGAGTGATCTATCCTGGCAGTGTAACATGTAAGATGACTTTGTTCATTTAGTATTTTATATGTATGTTGTACACACTAAATTGCATGCAATGTCTACATTAGGACATTTAAGATTATGGTTATGATACATATTTATGATACATGGTAGCGCTTTATCACAGAGCTTAACAGCTTATAGTATAGATTTATTTGACCAGAACAATGGTTATGGCATGGTCACCTGCCAGGGTTGAAACCTCAAAACCACATCTCTCTCAAGCTCTCTCACTCTTTCTCTCTCACACATATTCTCTCAACATCTTTCTCTGCCTCTCTTTCAGGCTCTCTCTGTTTCTGACTCTCTCATCCTCTTTCTATCTCAGTCTCTCTTTCTGTCTGTATAACTATATATTCACCAGGCCTTCTATCTGCTTCTCTCTCTCTTTCTCTCCCTGTATATAACTCTCCACCAAATTCCCTTCTAACTCTCATTCTCTCCCTCTGTCTTTCCCTTTGGTGATGAGTGTGTGTGTTGTTAATGACGACAGCATGGGAAGCATACCCCCTCCACTGATGTCAGCAGAATGCTAGCGCTTGTGTGCCCTCAACATGCTGTGCGTCCCCGCAGGTTCCTGGTCAGCTTCATGGTGGACGCCCGTGGCGGCTCAATGCGCGGCAGCCGCCACAACGGCATGCGCATCATCATCCCACCCCGAAAGTGCACCGCCCCCACGCGCATCACCTGCCGCCTGGTCCGCAGGCACAAGCTGGCCTCCCCGCCACCCATGGTGGAGGGCGAGGGCCTGGTGAGCCGGCTGGTGGAGGTGGGCCCCGCTGGAGCTCAGTTCCTGGGGTAAGATGCTTCGGGTCATATCACATTTGGGCTGCTGGGGGGCTTACCCTGTTAAAGCGCTGATCCAGTGTGTAGGTGGTCCCCATGGTCATTGGGTATTATTGTTAGTGTTTCTTGTCTTTCTTAACTCTTTCCACCATCACCCTTCCCCAGTATATGGCTTATCTACATTCAGCCAGGTTTTGCTTGTTCTGTTCGTGAAATTTGGGCTGCTATATATGTGCCATGTGTCCCAGTGTTTTTACATATTTGTTATGCTCTTGCGGAAACGTTCTCTTCTACACAGAAGGACAGAGGTGTATTTCACCTCTCACTGAAGTGCTTACTTAATCTGCTGAAATAGGGCCTGTCTTTCTGTGTCCAATGAGTAGACATTTTGCCCCTGAGACTGATAAATGTGACTCCCTGTTTCTGTTAATGGATAAGGTGTCCACAGACCTCAGGATGGTGTAGCTATGACACGATTCCTTCCATTCACGTGTTAATGAGCCCTGCTTCTCGTCACATTGCAGATGCACCACCAGGCAAATACTGCCCATGTTATCAAATGAAAATTTAGCATCTACCCGATCCGGTCACCTGCAGGCGACCGGCTGACCAACAGAGGTTGCTTGAGAGCGATGATACTAACAAACTCGACTGGCTTCTACCTTATCTTCCCCTTTGTAAGGTTGGGTCAGCTGCTTCCACACCAGTGCAGACCTCTGACCATAACTGGTATTCGCATGGGTGGGACTTAAATGCCTAGTCACTGGGTTCATGTCTGCATATCAAGCAAACATGTTCTGTGTGAGCCACCCAGGGGCCCCTGTCCCTTCCTCTTAACAGTAACATGATATATAGCTCTATTTCCATATGCTTCAGGATTTAAATGCCCACCAGAGCACTGCTGTTTGTCCTCGAGGAAGGTAATTGACCCAAATCATTTCAGTAAAATTTAAAGCTCTGCTTTGCGCTCAATAAAATGTAAACTATTGAAGTGCTCCTGAACAGTTTAATGACCCATATTTGCATTTTAGAGCATTCATCTTTTATTTTTTATATAAACAAGTCCTTAGTAAAAACTGTCACCAGACCTGGGTTGAATAAAAAGTCGAGACACTTTTATTTATTAGTGTCTAGAAAACACTCCTGTAAATTCCTGACAATTTCTAATTACATATTATTAACCAAAACCTACAGTAATATGTAGAATGAAAAAAAGGAAATTATAAAAAAGGGAATTATGTTAGTTTGTAAAGGGTTAAAGTATTTCACATGTTTATTTGACACAGGCTTGTGCGTCACCAGATGATATACTCTTACCTCCACGGCCCCTGTAAGAGGGAGATTTATTGAGGGCGTTGAGAGTTAATTGCTCCCCAGTAGAGGATGTGAGTGGAGAGTGCAGGGAGTAAAGACAGTATATTTGTCATGGAACACAAGAAATCCAGCATAGTACATGCAGTAGAGGACCACAATGCTCTGTATTTCACAGTGGAAAGAAAAAAGATATGCTCTCTGGAGATATTAAATAATCAGTCTGGCAGAATTCCATTTTGGTAAACATTTTAAGAAAATAAACAGAAGAGATCATATGAATAATGAATGTTGACTAAGGAGTTGGATGTGAATCAGAGTGTGATGACGTTATAAAACGTACCTTTATATGTGCAAAAGAGTTCTGTTTGATTGGAGCCCATGAGTGACATTACATTATAGTCATTTAGCTGATTCTGTTATCCAAAGCAACTTACAGTTGATAAGGCTAGCAAAAGGCCAATCCCCCTGGGAGCAGTGTAGAGTTTGAGGCCTTGCTCAAGTGCCCAACAGCAATGGTGCTCTTGCTGTGGCTAGGCTGGGACTTGAACCACCAACCTCATAGATAGATAGTTAGAAACCTTATTTATCCCAAGGGTAATTGCACACTCATGGGTCCCAGTCATGTACCTTAGCCAGTAGACTACAGGCAGCCCCTTAGAATACATGTAGAAGTGACAGATATAATACATTGAGTGGGGTGACTATGAAACTTCAGCACATATGCTCTGTGCCCTTGTTCTGTGGTCTCTGTTTGGATCACTGTATTAAAGTCCTTTTTGTGTGAATCCAAACTCTGTGATGACCAGCAGACCACCCCTTTAAAGTTTGTTCACCTGTGTGTTTCTCAGCCCAGACACAATATCGAATTTAGTAGATATCCTTATCTAGAATGATCTGCAGAGAATTCCTTTTTTTTTTTTTTTTACATACAATAAGTTTATACAACTATATTTATTGAAGCAATTCAGCAGCAAGTTAAGCACCTGGGAATCAAACTTGCAACCTTAGAGTTACCATCCTATCCCCTTGCAGTACCACTCTTGTGAAGATCTGACTGTGGACCATTGTAAAAGCCTTGTTTGTGTTGTGTGTGTGTCTACCAGGCCGGTCATTGTGGAAATCCCACATTTTGGCTCCATGAGGGGGAAGGAGAGGGAGCTGATCGTCCTCCGGAGTGACAACGGGGAGACGTGGAAGGAGCACCAGTTTGACTACAGACCCGAGGACCTCATCCATCTCCTCAATGGCATGGATGAAGGTAGGCAGGCAGTAGTCCAGTAGTCTCTATTCTGTATGCTTTCTCCCTCTAATCTCAGAGCATCAGAGTGTGTCGTAAAGACAACAGTCCCATTGTGCAGCACAGTGCAAATGAAACTGATAGAAACAGTCCTCCCCAATTTCCATAATGCTCTTCAATAGTAAATAGCAAATACACATCTATAGCAGTGAGGCAGTGTTTAATACCCTCTTCACTACCCTGCACAGTTACCATACATACATGCCATGTTTAACTGCACTATATGTGATGTGATTGTTAAGTATGTTCTTACTGCAAGAAATTACTTTCCTGCAATCTGATTGGCTCTACCAACCCCTGATTCTCTCTTTCAAGAGAAGGGATGGGGGAACCCTGGTCCTCCAGGACTGTGCCAGTTTTTATAGTGAGTGTCAACCTCTGCTCTGAATTATTTAATCAACACAAGTTAGCACCATTCGATTCGACAGGTGTGTACATGAATGGAATCTATATTATTTACAGTTTTTTCTTTTCATTCATCATCCTGTGAGTGAACTGAACTCCCTCTGTGCCTCACCAGTGGGTCCCAACCCATAGTTTGGGTGCCATTGATCTAGCGAGAAGGGTGGCTGTGACCACAAACAGGCTCATCTCCATAGCAATGCAGGAGTTGTTTCCTTGTGTGTACACAGTCACACAGACATCTGATCTGTGCTTTTATTTATTGATTTTTTTTTGTAGAGTTGGACAGCCCGGACGAACTGGAAAAGAAGCGGATCTGTCGCATTGTCACCAGGGATTTCCCACAATACTTTGCGGTGGTGTCCCGAATAAAACAAGAGAGCAACCACATGGGTCCGGAGGGAGGGGTGCTGCAAAGTATGACCGTTCCGATGGTCCGAGCGTCCTTCCCAGAAGGAGCTCTCACTAAACGGATCAGAGTCGGTCTGCAGGTTTGTCCTCATTCCAGATGTGTCTATATCCATGTAAATCATTTTATCTAATGATGGCTGTTGTTTTTTTTTATGGTCAGAAAAAAATTATAAAATGCACAATTTTTTTAAAACTACCTGGGTAAGGTGATACATGCACCTTTCAGGAAATACATTTTGGAAATGTTACTAAATGACTCCAATCATGGCTTCCATCCCTCTTGCTGTAAAGGCCCAGCCCGTCCCAGACGAACTGGTGAAGAAGCTTGTGGGGACCAGGGCCACGTTCAGCCCCATAGTGACCGTAGAGCCCCGGAGGAGGAAGTTCCACAAACCCATCACTATGACGATCCCGGTCCCGCCCCCATCAGGGGAGGGTGTTGTCAATGGACACAGAGGGGACAGCACTCCCTGCCTGCGGCTCCTCTGCAGCATTACAGGCAAGAGCAGCTGAGAGAGAGAGCTCAATTATTTATTTCCACAGTAAATATCTGGCTCAAGGCTACAACAAGCATCCCTCCTGGGAATCAGGCCTGCAACTGCTGAGATACAAGTCCAGTCCAATTCATTGTCACCCACTTTAATTCTGTACGTCATCACTGCAAAACAAAACTGAGTTCTCAGTGGTCCTACCTGGTTAAATACACGTAAAATCTAAGTAAACAAATGAGATTTGTTTTTTGTTTTTTTTGTCAGGGGGTACATCACCTGCCCAGTGGGAGGATATTACAGGGACCACACCCCTGAACTTCGTCACCGAATGCGTCTCCTTTACTACCAATGTGTCTGCCAGGTAATGCCATTTCATAGGCGTTTCTATGTTTCCTTGGTCCTACTGTATGGCTTTATCAGTAAACATTCTCTTCCACTATCATCATACAGAGAGTACAAGGGTTTTGATACGTGACATTTGGGGTCTGAAAAATCAGTATATTGTGACTTATAAGGATAGGTCATAAAAACATCCATGACTGGTAGATTTAAATTCAGTGCTGTATACAATGCACAAGAGTTTTGTGTAGTCACAGGGTATCTCATGTGCTTAGCTGGGAATTTGGTGCTCAGATGTATTCCAGCTCAAAATAGTTTATTTATTGCCATGTGATCCTGCACTTCTTTGCCATATTGCCTCTGGTATTTGTGATTTCAGCATCAATGCGTTTCTCAGAAACATTATGCCTCATTTTCACTGTATACACATAAAGTCACCAAAAGGGTAGCAAGAAATACAAGGAAGAGTGAAAGACTCAGAAGTATTCCTTTTGAAGAGGAATTTGCATTTTTGGTAATATTTCTGTCCCTGTACACTGTATGGTTGTGTTTGCCTCATCAGTCTTTCCCACTTTTCTCTTCCAGGTTTTGGCTTGCAGACTGCCACCAGATCCCAGAGACCGTGGGCTTGGCCTCCCAGCTCTACCGGGAGCTGATCTGTGTCCCATATCTGGCCAAGTTTGTGGTGTTTGCCAAGATGAACGATCCGGTGGAGTCCCGCCTGCGGTGCTTCTGCATGACTGACGACAAAGTGGACAAAACCCTGGAGCAGCAGGAGAACTTCGAGGAGGTGGCCCGCAGCAAAGACATCGAGGTGCGTTTGATTTCCCAGGAGATGAACCAGCTGGGTTTTCTTTTCCAAGTGGTTCACGCTGATGTATTCAGTAGTACGGTGCCAGTGTCACCTTCATATGTACGCTGTTAGACTGCCACAAGTTAATCTGCATATTAAATAGCTTCCATTTTGCTTCAAGTCAGTCAAGTAGGAAATATATAAGCAACTTTTAATTTTGTATTCAATAACCAAACTTTCCAAATGATCTGGGCTGCTGAGTGCATAAATCTGGGGAATTGCATAGAGGAAGAGAAGTGCACCCTGTCAAATTTACCTGAATTTCACTGTTCGTTAAATTGCTGTTCAGTGTGTAACATTGTGACCATTTTTTTCTCTTATAAATATGTCATTCCAGTCTGGAAAAACTTAAATCCACTCCTTAAAGTATTCTGTTAAAATCTGTGTAATCTGATGGTATTTTTTGGCTGTACTGTCATTTCACAGGTTCTTGAAGGCAAGCCCATACATGTGGACTGCTATGGCAACTTGGGCCCTCTGATCAAAACCGGACAGCAGCTAGTGTTCAATTTTTATGCATTCAAAGAAAACAGGCTGCCATTCTGTGTGAAGGTAATGCAGCAGGCCATAATCGCACTGCGGGTAAAATGACCCTGACGAACGGCCGTTTTCAGACATTGACTTACTCACTTATATACACTGACGGTGGTTTTATTCTCCCGTAGATCAGAGACGTCGGTCAAGAACCGTGTGGGCGGTTGTCGTTTCTTAAAGAGCCAAAGGCTACTAAAGGTCTTCCACAGACTGCCATTTGCAATCTGAACATCACACTGCCAACTCTAAAAAAGGTAAGGTGATGTTTGAATAGCTGTACCTGCGTCATGTCATTTCATCTTCATGACGAGGAAAGACAGGGCAGCAAAAGTGCGTAGGGTCAAATTCGGGCGGGACTTCCAGATTGTGTCTTTTATCTGTTTCAAGCCATTCTGAGTCGTGTTTCTGTCCAAATCAGAGGTGTGATTTAGCCCTCACGCTTGGCTAACAGTGCTCAGGCTTTGCGCTCAATAAAGGCTGTATCATTGCTGTTCTTCCTTTTTTTAATCTCTACACTACCTGTGCGGGAAACCTTGGCCTTTGTTTTGTTTTTTTCTGGATTTGTGGCGTCTTTTTGGGCTTTACATCGTGTGCACTCAATTGTCCTTTTCACCTCCTGATGTTTCTTTCCCCTGCTGTCCATTGTGCTATTTCCTGTTTCTGCAATGCGTCATGGAAACCAAAAGGAAATGGAGTCAGATCCAGATGAAGAGGTAACTCCAGCCATCCCATTTCACACATTTCTTGTCCCAGTTGTTTTGGGTGAAACTACTCCGCTGTGGATAGCATGTCTGCAACACATGTAGTGATGTGGCAATAGAAAAGAAAATGTTGAGGAATAGAAGAGAAACAGGTTCCTTCATCATTCACTTGGCTTTTACTTGGGGAGATATGTGTCACACAGTGGTTTAGGTTCAATGTATTTATCCTTCCACTCAGATTTGTGTCAATAATTCCTCTTGTCCCCAGTCAATCCTGTCACTATTCTTTCACAAAACCCTCAAATTGCATACAAACAGGCCTCTGGGTGGCTTACATAGTAAGAATGCTTTTTCAGGGGCTTTGATTCCCAGCTATGGCTGGAGGGTGCATTGGTGAGGCAAAAGTTGGCTCAGTCTTGCTCGGAAATTATATGGGTAAGCTGGTTAATGTTTCTGAGCCTCAATGCTGTCTTGTGGCCACTGCTGGTCGGCCAGGTGTCTGTCGATGTGCAATCCAAGAGCATTGTTGACTCTCGTCCTCTGATAACAGAGGCAGCATGTAATGAGTGGTGCTTTGGCAATATGGAAAAAAAGCGAGCTGGTCATCGGGTGAATGAGAGGATTCACGTCACTGTATCCCCCTCCTAAGCTGGTAGTTCAGTAGAAATCAGGTTGGGAAAACTGAACTCATGGTGGTTTTTTTTTGTTATTCATTCTGTATTACAACAGCTTCAGAAACATTTCAATTTCTAATTGCTTTTGAATTCCTGCTGTTATAACATGCTGTCAGTGTTCTCTTGCTCATTTGCCTTTTGCCCTGAGAGATTCTTGAAAGATTCTTTGGTTCTTTACCACGTCACTTTTGGTCAGTCTAAAGATGTATATCAACAATTCACAATCAGAAGTTGTAATAGAAACAGATTTAAAATGTGTCTATGTGTCAGAGTAGATAATAATTGTAATAATAACAATAATAATAATAATAACTTTATGGTCAACAGCAATAGGACTATGGACAGGATGAAACACTGACCAGCTAGATTTATGAAGCTAACTTCTATATTTAAAAAATAATAAAAAGAATATATCATCTATGTCATATTGAAATAAACTATCTGCATTTTGCCAATGTATTTACTTGATGATATGTAAATTAATGTTAACGTTACAGAGATAAGTAAAATGTGGCACTAATTCTGTGCTGTTTTTGAATGCCCCTGGCAGCAGCACTCTTTGAAAGTACTCTTTGAAAATACTAATTTTCATAATCAATATTTTGCGTAAATATTGGTATATTAGTACATGGGTGTAGCATAGAGAATTAGTGAACATTTTACAGTACACAGAAAATTTACCTTTTATGCAGATAAATTAATTGCAAATTCACAAGTAGTTCATAAAAATGTTATAGAGAAAATCTCAGGCTATTGGTATGTGTTATTTTACATACAGAGAACTGATTGGCATTAACACAGGGCATCAGTACATATGCTATGTTCTGTAATGTGCCTATTATAATAGATACATTTAAAATTATGGATAACTTTTACATACAAGTCGTTGGTAAGGGTTTTTACAGCGGTTAAATGATGGGAGAGGTACATGATGGGAGAGCAGTAATAAGTCATTTTACGCAGAATTGATCGGGATTTTTGTTGTTGTTGCAGGCTGACAAACCCGAGCGGCGCCACACCTTTGCATCGCTAGCCTTACGTAAACGCTACAGTTATCTGGCTGAACCAGCAACGAGTGAGTGCAACATTTTCACTAATGATCACTAATTCATCAAACAAAACATTTGCCTGAAAATTATTACACTTCACATTTAAGATTTTATCCCGCATACATGATATATGCATTTTTGTGTCCTGTCCTCTGAATATGGCCACCATAACTTAAAAGTCCACACACGTTTTTTTTTAAACATGGTACACTTGCATGCTTAATTGTGACTTTTAAGTTGTCATGCTTGCCCACTTTTTGAATTATTGTTTCCATGTTAAAATATTTTTGTTATCTTGTTTGTGGCAAGAAAAACAACAACAAATAGAGTAATATGTACAGGATTTTGGCTTGATTTTCTTGATATTTTAAAACTCAAAGTGAAATTTCTGCTTTGATGTATGCCTACCTCTTTTTTGCCTGGTGATTGTGTCATGTTCTTGTTCTGTTTATAAAAAAATGCATGGAAATTTGCAATATGAGTTTCTTCCAGGTGCTTCACATTTTGAACTTTAAATGCCTGTCACCTAAGGATACTGTATATTGCATGAGATGGATAAGCAAAATTGACATAATTTTTAGTCTTTCAGCTTGTGTTTCTTTAAAACAGGTATGGGGAGTTTTTGTAGTCTCTACATCCTGTTTGTCAAAACAAATGCTTTTTGGAAAAAATGTATGAATGTGTATAATTAAAATACCATTAGAGGTACAAAAATGGACATTCAAACAAACAGATAAAAGGCACTGTAGCAGAAAGAGATAGGAAAGTTGCTCATCAAAAGTCAGTGGAGTAGAGTTTTTATTCTTGGTGTTTGTCTTGACAATTTTCTGTTATGTCTTGTGCCTTGTGTTTTGTGTGCTTCATTGCTTGTGTTCTTTTGTTGTGTATTGTGTGGGTCTGTGAATCACAACATCTTTTTGGCTTCATTTAGAGAATCATCTCCCATTTCAAAACCTCATGATTGTATTTTTTCTTACTTGGTTAACAATATAAGAATCACTGACCTTTCTTTTCCCTCTGATCTCTCTGTTTTTTTAACCACTTTTTTTGATTTTATGTTGGATTTTAATTTTACTTGTTTAAGAAACAGTTGAACGAAGCTCACCAAGAACACTGCCTGCTGGTTACGCTTACAAACCTGTCTTTTCAACAAGATCTTACCAGGCATGGTCGGCTGCTCCTGTTACCGTCGCTAGCCAAGCAAAATCTGGATTTGGTTCCCTCTCCAGCTCATCGTCCAACACGCCATCTGCCTCGCCATTAAAGTCAGTCTGGTCAATTACTTCTGCTTCTCCAGTCAAGTCCACTCTCGGAGCCTCAACCGCGTCATCCGTCAAGTCAGTTAGTGATGTAGCTTCTCCCATCAGGTCATATAGAACTATTTCCTCCCCAATAAAGACAGTAGTTCAACAAGCCCAGTATCCAGTTCAGGTAACCACTTCACTTCTCGCTTCCCCGAGTAAAACTGGGCCAGATCCCGTGTCTGTGAAAGGACTCGCAGTATCTCTGGCTTCAAGGACTTCCCCTGTCATGAACTCAGGGTCACTGCTCGAACGGTCATCAATTGCCATGACCCCACCTGCGTCTCCAAAGTCCACAGTAAACATGTACAGTTTGCCATATAAATCTGTTATAGCCTCTGTGACTCCAGTGGCATCTTCCCCCATAAAAACTGTGTCCGGTCTGTCTTCAATGCGATCCAGTGCAGATGCCACTTATGCATCGAAAGGGCTGCTGGGTTCATCTCTGTCCTCACCCGTAAAGTCTTCGGCTGCCCCATCTGCTGCAGCGCTGATCAATGGATCCGTTTCACCCATTAAATACCCTTCTCCGTCAACCCCTCTGTTTTGTGGAGGGACTGGCAGTTTACAGGAAAGAATACAAGCTACCACTCATGCAGCGACAACTAGTATCAGTGCAGCTATGGACGAAGCTGAAAAGACCTTTAATTCCTGTTCTGCATCTGGTTACGGAACACTGAAATCTATATCCTCCTCACCTTCCTCATCCTACCAGTCAATACGATCTTCCCCATCAACCTCCATCTACGCCTCCTTGAGGTCTCCTCCAGCTGCCTCAACCACCTCTGTGACATCCAGTACAATTACTGTCCCAGTCTACTCTGTCATAAACGTAATGCCTGAGCCCCAATTTAAAAAACTTCCTGAGGTGACTCGATCTGCTGCTGCACTCCTCTCTCCTTTAAAAAACAGGCCCCCAGAAGCACAGACACCAGCCCAGTCTTCCTTCGCCAAGACTTTGTCACCAATCAAAACCTCTCTTTTCGGATCTCCTGCAGCCCTAAAAACAAATGCTCCATCCCCATTATCATCTAGCCAGGAAATCCTGAAGGATGTGGCAGAAATGAAAGAGGACTTAATACGGATGTCTGCCATCTTGCAGACGGACACCAGTCCCACGACTAAAACCTCCCAGTCAGACTCTCCCAAAGAGTCCAAAATTGAAGATGAGGAGCCTTATAGGATTGTGGAGAAAGTGAAACAGGATCTGGTGAAAGTTAGTGAAATCTTGACCAAGGATGCTTTCAGAGAGAGCAAAACGACCCTTAAAAATAAAAGACCTGATGACGACTGGGTTGAGTTTTCAAAAGATGAAATACAGGAAGCCCAGCAGAATGGCCGTAGATGTCCTCTGAGTTATGACACAGATGGCTTCCAAGTCAGAACAAAATCTATAACTGATAGAGATTTCAACTTAGCAAGGGTAGTGGACTACCTGACAAATGACATTGGTGCAAGTTCTCTCTCCAAAATTTCAGACGTGAAGTGCAGATACGATGAGGTGAAAAGAGAGGGTGAGGAAAAGCAAAAACGTGTTCTCAAACCTGCCATGGCCCTGCAAGAACACAAACTCAAGATGCCACCTTCAAACATGCGTTCCTCTCCTTCAGAGAAGGAGCTGTGCAAACTTGCTGAGGCCTTGTTTGGTACCGATGCAATATTAGTGTCCCCTGATGACAATTCCCATGACCAGGATAAGAGTCCTCTTTCAGACAGTGGCTTTGAAACCAGGAGTGAAAAGACCCCCTCAGCCCCTCAGAGCGCAGAGAGCACTGGACCCAAACCGTTATTCCATGATGTACCTATCCCTCCCGTTATCACAGAGACTCGCACTGAGGTTGTTCATGTTATCAGGAGTTATGAGCCCTCCGAGGACAGCCAGGAGCCCACAGTGGAAGAAACTAGAGTATCGATGTCACCTGTTTGCATTCAAACAGAACCACAAGCTAATGGACCGCTCAAGGACAAGACTAATAGGTATCAAATGAAAATCAACTCGGAGGATGGCATGTGTGTCAAAGAGGAAACACATATCACCACCACAACTCGAATGGTCTACCATAAGCCCCACAACAAAGAGCCCACATCTGAAAGGATTGAGGAAACAATGTCAGTTCGGGACATAATGAAAGCATTTCAGTCAGGTAGGGATCCCTCTAGGGAGTTAGCTGGCCTGTTCGAACACAAGGCCGGCAACGATTCTCACAAAGGAAATGAGTCATCACCCCGACTTTTTGAGAAAGACATCCAATCCAAACCCAAAGTTGAAAGAATAATCGAGGTTCACATAGAAAAAGGAAATAAAGCAGAACCAACTGAGGTGGTTATACGAGAAACAAAAAATCACCCAGAGAAAGAGGTGTATGTCTATCAGGGGGATCATAGGATAAAGGAGCTACCAAATAAACCTGATGGGGATGATGATGTACAGCAGGAAGAGGAGGAGCTTACTGTAGAAGAATCACTTCCCTCCTACTTAGAATCATCCCGAGTAAATACCCCCATGTCTCAAGAAGAGGACAGTCGTCCAGGGTCCGCACAGCTTATTGCTGACGACTCATACAAAACCTTGAAGCTACTGAGCCAGAACTCCGTTGAATACCATGATGACGATTCATCGGATCTCAGGGGAGAGTCATACAGATTTGCTGAGAAAATGCTTCTCTCTGAGAAATGTGATGTATCTCACTCAGACACAGAGGAGTCTGGGCTTGATGCAGACAGGCATAACAGTGTGAGAGTGTCCACTGGCCCCAAAAAAGAGTACATTATTAAGTCATCAAAGGATGTATCAGGTAATTTTTCTAATGAGGATCAACAAAACCTGACAGTGTTGCATTACACAGCAGAACCTGGTAGCCCAAAGCATGCTGTTTGGATGCGTGTTGCTGAAGACAAACTGGACAGAAACAGAGAAAAGCTCATATATGAAGACAGGGTCGATCGAACAGTGAAGGAGGCAGAAGAAAAGCTTAGTGAGGTTTCTCAGTTTTTTCGTGACAAAACAGAGAAACTGAATGATGAGCTCCAGTCACCTGAAAAGAAGAGAGCGTGCAGGAGCAATGCCAGAGAAACTCGTTCTGGTCCCAGCTCTACATGCAGTAGTCCAGAGAAAACATACTCTAGAAATGGTGGGACGACTGAGGAGTGGGGTAGAGACAGAATTGGGAAACTTTTCGGAAATGAACGCAAATGTGCCAGCTTGCCGAGCAGTCCTGAGAGACGTGTTTTGTCCAGAATTAATGATGATAGAAAGTCACAGAGCAACATGGGGGAAGGCTTCCAAACTTCTCAGTCTTCAGCATCCACAGTAAGCTCTGTAAGACTAAAGTTTGAATCAGAGGCTCGAAAGCAAGATAATTCTCAATGGGGGCAAACAAAACCCCCTGTGAAAAAACTGCAGGAAAGTAAACTTCCTGTGTATCAGTTTCTTTCTGCTGAAAAGACCCTGAAGTCAGCAGAGACAACAGACAAAAGGGAAAATCACAGAGACACTTTAGATAGTGAGGGAAGGGCAGTTATTGGACAAAGCCCAGAGAGGAGTCAGGTCTCCTCAGTAACCCAGACACAATCGAACACATCTCCAAAACATAGTCAGGGAAGAAATGGCCAGGAACTGGATGCAAAGATCTACAAGACCTGGGAGAGTCATGGAAATGGAAACAAGAATCAGAATGACAATCTCTCCCACACTCTTGTTCATGGCACATTAAAAGAGGGCAATGGGAGTGACATTGAAACTGTGGTCCCTGAGCAAGAACAAGGACAGCTTTTTAAAAATGGGACACTGAAAAAGGAAATGACAGACAATTCCCCTACGAAGAAAATAGTCTACACAGAGCTGGTGGTTCACGAAAATGCTGAGACCAGTGATGCCTACAACGGGACACTAAAAAAAAAGACCGATTCACAAATACCTGTTAGGGCACCATCTAGTTTCAGAGAGAATCACCAGTTCAGAAATTCAGCAACAGAAAGTTTAGTAAAACCCTCTGACAGGAATGGGTCACAAATTCCATCTGTGTCTAAAAATAGTTTGCAGAGTAGTGTTGAAACAAGCACATCTAGGACAGAGTCATCCATAAGGAAATCAGATTTTTTGGAGAGTAGGCTTGATACAGAAACAATATCCAATGACATTGGCGACAGCGTTCCAGTCGAGTACATGGAAAAGGTAACACCTACAGTCAAATCTGACACCTCAAACAATATCAAAGCATTGCCAGTTTATGTCAGTATTCAAATGGGAAAGCAATATGAGAAAGAAGCTGCAGGTGGACAGGGAACTTACAAAAAGATTGTCAGCCAGGAGAGCCGAACTGTGCATGAAAGTCGAGGAATGTTTTACACGGTTAAACAGAAACAGTCTCCGTCTCCCCAGGGCAGCCCTGAAGATGACACTTTGGAGCAGGTGTCCTTTATGGACAGCTCTGGGAAAAGTCCCCTCACCCCTGAGACTCCAAGCTCTGAAGAAGTGAGTTATGACCTTACATCCAGAACACCAGATTCTCTTTTTAGTTACATGTTAGGCAAGCCCAGTCCGATTGCAGAGGTTTCAGAAGAATTAGAGCAGGGGGAGGAAGGTAAAGCCTCTTTTTTCTTGAAGGATTCATCTCCAGGCAAGGCAGTATCTCAATGTGAGGTTTCAAACGTAATCAAGGAGAACGTAAAGAAAACAAAAGAAAAACGTGTCGCATACATTGAATTTCCGCCACCACCTCCACTGGACCCAGAACCATCAGATCCTGGAAAAAAAGGTTCCTGTCCGTCATCTGAGACAGAGACTGAGATGATGGAGGTCAACCTGCAAGAGGAGCATGACAAACACCTTCTTGCTGAGCCCATCATCAGAGTTCAGCCCCCATCTCCTCTTCCAGCTGGGGTAGGCGATAGTGACTCCAGTGATGATGAGTCCATATTCCAACCCATTCCCTTAAAGAAGTACACTTTCAAGATTTCTGAGGAGGGGGAGAAGCAGTCCAAACCCAGAAAGCCTGAAAGGAATGGGAACCGCAATGGAAAGGAAGCTGGAGCAAATAATGAAGCAAAAGGAGATGACTATGAGTATGAGCAAAATGGGAACGATCAATCTATTACCGACTGCTCAATTGCAACAACTGCAGAGTTTTCTCATGACACTGATGCTACAGAAATTGATTCTCTAGATGGATATGATCTTCAGGATGAGGATGATGGCCTGAGTGAGCAAGACCCAAAACCATCAAGCCTATCCAGAGATAGTAGGAAGGAAATGAGGGCAACAGACAGCATTTTAAAGTCATCTGATCGCTCTTTTAGTCAGAGCAAGCTTGAAGTCATTGAGGAAGAGGAGAAGATGTCAAATGAAGATGGAAGTAGTCCAGAAGCAAAAAGTGTCTCATCTGAAAAGAAATCGGATGATGGAAATGATGGGGAAGGAAACTACTCCCTAGAGGGAAGACATCCTGATAGACAAGGATTTGCAGACAGCTATTTTAACTACAATTTAGAGGAGGAGTTCAATACCCCTTTTAAAACTGTTGCAACTAAAGGTTTGGACTTTGACCCCTGGTCCAGCAAAGGAGGAGATGGTGACGTCTTCGACGTTACAGTGAAAGATGAGGAGCCCAAACCTTTCGGTTTGACTGTAGAGGACAGGTCACAAGCAACTACTCCAGACACTACCCCTGCCAGAACCCCGACTGATGAGAGCACTCCAACTAGCGAGCCCAATCCTTTCCCATTTCACGAGGGGAAGATGTTTGAGATGACTCGCGGTGGCGCAATTGACATGAGCAAGCGGGATTTTGTTGAAGAGAGACTTCAGTTTTTTCAGATTGGTGAGCATACTTCTGAAGGGAGAACAGGGGTCAAAGGGAAAGGGGTCAGGAGTCCGGGTGGAGCTACCTCACAGTCACAGGCAGGGGACAGACCTCTAGAGAGGAAGGAGAACACTCCCACTACCGATACTACTACAACAGTCAAATGCAATCTCATTCAGACAAGCACTGACTGTCTGAGCACATCATCTGGCGACATCGTCATAGCAGAGACATCTTCGTGTACGATAACAGCCTCCAAAGTTGATTCTAAGTTACGCACCCCAATTAAAATGGGGATTGCAGCTTCCATTACTGTTAAAAAAGATGCTGGTTCAGTTGAATTAGCTGAGTGTAAAGCTGAGACGTGTGACAGTCAGAACCCAGAACACTCAGATGCACACGCAAGTAGCCAGGCTAGCAGATACGCAGCACCAAAACCGTCCGAGAGAAGAGATTACCCCTCAGAGAACTGCAATAACAACAACAATCTTGAGTCCTCAAACGTTCAGGCTAATTACATTCAGTGCGGCAGTGTAGTGTTTAACTTGCAGAGCTCCTCTGAGCCCACTTTGCAGCAGGTCAGTAGGATCGAGGCCTCCTTCTTCAGGGATGCTGAGAGGGCAAAAGCAGAGAGTGATCAGTTGGAGAGCAGGAAGAGTGGTGAGTCCAGTGAGACTGAAGTTAGGCCCCCGAAGTCACGGCTGCCGATCAAAGCCCCCAGCTCAGCGTCTCACATACAGAGCACTACAACACAAGGGAAGCAGAAGCCGAGGCATGCAGTCAAACCAGAGGTCAGGAAAAGGGTAGATAACTCATCAGCTGTTGAGCCCAAGTCTAGAATTCCTGTAAAAGAGATTAAGAAGAGTAATGTTAGTTCCCCCATATCCGTGCAGATTGTGTCCAGGTCAGTGAGGGCTGAAAAAGAACGAGCAAAGCAGGTTACCACCAGATCATCGGAGAAGGACAGGCCTAGCTTTAGTGGAGGTGTTTCGGCATCTGAGGCAGGCAGGGAAGTTTGCAGACGCTCCATCGAGTACTTTAAGGGCCTTAGTGGGGAGACACTAAAACTGGTGGACCGCCTCTCTGACGAAGAGAAAAAGATGCAGTCAGAAATTTCCGATGAAGACAGCACGTCAAGAAGCACCTCCCTGTCGGAGGCCTCTCAGCCTTCCCTTACGTCACGCTGTGCTAGGGAGCGGAAAAGCGACGCTGCGCCCGTAAGAGTGAAGGCTGAGCGGGCCGGCAGTGAGAGGCGGAGGAATAGGCGGACTGGTGGGAATGGAGGCAGTCAGGCTCCCACCGTGGAGATCAAGCCTAGTTTGTAAAACTTTCAACTTGTTAAATCTTTAGTTGCATGAGCCGTTGTGATTGCCTGTGGCGTTTTTTTGTGGTTTTTTAACCGTAGTAGTTTTTTAACGTCATTCTATGTCATTTTGTCATTTTCTGTGTGCCGTCTTTGTCAGATACCCACAAGTAGTCAGCGACCTACAGCATGTCAGAACTGACTTTATGGCCCGCTGCACAGCAGACTAGTCTCCAGTCTGTGTCTGTGCAGGCAGATTGAGTGCAGTTTTACAACTTTTATCAAGCTGCCCCACTGAGCCCTCTGGCATTATTGGCAGAACACGCAGGTTGTCCGCATGTGTAGTTCCATTTTTAGAATGTGAAACCACCAAAGTATTTTACATGAATCTCCATGAAGCAAAAAAAAAATATATGTATACTTGACTCTTGTGGAGTTTTTGTCTTGTTTTTTTTCCCCTGTGAGAGAAATTGCTTGCAAAGGTTCACAGGATGCATATTCACAATCACAACTAGAGCACGAGTGAATAACAAAATTTAGTCTACCATTAAGAGCCTGTCATCCCTTTTCTTGTCAATGTAAATGAAAAGTACTGTATTGTACATATTTTGGTCCAATATTAAAGGTAATTATTAATACAACAAAGCAATATTCCTTCATGATTATTAAAAATGATTCTAATCAAGATTTCGTCTGTCAGATTTTTTTGTCTCTGACCAGAAGAGGGTGCAGTCTCTTTTATTCATCATTTTTTTAACATGAATGCATTAGATGTTAACTTGATTTATTTTCCGTTCTCTAGGCCCACAGAGTCCATGTGAAAGAACTGACTTGCGGATGGCTATCGTAGCTGACCATCTGGGTCTGAGCTGGACCGGTAAGACAAAAAAAGAAATGATGCCCTCTTGGGGGAATCTGTCATGTCTTGTCTCTGCAGTATCCAGCTGGAACTGCTGCAACATGTTCGGAGATTTTTAGATGTCATCTTGTAGATGTTTTTTTCTCCATTATACAATTTTTCTTTTGAAAAGTATGATAAACATAGACTCCCGTATTTTAATGGTTTCTTACTATTGCTTTTTAATGAGTTTTTTATTGCAGCAGGGCTGAATGAAAATGTATATGGCCACAAAAATTGTCGCTGGCAATAAAGCCTTTGTCTTTATTATCAGTGGAGCCTTGCTGTATTGTTTATGTTTGAGTGTTATCACAACAGTAGAGTATCAGGGATGTAGCAGAGATGGCTCCTTGCCACATATGATTGTGAGAGCGCCATCTGCTGTCTGTGTTGTGGCAGTGCACACACGTGCCCGGGTCTGAGTATTTACAGGGAATTTCATATGTTGCAGAGCTTGCCAGGGAAATGAATTTCTCAGTTGATGAAATAAACCACATTCGACTAGAGAACCCCAACTCATTGACGGCGCAGAGTTTCATGCTGTTAAAGAAATGGGTTAGCAGAGATGGCAAAGATGCCACAAGTAAGTGTGTCCCTCTCCCAGCCTTCCTTACATCCTGAGGCACTGGAATCAAACCTTCCAGAATCTTAGGGGCATTTCAGTGCATGTGCATATGCAATACTGAGCCATATGAACCGTGATTGACATATAAAAACAGTGACAAACATGTTACATTCACACAGTGTATGCATTTTAGCTACAGATTATATGAGTTACAGTTGATACAAAATATGTAATAACTGCTGCTTAAAAATAGTTTTTCACATTTAGTGCATTGAAACCTTGTCTTCAAGATTTCATCACATTGTCAAAAGCATATGAACAAAATGTCTGATTGATTGCATTGACATACGTGCCACATCTCCCTGTTTTAGCGGATGCCTTAACTGCAGTGCTGACCAAGGTCAACAGAATGGATATCGTGACACTGCTGGAAGGCCCAATATTCGACTATGGTAATGTTTCAGGCACCAGAAGTTTTGCGGATGATAGCACAGATTTCCTGGATCATGGTGACGGTAACATTTAGCCCTTATTAACTGATCTCTATCTCTGCTTTGCATTAATATATTTGGAATATGTAGAGATAACAGACATTAGATGCCACTGTAAATGCTCTGAAACTATGCAGTGACATTTGGACTTGTGATACAGAATTATCTAATATGAAAGCCTAATATGTCTTTTCCCACATGGCTTTATTTGCCATACAGTTTTCTATCACTGTAATGACTTACTTCAGCAGTGTTGTTTTTAAATACACTGATTTCTTCTAACAAACATGTCTTTGTTCTGCAAGGGTAAATATGAATTATGTTAATGGATGCAAAAAACATAATTATACCGTTAATTAAAATGAAGATTTGCCTTCACAAATTGATTTTGAAAGTCCCATTTCTAGTGTCTTTCCAGCAGAGCAACATCCATTTGTCCCTCTTAAACAGTGGTGGGCAATCTGTTCTTAACTAAGGGCTTCCTGTTGGAAGCGTTTTAAAGTGGCTTCAAGACTGATATTTTATAAAATTGATATTTTCTGTTATATGCTTAGCATGTGAAGTAATTGAGTTTACGTAGTCAACTGTCATCAGACCCCAATACAGGGGTCCCCCGACCACGCAGAGCCCTGGGGTTCAGGTTGCCTGTCATTGATCTTTGGCTCAGATAGGAAGTATGTTGTGTTTGTGTGATAGCTCAGTCTGCCAAAGTCCTCTATCACCTGTTTCTCTGAACATCCCTGATAGAGACAGAAATCTGATAGAGAGCTCCCTCTGCAAAGCCGGCTCTCCTGCCTCCTCCTGCAGCTCCCTCCAGCAGCTCTCCTGCAGCTCCCCCCATCTCCTGGGCAAACAGGCTCTTTTCTGCTGCGTCCTTGCTGCTGCTCCCCCAGCCCCCAGCCCTCCATCTCTCTTGTCAGCTGTCTTCTCTTTTCTTCTCGTCTCGCCGGCAAAACTTTGGGTGCAGTTTGTGTTTTCCACCCCATCCCCTTGAGTGTGCTTAACAGCTCTTCATTTGAATCAGGGGTAGCTAAAATAGGGATAAGGCAGACATGACATCACCCCATGTTATGATTGGCAGATACTCTTTGGCTGGACTTTCTGGCTGTCTGTGGGTATTGGCCAGTTAGTACCCACCAATCATTGTCAGTGTGTGTTTCTATAGCTTGCTACCAAAGCTCTCTGTGATTGGTGGAGTTCGTCTCTGTATGTTATCCATGTGATGTCAGGACTGTTTTATCTTTCTTTTAGTATCCCTGATTTGGATGGTCCCACAATGCTACCACCCCCACCCCCACCCCCTATACCTCACTATTTAAATCATGAAGACCCAAGCATTGTCATCCCAGTGACTTGCCTAGGCAGGGCAGGGGTCACTTGGATTACAGGTCAAACACAAATACAGGGGTCCACATGAATTGATAAAAACACAAAATGAGGATTTTTTTAGTTAAGAAATTACAGTTTAATTCATGTCTGGAATTGACTTAGCTGGAATGATGGAATTAGCTCCCAG
Source organism: Albula glossodonta (assembly GCA_019788955.1). NCBI lineage: Eukaryota > Metazoa > Chordata > Actinopteri > Albuliformes > Albulidae > Albula > Albula glossodonta. Next base: position 1,412,469 of record JAFBMS010000032.1, read on the forward strand.
CTCTTCACAAATCCCCCACTGACCCCCCAATTCTGGTCAGTCTCCAGTTGTAAATCCCAGCGCTGCTAATTCTCCTGACTCCCTCTCCCTTTCACTGCCTCACCCTCAGGATCCACTTCTCAACTGCTCCTCTGCCATCCCCCCGTCACCTGCCACAGCTCTCTAACCTTTACCACCCCTCCACTCCCCACCCCTCCTCTCTCAATAGCTATGTTTAGTTCTCTCTTCTCATCTTTCCAGACCGTTCAGTCACCATCGTGAATTTACTGTAACGCACAGATCTTCTGCATTCGCTTTAATATGCTTAATTCTTTGAGCCCCCTTGATTTCAGTGCATTTCTGTGTTAGTGATACTGGGGTGTAACTTCTACTAATAATGCACTAAGCATTAGGGACCATGTGGCAGCGCTGAGCATTTCACAGCTGGACCCTGTTATGTTGTTGTTTCAATGGAGGAAACATTATGCTGCAATTATGCATTGTTCTTTAGATCTCAATCAATCTTGCCATGTGATGTGGTACTTAAAAAGTACCTGATTAATTTGCACTTTAATATTTAAAAGGCTTAACGTGTATATAATAGGAGAATCTCTTTATGTAAACTAATTGCTGATATTTAATTGATTAAAGGATGTCCTTTCAAGTCCAGAAATACACATACCTAATTATTAGAAGGAGGGATTTCAGTAAAGATTGTCCAGTGAAACTGGGGTGCTCAGTTTTTCTGTGAGGTAATCTGTCACAGAATCACACCCTGTTTGTACAAATTGTGATGACACATGAACACATTGCTTTATATATATAGTTGGGTCCAGGTTTCAGATGTATGGTGTTGTGTGCATGTAATAGAATGGTAACACTTTACTTGAACTATGAACCTTGCCTGCACTCTGTGTTCATAATTATGACATAATGTTTGCCATTCACAATCAAGACAGCACATTACAGTTCATGGCCAAAGTCAAATTATCACTGCATATATTATGACAGTATTGTTGTATTAGTTGTACGATGTAAAACACAACTAATCTTCACCAGAGGTGCATCATTTCCCAACAGCCTGTTAAACTTTTGAATGTCAAACTGCTAAAACTAAGCTGGTATGGGCTTGGTTAGTATGTCTCCTGAGAATACTACATTGCTGCAAGAAGAGGTAACAGTGGGCCAATAGGGGGCACTCTTACCTGTGAATGAAAAGAGAGCTCCAATGCCCTAGCATAGTGATGGAGGCACTGCTGTAGAGAGTGATGTCCTTCAGATGAGACGTTAAACAGAGGTCCTCACTCTGGTCATTATAGATCCCATGGAGTTTTTCAAAAAAGTAGACGTGTCCTGAATGGCGTCTCGGTCAAACTCCCTGTCTAATTAGCTGTCTACATCTCACCACTGCAAAAGAAAATAGAATTCTCATTCAACCTAACCTGATTAAATAAAGGTTAAACAAAATACTTATGGCATTATTTAGCCCATATGGCACATAGTTCAGAGTATTTCAGTAAAGTGTTACTGAACTTTTGTGACAGATCATCTGGTCCCTTCATTGTGTGTGCATGTGTGATTGTGTGTGTGTCGTGTCTATGTGCGTGAGAGGCTTTCATGAAGAGACCATTCTCCATGTTAGTCCTGCTATATTGTCTTGTCCAGGTTACTACAGCCTCCCAATGGAACTACAGTCCCCCACAGGGCTATGGAGGGACGATGTGTTTAGCGAGGAGGAGGAACCTCCTAGGGTAGAGTCTCTCAGTAGAGGCCCCTGTAGGCCCAGCGATCTGGCCCTGTCCCAGCCAACCCCCGACCCAGCTGCAGAAGCCATGGTAGGGCTCCCTCCCCTGGACAGCTCCAGGACTGGAGGTCAAGACCAGGGCTCTGTGGAAGAGGACCCTGATCTAAGCAGCAGGTCCACTGCCTCCTCCGGGGGTGCAGTGAAAGAGATGGAGGTGCTGGGGGAAGAGCGAGGAGCAGGAGAGATGCTGCGGGAGGGGACGCTGACAGCCTGGGCGCTGGCTGTGGGGGAAGGCAGTGAGTTTGGCTCTGACGAGGAAGAGGAGGAGGAGGAGGAAGGGGAGGAGGATGTGACCCAGGAGCGCTTAAACTCTCTCCTGGAGGAAAGCTCAGAGGGAGAGGAGAAGGAACAGGCAGTACTGAGTCATGCAGAACAGACAGGAAAAGACGTGTCTTCAATTCCAGGCTGGTGCAACGAGACGTCGGGTAATGCAGAGCCATCTTCCCAAGGCCGCAGACAGAGCGCTGACATGAGCAATCAACAGGAAAACAGGTAAGCTGCTCTTTTTAGCCTCTGGTTATTATATTTTTTTTTTACAGATCTACCATTCCACCCTCTGTTTTCTGTCTCTTTCATCCTTCAAAGTGCCATCCAGTCCATGTTAAGACATGGGCTTGGTGGGTGGATATGGAGGGGGATAAAGGGTGGTGCAAGGCAGTAGGGTGTTCCTCTGGTGGTCTTGAAACTCTTGTGTACAGTTTCTTAAATTTAAAAAATATTTAATCACAAAAAAATAATAAAGGTCCTCCCTCCTGATGGCCTCTGTTAGCCAGGAGACGTCCAGCGAGTCGATCACCGTGTCGTCCAAGGGAACAGTGGGCAAGCCGAGACAGAACGGCGAGCACGCCAATGGAGAGCAGGTCTCACCCAGCACCGTGAAGGGCCAGGACGACAGAGAAAGGAACACCACTGGGACTGAACACAAAGCTCAGGTAACTCACAACAAAAAGAACCCAGCCTTACCTGAATTTAAGTTGCTGGAATTGTGTTCTTGGTACATTTATTCAAGTAATGACTAATGAAGTAATATGAGACAACTTGTTTTCAAATGGTGCAAAGAAAAACAAAATACTCGATAGTTCTGCTGTGGTTCAGTCTAAAATGATAATACTGGTCTTCTGTGAGATGTATGTCTTTGTAATTAAAGTTTAACCTGCTTTATCCTTTCACAGGGGTTAAATGCAGAAATACTGATGATAATTTTTCCCAAGAAAAATTTCAATTTGCAGACTTTGTGAATATCTGGTTGCTACCTGTGCAATTGAAAGTATTTTTCTAAAGGGAGTCAATGTAAATGCTTCTGTCTCTAATACTAAGCATCTGCTTTGGAAGATGTAAATATGAAAATGGAGTTATGCAGTCACTACCGACATTCACACACCCACACACTCTGTCGCTCTCAGCTGTCAGATTCATACACAAACACAGGAAATCACATGTACAAGCACAATTTCACACACACACAGTACAGACACAAACGTGTATATCATTGCAGTCATAAGGAAATGCATACTATTCCAATAAAGACATTTTTAATGAAATGAGAAAAACGTACCATTATTGATTGGGATTGGATTGAATTGGATAGTCTTTATTGTCCCCGAGGGGCAACTTGTTTTGCAAACAGTAGTCAACAACAACCAATACACACTATTAAAAAGCTAATAATAAATAAAGAACAAATGCTCATAGACCAATGAACATTGACAGCACATAACTGATGAAAGTTTTTTGATGATGATGATGGTGAAATTTTTTTAAAGGGTTTTTTTATGTCACACTTAAAAATGTCAAAACACAACGGCCATGTGTTATCACACACCCAGAGCCATCTCTGTATGCAGCCACTTGTTTGATTGTTTATGCAATGTTCTGAAATGCATTGATCAGGGCTGTAAACTTAGTGAGTCCAGCTCAGATGAAGAACGGACTGTGACCACCAGGGTGTTTCGTCGGCGAGTGATTCTTAAGGTACACGGTGGCTTTGCACAGGTGTGGTCTTGGTATGCAGGTTTGGTCTTGGTGTGCAGGTGTGGGCTTGGTGCTCAGGTGTGGGCTTGGTGTGCAGGTGTGGGCTTGGTGTGCAGGTGTGGGCTTGGTGCTCAGGTGTGGGCTTGGTGTGCAGGTGTGGGCTTGGTGTGCAGGTGTGGACTTGGTGCTCAGGTGTGGGCTTGGTGCTCAGGTGTGGTCTTGGTGTGCAGGTGTGGGCTTGGTGTGCAGGTGTGGGCTTGGTGCTCAGGTGTTGGCTTGGTGTGCAGGTGTGGGCTTGGTGCTCAGGTGTGGTCTTGGTGTGCAGGTGTGGGCTTGGTGCTCAGGTGTGGGCTTGGTGCTCAGGTGTGGGCTTGGTGTGCGGTGACCTGCCTTTAGAATGGGGTGTGATACCTCAGGCATGCTGTGAAGGACTTCTCCTATTCTGACACAACGGACATAACCTTGTGTCCAGCATCTCCCCTAAGTCTTAACACCCCTTATCCCCCATTGCTGTTCTGATTTAATCACATATAGGCATTTGTTTGACCTTGAAATGGTCCATTCCCATTGAAACTGCTGTCGCTTGACCAAAGTCTCTGCAGCTGGATCAAAGATGTGTATTCATTTGCAGGGATGTTCAATTATTAAAGGTGAATTACTACAGTGATTTATTGTTATTACACATTTCTAGGTTTGCACTTCTCTGTTTTTAATTCTAATTTTTTTAATTTTACCAAGTTTTTGATAGTTACAGCATCACAGTTTAAAAGATTGTCCTCTCATTGTGGGTGCAATGAGTATCTGTCAGTATTCATGATAATAGAATTTTATACTCATCCTCAGCTTGTATTTTATGTTGTAATGATAGTTACTATGCATTAATGATCACCACTTCCTGTTCTCTTCCTGTTCGCTTCCTGTTCCTGTTCCTGTTTGCAAATCTGAAGGGCCCTGAGCCATGCTTGTCCCCTTTGTAAATCATGTTCAGTTTCCTGAATGTAATTTGCATGTGTGTTTTTCTCTGACTTTGACAAATGGTCTGAAACTGTTTGGTAAATGTTGTCTCTCAACCATATATGAATCTAATCGTAATGTTTTCTGGTAGCATCTTGCTAGTCCCTTACTCATACCCCGGCACATGGGCAGTAGCTCACGATGTAGAATCAGCAGGGAGAGCATGATTTCTGTATGGCTGTCAATCTGTTGTTGTGTGCCAGGAAATGGATGTCTTATGGTTGGAGCCTATATGATACTGTGAAAGGAGCTGGCCTAACAGGCAGCTGGTGATCACTAACAAGTGTGCCGTGTTCTGGGAATGGCGTGAGTGAGCCTCGCTCTTTAGCCTGTTAGCATCACCCCTGTCTCACCCTGCATCCACCAGGGAGAGGACGCCAAGAATGCCCCCGGTGATTCCGTCACAAAAGAGCAGTTCATCGACGAGGACGGAAACATTGTCACCAGAAAAGTAACTTCTCTGCTCCGCCCCCTCCCTCCAACCTGGCCCATGTCTTATTAGCATGGCAGTGCAGTGCAAGTGTAGCTGAACAATCTTCCTTAAATAGTCACACCATACCATTAGAGACATTCATGTACATAAATCAAAATGTAGGCTAATACTTGATGATACATCTGTGTACATTTTCATTTAAATCACAAAGATGAATGTTTACAATGGTCAGAATATTTGAAGAAAGCATCACACTGGTTACAGGTGCACTACACTGCCATGAAAATACAGAAATATTCACATTTTTGCCATGCCTAGTCCATAGAATGTTTGGTAGCAGTGCCAGATGCAGCACTGATTCCTCCTACCCACCTGCCCACCTGCCCGCCCAGGTCATCCGGAAGGTAATCCGACGCGTGGTCACCTCAGATGACAGGGACACAGACAGTGGACAAAGAACAGGATCAGGAGAGTCCAGACAGAGACAAGCATCTGAGGATACTGGCCAAGCCAAGAATTCAGCATCTCAGAAGAAAAAACCTGAGGTTGGCATAGGGATAACAGTACTGACAGCGGTGACCAAGCTAGGTCACACTACGAGAGCCTTGATGGGTTTGCTGTGATTGGGCTAACAGTCTGTTTGTGAGAAAATATATGTTGAACATGCCCATTGTTGCTGAAGTTTGGAGTGTGTAGGATTTGGGTACATAGAGGCGTTAGAAAGAACATCTGCAGTATAACTTTTTGTAGCGCTGCAGCATAAATCATATTCTCTCTCCTTGGAGGGTGAACTGTTTTTTTTTTTTTATTAAAAATCCAGAATTTCAGACCTGAAAAAGAAACCATGTGAGGTAATTTGATTTCTGTAATCAACTGTTGTGAGCAAAAATGAAGACCTGCACATCCTGCAGCTTTCCAAGCAAATATTTTTACTATAATAACACTCAGATGGCATTTGCAGCATATATTGTGTAGGGTTTTTTTGTGGCTTCTTCTGTACTGGTCATAATTTTCATAACATAACAACTCTTTACTTTACAGCAGCACAGTGTGATTTAACCTAGTCTATTGCACTAACATATACATTTTCTTTCCTTGGAACTTTGATGTCTACTGGTTTGTAAAGAAAGACCATGGTGTATGAAATATGTATTTTTTTATGTACAGAGCGTGAGCAGCAGACATCATCATTTTCTATGAGGGGCTGTTTCAGTGTTCCCGTGTGCACCACACATATCTGGGGCAGTGGTTGGTAAGGTCTTTGATTGGTCTTTCTCTGTTTCAGCATTCAGAGGGATCCCGTCAGAGAAAGAGGCATGGGGACAAGAAGGTTCACTCGTAACAGTCACTGTGTGCCAACAGGTATGTGCTCAAGGGGCGAGCACTCTGCCTTAAATTCTCAGATCTAGCCATACCTGTCAGGCGAATAACTTATTGTACTATAAGCCTATTCAGGTTGACATAAGATAAGTCTGCCCACCTTCTGGGGATGCGCTTTTCAAATGAAACAATGGCCGCTTCCTACTTCTGGCATATGATACATCTTGTGTGGGTGGCTCTCTAGTTGAAGGTGGCGATTCACACCAACCTACACACCTTTGCAACAACTTATGCAGTTTGCTCATAGCATGAGAGAATTTTAACAGTTCAAATACTTATGGCCTCAGAGCCTCTCTGGGCCTAAAAATCAGTATTTCTTGATTAATGAAATACACATCCCTGAATTCAGTGCCTCCATGGAAAATTTGCCGACCTTGCAGAACAAAGAAGATGAACTGCTGCTTCATATTGTGCCCGTAATCCCTTTCAGTGAAGCGCAGAACTCAAATCTTTTATGAGGGTGCTACATTACAGTGAGAGCACACTGTCTGTCTCTGTGCAGAGGCTGACTTATAGAGCCATATTCATAATTATTACATCTATAAATAATGTGTACAGAATACTTTGGATGACGCAGCACAAAGGCACACTTAACTGAATAATCGGGAAAATGGCACCAGATGTAGACAGGGTGTTAAAAAGTAACTGTTTGGGGCAGAGGTGGCATTTTTTAACAAAAAAGTTATTTTGTCCACTGTAGATGTTGTGCATGAAATACAGAATGTCATTTTAAGTAAAAATGTTGCAGACACGTTTATTTTCACCACATTTTGATTGATGACTCAAGACAAAATGTATACTGTAAAATATAATCCTTAAAAATTAACATGCAATAAATGGTGTTTATGAAATATAATTGGATTATACCTGCTGCTAGAAAGGTTTGCAAAAGAACCAAGATGTTTGTATGTAGAAATACAGGAACGCTCATCCTCTTGGAAGTATTAAACCTGAAATTAAATTCAATTAAATATCATTCATGGGGCAAGTCCATATTTACCCCTAAAACTGAGATTGTCTTCCATCTGCATACATGTACAACACACTAACAATCCTGGTGATCTATTTATGTTTTTTTTTTTGGTTGTTGTTCTTCTCAGGGGTGCAGATACTTTCATAATCAGCTTCCTAGGGCGAGATGGCTGAAGGGAGGAAATCATCCAACACAAAAGCTAATCTGCAGCTTCCACATTAACGCATGGTGTTTTTCCGCAAGAAAACTTTATGATTTAGCATGAGCATGAATACTCACGTTTGACAATGACAAGGAGCATCACAACAAAAAAACGAATGACCGTTACAAGCCATGGTGTCAAGAGCAATTTTTTCCTAGCTGTGGAGCGTCAATGAAAACACAAAAAAGACTCCCTACGGCAACAGCGACAGCAGCAACGGAGAATACAATTCCTGCGACCAAAGACGGCACAACAGCTCATTTGAGTGGGGAAAGCAGTACTACTTCTACATCACCTTCTACACTCGCCTTACATTTCTCCTGGACCCATAATGTCAGGGTGTAAAATGCTGTTTCTTTTTAAACAAAATGATGAGTGATTTTGCTGTATATAAAAGACATTGTGTAAATTCGAAAATACAAAGCTTACAAATTGTTAAGGCACTGTGAAGTGCATTGAATTTAAATGATGTTATTGTTCCACTTTTACAGGAAGGTTTGAGTGTATCTTCACCTGTCCTTGTATAATTATTAGCAGGTAAAATGTTTGTAAATGAAAAAAGCTAGCTTGATTTTAACAGAGCAAGTTTCTTTAAAATCTACTTTCAATAATTCTCAAAATGGGAATATCTCTAGTTCTGTGAAAACATTTATTCAGAGCACTAATATTTTGATGCATGCCGATTCACCGTATTTTAATTACAGATTTTGTAAGTTTGCAAACACTGTATTAACAAGAAATAAAACCCTTTATCTGTGTACCATACATAGCCCTAATAATTGTCACACTTGACAGGTGTTTGAAGAAAATTTCTTGAACAAATCCTCTTTACTGAGGAGGAATAGAGTGGGTGGTACTCCTGGGGGGTTATTTCCTGAGGGTTTACTGCTTGCTAAAACTGAAGTGAAGGGCAGCTTCTGCAAAAGTAGGCTCGAGAACTACAAGAGAAACAATCTGAATGTAAATGCTAGAGGACTGGCACGCTGTACAATTATAACTGTATCATGTGTATTGGCCATAATGTAGAGGTATCTGTAAGCCAATCATTTGTAATTTTACCTAGCAGTGTAATAATAGGGTTTCAAGGCTGCTGTCATTGAAAGGGGCATTTTACTTTGGTTTTGGTGAACGTTTTTCCTTTTAGTTTAATGTTCACATGAGAACACCCAATGCATTCATTGATAGTTCTGATAGCATATGTATGAGAAAACAACAAACACTGGATGATCAAAAAATGATTATTTAAGCATAAAATAAATTGTGTTTAAAATCAGATTGTGTGTTCTTTTTAGACTTGATCTTTATATGCAGTATCTAGCACTGTTTTGATAGCTTGTTAATAGTTCACAAAACTGTGGTTCATTGCATTAGATTTCTCCTCCATGCTTAATTTTAAAAGAATGATTAAACTGTAATGTGAGAGCACATTAAGTGCACTGATATTGCAGTAAAAATAAAGGTGTGGGTTACTTCATTTATAGAGTAAGTGAAGTTCTTGTAGGATGCTGTGTTACATCCTCTAAAAATTGTAAAATTGTAATTGGAGGAGTCTTTAGAATGGTGAAACCATGTAATTTAACGGTTTTGTTTATTCTGTGTTATTCAAGCAAATTTATGATGTACAATTCTTACAGAGTGAAGCCATTTAAATGAAAAATTATAGCACTTGGGTCATTGGAAGATATTTGCTAACATTTTCTGAAAAAAGCTAGTAGCTTGCTTCTAAAATTGAATAAAAATATTAAACAGCAATGCTTTTGCAAACCTGGTTTCTATTTGTTTTGATTTCAAAGGTTTATCTATTTTTCTTTCAGCTTTTGAAAAAATAAACCACTTGCCTTCGAATATGAAATTGTGTATTACAATAAAATAGACTTCCTTGGGTGGTGTACTTCTTTTGATTTATTGTTAATGTGGTTTTATTACAATTACAGGAGTGTGGAGCTTACTTTAAAGATCATGCCAAAATATGGTTTCTGATCCCATCAGCACATTTTTTTTTTTTTTACTTTATCTTGAGTTGCATTATACAATGTAGCAGTGTGTTGTAGAACTTCACTCATGACATTGTAATTACTCCTATTTTTGTATTTGCCATAAGCTCCACAACAGTATAATCAAGTTGTATTACTTACTGGTCTGATGTATTAAAATCACAATTTTTTAAATAAAATGAAGTTACTAAATAAATATAAGAAATGAATCAAATTATGTTTGTGTTTCCCAACACTTCTAGCAAAGCTGATGTTTCAAGACACAGACTTCTAAGAATGGCCGTCCCTGGTGCTTTTTCAAAATGCCAATGAGCATGACACTTTGGTTTAAGTCTAATGAATGTCATTTAAAAAAGTCTTCATTTTCCATCGCTATTGATCCAGTTCAGCTTACTCTGATGTACTTATGTTCAGGCATATAGCTGAACTGAAGTCAGACACAGTATTTAATGGGGACATATGGTTCTCAACCCATTATGTGTCCAATGCATGGGTAACATAGGACATGTTTCAAAACTACAACTACCTCAGTTGTAATGCTTGGTTTATTTTATTTAAAAATGTAAACTGTTGTTTCCCTTTCATATTAATGATTGTAAAAAGCATGTGTCAATTGTTTAGAGACTTAATATGGAATATAACAACGGCTAAATCAGAGATTTCAGGTACCTGAATGGCCACTTTGTCTCAAGGTTTAAGGACTGTTAAAGCACTTCAGCGATTAAGTTATTGCTTAAAGAGGCCATACACAATACCTAGTCCGGCATGCAACGAAATGCAAGTCTGCAGACACTGCGGGCCTCCAGAATTTGCGTTAATTTCCTAAATACAAACAGTACAGTGGAGTCACTGAACTTGGTATTTCAGGCATATTTCTTGATAGTCATATTGTTAAAACATACAAATCACTTATAAATTAGCCTTCATAATGTTCAACCATTCTTTTACCTTACGCACATGCTGATTTGCTATGTTCACAATGGAGCAACATTTTTTTTTATTTAATTTGTATTTAAAATTTGTTGTACTTTTCTGGAATTCCGCATCATATCTACAATTCAGAATAAGCAAGACGAATACAACATAAAGAGGTGCGACCGAAGCAGTCGGAACATGATTACGTATATTCAATCTGATATGAGATGTATGCATGTTTATCAAATCCGTAGTATATCTTTCCTCTTTGACTCTTTCTAAAACATTTCAAGCGCTGACTTTTTCACATTCTTGTATACAGGTCTGTGCTGTGGTTCATCCTGCATTCCGCTCTAGCAGGGATGTAATCCATCATTCCTGACCTACGAATCTCGTTTGCCCTTTTTGTCACACGGTGGCGCTGCTTCTTTTAGGAGTGTCCTTTCAATGATTAGCAAGAGGGGTCGCTCCGTGTGGCATTCCACGTTTCTCCCACCACTCAGCCCAAACCATCGCTAGCCCTCACAAGTGTTGGATGATGGCGGACAGTGCAAGCGAAAGTGATACAGATGGAGCGGGGAGCACCACTGCCGCCCCGCAGTCATCTGCCTCTTCTTCAACCTCAAGCAAACCAGGCATAGTCATTTCCCCTTTCCGACTGGAGGAATTAACGAACCGACTTGCCTCGCTGCAGCAAGAGAACAAAGTGCTGAAAATCGAGCTTGAAACGTTCAAACTGAAGTGCAAAGCGCTGCAGGAGGAGAACCGGGATCTGCGTAAAGCTAGCGTCACCATTGTGAGTAGCTTGCTAACTACTTAATGTCAGCATTGATAGGCTGTGTCATGTCTGTTCAGAACACCCTTGCTCAACTAATTTATTGATGACATTGATACTTAAGTAACCCTGCAACCTGTCACCAACTAGTTGTCTTTCTTACCAGCTGACAAAGCGAAATATGGCTATCTAAATTAAAATAGCTAACGTTAGCTACTGTGCTAGCTTGTCAACGTTATCATGTCAGCTACATATCGGTAATCATAGCCATAGCTAGTTAACATTAGGTCATTTTTTCTTACTTTAAACTGAGCAGTCAAAATCATAATTACTGTTGATCACCAACTTATGAGGTAGATATTGTAGTATATTTACTACTTTGACGGCATTCATACTATAAAAGCTGTAGGTATATCTTGCAAGGTAGCCAGATAGGCCCTGTCCATGCAAAGCATGTTAGCATCTTGCTAACTATTACCTGCCAGTTCGGTGAAGCATGGTGTTCTAAACTCCTATTGAACAAATGTTAATAGCCAGCGCGGTACCCACCTAGTACGCCTTGTACAATAACTGACTAGCGTTTACGTTTTATTAGATCAGATTTTTCTAAATCTGTCAGCCTTTGTGAGTTAGCGATAGCTAAGATAGCGATAGCTATCTTACTGTCCATAGTTGCAATGAATTCAACGTTAACGTGTGTATTGGTGCTACACAGCTAGCCCGCATTGACTAGCTAACGTATAACAATATGGTTATGCACTGAGGCAAGTTATGATTTCATGAGTATTTACTGTAGAAAAAAACTTTCTCCCAATGCGACGTTACTCATGAATGATTGATCTGTTGACGACAGTTAATGATCTGCATCGGCCTTTCTAGATATTACTGGGGGAACCTGCTTGTTAGCAGGCTAGCAACATGCCTTAGCTTGCAGTAGCGCTAACTTAGCCAGCTAAATAACAAGCTATTCAGTGTTCGACAGTTAACGTTAGCTCCAGTGCACGAGTTTGTACTTGTGTTGCACAATAGTGTTTTTGCAATGCACCTAATAAGATAACGCTTTCTGTTGCCAAATTCGTTAAGCGGTCTGTGGCTTAAGGAAATGTATGTATGTCTTGCTGGCAATGTGTGTTGTGAGCTTGCAGGCGTGTTTGGCTCATGTTGGAGGATGAAGAGGTTGCACTGTAAATGATCTTCCTGTCTGCTCAGGGACACTATTGTTCTGACGCAGACAATGACGCAGAAATGCCAGTAACTTTCCTTATGTCAAGCAAAGTAAACCTAAGACAATTTAAAAAATAATGATCAGCAGATTTTTCTTTTGCCTGTCCCACCTATGGGGATATTTTGCTGTTACCTGTGTTATTTGGTTTGTCATTTTGATCTTTCCCCATTATTCAGGTGAAATACTTAAATAAATCTGAGAAAGGCAACACTATGATGCATGTCAGCATCTTAGAAAATGCTGAATTATCTTAATTAAAACTTCTTTATATTGATCTTTATCAAGGGAGTTTGGTCTCTCCTCATTCATTCTGTTTGCCTGTGATGCAAAACCTGCATGGTCTTTTCCTCTCAGTCAGCTGATCGTAATTCAGCATTGCCAGACACTGCTGCTTTGTAGAGTAATTTTGCTGACTGAGGATGTGCCTGCTTAGTGTTTTTAGCACAATGAACAAGCAACCACGAGTGTAATATAGGCCAGTACAATATACCCAATATTTTAAAGGCACGTAAAAATGTTTAATACAACAATTATATTTATTTGTTATTTGAAATGTCTCCTCTACCTCTTTGTACTGAACCATCTTTTTTTTATTTTTTATTTTTTTTTTACCTCCACTGGAGTTGGTTTATTGGTGGCACGGTGTGAATTGTAATGGATGTTTTTCTTGAATATATATCTGACTGATTCTGATGTTAAACGTATTCCTCACAAGTTCAATTAGGATCATGGTGTCTTAAAAATTTTAGACAAAAGTGTTTGTGAATACATATTTGCACACAAATCTGATTCAAAAAGGTGTGAAATATGCTAGGCAGAGAATGTGTGTAAATGAGTTAACTGTAATAATCAAGTCTTTCCTTTGGTCAGTCAACTACCAAGTAACAAAAACCAACAGACCCTGTGGCTGTCCATGTTCAGGGTATAGGACCATTTAGCTAAAGTTTGGGAAGGTGTAGGGTAGTTCATCACCCTTCTTAAAGCTAAGCCTGAGGGACAATCTTCTTCTTCCTGAAAGGCAACACCCATATTTGTGTTATATGACTTCCCAACAGAGGTTAGCTGATTGCATGGAAAAGGCACACAGTTGTAGAGCTGGAGGGCCAACGTGCCTGCTGGTTGTTGTGGTCTTGTTTTAATCAGCAGTCTGTTTAGGTCTTGCAAACAAGGTGTGTGTGGGATTTTAATCCAATCAGTGACTTGAATGAAATGCAGAAATGCACCAAAATCCAGGAATTTCTCCAGCTGTCCATGGCTTGAGTGGTGCACCCTGGCTTACAATTGAACATGTGGTAAAGTGCATTACGTTGCTTTGTTTTCCATGCCCACCTTTTCTGAATTGCAACACAGTTGCATGATTAGTATGCAAGGACAAACAGACTGTGAGAGGTCTGTCGTCAGAAAATTCTGCATCATCTATAATGGTACAACCATTATTTCGGCATATTCTTTTGTTGTATGTGGCATGTTTTAACCTCATACCACTGAGAGTTCAGTTTTGAACTCAGCTACCTGTGATATCAGACCTATTCACAGAAATATGCACATAAAGTCTGCTAGCCTTAAAGCTGTAACACAGTCCAAGAGAAGGAACAGCTGTGAATTGAAGGCCAATCAAGTGCAATGGCACTCAGGCATTCTCACTTTGATTCGCAGCAAGCCAGGGCCGAACAAGAGGAGGAATTCATCAGCAACACGCTATTCAAGAAGATCCAGGCTCTGCAGAAAGAGAAGGAGACCCTCGCTGTCAATTATGAAAAGGAAGAGGAATTCCTTACCAATGAACTATCACGAAAACTTATGCAAGTAAGTGTCGCTGGGCAGATTTTAGGTAGGCCTGTACACGAGGAGGGCAAGGTAAGGCACTGGAGTGATGTGTTTGTGTTCTAGGTGGAGTTAGGATTTCTTGGGTTCTTTTGTTTTCTGTTCATCTGTCTGGCTGGTTGAGAGACCACTCTCAGGGAATAACAACTGCTGCCAAATATTGATATGCTCAGTTGATTATTAACTTGAAATTTGCCAAAGGTTTTTCTGCCCCTTGTTAAGAAAAGTATGTCTTGAGGTGTACATTTCAGCTACATTAAAACATCTTTTTCGTTTGAAAATTTTCTTGAACCTTTGTAACACATAAGGAATGTTTTTCATATTTGTTCATCATTCAGCCATGTGGTACTCAAATAGTGAGTGAGAAGATTATTAAAAACAAGCATAAAGCATAATTCATCCAGAAGTCTCCAGTTCTCTATTTATTGCATGTATATTTTTAAGACAATAACATTTTAAATCTGGCCATTCGACCGATATATGAATGTTCTAAATGCATACATGATGAATTTGTTTTGTGGTTTGATTAGGGTATTCTGTCATGTATAGATCTACTACATTTAGCCTAAACAACATATTTGAGCACTGTGGGAAAATAACATTTATTACAATATAAGCACTGTGTGTTTTTAAAAACAGGCATGTTTTCTCCCCGTTGGTGTATTTTATAATAAACATAGTCAGTACATGCCTGGAGGGTATGCAGTGAACACTGGTAGCTGCCTGGTGGGTGTAAGGTTATGTCCCAGTCAAGTGTCTACAGGGGAAGCATGACTGTTCAATGATCATGTGTTCTACTGTTGTTTCAAAACTTGGAGGTTAGTGGAAGGGTCCTGACACATAAAGGCCTTCACTGTTTTCAAGGATTAGAGTACCCTGTCCTCTGAGCTGATAGCCCTTATTACTTTCCCTGTAGGAAGGGTAGATTCCTGTAGACTTAGTCTAATCATAACATTCTTCCTCATAGTAATTAAAAACAAAATAGCCTCTACTTCAGGAGTCTCTGAACTAATCCTGGAAGGGCCAGTGTGGGAGCGGGAAGGCTCTTCACTTGCCCGGCACAATTAATCATCATGCTTAGCGGAGAGTTTGAGAAGTTTAATCAGGTGTTTTTGTGCTGGGCCTAGAATTAAAGCCTGCCATCCTGACCGGCCCCTGACAGATAACACTGGACATCTTTGGGCTAAATTATGTAATTTAGGGGTGGCCAGCTCTGGTCCATGTTGTTTTTTAATACCTATCAATTATTGAAGTTGGTTGTTCCACTAACTCAACTCTCCTGGTTTATTAAGATATACTTGGTTGCTGATTTTAAGATGAAAACGAAAACAGCACGTGTGGTGTTGGTCCGGGACCAGGGTTGGCCAAGTCATACCCTTGGCTGATATCTCTGAGCCGAGCCTGCTGTTATTTCATAAGTATCTGATTGGTTTATCTCCACAGTTACAGCATGAAAAAGCTGAGCTGGAGCAGCACTTGGAACAGGAGCAGGAGTTCCAGGTGAACAAACTGATGAAGAAGATAAAGAAGCTGGAGAACGACACCATCTCAAAGCAGCTCACTCTGGAGCAGGTAGGGTCACATGACCTCTGAGGATGTTGTGTTACATGACCTTAGGCTGCAGCTCACCCTGGAGCAGGTAGGGTCACATGACCCCAACCTGGCTGCTCACCTGGGAGTATGTAGTGTCACATGGCCTGAGTCTGGAAGCTCACCTAGGAGCAGGTAGGGTCACACATGTAGGCTGCATCCTATTACCTTAGCCTCATCTCCTCATTTTATTGCATAAAACATCAGCATTACACACATGGAGGAGACTAAGGGTAAGAGATAATAGGGTTTTGGATAATGTTCCATCATCAGGGAATGCATATATACATATATTATCTTATTTTTATTGTTTTCATATGGTAAATGTTATTGATATTGATCATTGACAGATGGTCTCTACTACTGTGTTTTTGTCTTACCAAAGAGCATATGAGTCTTGAAACCCGCTTAGACAAACAAATAGAATGAGGAGAGCTGAGTTGTGAGAGGAGCAAATGTGTCTTTGAAGCAAAGCATTGTGGGAATTGCAGGCATGTCTAAATTAGATCACTTCCACAATGAACGTATTGTTGTTCCAAAGGAGACAGACAAAATCTTTTCTGTCCTCATTCTGCTTAATAACTAGAACATTACCTGTCATGGGTGTCATCAGCCCCCTCTAAGTCATAGTTGGATGGCATGCATTCTTAAAGTATTCAAACACAGCCATAGGTTTTAGCAAATAGTGTTTCACTGGCTTCCTCCTAAGTGAAGTATAGGAATTGTCATTCCGAAGAGATTTATAATTAGACTTAGGAGCATATGATTTGGTTCAGTGCTGTCACTCATTATGCAGCATTATGTCAGGTGATGCCGGAGTTTTTGTAGTGTCCCATTTCCTCCTACTGCAGCGCTGTACTGCTTGTTTCTTCATCTTCTATTCTTGTCTCCTTTTGCAACTGCATGAGATGGCCATAGGAAATGAGGAAAGACTGTTGATGCTCAGCTTTTCTAATGGAAGAATGAAAGCCGAAAATGAGTGGAGTTGCCATTAGCTTTTCTTGACTCACTATTCTGACCTGCTTAAATTGTTCCGTTTTTCATTCTACAAATCATGAGTATTTAAACAGTCGGTATTTTTGTCTGAAGCATCTTTGAAGCAAGTATATACAAGGAAGTTTTGAATTGCAAAGACACATAAATATAAGTGGGATTTACAGATTGTAATTATGTGGTGCAGACCTTTGAATGACTACCATGACTGTAATTTTGTGTTAATATGTGTGTTTGATGTCTTTCTAGCTAAGGCGTGAGAAAATCGACCTTGAAAACACATTAGAGCAAGAACAAGAGGCTTTAGTGAATCGACTATGGAAGCGGATGGATAAACTGGAAGCCGAGAAAAGGTCAGTGTTCAGGAATACATAGATTACATGTGGGTGACATTTGTAAATATGTAAATTCATAAAGGTGACCTTGTTCAACAAATACTGTCATTGATTTTCTGATATGAAGACTCAGTATTTAAAAGTAACATATTATGAAGTATGAAGTGTAAAGATGCAGTGCTTCCTAAAAGTATAAATACAGTGTTAATTATGAGCACCTCCAAAATGATTGGCACCCTTGATAAAGACAAACAAAAAGGCATTACAGCCTAAATAGCACTGATGATGACCTATATTGTATTCACAAATATGTGGGCAGTTGTGTTCTTTTATTGTAATTGTTTTAAAGGAAGTTAAATGCTAATTATTAAAATCATTTTTGAAGACAACATAGGAAAAACGTTAATTTAAACTAAGGCTTTCAGCTATAAAATCAGGGTCAACAGTTTAAAAAAAAAAAAAAGAATACAATTATATGTAATGATTTCATAAAATTATTGAAATTTTAAAAAATTGGAGTTTTTATAACCTTATTTTGAATGTTAGAAACTTTTCAGTGTTTGAACAACATCCATTCCTGATGCAATCATCTCAGAGGTTGTGCTGTATTTCCATGAGGTCATTTTCTTTCTTTTTCCTCTAACTTATTGCCAAAGTAATGTGAGTTAACTTGTCAAAACGCAGAATTCTGCAGGAGAAGCTGGACCAGCCCCTGTCGGCTCCTCCGTCTCCTAGAGACATCTCCATGGAGATCGACTCCCCAGAGAACATGATGCGGCACATCCGCTTCCTGAAGAACGAGGTGGAGCGGCTGAAGAAGAACCTGAGAATCACGGAGCTGCAGCGTAAGTAGTGTCTCACCTCTGCGCACTCAGAGCTCCTCGGGCCCAGCCGTCTGGGAGGAGCGGTCGTAGCCACCGTGGTTGCAGCTCCAAGGCCGTGCCGGTCTGGGTAACGCTGACATTTCTCAGATTCTCAGTGGGCAGTTCGCAGAAGCGTGACACATTCGACACGTGCCTCCTCTAACTGCTCAACCCCTCCCTGTTTCTCATAGCTTATGTCTGAATCACCACCCTGTCCTTTAATGTGCCTTCAATGTGTTAATGTGATCACTCAGGGGATACTGCTTACAACCTGAATAGTCTGTCTTGTTTCTCTGTCTGCACTGCTGTAACCAGGCTTATTGCTGAGTGGAGGAACTCTGAGGCTATGTTTTAGTCTGGCTTGTGAGGCTGTGTATTGAGTGTAATCTCTGAACCCATGTGGTCAGATCTGACAACATTGGAGGAAGCTGAGCTATTGGGGTGCTGGAAGAATGGAGAGCGTCTCAACATGAGCAAACTGCTCAGGCAGCATTTCTATGATGAGTTCATTTTAAAAATTTGACGTTATCCACATTACTGTGGTAATGTCTTTGCTGCAGTGATTTGTCTTTCAGGTTTGCATTAAATTACATTACCTTGGCAGCCCTGGTTGCAGCAGTAATTAGGCTCCTGTAGGAAAAGTGAGCCTACAGCCACAGGTTCCTTCCACAGACACTTCTTTCTCACTCATAGTGGATTAGTTATGAAATTGGCTTTAGATGTCTGTTCCTGGATCTTAATCTGATATGCGTCCTGATTATGAGTCCAGGTGCCCTCTGATATTGACTTGAAGACTGGTAAATATGCTGGAGCAGGGAACTTTCAGGAAGGAATATCCGTTAATGAATCTCAAAGCCACATGAAGTACAGTTTAAAAATTGAATCAAGAAAAGTAATGTAATCGGAGAGAAATAGAAATAACTATGATTTACTGACAAAAATGTATTGGCACCTTCAACATTTCACTTTTTCTTTTCTGGCAGTTGATTGCAGAGGATTTGAATCTGATTGCTGGATGATCACAGCGCTCGCTGTGGTGCTATGGGGTTTTAGCAAGTGCTTATGATAAAATTAGTGTTGAGCCAGGTTGTTTTATGTCTGTGGATATATATCACCTGGCTATAAATGTGCTGTGTTTGATGATAAACCCACCCATATCACAGGGAGGAGCCCTCTTTGTCTTTCTCCAATAACAATTTAGTATGACAAATCACAATCCCTTAGTTGGGGGGATTGTGCATTAAACTTTTAGTGCTGGCACAAAGACCAGCAAGATGTGTTTTCAAACTGAAGTGATTGTTTTAAAGGGCAGGTGGAATGAACACAGCAAACCTGTGATTAAATGGAGCAATCAAAGAGCTGCTCAGAGATTTCTGTGTTCCCCATCTTGAGTGTAGTTTATGGCTACACTAGAATATTCAGATGGAATATTTAGAATAGAATATGACTAGTTGGTTCCCAGTGGTTAATTTGGATAAATTTGACCATGATCAAATTAGACACTCATTCAGTCGTGTTTTAGCTTGCTGTTTTCAGTTGTGAATCTTGTGCATTATTTTATTAAGGAATCTGTTGACATTTAGTAGGAAAATGCATGTTTTGTTGTTATAGGTTTAGATTTAAAGCAAAGTTTAACTGAAGGTCCTCATTGATCCTTATCTGTTATTTAAGGCCCTTTCCCAAAACATATTCATTGATTCACCTCAGTGTTCCTGTCTGTACATCACTGCTTTGGAATTCATATTTTGATTAATATGCTGTAAATATCTAGAGTCCCAAACCTTTCTGTGTGTTTAAAACAAGTTTTAACCAAGTAATTATTTGAGTTGTAATAGTCCTGTGTTTTGGGAGTTTTTCTAGCACTCAGTTATATAGCCACTAGAGGGCAGTGGTACCACAAGCACCATTCAGAAACATCCCAGAGGCAGCTGCATGTGATAGACTTGTGGCTTATCAAATGTTGAGTTTGGTTTTGCCACTAAGCAGTGGCCCCTTATTGCAAAGGCCTTTTTTAAAAGGAGGGAACATTTTCATCTCTTACTGACGTATTGGTCTAAAAATGCACTTCTGCAAAGTTGCACCACAGTCACACCACAACTTTGATAAATCGTTTTATCATACATTTTAATGTATGATAAATGTACCCAGCTCTGCACAACAGTGTTCAGATTAGATTAGGTAATAAGTTGCCCATTTTATTGTTTCCGAGCTGCTTCGTTCCCAAGAATGCTGACGTGGTACATACACAAGTACACTTGGAGCACAAATAACGCATAGATAGATACAGTCACTCGTAACATTACCTGCCTTTTACGCCTTCATGCCAAGCCTCCTTATTGCACCTTACCCTTGTGAAATCGGCCCAGAACATGGGGGGTGACCACGGCTGTATGGAGCCTGTAGCTCCGAGGGTGAATGCTCAATTTCCATTTGGGGCAGTGTCGTTTCTACCTCTGAGCAAGTTGCTTAGCCTGAATCGCTAAAGTAAATATTTGGATCTGTAGATATATTGTATTGGAAAACTGTGTGAGTTGTTCTGGTTGAGGGACTGCAAGCATCTGCATGTAAATGTGACGATGGCGCCGTGACAGCGTTACCCACTGCGCAGTATGGTCTCATTGCAGACACGGAGAAGCGGGCGCAGTATATAGAGGAGGAGCGGCACATGAGGGAGGAGAACATTCGGCTGCAGAGGAAGCTGCAGAGGGAGATGGAGCGCAGAGAGGCCCTGTGCCGGCAGCTGAGTGAGAGCGAGTCCAGCCTGGAGATGGATGATGAGAGGTAGAGCCTGCAGGCCCACTAACTAATACTCTGAAACCCCACACTCACAGCCTCATAACTCTGACTCTGAGCCTTAGTGTAACTGTCACAGTGGAACTGACACACTGAAACCCCACACTCACAGCCTCATAACTCTGAGCCTTAGTGTAACTGTCACAGTGGAACTGACACACTGAAACCCCACACTCACAGCCTCATAACTCTGACTCTGAGCCTTAGTGTAACTGTCACAGTGGAACTGACACACTGAAACCCCACACTCACAGCCTCATAACTCTGACTCTGAGCCTTAGTGTAACTGTCACAGTGGAACTGACACACTGAAACCCCACACTCACAGCCTCATAACTCTGACTCTGAGCCTTAGTGTAACTGTCACAGTGGAACTGACACACTGAAACCCCACACTCACAGCCTCATAACTCTGAGCCTTAGTGTAACTGTCACAGTGGAACTGACACACTGAAACCCCACACTCACAGCCTCATAACTCTGACTCTGAGCCTTAGTGTAACTGTCACAGTGGAACTGACACACTGAAACCCCACACTCACAGCCTCATAACACTGACTCTGAGCCTTAGTGTGCTCACACACTGGAACTAGCACACTGAAACCCCACACCCACAGCCTCATAACACTGACTCTGAGCCTTAGTGTGCTCACACACTGGAACAAACACACTGAAACCCACCAGCTCACAGTACTGGCACACTATCACTGTCCTAGCAGTTTGTAGTATTGGCATGCTCCAACTTTGCATTTAGCAGTTTATATGACTGACATACCATAACTAATGCACTAGCTCAGCACCCAGCACCTTACAGTACTTTTCAGTCAACTTTTCAGTCAACCAGTCATAGCATGCCTTACTGGTGCTTTTAAAAATAAAAAAAAACACAACCCTCACAACTCAAATGCAGCCAGTGTGCACACTTTCAATTTGGCCCCCTTAATTTGTTTAGACATGTGACCCGTTATGTGGCCTTTGGCACAGAAAGCGTGCATCTGCCTTAACTCTGCACCCACAGAGAAGCACCCACAGTTATCATTGCAGCAGTACTAACAAATTGTACCTCAGCAGTAAGTATATGACTTTGAGCACTATAAGGAGGAACTGACTGGTTTAATATCTGCAGTCAACTACAGTGTGCTCACTTGTGCAGTTATCAGCTCGAGGGGCACAAGAAACTGGACAAGAAGAGGGTTTTAACTGGGAAGGTTCCAATCTTATCCAAGCTGGGCTGGTGTGGGTGCAGGCTTTTGTTCTAGCCCAGGACTGAAACACTTGATTCAGCTAACTGTGATCTTTAAACAAGGCGTTGATTTGTTGAGCCAGGTTTTTTACTGTGCAAGTCAAAGTGTAAGTTTTGCAAGTCACCCTGGATAAGGGAGTGTACTAAGTGGTTAAATGTAAAAGGTGCCTTAGTGCTGGTCTGGGAAGAAAGCTTGCTCCCACGTTCAGATAAGATTGGACACCCCTTTATGAAACATTTAGAGAATTTGACAGAGCACTTGTCAAGCTTTTCAGAACTGCAGAGTAATGAGCGGCTCAACTGTGGCTAAAATAGTGACTGAAGCTCGAAGCATCTGCTGGCAGAGCAGTGTGTTCATAAATTGATATTGGTTAGATCTGTCGGTCAGCGAGGCATTTTAATGGAATTTATAATGTTGTTATGGCCAGCATCAACTGTAGGCTTCTCAAAGAAGCAGATAGAGACTCAAGACCTTTAGCCTACAGCCTGTGCATTCACTAGCATGAGCTAGTGATGAATGAACTGTGAACCGAGCGTGCAAGTGAGCTAACTTTTTGTCACGCAGGTACTTTAATGAGATGTCGGCCCAAGGACTCCGGCCTCGCACTGTATCCAGCCCCATACCCTACACACCGTCGCCCAGCTCCAGCAGGCCAATATCGCCCGGTGTGTATGACCACCATAACAACTGCACTGTGGTTTGGGGTATTTTAAAGCAGGGGTGTCTAATCTTATCCTGGAAGGGTTGGATTTGGGCGCAGGCTTTTGTTCCAGTCCAGCACAAAAACACCTGATTCAACCATTAAAATCATTATGATGTTCTAACAGAAAGGATTGTGACTGTTTGGATCAGATGTTTCAGTGCTGCGCTGAACAAAGGCCAGCACTCACATCAGCCTGTACTGGCTGAAAGTGGTCACCCCAGATTAAAGAGTTGTGCACCACAAGGTGTGCCTGCAAATGGAGACAGAGGATTGGCTGAGCAGCATTTTTGATATGTGGAGGCAGATTCTTATGAATTAATAATTATCTGCAAGCACATTTGTCTCACTTAGCGGCAGGTTAATGTTGTATGAGTTTTAGGATAATTGCCGTTGCAGCATTATTAATGTTTTTTTGACTTGTTTCAATCTGTGCATGAGGTGAACTGCAGCCTGTGGGAGCGACAGATCGCTGTGCTGTTGAAATGATGTGTAATAAGGAGGGGCCTTAGGGTGACACAGTGCAGTAGAGGCACATGTACATGCTGCAGCTGACAGCCCTGCTGCTGCCTATTCAGGTCCCATCCACACCTGCCTCAGCTACAGCCACAATCCACACTGACGAGACCGCTGATTGTTGTGTTGCCTTATGTACAGTTTATTGAAACGCAGTGTTTTTCATCAGTAATGACTTTTCAGTTGCGTTTCATGTTGGATCCTGACATTATGTAGTCATTTGCTCACTTTTGCATGCTGACAATAGCATGTGTAACTGTACCAGAAAATACATTTGTTAAATGACCTTAGACTCAAAGGATGGGTTTCGCTGTCAGTTTGTCAGGGTCCCTACTTGTATGCAGTGCTCATGCTTGCAACCTCCATTTTGAAATAATATCTGTGAGTGTTTTCCCCTGTCAAGTCAAGAGAGCTTTTAAATGGAGAAGTTTATCAGACTGACAGCCTGCCTACTTCTCTAGAATGACCTTTCATAACTTGTGGATGGAACAGCGACACTGCCCACAGCCTACATTTTTTCTGGAATCCAGGGTATGGTCATGTGATGCTCAGTGTCATGTGACCACATACTGAAGAGGAACCCTGGCATTCACTAGACTCACTAAAATGACTGCACTATGCATAATTCTAATGTAGCTTTGTAACATTACTGCCAGAGGTCAAATGACAGAATTTTAGGTCACTGTGGCTGTATGCTTGTGCCAAATATCCTCATCCCTTTGTGGTGGGAATGACTACACAAATGTTTAAAATTGTGCTTATTACAGACCCACTCCAGCTAAATGTACTTCCTGATTGTGCTCTAAGAAATACTGATGAAACTGACCAGTAAGGGTCTGTATGTGGGGAGTTAGTTTGAAAAGCAGCCATCCCCCATTTGCTTAGTAACTTACAAACATTTATGAAAGAATACACAGCACAGCACATGGGGGCTTTTGCATTTAATTTTCATTTAATTTTGCATACAAAATACTCCTATTTTACAAACAAGCCCAATTTCCGTTTTCAAACTACAGGACACGGTCCAAAGCTGTAAACTGTCAGGGTGAGTCAGGTAGGCTCTCAAACGCAGTTGTGAGGATCAGAGTAATCCAGCAGCAGGCTGTGGCTCTGATCCATGAGTGTGCAGCAGAGGAGGTTAGTTTAGAGGAGGAGTGCTGTTTTCTTACCCTTTGTGATTACATTTTCAAACATGACCTTGGCAGCGTGGAGAGAACGGTTCTTCTCCTTCATATCCTATGAGCTACAGACTACTCCGCTTTCAGAATCTTACCTGGTAAAATTGGGTTTAATTATGTTATGGACACTCATGCCCCAGCTTCAGGAGAGGGATCTTATAAACAGGATGTTTGGGGCCAACTTGGCCCAGTGGCGTGCCAGAGGAGCTACATCCAATTGTTCCCCTTAGCAACGGGCAACAAGTGGCGATCTAAAAGACAAAATGGCACTGAGACACACTTAACTAGCTTGACCCGTATCCCTGTTGAGGCTGAGCCAATTGTTGCCTCACCAACGCAGACCTCTGTCCGCAATTTTTAATGGTGTAGCTGAGACTTGAGCACCCAGTTGCAGGGCTCACGCTTGCCTCCCAAAGGAGCATGTTGCTGCATGTAGCCACCCGGAGGACCTCTGGCTGTACTCTGAATCCCCAGGTGCAGTCTGTCTGACACAGCCTGCAGTTTAAAGGTTGAAATGACATCATGGGAATGTGTATGTTTGTGGAAATGAAAGATAAAGTGAGAGGACATAATTGGCAAGGAGAGAAAGCTGCTTCTGTGTGTAAAAAGTAACCAGACTGTATTGTTCTGGGTAAAAATTATTTTTTTTACATTGCCGATGCTTTACTTTGATAGGTTTGTCACATTGATTTTTTTTTTGTTGCACTCCCAGAACTTTTCCTCTGCATTGAATCATTAATTGTACACTCAACCCAATTTTTGAGTTTGACCAGTCAGTCACAAAGAGGTTCATCAATAATTGGATTACTAATGATTACTAATAATCTCAAAAATATGCAGCAATGAGTGTGTAAGTCGTGTGTTACATTTATGGTTTGTTTGCCCTTCTTTCCAGGTCTGTCCTACGCAAGCCACACAGTGGGGTTCACTCCTCCTGCCACGCTGACCAGAGCGGGCATGTCTTACTACAACACGCCAGGGCTGCACGTGCACGTGGGAGCCCCCCATGGCATCGCCGTGAGTTCACCCCCTCAGCCATGCATGCATCTGTCTGTCTGTCTCTTTGTTTGTCAGTTTGTTTGTCTGTCTGATTGATAGAAAAAATCCATCCAGGGACAAGCATTGAGATTAGCATGCTGTGCATGCTATGAAAGTGGTGCTGGATAGTGATTGGTTAAGATGATAAATGGCCCTTAATCAGCTCCCCATCAGCCTGTTGCCAGTAGCAACTGTAAACACTCCGATTGTCAGGAATCCCCACTCTAAAACTAACACTAACACAGGGTGATGCCGTGCACTAAACGACTATGATATCACAGCATGAGTCAGAAATAAATAATAAAAATAATAGAAATAAAATAAAGAAGTAAAATACTTTCTTAATGTTTATTATTGAAATTTGGTCTGAGGGCTTTCTCCAGAATTGAGAAGTCCCAGACTAAAACTATGACCATAAACGCGGAGATACATTTTGTGTTGGAGTGTCCTTTTTTTTTTCTGGGATTACTGAATTAGTGGTGGTACTCCCTACTCAGGCAGTGTAGGCAAAAGCAGGGTGGAGGGAGTGTTAACATTGTTTTTGAAAGAAAGTTTCTCACAGCATGGTTCTCACAATCTCCAGTCTTATCAGAGAGAAGCCAGAGTTGGTCCAGACGTTTGTTTTATCCCAGCACTACAAACGCCCGTTTCCACTAATGCAAGTCTTGCTTGAAGATCATGATTGGTTGAATCGGTTTGCGTTGTTGGTGCTGGCATAGGAGCCCTCTGCCCTTCCTTATTTATAAAGATTACAAACCACTGTTCCAAGGGGAATTTAGTTACAGTTTGCTTCTCCATTACTTCAGTCCTATTACCTGCTAACCCCAGGAAGTTGGTCTGATGGCCTAAATTGTTTGTCAGCTGAAAGGAAACTACAAAAACCTGCAAGCACTGCAGCCAAGCTGGATTTTAATACCTCCCCATTTACATTAAATTACAGTGAGAATCCATGAACAGTCTCCTGACTGACACTGCCTCAACTCCAAGGTCATTTTAGAAGAACCCAGGAGAAGTACCTCCCTTTCCCATGTATAAGTAAATGAAAGTGGCTTAAGAGAGAGCCATATCCCACAGGGAGCTTTCTGTGTGTGTCGAAGCAGCGCAGAATAAAGCTGTTCTTCTGGACGTGTTCTTTCCCTTGGTACATTTCACCAGCTTCAGAGCATCATCAGATGTAGTGAGAGAGTTAAATCATCAAGCATTCCACCATATTATTTCCTCTGGATTTCACGTTGCCAAAGGTCAGTTTACTGGAACATAGGCCTTTAATACATTCCATGGTGGCTATTTAATTAAAAAGGGAGTGGTTTAGTTTGGCCCAACTTCTGAAAAACGCTTGCTGTAAATACTGTGCTGGATACTGATGCATATTTTATTTCTGAAAAGCAAATGACGTCTATTCAGAATGTAATTAGTGATCTGTCATAAGTAATCTTTCAGCAGGGTTTTTTTTTTTTTAATATTCATTAATAAGATTTGGTGAAATTTGCTTATTCTCATCTTTTTAAGCTGAGCAGCTTAATCATAACGTTATTCGGATGACTGCAGCTGTAAAGACTGAAACAACTGCTTTTCTTCTCTTTTCCTTTGCCCTTTCCACAGAGGCCCTCTCCAAGAAGAAGCAACAGCCCTGATAAATTTAAACGTCCAACGCCTCCGCCCTCCCCCAACACGCAGTCTGGGGCGCAACCGCCACCCCCTCCACCCCCACCTGTTCAGCCGATGGTCCTGTCCACTTCCTCTCAATCGTCACCTTCCCAGAATCCACCTCACCCCACCACACAGCCATAGTGCATGTGTCCAGCTGCAGCGTCAAAAGCAGTGGATTCAACAGGGCAAGTTACCGAAAGCCTAAAGCCCGGTTCAGATCCAAACTGCCACAGCAGACGAGAGCAGAATGGCGAGTTTTCAAAACAAAATAAATAAATAAATTTTACGATGTAACTGAGTTACAGAACACACAATCCTCACCAAAATGTCAGTTGACAAATTAAGTGAACTGTTCCCATAATGCCGAGTTATGGGTCAGCTGAGCAGATCAGATGATTATTTGAACTCTGGTCATTGAGCACATCCAATCTCAGAGACTACAGTAAACTTTCAGCCAACGGTTCTAAAACTCGGTAGTTTGCACTGAACACATTTTTCTTCTGAAAACATCCTTAAAACAAGTCTTGTCAGTTGATGGCTTTTTTAAAAATCTGAACTGGCCTTAAGGCTTCCATCGACCTTGTCTTGAGTCAACTTTCCCCGCACTGAGCTTCTGTAGGCTTAACTGTTAACCGTGTTGTAGATGTTTGTTTAGAATGCAGCCAGTGTTCAACGCCATTTACCCATCAGTGCTTAATGGAACTGTGCGTGTTGAATCTGTTCTTTTCTTTTTTTTTTATTTAATTTTTTTCTTTTCTTGGTTTGAACCATTTGCCACCAAAACAAAAAAAATGATATTATATAGAGATTTGTATGTTAAAGAAATTATAATGTTTAATGATATAAGGCTTGTTTTTGGAAAGGCTGTGAGGTTTTTTGGTTTGGGGAAAAAAAGGGAACCTGGTTCTTCCTTTTCCAGTATGGTGCGAATGGTAACAGGACGTGTGCATGGACCACATGTGGATCTCTTGGGCACCAGTCACCTGGCAGTACGTGTCAAATGCACAAAATCAGATGAATGCTGGCGCAGAAACCACAGAGAACAACCAATGCCAATTCGAACAATTCAGATGCGTTACCTCTCCTCTCCAAGCTTGGTCTTAACTGGCCTACATTTTCATTACGACCTTTTCCTGTTTAAAAATGCTCTGATCTCATTATGGACTTAGCCCTCAATTGAAAGGTACTTTTGAGCATAAGGAAATGTATTTAGTTAAATCTAGGGAGAGCGGATTATTTTGACAATTAATTTCAGCATGTGAAAATTGCGTATAGTAAATCTTTAGGTTTCAGTATTCAGAGGAGCAAACGGTTAGCGAGCTCTTAAAGGCTTTATATAGTTACAATGTAATTACTGCTTCCGGAGATAAAAGCTTGTGCTGTTGGTTCAGGAACTGGTTGGTGGAAACATGGCAGTACTCCAGTGATTTTTGTTTCCTTGCGAGTGACTTTAACTGTGGGGGAAATGCCTCATCTGTCCTGCACAGGCTTGACTCTGAAAAGTTTCAGCGGCTCAGTGCTGCACGGCGGGGCCCTGTTTGAATTTTGTCATTTCCACTTACCTGCATATGAGATAATTATGTGACTCTGGGGCGGCTGAGGCCTTCCTCATCTCTTTAACCAGGGGTGAGGCTTTTGATTATCCGCTGGCGGCGTTTTCCACACTGTCTGACAGCATTTGTCTACAGGGAACTTTGACAGATCTGCTATAGTAGAAAATAGAATTTAAACTGCATCCAAACACTTAGATTAAGTTTAAAAAAGGCAAAGGTTGGTTTTGATTGAATTGAGTATTTGTGTAAAAAAAATAAATAAATACATAAAAATAAAAGGTTTTCAGGTTTCATAGCTTTGAGCTGTACTCTTAGTATGTGGCTCTCATTGAATTTCACAATAAGGAGTTTCCAGTGTCTCTTATTGCAACCACTGTGAATTTACGAAATATGTAATGAAAACACGCAAGAATATTCAAAGGTAAGATCAAATACCGCTTCAAGTATGTATGCCCCTTGCAATAATGGCACTAGAGAACATACCAGTTTGGCATTAGAGAAAATATATATTTTAAGCTTTGTTAAACTTAAGTCATTTTAAAATATTTGAATTCTAAAATGTAGTGAGTAGGCTACCTGTTTGTTAATTAGCAGTCTGAAATCTTGTCTCCCATGTTGGTTCTTGCCAGCTGAGCAGTGTGCACTATTGAGACTATCAGCCGGCAACTTAATTTGCATAGTCTCTGTAGCTGGGGGGGGGGAAAATTCAACAGGAAGACTTTAAGCACTTATGTTTTTCTTAAAAAAAAAAAAAAAAAAAAGATTTCAGGTGGGGGGAGGGGGGACAAAAGAATCAACCAGCTTTGCCGACATTGAATACAAATCTTGAATATGGGTGTGGTATGTGCAGATATTTAACCTTGTCGCTGTATGTTCTTCTCAGAAATAAGTTTGTTTCCATCAGTGGGTGCAACATGCAACTGTGTAATATTGAGGCTCAAACACACAACCTGTACTTACGTTACCGTTTTCTGCCATGATGATTTTGGTTCATTTGTGCAACCTAAGGTGAAATATTTGAGAGAATGTCACTAAAATGATACGTTGTTTTGTGCAGAATGTGTTTTAGTTGTATTTGTGTTCCCAAAGTACACCAAGAGCACCTGTCACTCCAGGTTTTTTTTATTATTTTTTTTTTTTTTAAGATGGGCATATTTTGTACTTTATTTCTTGTGTGGATTTAAGTTCTATGTATGCACAATTTCAGAAGAAATCTTTTTTTCATTTACCTAGCACAGGGACAATCTGTGGTGTTGACATACATTTCAGCATTTTACCAAGCCCATTCTTGAGAAATGTTATTGGTGTTTGATTTTGGAGGTGTTAATGCTTCTATATTTTACAGACTGTTGACAAATGAATGTAAAGTTCGCTCATGTTTTACTGCTATCATTAATAGATGGATCACCTTCAAGCCTTAACTCACTGTGGTATGGCTAAATGTAAGCATATTCTAACTTCCCCCACCCCCACATTGACTAATTAAAGCCTTAATACGTGTTCAGAGTAGACTTTGGGTGCAAAGGCTACAGGTAATTTCCTTTTCTCAAAATGGTATAGAAATGGGATTTGGGGTGAAACTGTCCCGCTCTGAGCAGAGAAAGTGGCCTACAGGATTACCCTCTTGTATTTACTTAATTAAAAGCCTCTCATCGCAGTGTTACTCAGTTCTCATGGTAACTATACTGTTTTGGTACTACCGTGTCACCACCTTTCTTTCTCTCTGGACAAATATTTGACAAGTTAAGACTAGGGAAGAAATGTGGCAAGGTTGACATTCTATTGTTTATTTTAGCAATATAATGGGTTAGACAAAGTCCTTGAAATATTGTGCCAACACCCACTTTTTCATGCATGAATGTTACACCAGCACTAAATATGGCATTCTGCTAGCACTTTTCTTTCAAGGTATGAGTTTTTTTTTCCTATTTTTTTTTTTTTTTTTTTTTTTAAGTTGTCAGTTAACTGACCTCTGTATTACCCTGGGATGAACTAAAGTAACAGTATGTAAGGTTAATTTAAATCATATTCGAAGTACACAAAGGAATCTAATAAAATATTTGATGGGAACTGTAACGTATGTCCCTAAGTTGTGGTTTATTTGCTCTTGCTTGCTTGCGAGCATGCAAGTTCGCACACGTGGGCATGTCTGCATGCATATATATTGTGTACTGTGTAGGAATT
Source organism: Albula glossodonta (assembly GCA_019788955.1). Taxonomy (NCBI): domain Eukaryota; kingdom Metazoa; phylum Chordata; class Actinopteri; order Albuliformes; family Albulidae; genus Albula; species Albula glossodonta. The sequence continues at coordinate 1,443,595 of JAFBMS010000032.1, forward strand.
GTAAAACATGAAAATCATAGTGGGCGTTTTAAAGCTGTATTTGGCCAAATGCTATGTAGTTCAGAAAAGCAATTTGTTTACTTTCCATTAACACCAAATGCAGTACGATGGCATATTTATGTTAGAATCCTGGCCATAAAGCTCAGTGTATTTCAATACATATTTGAAGGAGGAATTGCAGGCTTGATTTTTTTTTCCAACTGTTAACTACTTTCATGCAATGGTTTGTAAATTACTTAAACATGTTCCTTAACTCTAGCTATGCTGTAAGCTGCTTTCAATCTAACTTCAGAACCTTTTCATTAGGAACAGCTTCTGTAATTTAGGTGGGGAATGTTTTCAGGCAGGAGTCGAGCTGGTTTGATCTGGTCCAATCCGGCTGGTGAATGAACTGTTCTCAGATCATTAAGGTTGATAAGCCCCAGCAACGCAGGAACACGTGTAGGAAACAGGATATGAACGTGAGCCTGCAGCCGAGCCATGGATGGGATGTGGAGGGAAATTTCCTGGCATGTTGAAAGTGGTTTGTTTGAGGGCTTTTGATGCTTGTCATGACACAAATTTAAACCATTTTAAACGTTAAGTGACAGTGCAAAAGTTCCTACCCCATACTCTCTCACCTTTGTACATTGGTTTGTTTGGAATGGTATTATGAGGGAATATTATTTTTTCATTATGCAGCATATTTCCACAGCCAAAGTAATTTGAACTAATCCAAGCAAGAATTCAGATTGCATGAATCAAAGGCAAGCTGTGAGGCGTTTGTATTTTCATCCAGGGACTAAGACTCCAAGGGGTGGCAAAATACAGGTATTTATCATCTTGCTGGGGGGGCTCCCTTATATCTACAGAAATGTGTGATTTTTTTTCTTTCTTCCCACACATTTTATTGGACCAAACAACTGGTAACTCAGTTACAAGTTGCTGAGATAAGAGAAAACGGTGCTCTGTGAAGATTGAGGTTACTTCCACAGCATGGTCGCTTCAGCAGTGGAAAAGTCTCGTCTCTCTTACACGTCGGAAAAAGTTCTTTGCTGACACATCATCTCCAGCTCCTCCACCTCATGGAAACACCAATCAGGAGACATGGACGTGGTTTATGTTGCTGTGGTAACCATACCCCATAATGCCCTTCACCGAGCATTGAAAAGGGAGGATCTGTAGACTTGGGCGTTGTTGGGGAACACATTGTTCTAATTTTCATGTCTTGAACTTGTGTTCTTAGATGTTTCATCTATATGTTGTGAATTTTAGGATACTGAGACCACAAAGAAATGTGGTCTTCATTCCATTGGAATCACACATTAGACTAAACTTGCTTAATTTTGTGTGGATCTACAAATGTTTCCCCAATGTATGTGCAGTGATCACAAAACTAAAGCTGGTTCTAAAATGTAAATCTTTTAATATCTCTGAACGTAAGGGTAGCCCACCCTGGTTCTGGAGGCCCAACAGTGTCTGCTGGGTTTTGTTTAAAACGTACAATTAACAACCAGTTCAGGCCCAAGAAACCAGGCAAAGTGAGTGAACTGTATTCAGTTGCTTTAATTCATACATTTCAATGTGACAACAAATCCAGCAGACCCTGCAGCCCACCAGAACCAAAGTTGGCCATGGTGAGTTCCATCTTGACAGTTCATTTGCATTTGTATACCTATACCCAGAGCAACGAGAGGCATCACCTGTGCAGGTAATTTCTCAGCATGTACAGTGGACTTTGGTTACATGATTATATCAAATGTTTTAACCCTTTAGACATTAATGAATTCTGGAGATTAGATTTACAAATTAATTATATGACTGTAGATTACTTAACATTTTAAACAAAACATTTTTGTCAATATTCAGGACAAAACCCTATCTGTCATGTGACTTCATTGAAGTCAGCGATTGGTTGAAAATTCCCAGGGATATGCAATTGTTTTTTGAAATTGTGCCAGTATCTAAAGACAAAAGTGTTTTAAATGTTTATTTAACCCAGTTAGTTAAACACGGTCCTCTTCTTTCACTTTACCAGAGATGTATTCTCTATATCGAATTCATGCTGTACCCTTTGCAATAACATCGTTCCCTGGTTGTGCACAGTTTTTGTCCTCCCTCAAAGTTCTGCAACAGGAATGTCTAAACTACACCTTGTGTGGAGCTCCAAGAGAAGTGAAGGGGGGCTACTGTGGTACCTGTGGTAAGCATAGTGTAATCATCAAGGACTGTCAGACCCATTTCTGCTACAGACATCAATTTCAACATTACTGCTGTTAGTCTTGGGTCCACCTGGTAATGGGCAGTGCTTTAAATGCAATGTTTGGGCTAAAACAGCTTTGGTGACCAGTTCATTCAAAAGCCCTGGCTTTTTTCCTTAATTAATCATAGTTTACATTATATTGCCTCTTGCGTCGCTCCTTTTACCTTTTGTTTCAACCTCCCAGAAGTGAAGTCATGGTGTTGCAGTTTACCCACACCCCCTGGAGTCTGCGGTCACCCACAATCCCGTCAGCGAGTGTTGGCGTTACATGCAGTTTACTTCCACTGAGACTGTCGGTCACAACTGTGATTGACATCATCTACATCTGGAGACAAATTGTTTCAGAAGGGATGACAGACATTTGCACATTAACTGTTCTATGGCTTATGAATGGGGGAAAAACTGTGTTTCCCTTTGTAAATTTTCTTGATTTTTCTCCAGCTCTTTAGAAATCTGTGTGGCTGACATTACATGCCATTACATGTGTGGTCCTTTATCTGATTATGAGCAGTTTAAAACGTGACTCCATGCCTTTTATGAGACCATTGGTCAACACACAGTGACACAATATGAGAGACACAATACGTAATCTTTCTTGGTGTGACTCAGAACCTAATGACAGCTACTCTGTCCCCTGAGAAACTGCCAAACCATCATTCCAACTTTAACAGATCCCCAATTACCCCACAGTGTCCAGCTCTCTATATTGTTTAAAAAACCTTTCTTTTGTTTTTATTGTGAAGGAAACATTTACCTTTTCTCTGTGATGTTTGATTTTGATTTACTGCCCCTGTTTCTCCATTGCCTGGTTTCCAGTCAAGGCAAAATGATTCCAAAACATTTGGGAAAGATTTTGGTTATTTTCCCAACTGTTTGTGACATAAAACTGTGATGAAAACATTCCCTTCTAGTAGCCAGAACACATTGTTGTGCAAAATAAATTCTGCAAAAGTCAAAGTGAAAAAATGTTCCAGGCAGATAAAGTTAAAGGGACACTGGACAAATTTAAATGGTGGGGATGTTCTCCCTAACTCTCTGTGAATGGTCTGTGAACTGAAATCTGGGAAGACAAACTTTGCCACTGCAGAACTTTAGCCAGGCTAGTATTGGCTAGAGCTAGTGTTGACCTCGTACAGCGCAGCTCATTTTCCATTGAATATTAATCTGCAACCAAAGCTATTGCTCATGATGTCATCACAGCTGCATACATGCATATGATTGGACTGAAAAATGAGCCATAATCTGGCACTACCTCACAGATCAACCAAGGTACATGTAAATGGGAAGCGGTCTAGGTACAGGAATTAGACATGCATCACAGAGATGATGCCAGGACTGGCCACCAAATGACTTCTATCAGCCAATCTGGTTTGATGTAGTAACTAGAGGCAGTGTACCACTTCCCTGCCTTCCACCATTATCCCCTTTGTTTTTAGTACTGACGATGATGTACATAACAAAATTATGCTGCTTGCAGATTTCACACTACTCGCTTGTATGTAGGCCAGGTAGTGATGCTGGTGGGCTTAGCTGACATAAGTCACATGATAAAAACATAATGAACAGCCATTATTAACCTGAATTATGTAAGACAGTCCAGCCTTAGCACTACTTTTATTTACTTTATGAAAAGCCCTCCAGTCTCCCAGCCTTCTCTGAAGCCTTTGTTCTCAGAACATGTTTGACAGTGAGATTCAACACTTTACACAATACAGATCCAGCAAAATATCCTGGGTATCCTTTCTTGTGTTTGCTCTTCTTGTGAATCACCCACAGCTAGTTAGTGAGTAGCAGTCACAGAACTGTATGGACATAATTTAATAATAACTTCTGCATCTCTCCACCTTTTACAAAGGTATCTTATAATGATAATAATTTTGTTGTTGTTGTTGGAAACAAGGAGCTGAAACGTTACCCTCACTTTTCAAGCTCATAGTTATGTCTTTGGCAATGCCTTGTCTCTGTAGCAGCATGTTACCGACCAACTTGTAGGATATATTTTTTTGTTAATATAAATATCAATAATTCACTATTGCTTACAAATACAATCATGCATAGGCTGGGCAAGTTTGAAGTGAATAGTCAGAGCTGGAAAACTCATGCTTTTTCTGTAATTAAAGTTGTTGATAACCAAAAACACCCTCAGAAATCTGGGGGCACCATAAAGCTTTCTGGCAGTCTATGCCAAAAAAAACAATGCACGTTTTTCAGATGGTCAATCAGACAGTGTGCCTGTGGTCCAGTGAACCTCACTTTGACTTGACAGCAGCTGTCACCAAAACGGAATGACCACAGGAAGGGTAGTCTTGACCGTGGACACTCCCCCTCTGGACTGAGCAGCTGGAAAGGGAAGTTTTAGTTAGAAAGACTGGACTCTGAAAATCTTGTTCTATTCCTGCCAAGATTTAGCCAATGCTATGCTGTAAGTCAATGTTTTTTGTTTGGCTTCAGTCGCAGCTTCCCAGGAACCCCACCTACACAAGATCACGATTCATCCCCAGAAGTAAATGACTATTGTTTAAGTCACAGACGAAGTACATCCCTGAAGGTTTGGTCAACCTCAGATAAGAGAATCAGTCTTGTCTGGATCGTAGCTCTGTAAGGTTATAAAGCCTGACAAATACGGCTGTGGAAAGGGTATCTCTTCTTACCACATGTGAGGAGCCCATTTTTATATGTTTAAAATATTGAGCACAGACTGTTAGAGTGGAATTATTTGTGAATTAAACATGTAACACGGGTTATAAAAGAATGGGTTTGAAACTGCACTCCTAAATGTAAAAGAATCACTGAACAAATCTTTGGAGGTTATTTTGAAAGAGTAAAAACTAAAGACATCTCAAATGTTTTGAACGTGTTAGTTTATGTTTTCATCTAATTTTCAAATTTGGGTGAAATTTTAACAAAGAGTGTATCTAGGGTTAAACTATAGTTTATAGTTTAATTTAGTTTAATTTAGATGAAATGTATCTGAGTATAAAGCAGAAATTGTATGGCTTTAATAGCTTAATGCCATTACTCAAACTGATCAACAGTAGTGTTCTTCTCTTTAGGCAGGGACAATTATGCTATACATAAACTTGGGCTAGACATACATTTTTTGTTGAAGGAAGAGCTCCACAAACAAATCAATGCAATGTCAGCTTTCCGTTCATTTGCTATCCTCGCACAGCGCCCAGTGGCAGCACATGCTTAGTACATCGGCTGTTATTATTGCCATCATATAACCGGTTTTGACTGGACCGGCAGCAATATCAACAATGTACACAGCGCTCATAGTCAAAAGCCTCATATGCCTTCCATCTGTAAATGAACTTCACTGAAAACTTCTACCGTCGTCCTGAACTGGTCGGTTGATGCTGCTAGAAAATATTATGCTTAGATTGCAAAGCAATAACGCCCTTGCTTCTATCGTAACTTACAAAGTGGAAAGAAATAGCTATTTGATTTCAGCATTTCAAATGACATGATAACAGAAAATACAAGATTACACAAAACCTGAGGTGCTTATTCTGCGTGATACCGACAACACACCTGACAGCTTCCAAGTGTTTTGAACAGCAAACTGACAAGGTAAATATTTCCGTAACTACATTATTTTCATCCTTTCAGGTAAATGTTAAAGATGTCTGGTTTAAAACAAATTGGTGGATATTGTATTATGTATTTTCAAAGGCATTCGTTTGTTTTAAGTAAATAGGTTATCGTCATACAGATACAGTATGATACTTCATTGTTGTTTACTCTGCACGCATGTGATCAGCTGTATCAGTGCAGCTGAGAAATAAGAAGCTGATCTATTCGCATCGCAGTATTAACGGACCAGCAAGAACAGCTTCAAACCGGTTCCTCTCCCAGCAACAAAGCTGCGCTCACAGTAGTCAATTACTGCTTCGCTCAAAATGGCAAAATGTGTTAATAATCTATACAATGAACTTAAACCCACAACGCGCTAAAATTTGTAAATGATCATTGTTTTGATCTCACCTGACGCGAGCTGTAACGAACGGTGAGCGGTAACTCTCTGGTTAAGAAACGTCAACTAATCTACTGCGTTACCTGTTGTGTTAAATATCCTAATCGTTGAAATTTATTTCGTGCAAATCAACTATGGGGCAGGATCACATTGACGGCAAATATTGGAGTAGGCCATCGCTGTTTATTATCCATAATTGATTAAGCAATCAGAGGCATGTTAAACGGGGATTTCAGTAGGCTAAGTAGACTGTATACCGCATAGCAGATATCGTAGGCTAATTTTACATTAAAATTGTATATGACGTACTGAGTGGATGTAGAGGAGACAATGATTGCGAAATTGCTTGGTACAATAGCTTGTGTTGAGAGAATGAAGATATCAAACAAGTTAAGCGCTCTGCTCGGGACCCACGCCGTAAAATGATTAACTCGCCAACATCGAGGGTTGGGCACGTCGAACATGCAATAGATACCTGTCCACTGCAGCATTACTGCAGCAACTGAAGGAAAACAGGCGCAGAAGCATGGGGGAGTTTGGAGAAAGCTATTCAGTCTTAGACCTCTGCTTATTTAAAGGTGTAGTGTCAGCGGAGCTTAATGAAACAATACAGAAAAAACCAAAAGCAATATTGTAAGACCTAACAGCGATTAAGCTGATCGAGGTTGGCTGAGCATGTGGTGAGGTAAGGTCCCCTTTTGAGCATCAATGCGATGTTAAGTTTTCATATTTTTCTAATTGTACATATGTCGTACTTGTACATGTTAAAGTGAGAGTTTGACCCCCCATAGTCATCATTACGAGCATCTATATTTAATTTTACAAAGGATTTTTTGTATTTTTACTTCAAATGCAGAACAGTTGATTTTTTTGTTGATGTGTATGTTTTATCTCTGTTTAATTAGAAAGTTTGCGTTGAGACTACTAAGTCCGAAGATGAGCCCACAGACATCAGAGAAGGCGCTGGATGGAGGCTGGGGCTGGGTCATTGTGGTGGCCTCGTTCATGGGCCAGTTCCTCGCCTACGGTTCCCCCCAGTCCGTCGGAGTCCTTTACCCGGAATGGCTCAGTGTTTTCCAGGAGGGAAAGGGGCTAACCGCCTGGGTCGGTTCACTCGTGTCTGGGGTTGGATTGATCGCAAGTGAGTTAATTCAAAACAGAAATCATAAGTGCAGTTTAGAGCGATGAACGCAGGGGTGACCCTACTGTAGTTATGTTGAAAAATAATTATTTTAGAGGGTGGGGTTTGACAGTCACGGGTAGTAAACTTCTCAGTATCAAATCAGCTCCTAGTATGGAAAATGTACTCTGAGAGAATTCATGTGATCCTTATAATCTTTCTTAACATAGATTTGCAGGTCTGAAAAGATAAGATTTTGACATAGATTGATATTGGGGTGGGACAAAGTAATATGAGACTTATCAAAACATTACTAGTAGTTCTCTTAGTGTTCTCTTAGATCATTCCCAAAAAACCTGTACTCCAGGTGCACATATAAACCCATGCAGGCTGCAGTCAGTGAATAATGGGCGCCATGTGGTTGGCTGTGTTTTCCCTGAGTGCTGTTCGTTTTTGTTATGAAAACAGTCTGGGTCTTTATGTTGAGAAAAACACTGTGTATATATCACTGTCTCCCTGTCTCAGAGGGAAGAGAGGTGTGTTTCTTTGACAATCTGTAACAATTGAAATGACAACTAAAAGACATCTGAGTAAACGACACCAAAATTTAATCAGCACATAATTAAAATAATATTTATTTGAATTTCCAGGACTTTGTTATTGTTGTATTTTTAGAAAAGCAAGGAAAGCAGAACTTTACTTTGTCTTAATATCAGTTGCTGTATCGATTGGTAACACCAGAAAATGCTAAATGTTTCCAGAGCACTGGGGAAGGTTTCTATTGTGGTGGTTCTGGGTTTTACATTATGTCTAGAATGTGCTGCAGTCTTAGGACATGCTGTTGTTCTAAAATAAGTTCTTCCAGAGCCACTGAAAAGCATTAAGTTTAGTCAATGAAACTGCTGGGAATGCTAACCCAGTCATTCCAGGAACATTCTGTGACATTGTGGGGCAAGAAGCTAGCCTTTTGCTGCGTCACAGACATGCTGTGTACCCCACTGGCTCTGGTCCTGATGGATTCAAGAGTCTTGCATACAGAGCTCACAGGCTGTGCTGCACTTTGAGCTGGTGTTTATTTCACTGCATGCCTCTGTGAGGCTCTGTCCTTTATTACAAACAGTAATCCCATTGCCATGGTGATAATGCAGCACTCATTAATGCAAAGTAAAACTTAGTACAGAAGATTGAATCAACAGGGGGGCTCATAACTCTCTTTACTCAAAGGTAATAACATCCAGCAATACAAAAATCAACGCAAACACAGCTGTTATTTTCACATTATACTGAGCTTGTCATTATGATTTTATTTCTCAAAATAATAAAGAACAGAAGGTTGTGTTATTGTTTTCTGTGCAGAGAATGGTTGCACAAATTATGATGATTCATATTTTGTGGCTTACTAATGGTGACTTTTTGTAAACTACATTAAGAGTAGCCTTTCAAAGTGTCTGTAGTTAGTTGTATCCCAGCCAACAATTTTTGGTTTGCAGAACAGGCCTGGTAAGCAATTTTGGATGTGACATGAATGCCATTTGCATGGAACGTTTTTATGAACTTGGTAAGAACAGTACAGTGTTCTTAAGTTGTCAGGGAGAGCTTTTCTGTCTCAATGTCATCTCAAACCCAAACTGGAATCAATCAAAACCTTTTTTAATGTTCTGGAAATGTTTTGCGTTAGCTGGGTGTTGAAGACATTTTCTGTCCAACATTCATCTACTTCCTATTGTCTGTATAGTATTTCTGTGCACATATAAAAATACATTTTCCCATTCAGGGCAGCACGTGCCAGGAGTGCTAGCTGAATCATGTTTGTGAGACTCTTGGCATCCGTCCACTCATGTTTACAGTGTGAACTGAGGACCTGAAAATGGCTCATCAAGTAGTTCCAGGAAAATGCTACCAGACACCAAGATACACGTCAGCACTGCTCGGTGTTGCCATATTTAAGAACTCAGATCTGAGAAAATAGATATTAATGTTTAAACGTCAAGATTACTTTCCTTATTTGCTCAGTGATCTTTGAGCAATCACAGTTGAAAACATAGTAACATCAAAACAACATTTTGCATGTTCAAAGGGTAAAACAGAAGTCATGTGAGGACATACTAAATCATGGAAATTTCAGGATGTTCTGCCAGGAGAATGGAGCTGTATGTTTGAATGTCACATACCAAAACATTTATATTACATTTACGTTTATTTATTTTGCAGACATGTTCAGGACTTTGATCTGCAGTTTACTTGCAGATCAAAGCCTGGAAGCCCGGAGTATCCATTCAGTATTCCACATGAACTGATCTGCTTTCATTGAATGGGAACAGGCTGTCTGCAGCTAGTGGGAATCATTTTAAGAACCATCCAACTAGATTTTAATGTTTTTGTTAGATTGTGTTATGATAAAAAAAAATTCCCTGATAGTGTTAGAACATATTAGATCATCCAAACAAGTATCAAAGTCACAGGAAATGTGACAGGGAAACAAAATTCAATGATAATTTAAAAAAAAACTGGACAAATGTGTGTGTGAATGTTTACCATAAAATCCAGGAATGATGTGGGAACCAAAAAGTAATTGGTTGGAGAGAGTCTCACAACAGATTCATAGGTGAGAGCCCATTTACAGCTTATGAGGGTGCCAATTCCTTTAAAAGCCCAGTGAATGCTTTTTACAAGGAAAGGATGTACTTCAATGAAAAATGCTTAGAAAAAGTCTGTATTTCTCCAATTTATGCCAGGAAAATGCCCCAGCACACCTTCACTCAACCACCAGAACACTTAACTGTTGGAACACTGTTGTGTTTCCATTTTATTTCCAGTGCTTGTAGACAATGGTAATGACATTGCTGCTGGAAAGCAGAATGTGGTCTGTACCATCATAACTACCACATACCCATTACAGACAGCTAAGACTCATTCCACCACATTTTCACTATGAATTTGATGACAATTAATATATTTTATTATTTTTTTTCCCTCAGTTATTACCTTCACCTATCTTTGTGCCATGCTTTATACAGTGCAGACAACTATATGCATGATTCATATTTAATGCCGTTTTGCTTTTGATTGTCCTCAGGTCCCATCTGCAGTGCCTGTGTTATTAACTTTGGTGCCAGACCAGTGACCATCTTCAGTGGGGTCATGGTGGCAGGAGGCCTGATGCTTAGTGCCTTTGCGCCAAATGTCCAGTTCCTTATCTTCTCCTATGGAGTAGTTGTTGGTATGTATGTTGTTTTTTGCTCTGTCTGCTGGGACAATGAAATATGGGTGATACAGCCGTAAAGAGTAGAGAAAAGCTCCACCAATCACAGAGAGTGTTATGAACCACCAACAGAACAGTTGATGATGCCCTGCAAATAGGAGGGCGTATCCACCAATCACCTATTGGTTGTAGCACACCTACTCTGTGATTGGTGAACCTTCTTTCTATTTTCAGCAAGTAAACTTATGCTATAATGGTCATACCCATATTTTATCATCGCTAACTTGGTCATGGATACACACTGTACAGCACTGGTGTAGAAGCACTGAGTCTCCCTTGCCACCATGTGAAAAATGCCTGAAATTCCACTGGAGTCATTGTGCACTGTTAATTATGGCTGTGCTGAATCACATGGAGAGGGAAACCAGTACTCTGTAAGCCATGTCATGTTAGGACTAAACAAAAACAAAACAAATTCTTAAAAGTTGCCATTGCAACAGAGGACAAAACCATGAAAGCATAGCCATTAGCAGTGGAAAGAAGGAAATTATTATAGACCATAAATCATTCTCCAGGAAATGTGATTATACTAGGCATCTGATACTGTTGGTAGTGTGTGGGTGGGTGTGTGTCTGTGTGCTTGAGGTGTGTGCTTGCACATGAGAATTTAGTGTATTTGAGATCTAGCCAGCACACCAGACCACATCTAGGCTTAATTATTTAACAGGTAGTGACAGCTGCACAGGGTAGCGGGTGACAGGCCTGGGAGATGGGCAGTGTTGACATTGCACTTAGCCATGGCTAGGGGCATACATATTGAAAGGAGAGGGATTATTTTTAGAAAAGAACTGCTCCACTCCAGTCTTAGCTGTAGGCTGGTGTAGATTTTCTGTTTGTCCATTAACTAGTAATGTTCTGAAAACTATGGGGGAAGGGGAGGGGCCAAACTTGTTGGACAAGGTCAGTTATTGGTTGATGTGTCCTTCAGCAATGAAAGCCTAAGTTACTGTAACTTCACCCAACCCAAGTAGGCCTGATGTTAAGAACATATGTTATCATTCCACTCACTGATATGTTTTCTTTTTCATAAAATAACCAGTTACGTAAACATTTAGGGAGGAGATCAGATCGATTTGAATTAATTCAATTCAGGAAATTAGCTGAAATGAAAATCAGAAATAAAAGAAACTGCCAATAAAATTCCATGAGGATGACAGCAATGAAATAGAATTGATCATAGCAAATGATGAGAACATTCCTCTCATGATATTGCTCAGACATTCTTGGGGCCAGCATTTGTATTTTTTTAAAAGGTAATCCTAGGACTTTTAGACTCCCCTGTTAATGAGATGTCGTTTTTTTACCACAGGACTTGGCTGTGGGCTGGTGTATGCTGCAACCGTGACCATCACCTGTCAGTATTTCGACAAGAGGCGTGGTCTTGCCCTCGGAATCGTAACAACAGGTAATATCCTGCAACTTTTGAAATGTCTCAGGAGGGGAGACATGAGAACCTTTTTTGTTTCCTCATATTTTCATCATTTCCACAATTATTTTCATAGACCATAAAACAAATTTGCTATACACTTAACAGTTTTGGATTCTTAGAACATCCCAGAACATTCAATTAGGACAGTTTGGGCAAATGTTATCACTTACACGTCATTTCATCACAACATAGAACCTTTTGTGCCTGGAGGAGTGCAATATTTGTACTTTTAATATGCAAAAATATTACATTTAAAGTTCACCTGTGGAAAATAAATCCCAGCAACAATTTGTATGATGATAATTATCTGATACATATTCAGAAATTCAGAAGACTCCATTTTACACCATTTATAATTTTGCATATCAGCACAAGTTGTTAAGAAATGACATCAAATATTTAATGTGGAACACAAAATATTCCCATAAAGCAAAATAGGGCAGAATGTTCCAAGGCCATATCGGCAATGCTCCTTATGATTTCAATATAACCGATAAGGGTTATGCAAGGAGCAGGATGAATTTATATCTTGGGAACATTCTCTTCAACTTTCCCAAGAGGGGATAGTTGGGGTGTAACTGGCATCTTAATCTTAATCTCAATGCTTGGATGCAGTATTGTTTGGCATTCTGAGAATGAATTCTGGGCAATAATATAATCTGTAAAACAATGCCCTGTCACATCATTGCTATCCTCCTGTCGTGTAGGTACAAGCGTTGGCGGTTTCCTGTACGCGACCACCCAGAACGAGTTGATTGAGCTGTTTGGCTTGGAGGGCTGCCTGCTGATCATCGGGGCATTCTCTCTGAACATCATGGCCTGTGCCGGACCAATGAGACCCCTGCAACTGCCTGGCTACTACCTCAAACAGAAGGCTGCATACGAGCGGACAGAGGACCAGCTTTTCTCACAGCCTGAGAAACCCCCAAATTCCTCCTCCTCTTCTGAGGTCCTCCAGACCACTGGGAGTGCTGTCATTGCCAAAGACCTTCTTATCACCATGGACGCTAAAGAGGAGAGTGGCATGCTGGGTGGCTCTGCATTGGTGAGGCTCATAAAGAAGAAGCAGCAGGCGTACCGCAAGTACATGCGATCCACTGGCGAGTTCCTGCAGGACAGGGTCTTTGCCGCCTTCTGTGTTTCCCTCTTCCTGTTCAGCCTGGGGGCGTTCCCACCCGTGCTCTTCATGGAGGATGTGGCCATGAGCGAGGGCCTGATTGACGGGGTCAGCGTGGTGCCACTGGTCTCCATCGTGGCCATCACCACGGGACTGGGCAAGCTGGTGCTGGGCATGATGGCGGACCTGCGCTGGATCAACAGCACATATCTATACGCCCTCACCGAGGTGGGAACGGGCCTGGCCCTGCTCTTCATCCCTATATCCAAGAGCTACATGGCCCTGCAGATCCTCTCCGGTGTGGTGGGCTTCTTCTCAGGGAACTGGTCCATTACGCCCTACGTCACCACCAAGATTGTGGGCATTGACCGGCTCACGCAAGCCTACGGGATCCTGATGTTCTTCGGAGGGTTTGGAATCATGCTTGGACCACCAGTTGTAGGTGAGATACTCCTCACCACATTTCACAACCAAAGTGCCTGCTGTGTAGGAGCTAAACACTTCATATTTAAGTGTAGGTGTATAAAATGTTTTGGAAATATTTATGCAGTATTATGATATTAATAGCTCTGGTCTGAGCCCCTTAATTTAGGTTACTCTATTTTTTTAACCCAAATTATGTTGTCTGTCCTTTTCCCAGGCTGGTTCTATGACTGGACTCAGTCTTACAACATTGCGTTCTACTTCAGCGGAGGCTGTGTCATCCTGGGCGGACTTTGTCTCTTCCTCTCTGCTCTGCCTTGCTGGGAGAGGAAGACCAGAGAGAACCCCAGGCCTGAAATCCAATACAGCAGCGACTGTGACAAAGTTGCCTCAGTGGCTTGAGTGACTGTTTAAGTTAACGTTAACCATTATGATTTCAGCAACTCTGGCTGTTTACCCCTCAAGATCAACTGTGTGTTTTGTGTTTGGGCACATTCCTTGTGACCAATTTAACCTTCAGTATTTAATGTACTGTGTTTGAGACAACAGTTGGAAAACAGACTTTTTTTCCTGATCTTGAGTAATTTGTGATCTACGCAATAGACTGGAGAATGTATAAAGCTCATAACTCTCCAGTGTTTTCAAGTTATATTATTATGGCCTGGTTTTAAGAGGCTCTAATATAACAAGACTGTTTGAATAGGCATCAAAATGGCAGGTTATGTACACTACAACAGAGGGTGACTAGTGCCACTTACACAATGGAAAAGGCCTTATTTTTCATTTTATTAAAGAAATTTCTGGTTACTCAGAGGAGCAGAGAGGTGTGATCATAGGCGTTGTTTACGCTGGGGATGCTGGGGACATGTCCCCACTCCTTTTTGTTGTGACCCATTTCGTTCCCACCACTTTTTGAAAGCCTTTAGTTAGTTGAAGCTGTCATTGTCCCCAGCACTTTTCAAAGTAAACTGATGCCCATGGGTGTGATAAAAAAGTTCACAAACAAAAACTATTTCAAAATATCACTCATTGGCTCAAAAGTATTTTGTGCAATGAACATTAAAATAGTTTTTTTATTTTCTAGATTTACTTTTACATGGTTTTCTGGGGGGAAACATGGATTAAAATGAGGGAATGCACTTTAATTTACTAGTTTAAATGATAGCCACACAATATCCTTTTTTTGAGTGTTGTTTCCTAATATTTGAGTCCCATCACATCTCTCCATAGCTGCAGGTCAGTGGCAGTCCACTGCTGTCAACAAACAACAAGCAGAGACTTGTCCCGAAGCAAGTTAAGCCTAATGAATAAAACTGCCTTACTTTACAATTTCTGAAGTGAGTACTCAGGCAACGAGTATAACAAACAAACAAAATCATTCTGATTTTATTTTTTCAAAAAGTTATATTATCAGTATTCTTCATCTTGTTACTTTTCGCATGTTTGTGTCCAGTGTAGAATGACAAAAGCTTGCTGAAAAAAATCCCTGAGGCTGGTCCTGCTACTTGTGATCAGGTTTTTTTTTTCTTTTTTTTTAAACAGTCCTATTTTTTAGAAAATTATCCTCAGACCTACATTATGTAGAAGACATTTGTATGCACTGAGCTGGGTTATAGATACTCAGTATATCTAAGACCTTTTTGTTTATTGTTTGTACCTTTTCAGTGGAAAGAAACCGGTAGATTAATGTTTTTACTCTGTAAGTTCCTGGTAAGTTTCATGTTAAAATAGCCATAAAAGTAAATGCTTGTCCTTTTCTGATAAATGCTGGGATATGATGGAATTCCAAATGATGAGTGTACGTATCTGAGGTGTTCACAGGGTGTAAATTAAAAATGTAGAAGTTTGTGCTTCAAAAAATGGAAAATAGGAACATAGCTAGTTTCAGGTGTCACGGTTTGTTTCTGAATCTCTACATAGTCTTAAACTTGTAAAGGTCATTGCTGTTATTATTAGTGTTTGCTACATTGTCTTCTATTTGGTTTATTGTTAATATTTTTTAAGGAAGTATAAGTGCCAATAAAGGAACGATCACTTCTTAATTTTGGAGAAATGCTCTTTCATTTTGAGAAAATAAAACCCAGCAAACATCATACCCTGCACTGACTTTTAGAAATATTCAGATAAGTTGTATATTATTGCACGATTATGTGCTTATTTATTATGACATATTATCATGTTTTAAAATTATGTCTTTATTTATTTCAGCCATATAAATCTTTAATATCAGCCTGTCTTAAATTAATATCAGCCATATATATCTTTAATATCAGCCTGTCTTCTTAAGTTATTCCAGCCATATAAATCTTGAATGCTTACCCTGAATAGCCTACCTTTCTCAAGCTGTTTTGCACAGGTGTCCACACACATTACCTAGGCCTGTATTGTATTCATCCTCTGTAAATCAATTAATCATAGGCTCCTCTGAAAGTAAATTACGAGAGAAAAAAAAACATTATTATAATAATATTACATATTATTATTATTATTATTATTATGTGGCCATATAACAATATTACAATAGCATATAATAGTGAACGCAGCAACAGTACTGTATGGGTAACGAGAGACCATCGCAATAGCTAGAACGAATCAGATAGAAGGAAAATTAATGTGTAAATGTGCAAGAAACTTAATATTTGAATGATGCAGCTATTAAGAACATATTGAGCTACTAATGTATGACTTAAATGAAACTAATATTTTCTGACTGCTCTTAATTTGAAGGACACCAACCAACTTTAATACAAACAATGTTACGTGTGTGCATTACTTGCACCAAGAAAGAATATTTCCCCGAAATCGAACCTGTTGACAGTGTCCTGCGCTTGGCAGATAGCCTGTCACCATGGATACATAAACAAAGTGTGATTGTATCTGGTCACGTGGCTAGCAACGTCTAAACATACATAGAGATAAAATAAATGACGTTTTAGTCTGGTTAAGATTTTTGAATACGGTAGGTTGTTTTTATAGCGTATAATGCACAGCGGAAACGCATAACGTTTGTGTACTTCAGCACATAAAACTCAAAGAATGATATGATGAATCTTAGTTGCTCCGGGAAGGACTTCGCTGAAAAGTGGAGATAAGCATCTTCTGTCATCGGAATGGAGAGCAGTGGTTTAACAATCTAAAATGGGAACAAGTGCTTCATTCACTCTCTTTGTAAGTGTATTTTCATACAAAGTACCATTTCTGCAGTGAGTTAATTTCATTCGTACGGCTGCTTTTATCGATAGATGCTGGCTCATGCTTCGACCCAGCTGATGGGTTTTTTTTCCGAGTGAACAGGACTGAACTTTAAAACATGTTAGAAACCAGGAGTATAATGATAACATTTATATCTCAAAATAGTAAGCCATAGTAATATGACAGACGGTCAATACTTTCAGTATAGATTTTGTCTTACTATATGGTGAAATTGATTGTAGCGATATTGTAAATGTTGTACCGCAACTGTCATTATTAGGAGGGCGTAATGGTGTTTACACGCATATTTAATCACAGACCCAGGTGAGGTGTAGCAGCATGAATTAGCCTGCGTTAAGAGGGATCATTACTCAAACTGAAAAGGCTGAAGTTAAAGTTAGAGGTACTGTTTTACGGTAATGATGTGGAAAGTAAAAGGAATACAATTTAGCAGAGAAATGGCAATGCAGAGAGCAGGTTGTCAGGTCAAGTGGTAGACCCAGACAGGGAGTTTGAGTGCAGGCTTGGTGCAGCGCTGGAAACTCTTTTAGACTGTAATTAAGGTGCTAGGTGGGCTAAATGCTATCATCAAAATGTTCTTACATAGTCACACAGACACAGTAATTGCTATCTCTCATCCTGCTACAGAAAGCAGCATCATCTTCAAGAATAAAAAAGTCCAAGCAGAAGGTACACCCCAAACCCCCTGGCCTGGGGCCGGGCCCAGTGTTTGGTGTTTCCCTCACAATGCTTAGAGAAATGGGTCAGTTGGTGTGTGGTGTTCCCTGGATTGTGAGAGACATGGTGGAGTTCCTGGACAAGTACGGTGAGGCTTCTATCCTTGATTGAAAGTGCAGCGATGAAAGTTGAATGAATTAATTTTTGTTTCTTTTCTGAGTGGGTCAACCAAGTTTGACTGCTTATTGTGGGACAGAATGCTTAGCTATAAAGCCAAATGCTAGTGGTCCTAGGTATATGTACTTTCTGAATTATTTCCATTTCCCATTTTTCAAGAGTAATCACATTCCTGTCTGTTTTCATAAAGTTCACTAGCATTTGGCTTCATTCCTGTGTGTAAAAAGCCTTTTGCTTTCAGCACTCACTTTAATCCCTTCTATATCTGTTTGAGTAATCCTTTCTGTCAGTGTCAGTCCTGTTCTGAGATAACATACATCACAGTCATTTAGTAGACACTCTTATACAGTTTGCCTTGAAAGGTAGAGAACATAAGTGCATTCACCTGATGAAAACAAATCACATTTCCATAATAAAATATCCCTAATAAGAGGATGCAATGCTATAACCTCAATGTGCAACCTGATGTAGTCTGAAGAGGTGTGTCCTCTATCTGTGTCTTCTGTGATTCTGTTGTCCTGACTTCAGTGGGAAGCATTGGGGGCCATTATATACTGACAAATACACAGGATGGGGCCATTAATTGCCTTTTGAAAGTGGAGCGAGTAGTGACCAGAGTGTAGGTTTGAAGAGATGCTTTATGAATTTGGGCCATGGTTGCAGTTGTCCCTGTAAGGATGAATTACATTGTTTCCTGCTACGTGTCTGTCCTCAGCTCTCCAGCAGAAAGGCCTTTTCCGTCTCAGTGGCTCAGTGGTGAAGACCAACCTGCTCCGGTCCATGTGTGACCAGGGGGAGACGGTGGACCTGAGTGCAGAGGCTGATGCTCAGACTGTGGCCTCCCTGCTCAAGCTCTACCTGAGAGAGCTGCCCCTGGCCATCATTCCCAGCTCCCAGCGCACAGAGATGATCCGAGCCTACAGAGGTATGAAATCCAATCTATCCTAGTCACACATGCAGGCACATTCCCTGCAATGTTACGATTCCTGGGACATGAGTCCAGATTTTAGGATCCAGCTTGATTCTTTCCCTTGACTGTTACACAAAAGAAGTTACACAAATCATTCCAAGAACACATTATTCAGTTTTGTTATTTCATGTAAATTCCAGTTAATTAAAAATGAGAGTTGTGAATTTTGTCATACATATTAATTTTATCAGCAATTTTACCTATGTTAAACATATACTCTTAAAATGTATTAGACACATATCCTTTATGTTGTTTTTACATTTCATAACTAAATGATAACCATAAGGAAATGTATCCTGTGACTTAATGTATGACTTGGCTGGAAGATTTTTGTGTGATTTTGACAGAACTTTTTCAGAGCATTCTCATCGTATAATCTTAGCTTATTACACAAACGAGAATATAACTAAACGTTTTGAGGACCTTGTTGTTTAGATGTGCAGGTAATTCTCGGTTTCTAGAGCATTCTCATAAAGTTAGGCCAAACATTCCCAGCATAGACAGTGTCCATTTTCGGTTATGTGGACTTCCCCTGAACACTATTTTTCTGGGGATTCCCTTGGTTCACAGAATGTACAGATGTGACGGTGTTGAATCACGTGCTGAAGGAGAACCTGCACAGTCTACCTGAAGACAATTACAGCATCCTGTCCTACCTCTGCCACTTCCTGCTGAAAGTGGCCTCACACAGCCATGACAATCACATGTCTGTTGAGAACCTGGCCACAGTTTTTGGCCCTTGCCTATTTCAGTAAGTATGCATTTTATTGCTGTCATAGCCAGGGATAATTAATTGGCCAATGGAAGACAGTCAGAAGGGCACAATTATCAAATATCACTTGACATGTTTCTGGAGGGGAAAAACATCATGACTCTGACCGTAACATTTTTTTTTTAAAATCTATTTAACAGTTCTTGTTGTTCCTTGTATAGAATTTCATTTTCTCAAAACCGTGTTCTGAATGATCAGGAACAGATCTGTGTGTACTTATTTTATTGCATTGATGTGGTCCAGAGGGTACTCAGAGTGTTTATAAGTCTGACCTTGTCTTGGACACGGGGATCTGTCTGTCAGCCAACAGTCAGCCAGCCAGCCAGCTAGCCAGACAGACAGACAGACAGACACATTGCCATGGGTCAGTTTACACATTCTGTTGTGCCATGTCCCCAAATGTGATTGCAGCTGTTTGATGCCCAAGGAAAGGGTTACGTTACCTTCAATAACCCTCCCTAATGATGGGGTAAAATGCACTGGGGCACAGGACCTGGTCACAAGATTGTTGTGTATAAAGAGCTAATATTCAAAAGACATGGATGGATAGGAACTGCTATAGTCATTTAGCATAGCATTAGAAATGTATATGCCTTGAAAACAGTTGTCATTAATTTGATAAATGGAGCATCTTAAGTATGGAATTGGGCCTTTTCTCTTTGCATCAAGTCCAGACTATGAAAATAACTTTATCACCTATGTGCCACAGAGACTTCTGGACATAGGAAATAATCTTGTATGATATCCAAGGGAATCTATGGATCATATATCTGAAAGTTTAAACATGGATTTACCATTTGTTTCATTATGGTTTATATTTATAAACCAAACTATAGATTTTCACTATTTACTTTTTTTTAGCATTTTTAGATTTTTAGTATATCAAGAACTTGTCAAATCAAGATATTCCAGGATAAACCATTTTCACCAGTGTGTTCATTCTGGTATGTCACATCAGCTGTTTTTGCCGCCAGTGGAAAGAGTTCCATGCAGTTAATTCTCTCAACCTGTAATTTAAAGTGCAGTGCTGGGCCAGGGGACTCTGATGTCATGCCCAGGGAAAAATGGTCGGGAGAAAGGAGAAGGGCTGTCAGCTGTGGCATACATTTGTGTATGAGCTTAACTTCCAAATAATTGCATCAGTTTAAGCAGATTGACTACTTCGTTTATGTTAAATATATGTTGATATTTATTGATATTGATATTCACATGTAAGCTAATACAATGCATTTTTATCTGTACATCAGAATTCCTAAATATGAAGTTCCTAAATATGAAATGATAAAAAAATCTGTTCTAAGTGAAACCTCACAGTCAAGCAGACAGTACCACTCGGCCTGCTGTCCTTGGGTCTGAGCCAGCCGGAGGAGGGGTCTGGGCTGGGACAGTGACAAGCTGACCTGCTGCTGTGACAGCAACATGCCAGCCAGAACATTTTTAGTTGTCAGAATATTCCGAGTGTCAGGGAAGTTACGAAAAGCATTACCAGCATGTATGTTAGTCAACTTTCCTAAATGTCCCTTGGAAATTCTCTAAATCACTTGGGATATTGCAGGACTGGCTGTATAACAACATGTAATCCTGGATAAAGAAGAATTTGATCTGTGGGTCATTAGCTATGCTAGACTTATGAGTTAAGTTAGCAATGTTAAACAAAGCTACCACTTCAACTATTTACTCAAATATTCCTAAAATGTATGTATATCACAAAGTAAGGTAATTAAATAAGAAATGTCCTTGTTTTAATGGGAACCGTTTGTGTAATCTGGGCTGTAGCACTTTTGCAGCTGAGAGACAGGGGTAGACAGTGGCTCTGCTCTGTCTGGGTACAAGCCAGTAAGGGGGTGGGGTGGGGGCGGTGTTGGGGGTGACCCGATATAAGTGGACTTGCTGCTGTGACAGCAACATGCCAGAACAACATGCCCCCCCCCATTTTCCATTATGTAAGCATTTAGGCAAGGATGTGTGCATCCATTATTCCTATGTATTCAGCATATTTACAATCAGCGCTTTTGCGTTTAGGACACGGTATAATTGTGTCCTGCTTCGAAGGCCAGGCTCCACAAATGACTGTCAACAAAGACAGAAATGCAGCAGGGCCCTGTGAGTCCCCCATAATTATGCAGCATGGCACATCTTTCGTTCTACACAGAAACACTTTATGCCAGGTTATCGTGAACACTTGAATTTACAATGCAAACACAATGCATGAAATAATAACTTAATAAAGCATTTATAAATCTCTGATCAAAATGTGTAATACACTGTAACACATACTGTAACAGACCCATAGCCCTGTTACATCCCTTGAAGCAGTGCACCACCTGGCTTTCCTCTGGATCTTAAGGGATTTTCTGCAAGGATCCTTTTTGTGCTCCAGGATTCTGTTTGATATTCAAGATCTTGAATCAGGACCCAACAAAGATCTGACAAAAATTTCGACTAGGCAATTAATTTGGAGAAACATTTGCACTGTTCCTTTTATTTCACTAGAGGGGGCAATTTAGCCATTCAGAAAAGTTTAAAAAAAATTAGACAAACAGAGCTGACTTTAAATGAGAATGATGTTTAGCAAGTGAAAAGCGACCAATGTCACATCATCTGTTCAGTTTATGCATTGGGCATGGTGGGGTCATACAGACTGTATATGAACGCATGTCATCTCTGAGGGACAATGTGACAAAGAAAAGCAGAAAGGGAAAAAAGAATCAATTGAAAAACATAACAGTCAGTAGGTTTTCATTAAAATGCCCAGATGTATTGATGGCAGCTATGGGAATATGTTATAAATATTTTAAAAAATTGTTTACCAGATTTATGTTAATGCTAGGCATTTTTTTTGAAAACCAATCTTTATCAACAGAGTTCCTCATGGCCCCAGTATGCTTGAAGACCAGTCATCCTGCAATGCCCTGCTGTGTCATATGCTGAAGAATCATTCCTTCCTGCTGAATGGAGACCTGGACAGCCCCTCTCCACCCCCTGTGCTTTCAGCACTGCTGGCTCCTCAGGTGAGGGTTTGCTTCTGCTTGAGGTATGCATTGCCAGCCATAGATTTCATTTTTGTGTCATCTCTCCAGATAATATTAATAATGCAGCAGCCAATGCAGGTACTGTATTTGTTGCAATACCACTTCTGGGTTTCAAAGACATGATGTGCTACCTTGATAAAAAAAAAAGAGACAAGGACTCACAACCAATTATGGAGATTCTGTTGATATCAGAGATCAAATAAGACATTTTAAATGCCACAGGGGAGATGGAGAATATGACGTGATAATTCAAAGTTTATGGTGTTCCCAGCTTACTCCAGACACAGAGAAAAGGAGGTGTATTCACTTATGCTAATATCAAAATTAGTTATACTGTTGACAGCCACATGCTCTAGGTTATGTGGTACAGATGCATAAGATGAATGACAACTTTCTAACATTCAGCTACAGGCCAGCTCCTTTAGCAATGCATGTTTGTGTCTGAGTAGGTGTAAGTCTGGCTCTTTCCCCTGTGCTGTACTAATGCGTGTTGAATATGACACGAGTGTAGGGAACACTGATATCTCCTCATCTCCTCTATATGCAATCTCCGCTGTACTAACACAACCAGTCTTATAAGTGTAGCAATAATGTGACAGTGACCTAGCAGACATATTTTTATAGTTAATGTTTTGCTTTTTTAAAATAATAACCTGACCTTTAGAAAACAGCTAGTGGTTGTTTCTGTAAGGGACATACAGGATATCCTTGCATGAACAAGGGAGCTTGACTAACTATTTACGCAACAGTCTTTATTTACCGTAGCTTGACATCTTTCAGTGCTCAAGTTGTTTGAGTCTTCATGTAATCAGACGAGATACTATTAACAGAAAGATAAAACAGCCTTATGAAATGTACTGTTGGCTTTAGACCTGGAAAAGGCAATTTTAGGATTGCAGCTGCTAAATGCTAAATATGTCAGCCAGACACAAAAGGCTTGAGTATGCCAGAAGCACACACATTCAAAAGCTTTTGCTTTATTTGACAGCTGATAGCAGGAGATGCTTTTTCAGTAATAAAGCCAAAAACCTGTGGCCCTGCGGATATTTAAGGTTGAAAAATTCCTGTTTAATAAGGAATCTCCATACTGCAGTTGTAAATGAACAGTTGCTTCTGTGTTCTGTGTGTGTGTGTTTTTTGTAGCAGGAGAAGGTCGATGACCACATCCCCTCACCTCTACCCTGTAAATATGACAGCCTGTGGGCAGCAGGGGTCGCAGCTCAGAAACAGGCACCAGAAAGAGATGAGTTACAAGTGACAGGGAGAGCTCAGTTACAGGTACCAGGAATTGATGAGTTACCTGTGCCAGTAACAGCTGAGATACAGGTACCAAGTACACCTGAGACAGAGATGCCAAAACCAGTTGAGATACAGATACCAGGAACAGCTACTGTGCA
Source organism: Albula glossodonta (assembly GCA_019788955.1). Taxonomy (NCBI): domain Eukaryota; kingdom Metazoa; phylum Chordata; class Actinopteri; order Albuliformes; family Albulidae; genus Albula; species Albula glossodonta. Next base: position 1,467,382 of record JAFBMS010000032.1, read on the forward strand.
GGTGCCACTAATGGCTGAGATACAGGTGCCAGGAACAGCTGAGATACAGGTATCAGGAACAGCAGAGATGCAGGTGTCAGGAACAACTGAGTTACCGGTGCCAGGAACAGCTAATATGCCTGTGCCACCAATAGATGGGATACAGGTGCCAGGAACAGCTGAGATACAAGTATCAGGAACAGCAGAGATGCAGGTGCCAGGAACAACTGAGTTAACGGTGCCAGGAACAGCTGAGATACAGGTACCAGGAGCAGCAGAGATGCAGGTGCCAGGAACAACTGAGATACAGGTGCCAGGAACAGCTAATATGCCTGTGCCACCAATAGCTGAGATACAGGTACCAGAAACAGCTGAAATGAAGTTGCGTAAAACAGCTGAGATACAGGGCCCAGGAAAAACTGACATGCAGGTGCAAGGAACAGCTAATATGCAGATACCAGGAACAGCTGAGATACAGGTGCCAGAAACAGCTGAGCGACAGGGGCCAGGAACACATGAACCCCATACTACGCTGACACCCTCCCAGCTAACAAGGTATGGTCCTCCAATCATTCCTACTATCTGCTTCAGAGCAAAAAATATTATATCAAAATATTGCATTTCACAGTATACTGGTGAATGTACATATATTTTAATATACTGCAGTATATTTAACTTTGTTCAGGGTTAGGGTTTGGTTTTGCTCCCCCATTTGTATTTCTTTTTGTTCTGTTAGCTTCTCATTTCTTCAGTCATAGCAGTTTGTTCTCACATGCCTACTGTTTGCTTTTGGACTTTTTAATATATTTTGAGTATCTTCTAATAGTATCATGAAATAGTGTATGTTTTCCCCTGAAAGTATGTTTCCTCGAGTGGCTCACATTGGTCCAGGGTCAGGATGATTTTTGGGTTTTCAGGGGCCAGGCGGGGATACTGGAGGGGCTTTGGCTGGCATTTTGATCCATGCCTCCTCACTGCACAGACAAATTTAATCTGTGGAGCACCAGCTCAAAGAGGCAGAGGCTAGCTGCACATGTCCTGAGGGGCGCTCAGCTGAGACCTCCTCATTATCTGCATGTGTGCTGCTCCAGTTATTTAGCACCATCCAGGAATACAAACTCATCTTTTGGAATGTGTTTGTGCTATGTCAGCGATGGATAAACAAGACTCTCTAGTGTAGCCCATGTATGGACAACCTATGAAAATCTTTTTATGGACATTTTGTGGACAGAAGCTGTAGCTGAGTGAAGACTACAGTCTTTTGGTCTATGTTTCGTATATTTACATGTTGTCAGTGCCGTAAAGAAACTTGTACTGTGTTTTTTTTGTATTAGTAGTACATGTTTTACTCACATGGTGTTTTTAATGAATTTCATTAGTCACAGAGCCAGTAAGCATGAAACTGATGATGCGGGCTTTTTACTCATATATCAGACTCAGAAGCTGAGGTAAAGTGTTTTTTGACTGCAAGTGTATGTTAATGCTTGTGTGTAAGAACAGCACAGTTCAGTGGATGAACACACACCTTTGTGATAGGTGTCACTATATGGTACCTGACCAATCCCACCCTCCCCTGCTGTCCAGTTTTGGGGGCAATAGTGGGACCTCCTCCTTTGGTAAATGTTCCCAGCCCCTGCTCCTGTAGTTTATTTTCTGTCTGAATGCTGGAGCAGCCAGCACTCAGCCAGGCCTCTGGCACTTCCTGTCCTGTGGCCAGCCATGATGAATGCAGGTCCTTACCTTAGATAGCCCCATATCACTGCTCTCTGTCTGCAGGGGCATTGACCGTAAAGAAACATACAATGTCAAATTGGGTCACACTCAAAAAGAAACAATGAAGTCTTTTCAGATGCTCAAAAGAATCGTGTTTTTTTCTTTCTAGTAGCATAGGCTCATAAAGTCAAGGGCTAAAAGTCAGGGTGTCATCAAGGTCTGTGGTAATATTATTCGATTATATATTATTATCATGACATATTAGTGGTCAAATGGATGTAAAAATTACATAAATGTCTCATTTCCTATCATTATAGTACAAAATGCAGATACCCCTGGGTTATGTAAATGTAAACATAGTACAGTGTTGAAAATATTGTATGTGTTTTGTAGTTAGGTTAATAGATTTCATAGATATAATGTCAGCACAGTGGGTTAGTGAGAAGTCTTGATAGGATGAATGGCGTATTCTCATAATCATGAGCTCTTATAATGTAAGCGTTGTATAAAATATATTTTCATTATGTCTTCTTATGCAGATCATCTGCATCTAATGCCTTTGGCTTACATCTCTTTGGCATCACTGCGCAGCCATAGGATTAATAGAAATGTGCACAGATTGTATGTTCCAGCAATAGTTGGATGATTTTTGGACTGCATTTGTTTAAAAGAGAAAAAGGAATGAGGACCATAAGCAGGGGTAGGCTGGTCATGCGCTGCCTCGGGTGCTGACCCACAGATTGCCTGTACCGCGCCTGTCTTCACAGCATTGCGTCTGTGCTAATTCTGCAGGCAGACTAATCTCCACCGAGCATGCATCTTGCTGGCTGTTTTAGCCTTAATGCACAATGACACAATTATTTTTTTTATTTCTATTGAAATCTTAAAACTCTCTCAAAACCTTTGAGCACTTCCTGCGTGCCTTTGTGTGCCCTGCGCCATTGAAATGCGAGCTTTGAGATGAGGAGCAGACCTATACCCTGAAGGTTGGATTGAATTATTTACTTATTTGCCTTTATTTAACCAGGAAGTCTCATTGAGATTCGGAATCTCTTTTGCAAGAGAGACCTGGCCGACAAATTTCAATGTAAATCAATACAATACATATAACATATAAAACATACAGTTTTAAAAATCATAAGAGAAAATTGGGTACAGTAGCTTCACAAAAAGCATATACATGATTCAGTTTTGTATAGTGCATTTAAAGTCAGCCATAGATGTGAAACAGTCTAATTTGAGCTCCTTTTGTAAATTGTTCCCTGACCAAGGTGCATAATAACTAAAGGCAGATTGTCCAAGAGCTGAAAAAGCCCTAGGAACATTGAGGCACAACCAATTTGATGATCAAAGCTGATAGCTCCTAGTGCTCCAACAGAGGAGAGCACTGAGATAAACAGGGAGTTTGCCTAAAATTGCTTTGTAAATAAAAACATACCAGTGTCTTTGCCTGTAATGATGTCCAACCCACCAATTTATATAAAATGCAATGGTGAGTGAGAGCACCAGTAATAAAACGCAAAGATGCATGGTAAACTGAATAAAGTTTCCCAAGATAGAGGAAGCTTCATGCATGTACAAAATGTCACCATAGTCTAGCACTGACAGGAAAGTTGCTTCAACAAGTTTTTTCTTGGCATTAAAAGTAAAACATGATTTATTCCTAAAATAGAAGCCAAGCTTCACTTTAAGCTTCTTTGTTAGGTTTGAAATATGCGTGCTGTATGAAAGCTTGTCATCAATCCGTAAGAATGCACCCTTTCAATGGCATTACCATCACATGTGTGAATGCTAAAATCATCAGCTAACTGAGAATTAGCATTTGAAAAAACCATGAACTTTGTTTTCTCAGCATTTAAAACCCATTTCAAACCAAGCAGAGCTGACTGTAATGAATGGAAAGCTGTTTGAAGCTCCTTTACAGCCTGGGACGAGGATTTTGTAAGTGTATACATGACAATATCATCTGCATATAAATTCATTATGTATTCAAGGATCATTAAAAATAAGTAGCTGAAGATGTAAGATTATAGGCCAGTGTAAAACCAGTGTAGGGATCCATTCTGTTTCGATCAGCCACAGAAAATAAATCAAAATTTGATTTGTTATATGAAAAACTACAACAGATTATTAGATTCCCCCTGACCCTGGTAAAAAAAGTGCACAATGATTCTCAGTATGCCGTTCTCCAGCTTGGTTAGTGAAGAGCTCATTCAGACTCGTGCCTACGCAGCCATTCGTATTGTAACTCATATAATGTATTCCTGTCTGCTTCTGGGTTTTTAAAAGTTGATGGTGCAGTATGCAAAACTATGCACACATCGTATTTCTTTGTCCTTGAAAACACCACTGGAGATGAACAGAAAATCATTCCTGATTTTTTTTTTTTTTGCATGTGTGCATGTTCCACCTTCCAGTGTTTGCTACATTGTACATTCAAATTTGATTGAATGGGGAGATTGATGAATTAGATATTTTGTAAAATTTTTAATTGCCTTACAGTTTGAAAGGTGTGCAGACATGCACACACAACCACGGCAGCACTCACCTGCACACAAAACACACACTGATATAGATACTCTGTATCGCTCAAAAATGGTGCTAGGTCAGGCAGTGTTGTCCTTTTGAACTGAGTGACTGAGCCAATATTTCATACAGCTTGACATTGCATTTTTGCGTGCAGGAAAAATATTGCTGACATTTTTGAACGGGTCAGCATTTGAGCTTTGGGAAAAACAATGTGTAACAGTTTGGCCCGGTCAGCTTGTGATTTTTCAGCGCTCAGAAATGTTCTGATTTGAGTCTGCAGTCCCAACATTATGTTAGTTGCTTTTAAAAATTATGACCATACCATATCAGCCAAAACATCAGCAATAATAATAATAAGGAGAAACAGCTGTTGTTGTTGGTATTATTGTGAGTAATTTAATCATGTGAATATGTGGGCATAGCTTCTGATAGCTTATCATGAGCCAGTTCCCATGTGTACTTAGTCAGTGTTATTGGTTAGGAAATATTGGTTACTCCCCGAAAGTTTGCTAGCACACACTCCTGAAAGTTTAGAGCACGCCTTCTCATTTCAGAGTTCATTGCCTCTGAACTGCACCACTTTCGGCCGGCTTATTGGGAAAAGGGATAAGCTTGAAACGCAAGGCTAGCCATTGTGAAAAGCCACCTGAGATCAGCCCCATTTGATAGAGAAGCCTGGCTCAGCTGAGGGGCGGGGGCGGGGGGGCTACAGATGGAGAATAGATGAAGAACAGATGGAAATGTGGTTCACTGAGGGGAAAACATTTCTGAGTCATGAGACGAGCCTTTCCTGGGAACTCTTAATAGGCCGCATTGAGCCCTGTTTTGTGTTCAGTCGTCTCTTCTCAAACCATTGATAAAAATAGAAGCACTTACATCTTCAAAGAACTTGAAACTGGAACAATGACAAATCATCTCCCAGACCTGTGGGTGTGTATGCATGTATGTTTATATACTTAGAAGCAGGAGGAAGACTGATAAATTCAGAAACATAGCGATCATGTTTTCATGATTTCCGCAATATATACACTACATATAAACTGCTTCTTGGGGACATTGTCTTGGAATATTGGAACATCTGCAGGAGTGATGTTTTGTTCCTACCCGGTTCCTAAATTTCCCACTGCTCAGAAGTCCGGTGCTAATTGTACCTGGTTATGCATTTTTGCATATGCTTGGGTTATCTGAATGGCCTTCCTACTATAAATGTCAGCTTTGTAAAGCTCACATTGGACAGTTTTCTTTAAGCCTGGGTCATGGAGCTGTAGATTCAGATTTTGTGGTCATTTTTTTGAAACCATTGTCCTGTGGTTTTTAAAAACCATGCTGTGAAGTGCCTGTCAGTGCAATTCTTTCCTCGTGCAGTTTTTCCTTTTTTTGACATATGACATCATGATTTTTTACACTGTTACCTTGACACATTTAATAATTTTTCACTGACAGACCTGCAATTTTGGCAACTTCAAAATCTGTTAGATCTCTTAGATTACTTTAGAATCTCACATATTAAGCAAACAGCTTGTCTTTAATTATGATTTGGTTGCTTCAAAAAAACATTTTCTATTTCAATCATTTCCTCCCATTATTATGCCTTTCCATATAGCCATATAGATAAAATGTTGGTGTGAGTCAGCATGTGACTTGTCATTCACGTGCACTCACTGACAGACTGTGTGTGAGAGAGAGAGAGAGAGGGAGAGAGAGAGAGAAAGACACAGAGAGGGAGGGAGTAAAGTGATCTGGCAGCCCTCAGCCTCTCTCCCTGTATGCACACACAGAACCCAGGCACTGGAAGGAGCTGTACTTGTCATGGTATTTTCCTGAGGTCAAAACAGCGTACCTTTACAATGAAGTGATAAAAATTAAAGGCTTTATTAAAGATGGCAAATTAAGTGCACTTCCCTTTGATAAGATAAAATATCAATAAAAAATGCATTCCACAGAATAAAATCCCTTGTGTTGACCTGATCCTCCCACCTCCCTGCTGCTTGCTCCTCATGCTATAGTGACAGACAGAGAACAGAAAAGGCTCCGAGCTGCCCACGCATTCCCACTCTTTCTGTTGAGTTTAGCACTTTCCTTTGCTGCTACATGTGAGCATGGATACAGACGCAGCCGACACGGTCACTGCCTCTCCTCTAGCTGGCCCTCTCTCATCACTCGTCTATCCACTGCAAGTGTCATAGACACATCAAGGATCATGGGATGTCACTTTACCCCCAATTCTGTGGAATTGCAGGAATTGTGACAGTGGGTATTTGAGGCTATATTTGTCCCTAGATCCTTTTCTGACATTTGATCACTGAGGTCCAGGACATCCTTGAATTTGGCTGTTTCATGTGAATGCACAAATATAAAGTACAGGGTCTGATGGTTCAGAGCTCAGCATATACCGCTCACACCATTTTGCTTCAGGTAATTTACAGTCTGCCTCCACCTCCTGGTCTAGTTATATCCAGTCATGGCAGAGCAGAAGGTGCCAAAACACAGCTGGGGAGTCGTGATGCTCTCTTCATGTCTCTCTAAAGGCCTCCTTTACTCAAGCTGTTAAGAGGTCCATCATAGGTCACTCTCAATGCTGGAGGATAGCTAAGTTCAGCTACACTGGGGTATTAAAATGGTTAAGGTACTGGGCTTGAAGCTTGGAGCTTGCAGTTTGAGCAAAGGTTAGGACACAGCCATTGTACCAGAAATTAATTCCTTCTCTCTCTCTCTCTCTCTCTCTCTCTCTCTATATATATATATATATATATATATCCAATCATGAATGAACTTTAAGGTCTGTGAGCCTTGATGAGAACATAAGAATTGGTTTCATGTAGATTAACGAGTCTTCAGTTCAACCTCACAGCTTTATTGCAACAACTGGATAAGTACTCCAAAATAGGGGATGTTTCATAAGTTTTGCGCAGACTGTTATCCAATGGAGTTATAGGCGTTGCAAGCTTGTCTGAAAATTGGACTATTAACGGATAGAAAAAAACAAAATATCGCTTTTCAGTATGCTTAAGGTTGGCTGAGAGTTAAAAAACTGAAAGGGTAAGAAAGAACAAAACATAGGGATGATTCAAAGCCGATGATATTTATTTTGTGGCATCAGAAAGATGAAACTAAGTTCACTGACCACATGTACATCAAAAGTGCATGCATAACAGGCACCCGTTCCGAATTTAACATTAGAGGCACTATTTCCTGAAATAGCATGAGGTGTGGAACTAACAGCTAAAATTAGACGATGGTCTTATTCTATTACAAATGGCAAGTGGCATAGGTTGGCGCTAATCTTGCCAGGAACATGTCAGAGCAGAACTTGAGACGTCATCAAGCTGCATCCCTCCTGAGGCCTCTGATGACCCAGGGGGTTTCCTCCTTTTATTTAGCGAATGTGAGGAAATGTGAGGATGTTGGCACGGCAATGCCAAAAAGAATTAGATTTCAATTTCATGCATGTATTTACAGTATATTTTTAATGTAAGTGTATACTATGTTTAATTGCAGAATATACAAACATACAAACACATACCTTCAATAATATATGAAACACATGTTACATACACTAACATCATATTGCAGTAATCATACATAATATTTTACAAATCATTTCTGCATCATGGCAAGGAACACATTCTTGCTTATTTCTCATTATTTCACTATCTGAAGAATTATGGAAGTAATAGATTAGTAGATGCTGCATTGTGAATGAAAGCAGTGGCAGAGTAGGCTACTTACAGTACAGTGAGCATAGGGATGGTGGCGCTGTAGGCTACATGATAAAAGACAGATGTCTACAAGATTGTTGTAGTATCCTTGATTGACCAGTAGGTGGTACACTTGCTGCTGATATCCTTTCTGTGGGAGAATATGTCAGTTATTACCTAGAGATTTTAAAACTCTTACCATACTAAAGATTCAGTAATGAAAGCCATGTACGATACTTTATGCATATGAGTTAACTTGTAACTATGCAAAAGTATAAAGCTTTAGTGAAAGTAGTGTCGCTCTATAACATGGAACAGCTGTGTATTACTTGTTTGTCAGATTCACACAGTCCAGTCGCTGAGCTTATGATATGAAACAACAAGAATATGTGCCTGTCTGAGAGTCGCGATTTGTGATTAGGAGGTTTGGATCAAACAGACCTGCATAAGGATAAACAGTACAACTAATGAATTTGTGTACAATAGTAGGGTTGATTCAATCCACTTTGTACAATATGTCTGTGTTGAGTAACAATTGATGCCTTGAGGAGAATTGTTATTTTTAGACAACGTTAACTGATAATGTCTTAAAATCTTCTCTTAAATGCATCTTCTTTACTGAGGCGCACAGTGAATTTTTCCTCTTTTTTTTTTTTTTTTTTTGCTGAGTGAGTTATCCTCAAATTTCCCACAGCGACCGATGCCCAATGACAGACATCCAGAATAGATAAACTCGGGATGTGCTTGTGTAGAGAGCATGGGCAGAGCTGAGGTTGTCTTGAGAGGTTACATAGAGTTGATTTAATGATAACAGAGACTGTGATACATGTCTTTGAAAAAAGGAAATGGTGGTTTTCAGGAAAGAAAACATTTTTGTTTTATCGTTGTTTGCTTTTTACTAAATTGGCACATGTGTCAACAACTTATCAGCAGTGAAACTGCTTATCTTCCACCCTCTGTATACAAATGGGTATTGTGTAATTATGAATACCAGAGTGTTGCATGGCTGATTTCGTTTCCTTGGAATTTTCAGGCATGTATATTTTTTTAAATGTTAAGTTTTGAACATTTGTAAGAACGGTCTCAGTAATGTGTAGAATCAAAGCAAACGTAAGTGACCTACTTTTACCTGAGAGCAGAGGCTGCTATTGGCTGACCCTGACCACAACATCTCAACAGAACGCCATCCCGACAGGAAGCTCAGAGTGGTCTGCTCTACTGCCCCCGACAGCCAGAAAGGCGGTCACAGTCACATTTTCTCTGACCAAAATATCATATCCGCCGCTCACTCTAATCTCTTTATTGGTTTAGCCACAGTCTAGAAGATCCAATGTTCTCCTGTCTCTTCTGTTTCAGCATAACCGGCACCGCTCCTGGATGCAAAACGCAGAGAGAGTGAGTATGTATGTAGTATTTAACACTCATGCACTAGAATATTGGTGTGAAGAGGGTGCAGAACTGCAAAACAGGTGCTGTAGAAATATTCTTGTTATGCACTGTAATCACCTATGTCTGAATGCATTTCAGCTGTTGTGATTTTAATTGGATTGACTGAAGCTGTCGTGGAAGGAGCTGTTGATATCTGACAGACTTGTTGTGGTTGTGCTTTGGTAAATTCTGGCATAGATTTAGTATTGATTAGAACCTTGAATTTAGCTCTTTGATTCACAATTTGAATAATCCTCAGCTGGGAACTGGTGATTGAAAGATAATTAGTTTCTGAAGACCTGCCTTGATATTCAGTTTTATGTGCTGTAATGGCTGTATATTCTTAAAATTAGAAACAAAACATATTACTGCCAAAAACATGAACGTGTAACATATCTACCTCCCTGGTACAAAACGCAGCTATGAAAGAATTTTGTTCTGTGCATTAGATAAAAATTATGTTTGTTTTTGAATATTATGCAGAAAGGTTCCTGGTGGCTGTGGGGTTGAAGTATTTCAGATGAGTTTATACCAGGTCTGGTGTGTAGCCTTTATATCCTTCCCCTGACAGTATATGGAATGGCTGACCTTTCTGAAATTAAGTCCTTTAACCTTCCTCTGTTCTCTCTTATCATTTATCCCTGCTGTTTGACACAGGGTGGATGGATATTTAATTCCATTAAACATCTGTTTATTGTGTTAAACTTTGAGTTTGTTCATCTGAAATATGTAAGTTTTCCTTGAGAACATATGGTCAATATAATAAAAGAGGGGATCTAGGAATTTAGGAAAAAATGGTATTGCTATTTTTGTGCAGCATTCAGAAGTATTTGAGCTCTGGATAAGTTTGCTTCCTAGGTGGATCCCTGCCATCATACTCATTAGCAAGGAGCCTAACCTGAAGAGTGTTTGGCAGTTGAATGAATGGATTATATATAAGAAAACTTTAAGCAGTTTAAGTCACTCTGGATAACAGTGACTGCATAAGGGACTTCTGGGTGCCTCATACAGCTTGTTTAGGAAGCAGAGGTGAGCCCTGCAATTGGGCTTGTGGCTGCACCATTACCAGCTATGGCTGGAGGTCTGCTTTGGCAAGGAAACAGTTGATTCAGCCTTGTGAAGGAATGATAGGGGGTAAGCTGGTTAAGTTCATTAGCCTCATCACTAAGAGCCACTCCTGAGTTCCTGTTGATGGGATAACCAATGACGTAGCTGACTTTGTCAGTTTCTCACAGTGTAGGTAACATGTAATTGGTGGTCCGTCTATTGTGTGGAAAGAAGCAAGCGTTGTCTATCGTGTGAGTCAGAGGTCAAGTGTCATGTGTCATGGTATCGTCCTCTTGAGTCATTTCTGCAGCGGACTGAACAGTTCTGCTGAGGTAAGGGTGGGAAAATGGGAAAAATTTCAAAATCCGTGACTGTGTAGGATCTACATGTAAACATCTTGAATACTTATGCTCAAAGACTGAAGATCCTAGGACTACACCTGGAGGTGATTCTCACATAACCAGTATGAGGCAAACATCCCCGTTGACAAAATGGCGAAACTTAATTCCACATGGAGAAATTACAATGGGTTAAATTTAAGGCACATGTCCTGTTTTACTGTGGGGCTCACAGATCCGATGGCACTTACCTGAGTTTAGGGTCGGAAACCCCAGTGCTCTGGCCAGATTCCAAACTGATGTTCTTTCAGCTCTGTAACGTAAGCATTCCACAGTTTCCAATTGGCTAAACATAAATCCTTGCCTGCACACACAGAGGTTCTTGTGTCTGGGCAGAATGTTCTGGTACTAAAGGGAAGCCTTGTTTCTGCGAGTTGAGTGTTCCACCCTATCTTGGAAAAAGGCACCTTATTATTCCTGTTAAAAAGGGCACAAGATTTAAAGTGTGCAGAATTCACAGACACCCGGAAAATATGGCTGCTTCGTTCAGCTTTCTCATGCAAGAAATTGCAGCATTATTTTCCATTTCTTAGTAGTATATATGGTAGCTCTGTGTAACATCCAGTGATATGCTTTGCTAATAATCCAATGGAAGGATTACTTACTACTTCTGAGGAATCCCATAACAGTGTGTGCACATGATACTGACTCAATCAATCAAATACATCATGAGAAATCTGCTAGCACCAATAAAATTGAGGGAGGAAAAGTTCAATGATATCCGTACGTTTTGTCAGGAATTGAGCATCTATTGTGGGCTGTGTGTAGTACTGCTGACTGTAATATTCTGGAATTGTATGAAAATACTCTATCTGAAGCTTCAGGGCTCTGTTGTGTCACATATTGGAACAAGCTTCAGACTCCATGCAAAGGTCAGGCTTATTTGAGCCCACCCTGTAGCTATTAACTCTACCCAAAAGGACAGGCTTCATCACGAGACAGTGACTCCTAATGTCCTGAGGCAGTGTGAGGCTATGGTTAATACACAAGGAGAGGGAGTCCTGCTAAAGACACTCCATTATTGTACCACACCATGTGCTTGCCTGACAGACTCTACAGTGTAACCCAATATGGCTTCTTTTCACTCTATATTTCAGTATGTGTGCCTCACTAAATAATACAACTGCAGTACCCTACACAGGATATAAACCTGATATTTACTCACATGAAACAGATCATCTTTATCAGAAACCAGGAAAGTGGCCTTGTTGTAGTTTTCACTGGGAGAGTTTTCCCTGCACTGTTTCTGGAACTCCACAGAATCATCTGTTTGGATTTCATTTACCCGGGGCAAACCAGGAAGGAAGTCAGGGTGAGCAGTCTCCCTGGTGATAAAAAGTGTCACATGAGCAGTCAGTTTACCCTCCCACCAGGACAGAACAGGGACACAATTTGGCTGTTTGGGTGAAGTGTTTTCCCCCCCATTGTTTGTGTTGTTACCATCAGGGATGAGAAAAACAGACTGAAGATGTCCACAGACTCCATCTTAGAAGGAAAGGACATTGTGTGTCTGTCAGGCTCCACACTTCACTCTGTGAGCCCTGCGATGGAAAGTCTGGAGGTTCTGAAACACACAAACTCCTGCAGTGGACCCATCACAGACAGACCTGAGGACCATTGCCAGGTACAGTCACCTTATTTCAACTGCAAATGGAAAAGAGACTCAGGAATGTGTTTTTTTCCTGTTCTTTCTGACTAACCAGAGGGTACTGATGTGCAGACCCTAAATGTCTCCACTAGAGGCAGAGGACTGGTATGTATAAGAATACACATCAATGCCCTTTAGCAATGTAACAGCTCATAACTGGGGGAGTTAGTTTAGTGATTGTCAGAGGCATTTAAGGAGGCACTGTGCTCTGATTGAGCATCAGGATTTGGTTAACATCACAGCTTGAAAAGGATTGAAATAAAACATTTTTATAACCATCATTTTTATGCTGCTCTGATAACTAATTGTCACTGAAATCCATCACATCCCAGGAGTGGGTGGGTGACATAGGCATTGATTTGTTTTTATAAATCTGTAATAATAAATATGTGTTTTCTTGCTAGATGTGGGTAGTGTTGGCAGAGCCACTGAACTTCTGTTTTGTTATATAAAAATAAATCATTACTGTTTATCTCTACCCACTCAAGCAGACTTTCTGTCCAATCAAGAGTTATTGATTTACAGAATATTGTTATGAAGAGCATCAGCAATTAGAGCGTATTTGTGTAATGGGATGTGTTTTGGTTTGCATTTTGTATTTTCTTGGGACTTGTGCAGTACCTGTTTATTATTATTATTACTATTATTATTATTACTATAAATTGTTTTGATATTTCTTGGCTGGATGCCTGATAACACAATCCATAAATGTCACTGCAACCACAATCACTAGACATGGTTATGCTTCCATAAGGATTTACTGTAACAAATATGTTCCACGTGGTAACAAAGTTTGTATTGAAGTTCTAAACGTACTTAGCATGTCTAACAAACTCAAAAAAAAATCTGTTCAGAAAGCTGTGTGTCCTGCTGCCTCACTCTGGTGTTTCTATCCAAGAATACGGCTGGATTGTGAAATCTCCGTCTTACATAGCTGACAGTTTAAATATTTTAGCTTTCCCTGTGTTAATTATTTATTTGGATCGATAACCGATTGTCACATGGGCATCATCCTCAGACTCTCATTGGGCAGGGGGGCTTGTCATGTGACCAGGTTCAGGGGACAGAGGGCTTTAGACTGGAGTAACTGGAGACAGCCCATCTTCCAACTTTGTGGGAAAAGAGGAACTGGAGATATTTTTTTTTCACAATGGTGCATTTCCATGTTCACAATTAAGCTCGGCCGTGACCCCATAGCTGCAAGATGCAGAATGACAGCTGAGGAAAAAATATTTTCATTTTAAATGCTGTTGCTAGAACATCATAACTGTGATCATAAAACATGGACATATGAACAGAAGCTTTGGGGAATACAGAAAGGGAGGAGGATGAGCTTGCTTTGCCAGACTCAGGTATAATATGTAATCTTGAATCACTGATCTATCTCCGTTTTAGTATTTCTCATAGAAATGATATCCATCCATAATTTTGCAAACATTTGCATTCTTTTCTCATTCAATACCTCCATTATGGAATGGGTTACTTTGACATGAGAGAACATAGATTTATGTACCATAAAACATGAGAGTCTTAGTCATGGAGGGATTATCAGTGTGTGAAATATTGGTTTACATAATAGTGCTGTAATTCATGCACAGAACAGAAATTGCATTTTAACACAATAAAGAAAGCAATGGTCTCTCAGCTGAGAGGCACATGCCCTGTAATAACTGAGTGTTAATGTTATAGCATTTTCTGTCCATTTCCGCATTTATTTGGGTCCATTATTCCCACTGTCCAGTAATGCAAACTCTTGAATGCAAAGCACGTTGTTCAGCTGTGAAAGAGGGGTGTGGCTTTCTCTGTTATGAAAGTGGGTATGGCTTTTAGTGTTGTGAAAGAGGGGTGTGGCTTTAACTGTTGCAGAATATGGAAATCATGACAGAGCTGACAACCTTTCAGAGAAGCACAGACACAGCTGTAAGCAGAGACCTCCACGGGTCCAGTCCACCACACAGAGACAGGTAAGCACACATCGGTTAGTCCCAAACTTGTGGGTCTTCAGCTTCACTCTCACACTTAAGGCTCTTTGAGACACAAATGGTCCTAATATCGGACTCTTTGGTCCAGATTCAATCAATATATGAATGTGCATAGGTTTGACTTATTTGTGTCTGGGAATAAAAAAATCTACCACTTTCATTTTGGTCAGTTAAAGTTAAGGACAATGTGGGTTGAATCCAGGCCCTTGTGTTTTGTTGCTTAAAAAAAAAAAAAGCACTGTGGCTCACAGCCAGAGCTCCAGATGTAAGGTTCCAGAGGGCAGCAGGGCCTGCAGGAACTGTTAGAAAGATTCAAGTGCAAATGCTGTTTGTGACTGTTGTCCTAGATAAGTAATCATGCGAATCACGCATTTTAATGTACTAGATTTTTAAAGTGAGTTTTTTGTCTCCCTCGTTGTATGAAATCTCAAGGCTTCATTATGACTGGCTACTTGACTGTGTTCAGTTGTCTATCACAAGAGTCTATCACTCAGCCTTTGGTCCAGCACTGACCTGCTGGAGGGGGACTCTGATCCTCAGTGCAGGGGTTTATAGAGGAACTATGGCCAGCCTGCTACCAGGGCTGGAGGGAAGGGCACTGAATGTCCAGAACTTTCCCCTTTGTGGGTCAGGTGGGCTGAGTTGTCACATACAGTAGAGGAAGCTCACTAAGCCACATGGAAACAGTGTGAGAGGTGCTGTGCTGTGCAGCACAGGGGAGGTGCATGGAGCACACACAAATCCCATGTAAGCATGCACCCTGGCATATGCATTCACACAATGACACACACACACACACACACACACACACACACACACACACACACACACACACACACACACACACACACACACACACACACACACACACACACACACACACACACACACACACACACACACACACACACACACACACACACACACACACACACACTCACACACACACACACGCACGCACACACACACTCACTCAGATGCATGCATGCACACACACCCTCACAACCTTGGCAAATTCACAATTTGAAATACTTCAGACACCAGCAAAATTCCTGCTGATTACTTGCACTTTTGAAAGAAACTAAATCTGAAAGAAATCTGATTTCACAGCTTTGATTAGTAACGTGTTTTGTAGAAAATTCTCAGGATTTCAGTTGTTATTTTTACAAGCATCTGAAAATATACATACATACATACATACATATACTTACACACACTAACACATACAGTGTAAAAGGAAATTGGACTACTGAAACTTACATTCCGAAAAATGAATGTTGCCACCAAAAGCTGTTTTGGGTAAATAATGTATAACCTAGAAGATGTTTATGTTAGATGTCCAATTTAGAAAACCATAAAAAAATGTATTTATTTATTTGTTTGTTTGTTTATTTTTTTATTTCAGGATGGAGGACATCCTGCCAGAAGACAAAGAGACATTAATGGCCTCTGAAAAGGTAGCCAGCTGTCATTTCTTTATTAACTGTCTTTATACTCATTGTATATGATTCCATTAGAATGATGCAAATTCACCTCATGTTAATGCAAGAAAGGCAGAAAAAAGGTGAACCTGGGAGATTCACTAGGTCATGTGCACAGATGTGGACTTAAAAACAAAGTGCCATGAACTGTCTTAGATCAGTTTTATAAAGTATTTCCAAGGCTGTGAGAGCTAACTTCAGTACTGTATATGGCCCTATCGTTGGAATTTCTCAATACAGCTAAGCACGGCAAAGACTCAGATGTAGATGGGAGTTCCACTTTCTTAGAAAGATATAAACTCAAATGAAAAAAAAATTATATATATATATATATATATACACACACACACACACATACATATATATGCATCTATATGTATATATATGCTGAAGCCATGTTAGGGTGAAAAAGTGTGCAATAAATATCCAAAAAATAATGAAATCATTTTGTTCATTCTCTGAGGCTTACATATTTGTTTTTTATTATAAGCTCCCGGAAATGACCGGTGAGGGTGGGTATAGAGTGGTAATGATAATAATAATGCATTTGAAAAAGGAAGTGGTGTTGCTGTATCGTGCTTTATTGTCAATATGAAAATAACGGCTGTTTGGCACAGAAAAGATAAAAGTGGACCGTGTAGCTTGGGTGTTATATTAGTGACCTCCATAGCTGTGGTGATGTAAGTGCTCAGGCAGAAGTCACAGTGTGTGTGCAGCAGCACGAGCCTCCACACCTCATCTGGCTGGATGTGCTGATATTTTTTTCTGAATGAACACAAGCGGGTGGGAGGGGCCAAAGAAGCCTCGGCCATGCATGATGTTGATCGAACTGAATGGAAGAATCGTAATGCCTGGGAATCTGTCTGTCCTCAGTGCTAAAAATGATTGTCTCTCACACCCCCCTTTACCGTGTCAGGCAACCGCCCCCTGCCCCCAACCCACACTCACACACACACACACACACACACACTCATACACACACATCACCTGCCCTCCAATCAGATAAACCAGGCTGC
The DNA here is from genome assembly GCA_019788955.1 of Albula glossodonta. Classification (NCBI taxonomy): domain Eukaryota; kingdom Metazoa; phylum Chordata; class Actinopteri; order Albuliformes; family Albulidae; genus Albula; species Albula glossodonta. The sequence goes on from JAFBMS010000032.1 coordinate 1,484,301, forward strand.
GGAGCAAAATTAGCATGAAGCAGAGTCCCACCCCCTTCATCTTCCCACCGCTACATGAGACCCATAAATAATGCACATGGAGGAAGACTAGTGCAGCGGCATACGCCCGCACTGATAGAGAGAGAAAGAAAGAGAGGGGGAAAGAGAGAGAGAAATTGAGAAAGGGGGGGAGAGTGATAGAAACAGAGAGAGAGAGGGAGAACGAGAGTGAGAGAAACAGGGAGAGAAGGGGAGAGTAAGAGGCTGAGAGAGGGAGAGTTAGAGGGAGAGAAAACGGAAGGAGAGAGAGAGTGGTAGAAAGAAAAGGAGCTGGAGAGAAGGAGTGCGAGAGAGAGAGGAGAGGGAGGGAGGGAAGGAGGGAGGAAGATAAGAGATTAGAGAAAGCGAGCGGAGCTGCTGCTGAGGGCTGTGTAAGGGCAGTGTGGCAGACCCACGTCTCATGTGTCCTCGCCGTCGCACCACGCCCCACCCCCTGGCCGTCGCAGCGCAGGCGACCAGTGCCTCTGCTCTCTGAGGGCACCATGTTCTGCTTCTGCTTGCAGAGCTCTGGCTCCCTCCTGCAGCTGCACACACTGGAAGTGGAGGCGTGTCCCTCATCCACACCGCACCAAGACCATGCTGGCCCCACCACCAGCCCAGCCGCCACCCAGCAGGGCGAGAGGGCTACGCCGGAGACAGGTAACACCCCCGTCCTATTCACACACTATCATACACACTCACACTCACACACGCACATACACACACACAAAAGACTTTTGCTAAAAGGGGTCAGTGTAAATGCCAGCACCTGGATATTATGCTACGTGTTATGTGTTCTCTGGTATTTCAGCTGCTTAACGTCATGTACTGATGAGTGTCTAATGTAGAAGTGCTTGTTTGAGTCACACCCTCAAACAAAAATTTAAATATCAAATATCTCAGTGTAATTAATGAGTGCGTTTGAGGCTGTTTTAAATGGAATGGCCTCTACTTAGTCCTCTCTTGTTTCCTCCTGATGAATTGTTTTATGCTTTTACTTATTATTAAGGATAAAAGGAAAATACAGAGACCACACCTAATTTTAATGTTGCATTAAAATATGTGTCGTAAAGTCAAATGGTTTTGGTAATCAGACAGGCAGTCAGGCAAACTCGTGGGTGTCAGAGCTACGCACAGAGTCGAGGATCCCTGTGGATACTCTGGACTGAACTGGCCATGATGGTGGGGCTGAGAAAGAATTCAACACCATGTAGTTTACATGTTTATGGATTTGCCTTTTTCACACTGTGCTACACTGATACTGTCAAACAAGTGCGTTATTTTGAGGGCTGCCAGAGTCTTGATTGGGGTGTGTTGATTTTTTTCTGCTGTGTTGCTTCTGTTGTCTGCAAGTTGTTTGCATATTAGCCACTGTTCTCCAGATCTTGATCAGATCCGAGTCAATATGTTTTGAAATACTTTTAACTCTTAAATTGCCTGCAATTTGTGACATACCATAAGCTGAATTTTGTTCCAAATATTAGTAAAAATAGATGCTTCTCTTTCGGCTGCTAGTAATCTGTGACTGAGACATGGTTGGTAGTATCAGTATTTGAGCTTGGTCTGGTGTGTTGCCTGTAAGCAGACTGAAGGCCGGTCTCTGTTGATAGCCACGTGTTGCTGAGCACAGCTCATTGACTCTGCTAGGCTGATCGCTCTGTCTCAGTACAGAGCATAGCCTGGAAAAGGCCTACACAGCTATGTATGGCTCGTTGTCTCAGTCCACCCAGCACTACAGCACATCCATCACCTGTACTAGGTCTCCCAGCACAGGGCAATTCCCCCTTTCTCACACCCCTGTCCTGTGTTTAAGCTGAATTCTCACCCCATTCCTTCTTTTTCATCACTGGTTTATTAGTGTTGTGGTCCAAGGTCTATGGTTGTGCAGGGTATCTTAATCATGTGTTGCCAAAATGTGACCTCAGACATTTAAAATAATTAGTAATTTATGTTTTTACTTGTAAAATGATACTGTAAATATGGCGAATGTGTGGGTATGTGCCTAGTGTAAAAGTGCCATGCTTAGAAACACTTTTTGATTATTTTTGCGTTGAGGAGTATGCTAAGGTTTGTTGACCAAAATGAAGACTTAGCACCCTCTACAGGCCATGTCTGCATCTGCATTTTATGAAAGGCCACATTTATGTGCAGGCTAAACTAAAATACTTTAGAATGTATATTCTCTGGTTTATTTTAGATAGGTGAACACTCCCAAGAGGGTTAGGGTTTAGGTCTCTGGTTAAGAACTGGTATGGATTCTGATGCGGTGTTACATATTGTGTTGTTGCTGAGAAAATCATGTGTCTCTGCCCTGTGTCTCTGGCAGATCCAGATCCCGTCCTGAAAGCCCCAGAGCATGGTGGGGAGGCCTCTGAAGGCCAGTGGGCCCCAGGGCCCAGCCGGCTCCTGCTCCACATTGCTGATGACGGCAGCCCGCTCCCCTCCCCCCGCTGCCCCAGCCTCAGCCAGAGCCAGCGTTTCCATAGTGACCCTGAGACAGCACCCTCGCCCCCATGCTCCCAGCCCTTCATCAAGTGAGACCCCCTCTGCTCTTCTTCAGGTCGAACAGAATTATGACAGTTTACACTTAAACAGCATAGAGCTCTGACTGTTTTCATGCCTAGAGCTACTCGCATTCACACAGCAAAATGTACATGGAACAGGCAAGACCTCTTTCACAGCACAGAGATTAGATTCTTCTTTGATATAAACATTGTAAGTGAGTGAAAGCACACAGTCTTACAGGTTCTACAAACACAATTTAGCTGACCATCTGGTTCCCATACAGAATCTCTGCTCTAAGAGGAATGCTTTTCTCCCCACCCAGAACTGTAGAGTCTCTTTCCTGTCCTCCCTGGGGCCTGAGTTTAACCTGTTTTCTGTGCGGTGCATTTATTTGGTGCACAGAGATGATGTAAGGTCTTCCCAGGATGCCGTGCTCACTCTGTGCAGCACAATGATGATGGAGGGCCCGTACAGTAAATCCTGCTGTGGAAGCAGTTTCCCAGGGACCCCCCTTGGATAACGGCAGTAATACTCCCCTCCAGTCAGACAGTCATGCTGTGTGGTTCTAGGATGAGTCCCTAGCTTGTGCACATTTACAGCAGAGGAAGTCTTAAAGAGACAGTTCACACAAAAATTTTGCAAGTATGGTTATTCTAACGTTTCTGCTTTGAAGATCCAAAGTGAAGCCACTATGCATGTAAACAGAGAGTCTTCGACTGGCTAGTCTACGTGATAGATAGCGAATGAGGCTAAAACTCTTTGGATGCATATTACATTGTATTGGATTATTTAAAAAACCGATTTTGGTTGACCTATGAGTTACAGCTCATTTTCCTCTATATTAATAAGAAAAATATGTATTTTCACTTTATCTGAACAAATAGATTTCACATTATTATGTAAGTTTACTTACTGTTCCAATCACTAAATAAGCACATTATGTCCAGTGAGCACTGGATATGTCTCCAGTTACATTATGTGTTTCATTTTTTTTTCTTTCAAAATAATACAAATGTGCATTTAATGTGATGAATTCATGTGCTCGTAAGTGTGACTGTGTGCCCGGAGGTGTGTATGTGAAAAGGGTTTGTTTCAGTCCTCTGGGTGACTCTTGAGCGTGCTCTTCCTCAGGGCTCGCTCCATCAGCAGGACTGAGTTTCCAGAAGCTTCCTCAGACGCAATGTCGATCACGCTGCTTACCAGGCATATTCAGACGCTGAAGAGGAAGATCCGGCGCTTTGAGGAGAGCTTTGAACGGGAGAGGCACTACAGGGTAAGTACTTCTCAACACTTTGAGCTTCACAGTTCTGTAAATGCCTGAAGAGATCAAGCGAACAGCGCTTAGATCAGAACAGCTGTCGTTTCTTGGCAACAAAAAGAACAAAAATTCTGACATAGGTTTCTTCAGCCACAGCACAAAGGTTAAGTGTATTTGTATTGGCCAGATTAATTAAGGCTTATAACTTTTCCATGGAAAGAGGGCCATGGACTTTCTTTTATACATTTTCCTCTTCTCATAAATGCTGCATCTGTACTTTCAATAAACCATAATTTGCTTCCAGCAAAAAAAATGTTTTCTTTTCTCATTTGTTTCTTAATGCTAGATATGAATCAGAATGGTCAGGCAAGGCAGGCTGTTTGTGTGTATGCATGTTTATTTATATTATGCTACCTGACCTTAAAGGAATGTAACAAGCAAATCGGGGATATGTGAGGTAGAAATATGTTATTAATGGCAGAGCTCTTAAGTGCAGTGGACAAATCCTAAACACAGTGCCACATTAAACCACAAAATGAAGGATGTGGCTCCCCCTGCTGGCTATCTTGTTTACTGTGCCATCTTTCTTTCTGACTCTGACTTCATTCTGTCCTGAACGTTTAAAAGTTTTGTGAAATTGCACTGCACTGACATTGCAGTGTACTTGTTTTTTTTTTTAGCATTATCAATAAGTATTTCTCTACACTCTCCTCCAGCCATCACACAATGACAAAACAGCCAGCCCAGAGGTGTTCCAGCTGATGAGTGAACTTGCAAAGTCACGCAAGCAGCTCCGAGGTTTGAGTTTTACTACACAGGGGCCAGTTAAGGCCACTCTCATAAGTTTAACTTTAAGCACCTTTCTTTCGCATTGCTTCCTGCTTTCTGTCCTGGTGTAAAGGCTCCAAAACACAAATGGAATGTGAGGCTCTCAGGAAGTAATTTGATGCCTCATTAACTTGCATTATGCTGAAAATATGCATGCAGGCTATGTCCTAGTACTTAACAAGAACATTATATTTTTGACCAAGATTTTGACCCAATAGCGGACACATTGTGGAGGTCTGGTCAATTTGTAGCTCAAGTGCTATTTCTAACAGGGACTGAAGCAAAGCCATTGTTGGGTTGTACTTGGATCATAATGTAGAAGTGCAGCTTAAACACACCACTCAACAACTCTGTCAAATCAGTCTGAGCACTCCCCGCTACTGTAGCGTCACACAGACTCCAGTCCAAATGACGTGTGTCATTGAGTACTGACAGAATGGTGAAATAAGCCTAGTGCACACCTAAAAATGATAAATACAGATGTACTTATATTCATAAACCATATTAACAATGCCTGCATCAGGACAGACTGGCAGGATAAAATTTATTAAAGTATGTTACTCAAAACAAAGTTTCATTTGCAAAGAAATCTTTTCAAGCCACCATCTCCTGCTTTGTTTTATGCTTCCATGTTGCAGTCTAATATCTAGTTATAAAAAGTTCTATGGAGATGTGCATTTTTATATTTTTTCTACTTCAGAGCTGAGACTGAAGCAGTCTGTGCAACAGCTGAAGGTTCAGAAGTTGGAAGAACACACAGAGCCAGGAATCTTCAGGAATGGTGGTGACCAGCAGAGGGAGACAGAGCAGAGCCAGAAACCCTCCTTGGAGGAAACCGTGGAAGTCCTGAAGAAGAGACTGAGGGAGAAACGGCAAGCTCTTGGTCTCCCAGACAACATGAAGGTGATGCCCAGGGCACACTTAACCCTCATTAGCTACTGGGTCTGTTTGCCGTCTCAGCCATTCATCCAATATAAGAAAGAAATATAAATTCTTGAAGCATGTAAAGAACAACTGACTTGATTCCTGAAGGACACAAAGATGGAGTTTGATGGAGGTTTTTACTATTGTGAGTGAAATGCAACATATTTTTCAGGTTGAGTTCTATCAGCTGAACAGTGGGATAATTTAGGGGAACATTTTGCACTGATATTCACATTTTATGCATAGTTAGTGAAAAAGTTGGGCCTAAATGACCTTTGTTGTTAAATTCATTTGAAACTTTGTTTAAAATGACTGTTGATATTCAGGGCTGACTACCCAGCTTGCACAAAACATTCCCAAAAAACATTGGTTACATTCCCTTTTTCTTCTGAGCAAGAACTATGACAATAATGTTTCCTGAATGGTCATACAGCCTTATTCTTCCACACAAGGTCTGTCAAAGTAAAATTGTACTCTGTGGTTCAGAGAGGGTGATCTTCTTTGAAACAAGGCCCTGTTTTTCCATTTTATTTTAGGAAATGTCCCAAAAACAGATGGCCATGGAGAAGATCACCCTGCAGAAGTGTCTGCTGTACTTTGAGAGCCAGCATGGCCGTCCGGTATGACTTCAGCTCTCTGCTCCACAGCCTCGGCTAAATCAACATTAGTCAGTAACTCAGGCTCTTACACAAGATGGAGGTTTTACCTGTCTCCTGTTTGGTGAGACTAGCAAAATGAACTATCCAAACTGTCTGAAGAAAAACAGCTACTTGGTTATATATATTTTAAAACAATGTTACTTGATATTTATTTCGAAGTCCTAGTTCAGGGCTGATGTCGATATAATCCAGGTCAAGTAGATTTAAGCAGTGTGCATTTGTGATATAATCACATCATGTGACTGTGTTTGTGGGTTCCAGGGCACCAGGCAGGAGAGGAGTCTGATGAAGCCACTGTATGACAGATATCGTACCATCAAACAGCTCCTGTGCACGGCATCCTCCATCACTACCATAGTGAGTTACTGCGCAGCTCCCATTTTCCTGTTGCCACGACAACCTTTGCTGGCAGCACATCTCATGGATCCCTGCGCTTAGAGCAAACATACATTTACATTTGGCAGATGCTCTTTATTCATTGCTCTTATTCAGAGCGATTAGCACAACACATTTTTTGGTGTTTTCAGTCAGCTTTCATGTAGCTGTATGTTTCACTGCTGCATTCAGTTCATTGGCACTGCCCCACCAAGGGATTGAGCCTGCAGGCTCAAACTCTGTACCCTTACCCTTGCTACCCTGTATATGATATACTATCGATACCTGCTGAGAAGTTTGATTACCGCTGCTGGCAAGGAAATGAGTGGCCAGATCCAATCCTCTAAACTTCTTGATGTCAGTATTTACAGCAGATTTTCAGGTCATGTCGTAGAGGCAGGGACCCTTAAGGTCTTGGTTTGAGACAGTGCTGGATACTCTTCTAGAATGCAGGTTTATGAAAAGCCAAGATGCACTGAATAGCCTGATGTCATCACTGTGTGTCGTTACACCAATTTGTGTTTTTATAGTTGTTTTTTACTACATATGCATTTAGTGCGCATTTAATTTGGTCAAAGTGGCTTTTGAAAAGCGTAATTTTAGAGCTCTGATATGTGAATACAAAGTGACAGTTATCTTGTGAGATTTATTGAGGCTGGCCCTGAATATAGAACAGAGAAGTGCTTGGTGCTTGTGTTCTCAGGCGTTTGGAACAGGCAGGAGACAGCAGCTGTAATTGTTGCTAAGAGGAGAGATTTTTGGATGGAGGACTTCAGTTGGAGAAGGGGATTTATACAGTATCTCTCTTGGGATAAAAAGTCAACTAATCTAATTTTCAAAAAGTGTAAGGAAGTCACTGTAATGTCAGATGCTCAGATGTATATCTCTGACAGCAGGTTCCTGTGGGTGGATGACTCAGGCTTATGCTCCATTTAAGTGACACTTGATTTAGAGCATGCTTATTTAAGGACAGAACATCTTTTCTGGACTACTCCAAGTTATTAGTTTTGTTGTTAATGTGAAAGAAAAAAATATATAACCAGCGAAAATATAGGCTTTTAAAATAATTGCACTGGAGTGCGTGGATCGTTAGGCTCTTTTTTGCCTCATTTTATTTTAGCTTTTCCTGTTTTGCATTTGCTTTAAATACTGTTCCCCAAATAAATGCTTTGATTCATTTTGAGAAAAGAGTCATTTGGGTTTGTTTGAACAGATCTGAGTGCTGTGTTTTCTAAAAATGAGAGCTCTGAACTTTTGGAGTTTTGTGTGTACACAGAGGAGGTGCACTTTTATATTTTTGTACACGGGTGGAATATTAGCAGTACAAGTGCTGTGTATTTTTGCACACAGTGGAATGAGGCCTGAGAGTTGTGTTTTTGTATGCAGTGGAAGATGAGGACTGGGTGTTGTGTTTTTGTATGCAGTGGAAGATGAGGACTGGGTGTTGTGTTTTTGTATGCAGTGGAAGATGAGGACTGGGTGTTGTGTTTTTGTATGCAGTGGAAGATGAGGACTGGGTGTTGTGTTTTTGTATGCAGTGGAAGATGAGGACTGGGTGTTGTGTTTTTGTATGCAGTGGAAGATGAGGACTGGGTGTTGTGTTTTTGTATGCAGTGGAAGATGAGGACTGGACGTGTTTTTTTAATGCAAGCGGAGGAGGCCTCAGTTATGTGTTTTTGTACGCAGGCAAAATCAGAAAAGAAAAAAAAGAACATTTGTAAAGGGATTACTTTTGTTTTAATTCAGGCAAGACTAATGTTGATTAATTTAAAATATTTGCTCTAGAATGTATGGATTGATCTTTCTTTGGTGCTTTTTGCATTTTTTATCAGCTGTTGATTGTTCTCCCTAAAACTTGCCAGTGATTCATTGTGTAGCCAACAAAAAGATGGCAAAATGGTCTGACTTGTCTAAGTGTTGTTGTTTGACCGCAGATGGAAGAGGAGGGTTCGGATGAGGACTGCATTCAGCGACGTTCCCAGCAGTCCTGCAGATTGCCACGCCCCCAGTCCCAGGACGAGATGGCATGTCCCCAGGACGAGGACAGCGAGCCCACATTCGTGTCCCCGCTAGATGAGGTCAAAACTGTCAGACAGCCTGCCCTCACCATGTCCAACCTTCATGAGGCGTCCAGGTATGGGGGGCCCTCATGAGCGGGTGTCAGGGCAGGACTCTGGACCACACTCACAGACCATACAGAGCTCAGCAAAGTCACCTCATGATGACAAACAGTGAAGGATGTCATTCTGAGACTGAGGTGCCAGAATCACTGATGTCACATTGTAAAATTAACTTTTATACATAGAATACACCAAACGGAGTCACTGTGTATGTGTCAACATAGCAAGACATCACATACTATGGCTGAGATAAATATGCCACTTAAAATACAATGCAACAAATAGAGCACAACTGGACTATCATTTTAGTGTTAAAGGGGGATTCCAAAAAAAAAATAAAAAGCTGTTGGTCCTCACCTCAAGAAAAGCGCATGTACTTCATCAGACCTAGAGGAAGCATCACTCTTTTATTATATAAAGAAAATTGATTTTTTTCAAAATTACACTGCATTCTCTAATTCACCTGAATGGTAGTTTTATCTCAATGACACACTTCAAGCAGCCTTTTGGAGATTAAGATGAAAGCTTCAGTTCTAACACACAAAATAAAGGTTGCATTCAGTATTCTGATGGTGAGACAGAATGTACAAAAATCTGATTTTTTTGGTGGCGTTCTCCTTTAACTCATGACACGGGGCAAGTTTAATGGTGTGTGCATATAACGCTTAATGGTGTGTGAACTGCTGCAGGTCAGAGCTGCTGGAATGCCTTCGGGAAACGCGGGTGGAGAAGAGGAGACTGCGCAAGGCTCTTCGCGAATTCGAGGACCACTTTTACCGACAGATGGGGAGGTAAGACTCATCTGAAACAGGCTTTGTTGTTGCTTTTTTGTTTTAATGAACAGTTTGGCTTTTCAACACTGCCAGGAAAAAAAAAAACACCCACAAAAGCTTGGTCAGCAAATGATACAACAGTGTAAAGCACAAGCACCAAGAACTACACCCAGAAAGAGAAGGACAGACTGACACACAGCTGTTCTGAAGATGCTTGTAGATATTGACTTCAAGCAAAATTCATGTTTGGATTACAATAGCCACTGACTGACAGAGTTGCTGGAATAGGTTGAAACTGGGGTAGTAAGTCTGCTTTGTTTGTCTGTTTTGTTTTCTTCTCCTCTCTAAGGACTGCACAAAAAGATGACCGCATTCCGATGGCTGAGGAATACCAGGAATACAAAAATCTAAAAGCGAAACTCAGATTACTGGAAGCTCTGCTCAGCAAACAGGAGACACCAAAGATTATCTGAGAGAAATGCTTTTTGCTCATTCACTGAAGAATTTTCCCCTTTTCTTTGGAGAGAACTACTCAGACACTTGTACTGAAAAATTATTTCATGTTGGACTTGTGCCATGTTGAAACTGATGCACTTTAAAAAAAAAAACAGTCACCTTGGTTGACTAAATGAGTAGAAGGCAAGCTATCCCATTGTTGCTAGGCAACAAAATTAAACCTCTTGTTCCAGACAAAGATGCAACATTCACCATGAGACCTAACGCAGCCAAAAAAGAAAACAATATGCGAGTTTTATTTGGGTGAAAAATTAAATCACTGTTTAAAACAGAAGTGATGATTCTCACGTCTGCTAAAATATGGCACTTTATATATTTTTTAAACCAAAGTAAAAAAGAGATAATACATAAACACAAGCATACATTAACATACAGAAAGGCATCACTTACACATTTTGGCTATCCGATTGTCCACGGTGTGTATTCTAAAAGAAACAGCACAGCTCATGACCCTGTCATCATTTCCTGGGAAAGCACTTCAATCACAAACATTTCTGTGTGTCAGGAACAAAGTGTTTGGAAATAATGAAAGGCAAAAGATTTGTACCATTTCTTTGTGAATATACACTTTGTGGGGGACAGAAGTCTAAAATAATGTGGTGTGCAATGGCCTTCCTGTGTGAATAATGTATGTGAGTGTATATGTGTATACTGTTTCTCCATTTCCCCCTAAAGATGTGATAATAAAGTCAGTACGCTGTCTTGTTGAGGTGAAGTAATAAAAGACTATCGGTTTGGGAAGGATATGAAGCAACAGCTCAGTGCGGTGTTGGCCCGCTGCAGACCCACAGGAGTGAGACGCTACATCACAGGCTCTCCCTCATGTTAAAAGAAGCCCCTGCAATCAGCACAACATATTTTATACACCTCGCTATTGTGAAGATTTTTTAAAGAGATTTTTAATCTGCAATGTTAATGTAATGTCAATGATTGTGTGAACATAGGCTTTTCCCTACACCGTTCTCTTTCATGTAAAACACCGTAATATGAAATATGCAGGAAGAGTGTTGCAATGAAATGAAATTTTGCTTGAGATGAGAAAAATGTATGGTATTTAAGAAACATTGTAATTTAAATTGTGCTATGAAAATATGTAGCCTAGTAGAAATTTGATATTAAGCTTGATACTACTGATTTTATTTTGCATTACATGCATCCTTTAATGAATCTTGTATTTTTATTTTAAGCTAGCTTGTGAATGTTAGCTCAGTGCAAGTTATTATTGCGGTCTCATAAGCGTTTTTCCTTCTGCTGGAAATGGTTTCTGCAACTGCATTCTGTGCTCTAATCAAAATCGTTCATTTTGTGCACTTCTGGTTTATACATTTTTTACAACAGTAAAAATAAATAAATAAAATATTTTTTCTATCACATTTATTATGTTTTAACACAGTATATGGTTTCCGTTAATAAATAACGAGACACTGCAAAACAGCAATGCGGATGTGATAACATTTCTAGCTTTTCAAGATTAAATTCATGCTGCAGGTACAACCTTATCATGCTTATTTAAGATTTCCGGTATTTACAGTCAATCACAAGGTGGGTCAATTGCATTTAGACTGCCTTTTAGAAGCTGTTACCACTGCTTGGCTACGGCACTTTTTAATCCTTATTTTTGTTACCTTTGGCAAAACATTACATTGCAGCTCTAGGGTTGGAGGAATGGTCTGTTATCAGCATCACAGCCAAGAGGACAGAGGGAGAAACAAGCACCGTCTGACATGGAAACATCTTCACCAATATATTCCGGAAAAAAAGATAAAAAGAGAAAAAACAGGAACGCTAATGCCCCGGATTTAAAACTGGTTTGAAAATGAAAAATATCAGAATCGGTCAAAGAAAAGACCACTCGTTTGGTAAAAAGCTGTGAACTCAAGCCGAGGAGTCTGAACGATGTTGAATGGAGAATTAAAGGGGGTTAGACTGGGGCTTCCCATCTTAGCCCAGAGAGGCTTGTGTGGGTGCAAGCTTCTGTTCTAGCTCAGCGCTAAAACCCCTGATTCAACTAATCAACTAATCGTGGTCTTCAATCAAGACCTCACTGAGTTGAATCAGGTATTTTAGTGCTGTGCTACAACAAAAGCCAGCACACACACTAGCTCATATTGGATAAGACTGGACACCCAGCGTGGGGGGGGGGGGGGGGGGGGTAAGGGCGGTGCGTGATAGTGTTTGTGAGGGTGGGGGGAGGGCAGGGGGGCGTTAACGGCCCACGCTGATGTTGCAGGTCTTGCAGCTGGGGTCCTTCTTGGCGTTGATGGTGGACAGGCTCATGAGCTGGTGGCCGCTGATCTCGGCCACGGTCCCCAGGCTCAGGTCCACCGGGTCGGTGTAGATGACCTCCAGGATGACATCTTGGGCGTGGTGGAAGGCCAGCCGCCCGTCCTCATCCACACTGCACGTCAGGAAGCGGTTGTCAGCGATGTCCAGCGCGGGCAGGCGCTGCTTGCAGAACTGGTCCCCCGGCGAGCCCTCGGGTGCCAGCACCAGGATCACGTAGTGGTAGGCCGTGTACATGCAGTAGAAGTCCCCGAAGTACAGGTTGGTCTTTGGGTTGAACAGGACCTCAGCGTTGACCTCGAAGCGGTAGCGGCCGTACGGCGAGTCCTGGGGGGGCTTGCCTGTGTTGAACTCGGTGTTGCAGCTGAAGAAGATGCCCTCCAGCTTGCCGCTGATGGGGGAACCGTGGCTGCCGCTGTTATCCTTCACTGACGGCAGCATCCGGTTATTCTGCTCATTTCTGCCAAGACCAAAACACATACGTCAGGTGACTGTTCATACAGACAGAAAATTTTCCAATCATCAGGCAGTAGCAGAGGAGCCTTTGAAATCCTTCCAGTCAGTAAACACAGAGCAAAAGAGGCTGAGCGAGAGCGCCAGCTCAGTAGATTTTCTCCCGGATTTTTTTTTGTGTAGGCAGTATTCCGTTTCAAATGGGAATCAATGGTATGTCATTGATTCCTCCACACAAGTGGACTTTTTGCTTATAAATTTACACAGTCATATTTGCATGTACTGATAATGCAATGCTGTACAATTCCTATGACACTAGCACTTTTATACACAGTGCTTCCACAATCAAATTGTAAAAAGTAAGTTTGATAACTCTCTAGGAACTAATAAACAGGCTGGCTAGCTAGCCAGCCAGCTGTTGAGCTGGCTTTCAAGATCATTGTTTCATAATGCATGCAAATATTCATCTATTATGACTGTACCATCTCAACATATGTCCAGGAAGTAATCCAACAGGCTGCAATCTGACTTCAGTCATAAGACAATGATTTTCACTGACTTACAAGCAACAGAGATTCCTAACCACTGACCCCTGCCCTGGTTTCAGACCTGTCCCAGCTCAAAATTCACTATGGTCCGGATGTAATCCATGTTTGTCCTTAACTATGGGCAGGATTCAACCCATGTATGTCCAGTGATCAAAAAATAAATTCTAATGCAACTTTTTCTCACCCCAAGAAGTTGTGATCGCTAAACTCACCAATCAGTATTCATGAGTTACAAAAATGCTTTTAATTTTGAGTCAAACGTAATAACAAATATTGACTGAATTCATCAGGCAAATCTCTGTTTCCAGACTCCAGAGCATCTCATGTGTCCCGTGCAGAATAACCCTTGGTTCTGATGGAATGGTATTTGCAAAGCTTCCTTTCCATGCTCATTTACGTCCCCGGCTAACCAAGCTGCACTTGATTAAATCATCTTAAGAAGCAGATTGCGCTCCCCTTTGTGGACAGCGTGACAGCGTCAGGGAAGTAATTTACCGACAGCTGTGCTTGTGAATGAATTAAAAGCCATTCCAGACCAGCGATTGGTCTTGGTTATTCGATTTGTTACTGGATCTTATGTACAGTGCCAAAATATGTTTCTGCTTTAACAGACAGCTATTTCTGCATTGCTTGGAAGGAAATCTCACTCATTTCTGTCAGTTTAAAGAAATGGGTTCTCCTTTCATCTCAGTACTTATCTCAGAACTTATATGCATAAATCTGAACCATGACTCTTTACATCAGAGATTGCTTGACCTTAAACCTCTCTCAGTGTTGTTAATTGCTATGCATCGGTTGAATGAGATGGAAAATATAGTGCTTTCACTAAGCTTCTGAAGATTAATAACTATTCCTTTTTTCACATTCCTTCAAATAGGAACTTCAACCAAAATATAATTTTGGTGATAAATTGATATGACTACTGGTAGCATAGTCAGAAAAGTTCCAGTTGGTTGCTTTTCTCAAATTTGCTCATAACTCATCGCGGTATGGACTATGCAGGTAAAAATGCATAACTATCACATTTAAAAAGAATTTAGAAGTGACATGAAGTGATTTATTAAGTCTCTTAAAAAAAGCACAATCAGGAGGTTACAATTACAGAGATTGTTAGAAATAAAGGCAAAACTGCTAAACAGTGACAAAACCACATCATATGGCAAAATGTCAAGGTATCCCTAACAATCAAGCAATCCATGACAAGTACCTCTGAGAACAAAAATTTCATGGCTACAAAAACCATACAAGCTGGTAAGAGTTAACAGTAGTGTGGGCTGAGAGCACATGGAGATGTGTGTGAATCCTGTAATATCCAGGACTCTGTTCCAGGAGATGGGCCTGACAGCTGGGTTAATTTTCTCTAGTTCACAGTGGGACAGATACCAAGGGACCGCCCATTCCTTTCTTTGCCAATGAGGGAGCTCATTAAGGGAAAGGTGTGATGTGATTAAAATTCAGGAAATCCTGCCTGCTCGTTCCTAATGACACATTAACAAAACCCTTTTTCCACATTATCGAGTGACTACTGAATCCACAAGGAGAACTTACCTGGCTTGATCAAAGTATTCTTTGTGCTGGTTGCGATAGAATACTGAAAATTTCAGCATCCTGCCGGCTATCACTTCTGCTTTTTCTAATAACTGTGTTAGATGCACGGTGGAATAATCTGAAAATGAACAGATGGAAAGCATACGTGAGAGAGTACAGTATCCAAGTCACATGGGCAGTGTGTGTACACGGCCCTCAGGGTCCCACATAAGCATCCCTTCAAATACCAAATATTATGGATTCAATCAAAATACCATGTCAGCCCATACCATTACTGATTTCTACTTAAATACAAATGAAGCTCTTACATAAGTTTGTATAGGAAAATTTACTTTTCAGCAGGTTGTTTGCTCCACATGCTCTATTCGTCTGATGTGTCTAACTGAACCATCAGTCAGACCTGTGTTAAATACTTATTTGAAATATTAGAACTGTTGATCCTTTAGTACACTTTTGTACAAAATTGAGCTGATCGCTGAAAAGACAGAAGATTACAGTAACATTTTTTTTTGTCTTGAGCACTGGTGAAAATGTGAATTCCTTTAAAAATTGTCCAAAAGATTCAAGAATTTTATGAGTATCAGAAAGGTTGAAGTACTTACAACAATCATTTGTCCTGAATGAGTAGACATTTCAGTAAATGCAAGATCAGTGTTTGTCATATTTTGCCAGTACATGTCACTAACCAGTACATACAATTATTTGGAAGAATAATTTTACTCAGGGTATTACTGAAAATGAATGTGTATTTTAAAATTCTCTGTAGTCAGCACTCTCACCTGCGGTGCAGAACTCTATGATCTCACTCCACTCAGACACCGCGTAGTCCCCGTCGCTCTGCTTTGAGGCCGTCTGCACTGCGACCGTGTATTCTGTGCGGGGACTCAGGAACCAATGGCCTCTCACTGTCATGGGCAGGGGGACGGCCTTCGCCACCAGTTTCGTTGGAACATCCTACAATGCGATGATAGGGAGGGAGGAAAAAAAATGCTGTTTCCTATATCGTTTCCCACGGTTCGCCTTGAGGCCGGTTCAGATCAAAGGTCTACAGTTTTAGAATGTTTTCAGAAGGAATTTGTAACCTTAAGGCTGGTTAAGATCAAAAGTCCTCAGCTGTGATGATTTGGGTTAAGAACATTTTATGAAGAAATTTAGCTTGAGGTGAGCTAACAAGTTTTGGAACATTTGCTGTCAGTGGCATTAAACATTTTTTAAAACATTCGATGTCATCATGTGAAATCTAGAGTTTCTGTGTTTAAGGATGGGACAAATCCACTCCACTGATTTACTAATCAATGTTATGGAAGCACATTTAATTTTTTACCATAATTTATATGTGGAGATTGTGAGTGACATTCAAAACATTTTTGTATGTTTGTTAGTCTTGTCTCAGCCTCTCACAGATTTGGTATGTCCTGGTCTTTTAGATGAAGGTCAGCACTACCTGAAATGAGCTTCTTTCCATGGCAAATAAACTAATTAAAAGCCCTACTGTAACGTATCTCATTTTCCCTGTCTTTGCTATCCACAGGCACTGACCTCGGCATAGGCTATATGCCTGTGATTTTTCAGAATTCACAGCCCTTCCTACTTCACTCTGCAGTACAAGCCCCCAGCACTGGAGCCAGCCTGAGGTGCTGCAATAAGAGGATGCTGTTTGCCCTTCCTTACTGCCTCACATTCTGCTTCCCTCCCTGTAGAGGGGACGTCTGCGACCTGCGCCGCGGCTGCCAGGTCTGATAAGGATCAGTGTGGTGGTCAAGGATGCCTGCAATAAGCACACTGGAGGTGATTCTAAAATGTCAGCTGCGAGACGGGAGGGATTTTGCTTTTAGCTGAGCTTAGGCCAGGAAACCCATTTATTCTGTCTTCCTTTCCACAAAGGATCCTGCAAGGTTAAGAGCTCTCAGATTCATCTGAGACCAAAAGTAAGAGCAAAAGTTATACATATAGCAAAGACACAAAGACTGAGTTCAGGAAACAAATTCAAATTAGGTTCATGAATTGAAAAAAATACCCTTAAAGTTGTATAGAGATTAATACACTGAACTTGAATTTATTTCCTGAATTGAAATAGAATTAACCACAACCTCTGGCAGGTACTATTCATTTCCCTGTGTGGAAATGCTCCACTTGCTCTCTAAGGACGCATTACTGATACACACAGACGTGCAGTACCTTGTGCTTGAACTTGTTTGAGTTCTTGTTCTCCTTCTTGTTCAGGTCTATGAAGTAGTGTGTAATGCGCTCTCGGGACTTGGGATCCATGTCCCAGCAGATCTTAAATGAGTCACAGGTGATGTTGTTTATTTTGATGTTCTGTGGAACAGGAAGTTCCTCCATTTCTGCGATCCCGCTGTCCTGGGACTTATTTCCTGTGGGAGCAGAAAGCAGAACACCACACGAGTGAGGAGGAGGGGAGAGACCACAGGATCCAACAGAATCAGGGACAATCAAAAACTTAGGTAGCTACAGAAACAAGTGCCTGATTTACTTGCTAGCTGAACTCTGAGAACTTTGGTGATAAGAAGTATTGGTGGGCCTTGCATTAGGTGGATGAGAGGTTTTGATGATTGCGTGATGACTGTTTTGAGGAGAAATCACTTACAATAACAACAAAATTGTTCATTTTTCTTTGGATTTACCAAACTCATCTGCCAAGTGTGCATTAAGGGAGAGATGTTTCTTTTCAGACTAAATAAAAACCTTTTGAGGAATGTGTCTTTTGCAAAATCCAGATTCCAGCTTGAGGGTATCTCATACTGCAGCTCAGTTACCAGCAGAGAGTTCTGCAGAGTGAGAAATAGTCAGCAGCCCCAGGCGAGAGCGCCAGAGGAGCACACACACTTCAGCAGCACAGCTCCTGGCAGAGCTGACTGCACAGTCACAACACACAAAGCAAATCAGGGACGAGGGGGGAGTATGAAATATATAACAAAAGGTATGTAAAAAATAACTTGTCTACCAATCAAAAGTAGTACTTTTAAAATAAAAGATTGATTTTTTTATCTTGCTTTTCTTTTGTAAACCATGCTCACTGTCATGCAAATAGTGGGAGTACCTATCATGGGTCTACTGATCAACCAGAGTTAGTTAATGAATGATTTACTACTGTGCCGTGAGCAACAATTAAATATTGTTTATTTGTACACGTGATCTGGCAATTCACTGTTTCAAATGATATACTTACTGTGATAGGGAACTTTTTAATGCATAGCTTGTATGTATATAAGTCTTGATGCTGTCTTAAAAACAGTGGGTGAATAAGTACACTGGCACTGTTTACATAAATTTCTGGATTTGTGAGGGTTTTAACTCACTCACATCTATTATTATTAACAATGCATGAACACCCACAGGCTGTGACTCACTCTTTAGTGGGCTGCGCAATGACTCTTTAAAACTGATGTTAACAACTGGTGTTAACAACTATGGTACATACCACAAATAAACTTCCCTTTCTGGAGTCTTCAAGTTTATTCAACCTAAAATGCCCAAAATTTTGCTACTGAATGAGAGCAATGACCACAGTACAGACAGACTGGCCGTCTGAGGGGCCTCTCTCACCTACGGATTGACTCACATGCAAGATCAATTTTGTATTCGAAAAGACATTCGAAACAAACATAGTGCTGTAAACCCAGGTCCTGGAGAGGTACGTGGTGTGTTGCTTTTTGCTTTGCACTTAATTGATTGGTTACCGATGTTAAGGTGAAAAGAACACCAGCAGAAAAAAGTAGCTGTCATGTACCAAGGTTGTCTACCCCTGAATTAAATGCACAGGGAAGTGAATCAAGCAAAACAACCTGAGACCATGACGGATAGCTGCCCTCAGTCAATTGTGAAAAAACTTTGGTGTGCCGGCAATCTGATTCTCTTGCATCTCTGCAGTACAATACTGCTTTAAATGGAAATAATCACAGTGAAACCCAATTTAATGTCTGCACGGGTTAATGTCAAACCATGCCGTAAGCAACTTCTTGTGGGCTAACTTGCACTGCAGCCAAACTGAGGCAATAAAAGAAGACTGGGGAGATGTCCAAGAGCAAAGACAAGTGCACATCTAAGAGAAAGTATGAAACAAACAATTCAGTTATATTTTCTGCCTCTCTCAATTAAAAAAAAACCTTTCAATTGAAAGCATTAAGAGAGTGGATATATTGATTTTGGCAAGTAGCACCAAAATTATCAGTCAGAGTATCCTGACTAACCTGACATCATCACTTATGTGAACCAAGGGTGCTTACAATGTGACATGAAAGCAACAGTACAACCACATATATTGGGAATCACACTAAGAAAATGAAAATTATTTTAAATGTGACTGTAGGTTTCCTGGTGTGACACAAAGATAACCAAACCAAGAAAAGTTAACTGTGATGCCAATCATTGTCAGTAAACTCTGAGTGGAAGTGCCCTGGGATTACATTAATAAAGCAGTGAGGCATATTTCCTGACCTAGCGCTAGACCTGCTCAAACTCAGCATACACAGAGTCAAACAATGACATGTCTTTAACTCTTTAGAAACCAGTATCCAGGAACATTTACTTTGTAGATTACTTTACTTTTCAAATTTTACCTGCATCTAAATATTTCATAAAACATTTTATACATATTTGATGTAGGTCTGTACCTGAGTGCTGCAGAAGTTTCTCCAGGTAACTAGCCCAAGCTGAAACTAAAACAACACTTCCAGCCCTATGCTATAATTAACATCATGTTGTGATCTCTCCGAACAGGCATAACTTAAGTACAAGCATCATGACTTCATCCTCCACCACAGTCTGGCAGGTACATATACAAAACACACCATCCAGCAGTATGTAGCACCTAAAACCTGCTGCAGAACAGCCTGTCTTTTGTGGTACTCTCACCACCACTGAGTTCCGAACACCATATAATATGGAGTCATATTAAAATGGCGCCTCAAACACAGTTTACGGTGGGTGGGTGTAAGCGCGGCCCGGGATCTCCATGCTTTATTCTCACATCATAGCGGCTGATGAAATGAGCCATTAGTGGCTGGCTCTTAATTAATGAGACTGCCAAAAACAAAGACAAACATATTTCTATTGTGACACCCTGTCGTACGCTGCGGGACTAAGTGTATTTGTGAGAACGGGATGAGGCGGAATCGAGGGGGAACAAGCAACACTACACTTACACCCACTTGGCAAACAAACAATGCGGCTTCTGTGCTTATTGAGCACGGAGTGAGCGCTTGAAAATATGTGATAATGCAGAGAGCTCAAAGGACAATGAATGACCTATGATGCATCTACTTCAAACCTCTGCCATTAATTATGCCACCTCTAAAACTGGGTCAGGTTTTCTTATAATAAACACAAACTATTTCAACATCTTTTCCAAGACTTACAATGTTTACAAGGCTTTGTGTCACTTGAGAAAATGCCTTTCATGTCAGCAATAAATGTACTGTAGGCATGTCTCAAAAATCTGTGGAAAAGCACAATGTCACTGTGGTTAGGGATTTTAGACAAACATGAGCTTTAGGTCAAACCACGGCATACTTTTCACTGTCAAAATTGCTGAAGCATCTTTCTACAATAACTTAAAAAATAGTAAACTTTTCAAACAATTTCAATTACTTGTTTGGCAAGACACAGCCTTCCAAAGGCTATTTCAAACAATTTCAAACAAAACCTGAATGTTCCCTTAAAAAGACCTAGATCTTCTTTCTTTTTAAGTCAGCTTAAGCTTTACAGTTTCTTCTCATATTCATCATATTTCCTCTAAATTCCATGCACATATGGTTAAGGAGCAGAGGCATTTACTTGCCTCCACAGGATGGAAATAGTGATCAGTTTTCCAGGTTATGAGTATATAAAACGATGATTGTGGTTTGAGTACTTACTGATTGTAAGGTAGGCCTATTTGTTTTTTGCTGTAAAGTGTACTCAGTACCTAGACCTAGTTTTACATAAATTGTAGAAATACCTTTTCTACAGCCATAATAAGATCTCAAATGTTAGCAACACTACAAACAATACAAGGCCCAAACTGAGTTTTACAGATTCAATTACATCTTTGTTGTACTGTAGGTCAAGTGGCAATAAGATGGGTAGATTTCTGGCCTACTGAATTAGTCTTTTAATACCAGTAACAGGATGGTAGCAGCATGATGTAAGGAAACCTTTCATTCTCAGAGGAGCTGTAGCTATGGGTATCGGAAGAGCTTTACCGGAAGAGTTATGTGTTGCGATGAGCAGTTAACTGTGTTATATAAAACAAGATAAACAGTCACTTGTAAACATTAGAATCACTAAATGCCCAAACTGTCTAAAGAATGCATTAGCACATGTTAACATGTTAGCTCACTCAATTGCTGAGTCTGATTGGTTGGTGAGGATTTTTTCTAGCACCTGATTAAAATAAATTTAAGATAAATTTACATTTTGTGACATTCAAGTCAAACACCATTTAGAATTAGCTATCACTAAACCATGAAACATTTCCCCAAGTCAGAAATTAACTTTATTCAAATAGTGCTAACAAACATCTGTAAGTGCTTATTTTCTTCTATTATTTCACTCTATAATAAAGAAAATACACTTTTCCTCTACAAGGATTGCACTGATCATACAAATACCACAGTTTTAGTACACACTAGCGTAAAAAGCAGTTGAACTGTCTGTGTAAATATGTATTCATGTAGTCTAACGTTGATTTGCATATGGATTGCATTATTTCTTTGCAAATGTTTGATAGGTTTCATGCTCAGCAAAAGCATAGTGAGGGTTGAAAACAGCAGTAACTATAAGCACTCCACAAAGGGCTGAGTATGGTAGATATTGTTCAAAATGTAACAGTTCAAAACCAAGACTGCGTATTCCCCAGATGGGAAAATTCCCGGAAAACACCCTGAAACCAGTCTACTGTATATTTTACATGAGCTAGCACTTCTCAGGACTCTCAGGAAGCCCCAGGGAAATTTTATTCTGCTTTCCAAGATTAGTGACCTAACATCTATTTTGGCGGTGTTTACCGAGAACAGCTTTAGACCACACAAAGAAATAACTCTGGGCTCTCAAGCTCATTCAATGAAGGCTGAGGGTCTGCGGCGCTATATAGGCCAGAATCCACTCTGATACTACCAATGCCCACTGTGTAAACCACGCAGTGTATGACATACTTGTTTAGTGACAGTAAATCTTTGCCATTTTACAGTCCTCCTGAAACAAATGTGTTGTTGTTGACTGAAATGTGTTACGTAACCTGCCAACAAAACAATGCAGCCTACTCACAATGATGTTAACAGTTACACACATAAAAAAACAGTGCCTGGAATTCATTTTTGGGATAAAGGTTATAATCCTAACCATGTTCCCCCATACATCTATTCAAAGGCAGACTATTTTATAACCTCTATATTTTATAACCTTTATAATCGTATGTATGCAACCGCTTGAATATGCAAAATGTTCATAATGACCTTTAAATTAGTCTCATTGCTTTTTTTTATAAGAGCAGTGTCTATGTGTTTTGGTTGTTTATGTAGGCCTGCCTCACATGTAAGTAATATGAGATACTTACAGTTCTTTTGACTAATACAGAATGGACCTTATCTCAGGACTACATTATATGCAGTAAATGGATAGCATGTATGTACATCCATCAGTACTCACCACCACGTTCTGCATTAGCACCAGCCCTTTGTCATTGATACATGATACCTAGCTTTTTTTCTATGTAGGAATTAAGAAACAAAAATATTGTCCGGCAGGAAGACATTGTGGTGTTTTTTTCCATTTTATGGGGAATTGATGAGCAGGACTGGCAAAAAAACATTCAGTATTTTCACACAACTTATGACATTCCAGCCAGAAACAGACCTACTCCCACTGTTAAAGAATGTACAGAAATTGTAGTGGGGTACCAACGCAGTCTGCAGAAAGTGAAAACAAATACCTAATTAGGCTCCATGTTAAAGCCTACCACATTCTATCTTACACATTGTTTCAGAAATCATGTACCTTTCAATAAACAACAGTGACACGCATAAACAACCTTGCCTTGCTAGAATTTAGAACAGTTGGCAAAATCATGAAACAAATAAACCCTGGTTTGCCACTGTCTTTAATATTCAGCAGACCCCTGTGCAGCTACACTGGAACACTGGCAGATTTGACAAAGCTGTTTGCAGTAATTCTCACTGTTTAGTCTGGAGGCATTAAAATAACACCATAGGAGTGAGTTTATAAATACATTTAATGTTCAATGTTTGCTCATGAAAAATTACACGTACAGTTCCATGAACAACAGGACTCAAAAGAGAAAAAGGCTGATTTATAAGAATGTACAGTGTTCATGCGATAGTCAACAACATCAGAAAAAGCGGAAGGATAGGTGCCAAAAATCTATTTTCACCCAGCCTTTGCTCCACTGTCACCTGCTGATAAATGGCTATCAGATAGACTGACATGTTCTGTATAACATGGGCCCCTCACCGGTAGGTCAGGGCCACAGCAGTTTTTAATCTAATGGTGAGAATAACGCAACATCGAGTTAGTTGTTCTGCTGGTCTTGACAAGGACCAAGAACCAAGAACTGTGAACCAAGAATTTGTGGTCATGATAAAGCAGTTTCAGCTTGAAGTATGGTTTTTATAGCAAATAGATACAAAACACAATTTAACAAGCTAGACGTTTCATACCATTACCAGCTGGATTGTAGAAAGAGATGTAAGGCTATTAGTCAGATATGATCTTAGGTTATCTCAAAAACATAATGGTTATATTAGGTTATGTACACACACACATACACACACACACACACACAAAGTTACATAGAGATGTTTCTTATCTCCAGATGGCCCTTGTACAGCTATGTAGTAGATGTCCTGGTCAGTAAGGCACAGAGCCAGATTGGATGTAACCAGCAGTGAAATTATATGCATGTTACTTCTCAAAAAATTTTCTGTCTACAACAAAATGTATTCTCAAAAAGCGTATCTGTTGCATGTATAAATTTTAATCTGTATACCTGTCATTTAAAAAACCTGCTTCCAGAACAGCTCCTGCCATATTTTCTTATGCACATTATGTCTTACTGCTCTACCATGATAACCAATTCAATGCAAGCTCTTTCCTACAACAGAATTAAATTAAGTCACTGTGTTTGCTTATAAAGTTTCAATCAAATTCTATGACATGGGTTCCTCACAGGTAGGTCAGTGCAACAGCAATTTTGAATGTTATGGTTGAAATAATGAAGTTTCAAATTACTTCATGTTTGTAAGAAAACACCCCCATCAGGTAATTGTGGTGAGTTGACTCTTGTGCTTGAAGACTATGCAGATTTTGTGAGGTTGCTGTTTTCAACATAAATTTCAAAATCAATTCAGACCCAAGAAACCAATGTCTGTAAACTGTGTAATCAACTGCTCTGGTTGATCAATTAAGCACTGAGTCACAGCAAAAAACCTGCACACCCTGCAAGTCTCCAAGGAAAGCCACTGGGATTGACTGGATACCTCTCCATCATTGTGTAACCCCATCACACCATACCACACAGCAGTTTGCTCACTTATGGTAGTCAGCTGTTTAATAGACTTTTCATGTATTACTGGGTCATATAAAAGCATAGAAAATCTATTTATGGCTCTATGTTATGTCACACAATCCATACTGAAATACATGGATAAACACTGTTATTTTGGTATTACTGCAACATACGCTATAACTCCTAAGTTTGACCCCGAGAGTTCAATGAAAATAACGAATGAGTGTAATTTCCCATGAAAATCAAAATAAAGAAAACACAATGTGACTCAGTCCTCTGGGATTTGAAATTGCTAGTTTGCTGTTTTTGATACAGCAGACAGGTGGAGGCACCGGAAATAGCTGCTGCTCCTGTGGAGAGCTGGGCCTAAGTTACGGAGAAGCAGCAGTTTCAGTGGGAAGATCAAAGTGATTACATGTTAATCAAAACTGTTTGGGTACCCTGTTAAGATGAGTCCTCAGGCAGTTACAAGTAGTTTCTAAAATCATCCATCACCACTGATGATGGCGGTAACGATTTGTTAATATACACTTATCAGATTGGTCTCAATTGCATATTCAAGAATACTTTGTATTTCAAGATTACATGATACATTGAATCAAGTGTCTATTTAGTGGTTGTGTCATGTACTGGTGTGGATATTAGTAGAAATATGACTGTAAGATATTGCTTTAATTAACCAAATGGCAATTCAGGTTGGGTGTTTATTAGTTATATGCCACTATTACAGATAATATAACAATACAATACAACAAGTCCTAATAAAATGCCTTCTGAGTACCTCAGAGCAATTAGAACATTAAATTAAAATAAAGAACAGAATCAGCTGAAGCTAATGTGTCAAATGTTAGCCACATAGCAGAACTTCAGCTGCTTGTTATTTACCTGAAAATACTCTTCCCAGGCAACTAATTCAAAGTTGAAAAAGGCAAGCAAACTAAAGAATATATTCTGGATTTTGGAAAGACATTCCATTAGCTGATGAAAGCGGAAACCGACATGCTGCCAGCGAGGTAGACGTTGATGAGCGTCACATTAGAGAACAGAGGCAGAAATTCCCTGGAACGCAGGAACAAAGTGCATAACAATGTGAAGGTGCAAAACTTTCTCAACTTTTCCTCTGCTCAGAGAAGACAGGATAAATTACTCCACTGCCATTGGTCAAATAAACAGACCACTAACTGGGCAATCTCACCAGGCATGGAGATGACAGATGGGCACAGGATAAGAAGTCCTGGTCCTGATGTCTAGTCAGGACAAGAAAAAGCAGGATCCTACTCCCCAACAAGTAAGTGCCTATCGGCTACTGTGGTAAACAGCTGCTGATATGCCAGCGTTTTACAAATCAGTGCTACAGCAATCTGCTAGCGGCAGGACCATTTAGTAGCTATTTTCTCTTTCCAGCTGATCCTCATCTGAACTGCCATGCCACAACTTGTGAACTGCAAGTGAAATGCGGGCAGAATGATAGCATGCAGTATGTTTGTTACCTGGGTATTCAAGGCCGTGGCTGGTGACTACATAGTCCCCTTACTTTTCAAAGGGTAACTTAAAGTTATATATTCACTAGTGTATTCTCCACTAATGGTTGGAAAACATCTGATGACACACAATTCAGGCTATGGCAGATACGGACACATTTTTATCTCCAATCTATGGCAATACTAGACTCCTCTGCCACCACATAACAAGCTAGAAAATTGCTGGCTAATTAATAACACAAAAATTCATTCCAGCAATTCCTAGATACATACATCTAAAAAAACATCTTTTGTAAGTATGCCAATAAATTTCCTTGCTGACAGTGATATTCCAGTTAACTGCAACTCATCTCAGCTGTGACGGCTGCCAGCTTTTCCCTTACCACAACCTACCTAGCCTTTGCTTCTATATTGGACAGCAAGTAAATAAAACACATAGTTCCGAAGTTACAGTGGAAGACAAAATGGACCAGGATGGTGAGAATCTGGTTTTGAGGAAAACAAGAACTTGTCACGGCCATAGCCATACTAATTTGTGAAATGCAGAAAGAGAAGGTACCTGGGCTTCTACACCGGTCACCCCTTCCATTTAGCAGAACGAATGCAGATGCATAGTGCCAGACTGCTGCACTGTGCAGTGATTGCAGGGTATTGCCTTACAGGACTTAAGTACTGGTACAAACCCAACATGCATGCACACACACACACACACACACACACACGATAATAGCTCTGATTATGTCATCAGCCAACACTGGCTCCAGTCTTGCTGGCCTAAGCACAATCAGAATTTACAAAGATTGGCTAAAACATTTTCATGGAGATAATCTGTCGGATTTCCACATGTCAAATCCCGTGAGGAAGGAAATCCTTTCCCAGCTCCGTCCCCCAAATAATTCAGCAAGTATTGAAAAGCAATTACAGAGTGTCCAGTAAGCCAACAAGAATTCATGACAATGAGGCAAAACTATCAGGAAGTATCCCATGAATGATTCAAGTTTTTTAAACAAGTTCTCTACAAGCTCACCACAATGTAACACAGATGCTGTGACTTTCTGAAAGAATGAATTCAATTTCATTTGACAAGTCCCGAATGCAAGAATGGCGCATAAAATTAACACTAATACCACAACCCCAAAGTAACACAGTTAAGTTTCAAAATCAAAAATCAATATAAACAGAGCGAAGGCAATACTGAAATGTGTACATTAAATTTCTCTACGCAATCTGGAAGAGTGGCAACAAAGGGAATCGATTACCTTCCATCTCAAGTGTCTTCACTGAATTAGACTGCATGGCCCACTGAGCAGGGAAGGGACACAGACAAAGCCCATCTTTATTCCAACACACAAACAACTATGGCTGGAAGCATGACAAGGATTCCATTTTAAAAATCCCACAAATGAACTGAATAGCCCCTAATGAAATCTCAATCGTCCAGTGACATGAGGCAGAGGACGTGCCTTGTTCGTATTCATTTGTGAGTAAAATTATCCTAAAATGTCATGCCCAAAGAATGTAAGGGCACTGTCCCATCCTGGGAATAATCGGATATCGCTGAACCAAACTTTGAAACGTCTCTTATAAAAGTGCCAAATATATTCATGGGCAAAGCTGCCCACATAGTCATGCATTTAAAATTCTCCCCTCACACATTTGTGGAGAGGTTACTTTGACATGACCATGTGAACTGTGATGGCCTGTACACAAATCCTTATTTGTTTTGAAATATGTTTGCAATAACTTTCCAGGTTGTCTTCATATATTGCATAAGATTTGCAGTGCATATAGGCCTGGAAATCTTCCAAAGGTTTGAGAGCAACATTATGATGGTAGTAATATTTTATTTTTCTGAGTGCTATATTTTAACACAATCTACGTGATCCGTTGAAAAGCTGAAACCTTTACTACTGTTTAGATACAATTATAAAATAATTAAGCATTTACTATATATTAGCATTAAAATCCTGGTTAATTCATGTAACACCGACCATGAGACTAAGGCAATAGCAGTTCACATTAGTGACCTGGTGCATGTCTTCATGACCAACTGTGACTGCAAGACACAACAGCTAATCATTACCATATACTATAGCATATTAGCCTATAGGAACATTTATTCGTATTTTTCAGTTAAGCTCAATTGTGCATTCCAAAACAATGAAATCAAATGTTAAATCCAGCTTTGACAGATAGCTTCAGTTTACTTGTATCTACATTACTGGTAGATAACGTTATCGCTAGCTAGATAGCTATCGGTAGATCATCTCTTCTTCTGAAGCGTAATTGGTGGCATTCTAAACATTTGACGTGCTCTGATTTACTGGTTATTTACGACCATACTGTCGACCTCAAAAACCCCTAAATCTTTTAATTGAACCAGGAAACACAATCTACTCATCAAATCGGAGCCAGGGCGTCTGAGCAATGCAATAACGTGGTATTTACTAGCGTTAGCTATTGTTAGTTAACATAACTTTAGAGATAGCAGTGTGCTAGGATAGCTATTTGAACAGCAGCGTGCAGGGAGAATGATTTTCTCTAGAAAAAAAAAATGACAGTCCTGTTAGACACCGGATTATGCTATTCAAAGTACGTGTGTGACAAAAATGTAAGGACTAAACAAACTGACACTGTTCAACGAAGCAACCGAGTACTATTAGCTATCTAATTATCGATATCGCTACTACCGCCAGAGAATGGCAACAGCAACATAGGTCTTGTAATCTATCCTAACATTTAAACAGAATATCATTTAAAGGGATATTTTGTGCAACGATTCAATCTGTATGAAATGTTATGCATCTAAACTATTGGGTAACTATTAAAGTGATAAATACGTGTGAACTAATATCACTCACTCACCTACCTTTACTTAACGTTGGTGTTAGTTCTGGTGTGTCCAGCAAACTCTGTTAACCGTTATCTGGTACCGTTATTCAAATCGGAAGACTAACGGAGAGCTAACCACGTCAGGTGGAACAAGCAGGAAATAAACTAACTATGAGCATCCAAATAAATGTTAAAATAATCCAGCATGCATGAACTAAACAAAAAAAATAGCCAATCAAAATATCAGCGGTCGGCGAATGAATGTATTTTTAACTTTATTATCATCTGAAATCATGTTTTGCGAAAAATAAATGCATAAATAAGTAATGCACAATTACTGAAAAGAAAGCAACATAAATTCGCACCAATGTAACATATTAAATAACAACAGCCTATTTTAATTCTAAATTTAAACACCGTGCCCGTGGACTTGCCGTTGTCTCGGTTGTTTTCAGGGAGAGGAGAGTGGGTAAACCGGATTTACACACAGGAAGGCACAGTTTAATGTCCTGACAAGACCAGTAAGAAACAGGACTGGCATGAAACAGTCTAAATCAGATCACAGCACATATGTGGGATGGCATTATTAAGTACAATAATCATTGTCATAATCCAATGGATGTACAGGGACCAAAGTATGTTGTGTCTTCATGAACATGTTAACAGACCAATGATCATGATATTGAATTCCTACCTGGAGTAGTGCATCACAGTCAAAAATAAGTTAAAACAAAACAAAAAACCTGGAGTCGAGTCTTTGAAATATGTTACCCTGTTTGATTCATCAGCCTTGAGAATCTCATGTCACTGTACGTGTGAAATGATGCTGCCAATTAAGATTTCACAAGCCATGCTATTCACAGATTGCTTTCCATCATAAGCTATAGGTGTGCAAGCGTGATATGCCCATTAAACTTTGCTTGTTAGAAATAAGTCAGTAAAGGTTTTAGGCCGGCATTTAACTCAGAAGGAGATTAAGTTTATATAGCGCTTTTCTCGACTGTTTTCTCCTGCTAGATCCTAATCGTTTTTACATAAGTGACGAATGCATCAGCCACAGCCATTTTGTGAATAGGAAATCACAATTGTTTGTTTCCTGGGACAGTTTTGGGTGTGACAACCTATGCAGCTTACTTGTGTCAAAATGGATCAACATTAAGCTAATTATTTTATTAATATTATTAGTATCCTTATAACAGATATCTTCTCTTCTGCTAAGAGGGCATTGTGTGCCATTTGTAAATGCACTGTCATGTTAAAATGCTTCATTCACTCATGGAGAAGCAGTTTGTCTGGCCTGGCAACCCCCCCATCCCCCCCCAACCCCGCCCCCCCATCATGCATTCCCTGCACAGCTGGTCTGAGGGCTCTCTGAGGCACATTCACTGCGGTAGGAGCAGCTCCGCCAGCCTCCCAGAGGGTCTTTACTCACACAGAGGAGTGGGCTCTGGCCTCACAAACTGCCTGAGCTAAAACCCTCTTAACTGCCACTTTTTAGTAATTATAATGCAGGGTTACAGATGCTTCAGTCTTTAACATGGTTCCCTGAAATGCAATTAAGGCATAAGCTACCCCAACCCCACCCCCCATATTAGCAGTAAAATTGAAATGAAATGAAATATGTAAAAGAATGCAGGTGTTTTTTGCAATGCTGAAAATAAATGAAAGATAATGAAAGAGGGTGATTTCCATCCTGGTTTAACACTGAATGGAAGTTAAAATAAAAGGCCACCTTCAGTCTGGTATGACAAACCTGTTTAGTGTTCCTGTTTTTATACTTGTCTTCATTTTGATATTTGATGTCAATGTGAGCATACAGTGGTGGGGTGGGGGTGCTAATACATTTTTGGTGCACTAAATATAGACAAGTAACATTGAATAGGAGGGAGAAGGAAAGTTGAATCAAGAAATTGTCTTGCATTTAAGAACATTAATATGAGCACCTTTCAATTATGGGTTCAACCATACCCTAACAGACAGGCTTATCTGGCTTACTGCTTATCACATTTTTTTTAGATCAATTCTGGCAAATGCAAAAAAACACAACCTACAGGCTTTTACATGCATATATATTATACCTATACTCCTGTTTAATATACAAACATTCCCCTAGTTCATCTGTTGCAGAGGAATATGCAAAGAAAGAGCTAAGTCATTCTTTGCAGCATATTTCAGACAAAGCAACTGAACTTTAGAGTTCCCTGGCTCAGAATACACAGCTAAAGGGGAAACACAAACGAATTCTGGCTCTGATTAGATTATGTCAAAAATGTATATGACACAATAAAACAATTTAAAAAACCCTCAAAAATTTGAAAATATGATCTTACCATATACAATTGTAAACCTACTGGTATGTAAATGTATGCCAACTGCATCAGAATAAACGTTATGAATATAAAAAAATCATCCTGCAATGAGAATGCACTATGACGAATGTACCGTTTGACTGTGCTAAAATGTTCTCAATGCGTGGCAGGGAACTGAAAATGTAACACTGATTTTATGCACATTACTAAAATTACAGCTTTTAAATGACGATGGAGGAAGAAAGCTGGGTTTTGATGGGGTTTCAAATGGCATATGAATGCATAACACATAGAGCAGCTATTTAAGATGGCAGAATTAAGTACAATCATAATAGCACTTTGTAAAATGGAGTGACTAATATCATTGCATTGGGGTATGTTTAACAACATTTGAAAAACTTTGTCCAAAAGTGCTGCCTGTAAAGCAAAACACTTAAAATATAAAATATATCTGATAACTGTGCCAGTGCAAGATCAAGGCATTATTCAAATGC
Organism: Albula glossodonta; assembly: GCA_019788955.1. Lineage (NCBI taxonomy): Eukaryota > Metazoa > Chordata > Actinopteri > Albuliformes > Albulidae > Albula > Albula glossodonta. Next base: position 1,515,748 of record JAFBMS010000032.1, read on the forward strand.
TACAGAGCACTGAAAGAGCTATGGCATGGTACATTTTTGATTCTGTGGTCCATATTGTGTGTCAGAAAGGAATATACAGTTGAAAACTCTTAAATTACACAACACAGACAATCTTTCAGAACCGAGGGGAGAACAAGTGCAATCAATGTACGTGGCGTTTTCCTCCATTCTGTTAATCACTCCTAAAAATGTATTGCCAATTGCAATATCAAGATAGTAATCGACTTTTTCAGTTGAAGCATGGCCCCATTATATATTACTTTCAGGTTAATACATAGGGGGTATCTCGCGACTAATAACATTTTAGGGTGGGGAGCTTCTCAGCACGTTTCTCCTCTATGGGTGCAGCCATCTTTGGAACTGGCCTTTCTGTGGAAACCCGAGTATTCAGACATGGCACAGGGATGAGATTTGAACCATCAATAATAAAATATTCCTAGTGTAATAATGAATTTCTGGTGTTCGCAAAGTTATCTGAATAAGGAACAAGTATAATCCAAGTACTCTGTGCTTCGGAATAAAATTCCCGTTGCTGTCCCCTCATTGAGCCTAAATGCATGCGACTTATTAGAAAATATTTCAGACAATCTCCTTCTTCGCATATTGAGAAAGTACTTGTATGTAATCCAAGTATCATTGGATTAAAATAGTTTAATAGCATGTAGTCGCACAATATTATGCCAAATTGAATTCATGTCGGTCATTTTATTAGCTCAAGATCTCAGAAATCTTAAGTTCAGAAAATACAAGTGTCTCGTACACGAGCTTTGTACTGTACTTTGTACAGGCTTCGGATTATTTTTAGTCTCTTGGTGGTTAATTATTGAAGAATCCCTGCTGTTATGTAAAGCATTTTTCCTTTTTTGTACCACACGATAAACTACAGATATTATCTCCTGTAAGAGTTATCTATAAACTCCTGCATCCAGAAATACTTTCGTTTCAGATGAACAATGGAAATGTGTTCAGTAGGCTACATTATCTGACGTGGTGACTGCATCTGTACAAAAACCCTCAATAAAACAGTATCAGTTAAGTGCCTTTCTCTTCGGTATGTGTCCATGGTGCTGAAACAGAGCTGACTGCATACAATGTTACGTGTTAGGATTTGATGCAGCACATCTTTGTCATCCTTGTCTACTGTCTTACATGAAAATATATTCAGAATTAAATACGAAGCTACTTCACATCGATTGTGCTCCACTGCTTCTCCACAATCCATTGTAAAAAAGAACAAAAAACTGGCCGAGCCTCTCGAATGATGTTGCACTACTAACATAAAATTAAGAATAGGCTGGCTCTTTTTTTGCTAATTTGGACACGTAGCCTATGAGAATTTTTTCAGCATTTCTTTTTTAACTTAGCTTTCAGTGGTTTACGTTTATATAACAATAATCAAACAGCTCGATACAGAAGCACTGCTGTCACATTCAAAAACCACTGAGAGAATATGGGTATAACAGAAATGCAGAGAAAACGTCATATGGCAAAAAAACCGGTACACGGTTCCTAAAGCTATCGACCTTACCGTCTCTTTCACATAGTTGAATTGCCTCCAAGCTCAGATTCTTTATCATGCCCGGACATGGGCTTGTGGGGCTACCAATGTCGTGTCCGAGGCTAGGAACGTCCATTTCCTCAGATATGTATACGGATTTGCCTCCCGTGTCAGAAGAATTTCGATTTCCGTGCTGCAGGGTTCGCCTTCACCTTGAACAGAGTCCAGTCTCAAGCCTTTCCCTCCTTGCCGTCCTCTCTAGCGGTGTGGGAGAAGCGGCGTCAGCGATTCGTCACCAACCCACAGAACAGTGCTGATTTGTCGCTGCAACGTGAGAGGCATGAATTGTAGATAAGCCGAATCCTTTTAAGAAAAAAAAATCACATAGAACGTGCGGGCATGTCTTTTCATTTGTTTTTCTGGTTATATGTAAACGCGTCCTCCTCTTTCATGCAAGCCACAAGTGTGTAGACTGCTGGGGAACGGATGGTCATGGAGAACGGATTAGCAGTGAGTGAACAGTGAATTCAACGACTGCTTATGTAACACGATTTACTCTATCCCTGCTGTGTAAATCTCATTTGAAATTCTTCATCGACATTCTTAAAATGTAATTTTCCCCATTTTCATCCAGATATCCTTTGGAATATGCCTGTAAAGTGGTTTAATGTTTTCATTCAAATCCATCTGCAGCCATACTGTACCATTGTTTAGATGGGCTTGTATCGCTTCGCAAATTATATTTACTTTAAAATAATTATTACTAATTTAAAGCCTTTTTACCCATTGGCTAGTCCTTTCTCGAAACGCACTTAGGAAAGGACGGCGGGTATAGCTACGCATTGAAAGACATCCTATTGTGTGGTAAATTGCAGCTATTTAAGGGCAGGTCAATGTATGCGGATGCTGTGCATTAAATACTTTTATATTTAAACAATCCGTAAATAAATTGTTAATGAGCTACGTATTGACTCTTACCTATAACTGAGTATCTCTCTTTCAATACACAATTAATTACCCACATACTAAAATATACTGTTTAGTTTACGTTACTATATTCACATTGAATTCGCTTAAAGCAGACTATCCGCTGGATTTTCAGATCACAACCCGTCCCATCTGTAGGCTATCATGGCAGTTGGTCATGAACAGATGTAGTCTGGAGCCTTTCTCTCATTAATAGACGTAGAAACGTGGTTAGCTGTCTGTGACAACTCTCTAACCCACCGAGCCTATCAGAAAGAGTGTAACTTAAGAACGATTTGAGCTTATGTGAGGTACACATTCTGGTATAAAAAGAGGAAGGCAGTGCTGTCAGCATTCATCACCCAAAAAGGGATGGTGGGCATATCGGTCCATGTTGGGTAGTCCCTATTTTCTTTCACCAGAGACTCTTCAGTGAAAGAAAATAACTTTCAATAGAATCACTAACTAACTAAACATTTGTATTGGTTCTTTGGTTCTGGCACAAAATTTCAGGAAACTTTAAATGGACTCAACGATGCATGGTGTGTGAGGTGAACCACTGCCACAGAGACAAAGAGAGAGAGAGAGACTGGGAGAGTTTCTTTGAAAAAATCAGAAAACTATATACTTTTGTCATTTATATTTGAACTTGATTGAGATTTTCTTCTGAAGCTTCTTGCCAGCTGAGAACTCTTCCCCTCTCTGATAAAAGCAACTACAACATGTGTGTACCACTGTGTATACACCTTTTAACTTCTCTCCCTCCTGCACGTAACCTGCATCCTCACAGTTACGACCTCAGACCACTGCTGCGTTTCCACATTAAGTACCTGATCGATAATATATAAATACATAAATTCAGATTTTCCTTTGTGTCTGTTGCAACCCCAAATTAAGCATTTGGGTAACCCAAGACAAACATACAAGATGCCAAAACACAGGACAAGTCTATACTTTTGTCAAATGACAACATGTCAGATTACAGTTACTGTTACACTGATTTTACTATATTGGATTTTTATACCTTCTTTGTAATGTGTTAAATACAAGTAACAGTTAAAATAAGAATAGCAGTTAAGTAATTATAAATGGTTAGGTTTGGGTGGGTATGGGGTTACATTTTACATTCATGTGAAGAATCTATGTGTCAGAAAGACATATTTGGTCAACATAATGAACTCCAGATTCAGATTAGTTGCTGGTTCAGATGGTACCAGCTACTAAGGGATGAATTTCTGTATTCAGTTTTAATATTTGAGTTCTGGATCCTTCCACATTTCTCCCAGATACACTGATGTGTCTAACATCGAACTGCTTTCATTTGGAGTCTGGTTTTTAAAGATACCAGTGCCTGTGCTTCAGAGATATCACTGCAGTCTCTTTTTAGCTGTAGGAACCTGTTTGCGCTAGCGATGACATATGAAAATGATTTATTTCAAGTATGATAGAAGGTCTGAATTTTGCAGAAAGTTCACCCAAAGCCTAAAAGCATTATGTCTCCATTGCCATTTGATGTTTGTGGTTTTACTTCTTTTGCCAGAGTTGCTTGTTGGACATTTTTGGATCTATGCCACAGCACATGTAGAATGTTCTGGATCAGGGCCACTAAAAGACAAATGCAAACTAGGAGGCCATTAAAATTATGTAACCTTTCTTTAGCCTTTACAAAACTATCTAATATTCATTGATATTAACATCTCATTTACAAAAACTGAATTATCTATTAAATGCAACTACAACTAATACAGTACATATACAGTAAAATGTTGACCAGAGTTGTATTCCAATAAGGAATCAGCACAAGATATTGTATGAGTGATGATTCTGATTTAACCTGATTAAGATGGTCCTGTATGTTTTTTTTCTGGTACAGCTATATATAAGATCATAATGTACATATACATATTTCATTGTCAGGCTTTCAGATGGAATTCCAGTTTTAAATGACGTGAACGTGATCGCAGTATGTCAAAGAGCAGGGACTGAATGACTCAGATTTCAGCAACCAGAAACCCTACAGTGAGGGCTAATGCACAGCACCGATGTCTCAAGAAATTCCATTAGCCTGCACAGCAGCACGTAGCATTAAAACAACACACCAACGCTGCTCTGCATTCATCATTCATGTATGCCATACAGAATGTTGACATTTTTTTTTTTAAAGCATTTAATGCACGTCAAGAGCCTTCAGAGGAATATATGCTGGCTGCAGGTTTTCCATTTCTGCCTGTGACTGTGCCCTTGATCTGCCTGAGTCATGCTGGGCAGGATGCTCCTGGAATGGATATATAAATGAGATTGATAGGCTTGATAACACCAGCACAGAGAGCAGGGGGGCGCCATGCCTCAGATATGGAAAGCATTTCACCTGCTGCAGCGGCACGTTTATATTAGGTACCAAAGTTTATTAAAATTACCCAATTAGAAATCCCTGCCAGGCTTTGGACATAAACAAACAGCACAGGTACAGTTTTAGACTTTACAAGGATGTGATCTGCCTTCAGGCAAGCTGTCTGTGGAAATTAATCAGGGCGATTAGTTTGTGTGATAGCATTGGGCTGGACAAAGCATTAGTACAGAACTATGAAAATTTAATGAGATATTCATGCAAGGGTAAAAAAAAATAGTTATGGGTACAGTGGGTACCATGTGTCTGAAATTTCCTCCCTTCTTTTTAACTAATAAATGAATCTAATGATGCCTCCTTTTCTCAATGCAGGTGTGTCTGGTAGCATTCCTTTAGTCCGTTACTTAATGCTTGTGTCATTCACAAGTCAGTGGACTGGATTCAATCAAAATGTTCTATGCTTCTGACATACAGATAAAAGCAAGGACTCTCAGTTCTGTTGTTAAATAAAATAAGCACTCAGCAAACACTGAAGGTTCATATACTGCTTTTTATATCACAGCGATTGGATTATAATAAGGAAGAGTTCATGACATGGTGAGGAATAATAACATGATAACTGAATGGTACTCTTCAAATTCAGGTGTTGAAAAACGGGTTTTCCCTTTTCAGAATATTTTACAGACATGTTCGTATCTTGAAAATTACATATTTCAGATCTTCAGATCTTCTTCTTAGTGTGTCCACAAAACAATAACACTAAGCACCACATGGGTACACCCAATAAAATGATAAAATGATAAATGATAAATGATTGCTAAAATGATAGCAATGTTTAGACAGGATTTACTTCTATAAACCATCATAACAGGCACTGAATTTCAGTTTGTTGTGGGTATTTCATAAAGCTGTCACATGTTACCTGTTTAATTTAGGTAGGCATTTTAATCCACAGGATAGTCAAGTTAGGGGATCTTGAAATGAATTTCCAAATTTCAAAGTTTTGAAATCCCTGTTGCATAGTGATTTTCAGGGAGTGGTTGCTGTAGCAACCATTCAGGCCATGTGGACCCTCCTCAATCTATGCCAATATATCTCTTTTGATCTGCCAGTTGTAATTATAAGGAAGTTCCAGAGAGAGAGAGAAAGAGAGAGAAAACATTTAGCAATTCAGTGGACTAATTAATATAAGCTCTTTGCGAGGGCCTTTGTAGGCATTTACTCAGCCTCATTTGGGCTAATGACTGGACATAAATTTTGCTGAAAGGTCTCCCTGTGCTGGCCTCACAAGCCTCATCTGGCCCAGTGCACTGGTAAAAAAACCAACATGAGAACAGAGCCAGACTTAGTCAAAAGCTCCAGCCATATAAATCTAGTGTTTTTATTACCTGATGTTGCCTCCACTTACAATTGTATTGTAATGTTAGAATTCAGACCCCCCCAAATATCCACAGAAGGACATCTTTCCAATTACCTGTAACTGAATGCAAGTGAAACCACGTCTTTTATATATAGCCCTCCAGAAGCTCCTTGATGGGGCAGCACTATCGGGTAATGGTTAGGGAACAGGGCTTGTAACTCAGGAGGATCTGGTCTGAATCCAAGGCCGGCAGACAGAGCAAAGCTGTTGTACCCTTGAGCAAGGTACTTAGCACAAATTGCTTCCATAAATATCCAGCTGTATATATGATTGTATGTTAAAAAAAAAGATGTTGTAAAAGTCGTTCTGGTTAAGAGTGCCTGCTGAATACTTAAATGTAAATATGGCGGCCGTGACTCAGTGACGATGCTTGTGACTGCTGCTGTGAACAAGCCACACTGTCAATAATATGACAAAATATTATACCTGCTCTCCACAACCTGCAGCTCAACAGAGGATAAGTGCATAATCAGCACCTCATTAAACACATCCAATACTGATTTATATGCAGAAAAAAAAAAACAAATGCATCTGAGAAAAAAAAAAAACTGAAAGATACCAGAATCTAAATTGATGGCTTTGTCCTGGGTACATGTGCTGCTCCTAAGCCACAACAATATTGAGCATTAAACTATTGAATACCCAAAAACCAAATTTTCACAAAATTATTGCTTCCAGCCAGACAAAAATGGACAAGCTCGGCTAAGCCATTTTCAGGCAACATAAGCATATAAGAATTTTTGATGAGGAGAACAGGCCAGCCCAACTATGTTCATCAATTATCTGTTACATGCATCCACTCTATCCCTTTACTATTAGTTGTTTCTGTTTATTTATAAACTCAGCTGTCATATGGTGAAGGAGCTGTAAAATGAATACTGATAGGGAAATTTGTGCTGGACCTGCAGTGCAAATATAGCATATGTTAACACATAGCATACCACAAACATATAGCGTACATTAAAATGCATATCACTTCTTTGAAGGGATCACAAGAACAAGAACTCTTTTTGCACAAGTTTTGCACAAGTTCCCAGCAAGTTCCTAGCTTTGTAAATTTATGTCCACTGATTGTCACAAACTGTAAAGGAAAGAGATCGAAACCTGCAGAAAGATAAATGAGGAAGCAGAATGCAACAGCAGAACGAGCATCATATTACATTACATTATATTCATTTAGCAGACACACTTATCCAGACCAACTTCCAAAAATAGCACATAAGTGCCTTCATTGGGTTTACAAGAGAAGTGTTAGCCACAGGAGAGTATAATTATCACCCTTACAGCCAGTAACAGTGCAACAAGGAGAGGCATAATCAGCGATACTGCTAGCATAATCAACCATCCTCTCAATCATAGTCAAACTATCCTGTCATCATTTCCAGTAATATATATATATATATATATATATATATACATATATAGCACATAGCCCTGTGAAAGCAGGCATCCAAAGTCAACTATGTAGAATGTAGCCATAGCCAGACTGACAGGGGACTGATGACTGCCTTAAAACGGGGCTTGAACTCCACCCACCAGTTCAGTCTGGAAGAGCTGCAAAATTTTTTCATGTGTTTGCGCTGAACAATGGAAGTGAATGGATAAATGTCACCTTGGGACTACCCAGGGTCCAATTAAGTTAAATTTAAAAAAAAAAAAAAGCTTGGGCGAAGTGGTGGATCAAATCACATCCACATCACAATCCACACAGCACCACCATACAGATGTTACAACTCAGCCCCTTAGACCTTAAGATATGCACCTGACCTGAATCAAAAGAAAAACTGTCTGTGTGCGCATGCTACATGTTACACCCCAGACATGTAATGCACAGCACACAGTACTTCTAGTTACGTTAGGGAAGATGGCTTGTGGTGAAAAAGTTTCAGTTCTCAGGTGGGGTCATTTTAACGTAACCTGTCAATATTTCTGTTAAATTGTATACTGTGTATCTCTTATATGTTTAAATGGTCTTATTAATTTGACAAGTACAATGGAATAAAAGATACAAATGAAGGCCAGCTACTGAAAAATTATCTTTGCTTGGCACATTCAGCGCGGTGTGCTGTCTGCTCCTGGTGCTGGGCCGACTTGCATCGAGTACAGAGATTTTTCGGGGCTGGCAGACCACATTATCGGTAGTGTGGAGAGATCTAGGATATTCCAGTAGCTCAGACAGGGCTCTCTCCCGCTCATGCACAACCACAGGCTCCATCAGCCAGCGCTAATAGCCGCCTGTCCCGACCACGGCTGTGTGAGGTAGATGTGCCGCCTGCCAGCGCCAACTCAGATGTCGATGTCAGCCGCAAATTATTCACTGGTAAATTATTCTGAGTCAGCACATAAAGGTTGGTGCGTTACTCTCTTAATGTGATTTTACTCGGTTTATTTGCCAGGTACCATTGGCTTTTTAATATGAATTGTAAATGCATCGCACCCGGGCTCAAACGCCAATTTCTTACACTCTTAATAACAACACGACCCCCTTCACTGTGAGGGGCGTTTAACAACACCCCAACCCTAATGAATGTAGCAGAACAGCAGATGGTAATAGCGAGGGAGGGCAAGTTTACTATGAAAAAAAGACAAAAATAATCTGCTGGGAAAACAAATGGCGCAAAAAAAAAATTCTTTGGAGCCTTACGGTGTAATTATAGATGCGCGACGTCCAGGTCGTTAGGAAACGAGTGTGCTGCGATGTGGAGGCGGGTTGCAAAGGATTAATCACTCCGCCAGTTGACCTCGCTGCAGCACCAATGCCTTGCGGGTGAGGGGCCGAGCCGTCGTCTCTCTCGTCGTCTTGCGTAGGACCCTCAGTACGAGCGCAGCACCCGCCTCTGTGCTAATCTGCCACATTAGCAGCCGAGCGAGAAGGGTGCACAGCCTGCCTCGCGCCAGGAGCTGGCTCGCTCTCGCACACGGCCACCGTGGCAGGCCAGCTGCCGCTTTCGTCCTCACACACTCCCTTTAAGTTCAGGAAAGCTTTGGCAGCAACCCCACAAGAAACAAGATGGGTGACAACCGTGTCAGTATGGATGACAGTATCCTTGGACAACAGAATTCAGGAGGTGAAATCCACCTGTGGGATAATCATATGTGAAAGCCGACCTAGCTGTAAAAAGCAGTGCCAGTACTCCAAGCTACAGGGGGCTGGAGGAACAGTCTGCCATATGGGTTGGGGGGAATGACAGTATGACACCACTCCCTGATACACAGATTAGGAGGCAGTCCATCAGAGGTTTGCATTACACGTTACACAGTCAGCCAGGGAGCTGTGTGTGCCTACAATCTGTCCAATTGTTGATTTGCAGCTAGAATGGCAGTGTTTGACTGGTAGCCAGCTAAGAATTAATGGGTCTTCAGACCTTGTTTACCAGAATACATCTCCTTGACGGCCAGACAGGTTACGGCTGCCTCATGATAGAGATTCTATGAGAATTCAAATAATGGAGCAAATAATTTGAATTCCACATTGTGGATGGAAAAATACTTCCTGTATGACTGACTGGAAAGCCTCGGAATGATGAAAACAAAGCCCCATTCACTGAGAAACTGCCACTTACCCTTAAAAGCAGAGAATTTCAACTACGCCTTTGAATTTACTTTCATTTTACCACATCACATTTAAAATAATGGTATGTCAGCTCCATAACATCCATTCAGTGCTGATAATATGAAATGGGTTTTCTCAAATAGCCACATTCAATACAGATCGTGTTACATAGAGACTGAATCACTGTTGTCCTGGTATCTGATGAAGGGGGAGTAATCTGCCAGCCTGTAGGGGAATGAGAGTCTTAGAGTGAGAATGATTTTACAGTGTTATGGGCACCTATGTTGTGTGATTCTTCGATTTTGCATTCTACCAGACAAATCAGATATTTATCCAGAATGAGTTCAGGGTTACATAAACCAAAAGGAGTCAGAGTAATGTGTGCTTTCATGAAGCACTGCATTGTTGCTGCATTGAACTTCATTACAAAGAAATATACTCTAACTTGTTCATTTTTTATCTCCTGGCAACTTCAATCTATCACTACTTATCTGATGTTCTTTAAAAAGCTTGAACTGAGAGGCTGAAAGCTTGGTTGATGCTGAACTAATGACCCTCTCATTTGCTTTCCAAAGCTGCAGTCCATTACATGAAGCATACACAGCCCCACTCCTCCTTTGCTTAGAGCTCTACATCAATCATTTTGCACAGTTTGAATGCCTCGATTTATTTGTCACTTCCTTGCAATTATCAACATGGAAAAGCACTTTGTGAAAGAGCATTCAAGACAAAAAGCTTGGAAAGGAAAGATTTTTGAGTATTTTTAGTAAGGCACAGGATTCTTCAACTTGTAATATTGATGCTGCATGCACTTGTGCTATACTGTTGGTTCAGGATGAAATCGGGGGTGAAAGGTCAGAGATGGTAGGTGCCACAGCCTCTTAGCTTCAGAAATAATGTTACCTGTAATGATAGAATACAATATGGTTTGACTGGGACAGAAGGCTAAACAAAAACACAGTTTTATCTAATTCAAAGGTAGCCTTTGTAATGTATCCTCCTCTTTCACAGCTTGTTTGTATGACCCATGGCTGTGTCCTGAGAATTATACTATGCATAACAACCAACATCCTTTTAGTAAAGACACATGATCCATAAAGACATATTATACGTATACTTAAACCAGTGGTCATAATCCACATTGTATACACACAGATTATTTTCAACTCAATAAAAGTCATGTGGATTGAGGAAATAATATGGCAACCACATGACAAAAAAATATTGAAAAAGGTATAAAACAAGAACATTAGTATAGTGCATACCCTTTCTTCAAATAAAAGAACCCAATAAGAAAACATATATGAAATATTTCAATAAATACGATTATGCTTTAACACATTGGGATAACTAGAGGCCAAGAATATTTAATTGACTATCCACATCCTGAGCATCAATTAGCACTTTAAACAACCAAACTATTTAACGTAACTCTCACTTGTAACAACCATTTCCATCAGCTTCTCTATGTCCTTCCCCTTAAAAGACTCCTCAGATTAAAGGGTTCAGTGTATTAATAAACTTGAGGTAAGGGTTAAAAATTGAGGCCATGAAGGACAGCCCCACCATTAAAGATACAGCCCACAGTTTTGTGCTTTAGTGCCCCCTGGTGCTATTTTTTGAAGCACAGAATTTGCATTAATTGCACCTGACAGTAAATGTATATGTACTAAAATTCCTATCGTCAGCTTCTTTTTGTTTCAAATACCCCTTACAACAAATGATCCTGTTTTCTATTGAATTTTGTAAGATTAATTATCTGTAACTTTTCGGAGGAATTTTGGGCCACAGACCCACAGAACACAATAAACAAAGGCTTGTCCTGATCAAGTGCTGGGCAACAAACTCACTATTTCAATAATTTCATAAATCTCTATCTTGAAAAAAGAAAAACATAAAATATTTAGACATATGGGTATATTTTTGCCATCAGCAAAAAAGGAAAAATGTGACAGCTAGAATTCGCAGTTTCCTTACATAACTGCTATTGCTTAAAACTTTCATTACCACGAGAAAAAAGGTACACCACAGTGTCTCACTTAGATTTTAAAACTTTTTTTGAAAATCTAGCTCAAAATGCTATTTCATGTTGCTAACCACATACTGGAGAATCTCTAAGAAAAACTTTTACAATGTAGAAAACTTCCTTGTGAGCACCAAAGTATATAATACAGATTGATTTAGTAGGTTGAAAAAACAAATAACAGAAGTAAGCAATGTAAAACAGAGTGAGATGAACCAATGAGAACCACCTAGCATGACTGTCAATCAAGCTCAGCTGTGCACATCTGCAGCAAGGCAACCTCTGGCCATGGTCCTGAAGGGTCCCCAGGCTTTTGGAGAGAACAGGAGCTCCAGCAGCAGCCAATAGATAAGGAGAAGATCCTGCCCTTCAGGCATTACATAATCAAACGCCCACAGTGATATACTGAAACTGTTAGTTATTTTTTCAGTGACAAACAGGACCACCAGCATCATGAAAAAGTATCATATTACAGCAGTATTTTAGAAAATCTCAAGTTCCTCAAACATCTTCAAAGCCAAGAGTAAAGGTTCCTCTGCATAAAAGCTCCTGCCCACTGAATGTAAGGTAGACTAGCCACACTCCTCTATAGTTAATAATGTGGGCTGTGTTCTGCACCCATGAAATACTGCAGGGCGACTAGGCCCCGGTAACTTGGTTAATGCTTTTACTAAAGGAGAAAAGGGAAATTTGGCAGCTTTGGATTTGACAATATTTGGACTTTTGCATCAGAACTTTTGCACTGCAGAACATTCAGAGTGCTTCAGTGTCCTTTTCTTCTTAAAAAATAATTTAAAAAAATACTTCATTTACTTAAAAATATAATCATGGAAAAGAACAGTTACATACAATATGCAATACAATCATACCACATGTAACCATACATTACACAAAATGTTCTTATGATCACTTACATACTCTTCATACTTGTCAGGCAAACACATCGCAAAATAATATTATTTAGTCCAATGCCAGCCAAGTCCATCCTCAACCACATAACATGGGGTTAATGGCCTACCGGCACAAGTGAAAAGAAGTCAAGCCAATCAGTGACTTGAGTACTTAAAGTGAATCTAAACAGCATGCACTGTGGCCCACCAGGGCTGAACTTTGAGATCCCTGGCCTATACAGATACTGAACTCACATTCTGTAATGATGATTTGAAGATGGGTGCCTTTTTTGTATTGATTTAAATCAGTTAATTAATTACTACCTGAGGCGATTTTTGGAGACTCTCTGGTATGTAAGCATAAATCCATCTTTATGTGTCTCATGATGAATTCATTTGCAGGCTTAATTTCAGAAGCCGCAAAAAATTGTTTCCTCAAATATCTTCAGTGCAGAAGCAAACAGCCCAGGAAACCACACTTTCACTGCACTACACTCAAGACTGTGATGCATTGGGATCACATTTCCTGTAGGTCATATGCCGATCGCTGTGCCTGTAAATTAGTAGTCGTAAAAGAGCAAGCCTGTCATCCTTCTCCTTGGAAATCACATTCAAGCTTCATTAAACTCAGACTTAGACTCATTTATCTCCTGTCACTGGGCAATCATGTCCATCATTGAATTTCATATGCCCTAAACTGGAGAGAGGAACATTTTACTGGTGCCCTATTGGACTTAAGAGATGGTTGCTGGTGAGAGAGCTCTTGACTTGAGCAGGGATTCATGTACTGATGTGTACACTGACACAAACATTATTTGATGTCAGTATGAATGAGCGAAATGCCTTACAACAGCAAGGACAAGAGAAAAAATGTGTGTAACAGAGGACAGAATGCAATATTTACAGGAAAATTATATTGCTACTGATCACAATTCACTGGGGCATTGTGGGAAGGGTGTAGGCCCCACACACCGAAAGATGCCATAAATAAATGTGTATCATATATACAGCAGACGAGTTTGTCATGTTGCAGAAAGATTTTGTTAAAGGATGGGAACAGAATCCAATTTGTAACAAAATCCCCTGTATTGCCTACCTTCTTTCATCCCCCAAGTCATTACCGCAGAACAGAAAGCTCTCTGTTTACCCTTCCTGGTGAAATAAACTTAAAATGTAAATAACACATGTGTATCACTGTGTTTACCTATACAGTTTTACTGCATTATTATTTGCCTATACTTGGCTCCTCTTTCAGCACTCAAATGCAGGTCAGTATCACACTTTGTAGCCTTGTCATGTACAATGTTTGCCTTCAGGCACTAGTGGCCTGGTTTCAAGATCAACATATCTGCATACAGCAAAGTGGGGTAGCATACCCACACCTGGATGCTCTTAAAGCGATCAGAGACAGAGGAGAAGCGGAAACATGGTTTTATACTGGTTTATTCTTTTGAATAAGGCATCAAATGGAGTTAGACATTCCATGAGTTTGCAAACTTTCAACACAAGAAATCTCTTCATTTTTAGAGCACACGGACATCAAAGAACACAGCTTCATCTGTGCTTTATTCATGGACCTGTGTCCTCATTAGTCTCTCGCTAGCCAAAGATAAGGCCGCTGGTTCGGATGCGTTGAACATAATTCCGTTTTCCGAGGCGCCCCCGGTGCAGCCATATGGCCATGCTCCGTTCAGGCACAATGTCAGAAAGCGAAAGTGTTCCAGTGTTTCCTGGTGTTCGGCCCTGTGTCCCTCCCTCTCCATACACAAGTGGTCCTTCCAATGAGGCATTTGTAATGCCATTCAGTGCTTGTAATCCATGTCAAAAGGCCATGTCCAAAAAATGTATAAAAAATAATGAACCTTTCTCAGAATACTCCAGTCTAGGGAGAGCATAGATACCCTACATTATATAGAAAATTGAAACATTCTACAACTGGATCACAGCCATTTACTTTTTTTTATAGAAAACTGTGAGGAAAAATTAAGCTTTTTTATTTATAAAAGGCATAGCTGTTTTTAATATGAAAGTTATACTCTAAATCTTAATATGTAAAAAAATAACTGCTGATTAGCCTGATCCCCATATATATGTTACCATCCACAAAAGTCACTTTAGATGAAGTGATATTACTTTGCTTGGTCCCTTTATGGAATGGGAATCAATCTGATTTCATTTCTGAACATACTTCAATGTAATACAAATAAACCAGAAATGTACAATAACACGTACATATGAACAATTGTACCGCAAAAGGCTAGCAATTGATATGCTCTTAAACAGTACAAGCATAGCAAAATATACCAAATTAAGGTAATTCTCTTGTGCAATTCTGGAAAAACTGTACCTCTTTTCTCACACTAAAAAGACACTCAACATCTGAAAAATACAGAGCTGATTATACCACACAGGTTTACAGATAACATAAAAGCTAGTTAAAGTAACAATACTTTGGTTACATTTTATTTTTAAAACATTGTACCATCTGAACACAGTGCACAAACTTCATGTCTCCCTTTGATATCCCTACCAAACATTATTTCTGAAACTATTTGCGTTGGGTAAAAAAGAGAAGCTTGAAAGTAAACTTTAGTTAAAGTAAAACTTCTATACATGAGCAAGCAAACCTGCAAAAGAAGTGATAATATAAGACCCTCAAAATTATCAGAGCAGAACAGAAATAACCATACTAAGGTGATGTAAATTGGAAGAGAAAGATTTTGGATTTTAAACCAACAAAAACACTGTCCAATCATGTCATTGCAATAGAAAAGCTGAAAATTATACACTTCTTTCCATTTTTGACTTCCACCTTAAAAACACATTTGGTAATATACTTTGTTGTTTGTGCCGTACCCCTACCACTCCCATGTCGGCTTTGTCGTGAACTGTAAAGGACTGCATGTCAAAATGACAAGCAATGTGCTACATACATCTGAAATAATAAAAACAGACCGCCAGTACACAATATGAAGAGACCCTGCCAGGATACCTCTGCCCTCCACAAACAGCCAAGAGTTGCTTTCAGGAGTGAAGGAGCGCACCAGATGGAGACCCAGGGGGCAGATTAACTTGTTCTAGTAATAGAGACGGTACAAACCTGCAACAAAGCCCCATTCTGTGTCATATGCCAGCCATGCACAGAGGGTCCACACCACATACAATGCGCAGTGTTTCTGAGTAATAGACTGCCGAGGTTTTTTGACTGGAATTAATGAAAATATTTGCCCAAATGACAAGGGACGTGATACAAAAAAGTTTGACTTCATAATGTTTCACCTCTTGTCCACTCAATGTGAAGAAGTTCCATTCCATGTTTCATTCTATGAAAATAAGAAAAAAAAAACAACAAAAAAAGATAGTTGCCACAATTTTTAACACAATTGTAGGTATAATACAGTTACATTGAGTATGGGCCCAACATAACAGCTTTTCATTAAAAAAATGTTTGAACACATAAAACAATCACAATTGATGTTAAAAAAACAGAAATGATTCAAACAAAAACAGAGACTGGGAAAAAAATAAAGGTCAGACGACAGGTCGTTCTGTAACACACAGTAACACTGACAGGCATCTGCAGAGAGCGCACGCTGCATGCCTGTTCAGCCCAAATGATGCTGGGACTTTGCTCATTTTGGGAACATGCTGTTACACATTCTACTAAGTGTCTGCATTAAACTTGGTGTTCAAATGCTTTAAGCACACATGTTCATAGAGAAAGCCTTCCACAGGCAAAACATCTGCTATCCTTAAAGTGCTCAGGAGTGATGCAACAGCAAGCTAAGCCTGCAGAAGTCTCACGAACCATTAAAAAATAGTCTTTCCAATCATTCTGCATATTGCTTCTTAGAGATAATAGCAACAACGCTTGCTATTTATGAATAACTGAATAAAGGAAAAGGGAGCCCTTGTTTTCATCTTTGTTGACTTGGTACATCACTTTGGGTGAGTCAGCCAGCCACTGCTGCAAGAGCACCAGTGGAATTGCATGTGCAGGGCTGCTGAAGGGTTCAGCAGATGCTGGGCCTAGAATCCACCCCTGCAGGACATAGGAAGTCCAGGGGTTTCATGAATCCAATAATGGGTGGAGCAACAATGAGCTGTCAATCACTGACTTGATTTATCACAATCAAAGGGTTTTTATCTCCACAGCAAAACGGAATGCTTCAACAGTTGATCTGAGTCGGTTGTTCGAATAATTGTAGCTCCACCTATTTCTGGTGTCATGAAACCTCAATCCCTGATCACTACCCTGAGGTAAGTCATAGACAATAGACACTCCCACACTACCCCAGCTGGGATCACGATTCCCAGACTCCATCCCTATAAGGAAACAGGAGGCCTGGACTATTCTCAATTAGGGAACAGAAGGCTCAAGGGTCTACCAGCGGCCACTGACGCTGGCAATGTCCGAGTGAAACTGTCGTGAAAGCCGCCCGCTTGCCCCTCCCTCCAAGAAAGAAGATCGGATGTTGGGAGGCTCGAAGAGTTTTCTCCGGTTCTTGTTCAATTCTGGAAAAAAACAGCCATCAAGGCATTTACTTTTTGTTAGAGAGAAGACTGATGTTAATAAACATCCAAAATGATGAAACAAGCTCATATACTGTATGTTGATTCCTCGCAATCACAGTAGCTGAGACTGTTCAACCTGCTAAACATTTCTATAGTACCACAACATTTTATTTCACAAACTGGTCATTATATACAAAAATGAAAATGAACTAAATGTATATATGTTAAACTACATACAAAAAACAAAAAAATACATATTTGGGTAATTCCCAGTCGCATTACTGGTTTACAGATGTTTTCCTGTCCTGCAGAGGGGAGAGAGAGGAAATAAAGAAGCATAAAAGGAAGGGGAATGAAGAGGAATAGATTACATGATTGCGTATCACTGATGTTCACGTGAGATTCAATCATGTAATAAACATGTACATGTTTTCCATAATCAAATGTGGTCAATAATACATTGAAATGGAAAAGACTCTTCAAGCCATTACACTGTGCTATTCATGAAGAACAAAGTAACAAATTACAGGTATTCTATCATTATGCTGGCTTGCCTACTAAGAAAAGCGTGTTTTTTTCCTAAGAAAAAAACACATGACCTTCCTTATTTTATTGTAGGCCTTCATATTATGAAGATGACAGTTCCATTTTTATTATACATACTTTGCTAAAAAGAATGCAGAACATACTTCACATGTGAATTAGGAAGACTCTGAGTGGCCTGGAATTCTCATATTTTATCCTTGAAATGGGAGAGCAGAGAGCAAGTGGTCTGTTTTGTAGCTTTACAGTTCATCAAAAGAGAGTTCAGGGGATTTTTTTCCTTGGCTTATGAAAGAGCAGTGAATTAAGAGCTTACATTCACCCAGCCAGAAAGCCAGCCCTGTCTCCCCTCTGTTCTTACCTGGTGGAAGTGTAAAAATAAAGTGTAAAAAACAATACAGTTAAAACTTACTGACAATTATATGATTCACACAATAACTGTGTGCTGCAGGCTTTGAATGTTTGTTCATCTGGGGCATGATTTGGGCATATTCTGCCATTCTTTTATGTCCTGCGTCTTACTGTAATAAAATTTTCTGTTTCTTAGCCCAAACTCATGGTGTAGTGATAAAAACACCTACTATATTGAACAACTGTTGCATAACTCATGTAAAAACCCAGAAGTGTGTGATATCTGCCTCAGGGTAATGTTTACTTATAGCAGTTATTGAATGGAGCACATACCGTAACTGTCATATTCTACTTATGTGAAATTGATGCCACATAATGTCAAAATGAACACAGCAGCAATTACTCAAGGTGATAATATTCTCTCTTTTGTGCATTGAACCACCAGCATAGACCATGGAAACAGACACCAGGCCACCCTCCTTGCTTACTTTTTCTTTATTTAGACAGAAGGCAAAGAGGGGTAGAGACAAAGAGAAAACATAGTGAAGGAAGCTGAGTCGTGAACCCAGGTCGCCCAGGTCGAGAGGACAGCGCTACCCATTGAGCTATCCAGTCACACCTGAACACTGCATTCTTGTTTCTCCAAATGTCCCTCACCTTGTTTCCGTGGAGTCTGTGCCTTTGTGCTGTGAGTCAAGCAACCTGTGCCGCCACCATTTTGACTAAACTCCCACCACAAGTGTATAAATTATAGCATGTTCCACAATGAACAAAGCCTAGATTATGTCTCTCTCTCTCTCATACACACACACACACACACACACACACACCTGAAATAGCCAGCAGCATCTTCCTGCGTGCTCCAAAAGTGGTGATTCCCAGCTCCTTCAGGTCTGTGTCCGTCAGGGTAAGAAACGTCTGCAGATCAATCTGAAAGACATGGCAGTAAAAATATGAATCTCATGCAGCAATTCTCCTTGATTTCCAGAGATGCTGCAATGTCTCAGATGTGTGTCAGCATTGCTTTCAGCCCATGGCAGGGTACTTCAGTGCTCAGCATTGGTTTCAGCCCATGGCAGGGTACTTCAGTGCTCAGCATTGGTTTCAGCCCATGGCAGGGTACTTCAGTGCTCAGCATTGGTTTCAGCCCATGGCAGGGTACTTCAGTGCTCAGCATTGGTTTCAGCCCATGGCAGGGTACTTCAGTGCTTCAGCATTGGTTTCAGCCCATGGCAGGGTACTTCAGTGCTTCAGCATTGGTTTCAGCCCATGGCAGGGTACTTCAGTGTTTCAGCATTGGTTTCAGCCCATGGAAGGGTATTTCAGTGCTTCAGCATTGGTTTCAGCCCATGGCAGGGTACTTCAGTGCTTCAGCATTGCTTTCAGCCCATGGCAGGGTACTTCAGTGTTTCAGCATTGGTTTCAGCCCATGGCAGGGTACTTCAGTGCTTCAGCATTGGTTTCAGCCCATGGCAGGGTACTTCAGTGTTTCAGCATTGGTTTCAGCCCATGGCAGGGTACTTCAGTGTTTCAGCATTGGTTTCAGCACATGGCAGGGTACTTCAGTGTTTCAGCATTGGTTTCAGCCCATGGCAGGGTACTTCAGTGAAGTTGTTGAATGGCTACACCCTTTTTCTAAGGCTGATATTACGAACGGCTACATCATGAAATTCTTTCCTCCCATGTTTTTGTAGTATTATATTCTGTATTGTATTGCATGGCAAAAGTAACAAGTAATTATCTTAATGAGATCACTTCCAACCAAAACTAGCCTAAATGACAAGGGCATGCACTGCTAATTCCAACTGAACACTCCCAACACCTCTTGCTCCATAAGGAAATACTGTATTGATCTAAGCTAGACAAGGACCTGACAGCACAGCCAGACCCACAACCTTCCCCCTCCCTGTCTTGTCATAACTCAGACAGCATCCAGACACATGGTAATGCAGAGTGGGTGTTAGCTGCAGTTAACCCTGGCACATTGTAAACCACCGAGGACACCAGCAAATTGAAGCAATACATTTCCAATATATCTTTAGTTTAAAGGGTTTAAATGGCAGGGCTTTGTGTGGCTAAGACCTGGGTTATATGCATATTTGACATATTGCATTGAAATGTTGTATGCCAGTAAAATATGATGCTCTGGCAGATCCCTTGGAAATTTCTAACAAAGCAAGAAGCAAAGAGAAAACTTAAAAAAAGATTAAATTGATATCACATTCAAAATAGTCATAACCGGATTTTTACAGTTGCCTAAAGGGTTTGAATATTTCAAATAACTATTTCCCTGAGACCTGGAATAAAGAAAAGACAGGCTCCAAAGCTGAAGTCTAATCTATTAACTCTTCTGAACTCAAAAACTTCACTTGCAATCTTCACTTGGGAGCATGTGACACTGCACCAATCAAACACATGTGGACGCTGAAATAATTGTGTTTAATTGGCTGAGGGTCACATAGTCAGGAGTGGACTTTGCAAGTGAAGTTTTCGAGGGCAGAAGATTTATTGGATCATGCTGCAGCCCTAGAGCCAGAGCTCGTCGTGAGCAGTGGGGAGACGGGGGAGAGCCACACAGACCTCTTGCTGCTGGAAGACGTCAGTGTACTTCCCCAGGCCCAGTTTGCTGAACAGCTCAGGCAGATCGGATCCCTTGGAGGAAGCGCTGAGACTACAGCCATTGGTGCCCATCACTGAGGAAATGCAGTCCATATAGTTGCTACTGCTCAGGTAGTGCTCCACTGCTGGGACAAAGTCAAGGTGAAGGTTAAAGGATAGCTAAAGAATAGGGCATTAGATATAATGTTGCTGGTACATTTAATCATTTGGTGCTTTTTCGGGTCTTTAGCATGCCTTCAGGAAGGTTTAAAAGGCAGTGAGACAATGAGGTAACAAATAAGGTATACCAAATAAAACCACATCGACAGGAAAAAAATACTCATATACAGGAAAAATAGTCATAAGTAATTAGCTGAGCCAGGTGTTTTAGCCCTGTGCCAGGACAGACATCACAAAGTGCAGCAATAACGTTTTAGAGTGCTGGCCAACTGCTTAACATATTTCAGTCAGTGCAAAGGAACACTGGGGGTAGCTGACATGAGCTCCCTCCTCAATTTAAAAAGAGCTGTAAATGACATCAGTTACTGAAACACCTTTATCTCAAAGGTTCTACTGTACCATTAATCAGGTGAGTTGTAACAAAATCTCCATTCTTTGGCTCCTACTGCAATGTCCTGCCCACCTGATTTAGTCTGCTTCCTCTTGGGACTGCTGATAGAGGCTGTGAATTCGGTGTGACCCCCAAGCTCTCCACCGTTCCTGTCCCTCCAGTTCTCTGACTCGCTGCTGGACCCCAAACTCTCTCGACTGCCTGACAGGGATAAAGGAGAATCCTGGCAGCAGACAGGAAGAAGGAAGGGCTTTTAAATAACCTTAGTCAAATTACCCACAAGGCACAACAGTCAACTAGGAAATTTATCAAAAAAACAAATCAGATAGCAAAGCAATTGATTACACAGAAATATGATTTAGTCACAGGGTGTGCTGAAATTGAAAATAGAATCAAATCTTGCTAAGAATTCTAAATTCTGTTTTGATCTTATAGATACTGAAAAATTCTAATTTGATGCATCTTAGAAAAATTGATTACAGGATATGACTGAGTACAATACAGCTGAAATGGACTTTAAAGAGCACTGAAAAGTCCAATTACTAACAAGACCCTCCTGCTGTTCAGAAAAAGGGAGAGCTCAATAAATGCTGGAGCTGTCTAAATTGTTACTGTATAACAGTACTTTTGGTATGGCACTCCTGTTACATAAAGACCTTAATACAGATGGCATTGAGGTGAGGCATGTCCCTGTATACCTCGTACGTGGTGGACATGGTGGGCTTATAGGACACGTGGTTGGCTCTGCGCAGCTCTTTGATGGTCTCTGCAGGCATGGACTTAGAGAAGCCCAGGCCACTCCAGGTGTTGGTGGGGGTCCGCACCTCCGTCACCACAGGCTTCTTCAACATGGCTGCACAACAACAAACAGGACAAACCAATCAGCTTCATCTTTACATGAGGTCATCCACATGGCACATCCAATCAGCTTTAAGCTCAATAAGATCACACACACACAAAACAAACCTTCTTCATTCTCTAAAAATAAGGTTATCTTCTATACCCAGTGCTACCATCATCATCCTTACCCAGTTCCCCAGTCCTTACTGCTACCAGCCTTTCTCCTATTTTTCACACCGCAGTTGTGACACTAATCATTAATCAATATTACCTATACTGAAGGAGGGACATAGCTTGAGAACACTACAGGTGTATGGCTGACCAGAAGAGGTCGCTAGAGAGTTTTAGTATTAAGGGGTTAAACTGGTTCATGCCAGATTTTTCCTGACTGAGACTGAGTCAGCTATTGCCATGACGACATGCATATCCTAAGCATACTTCTCCAATGAGGTAGACCAAACATCCTTACTGTTACTACCACCATTTCAGTAATACACCCATTTTAAATCCCAAAATACACTCAACACATCCAGAGAACATCTCAAATAAAGCAAACTCATATCTGAGTAAAGTAACCTCATATAATGTATTCCAATAATGAGGCAATGGGGATGCCAAAATGTCATTAGTTTCTGTAATCAACATGGCAAATGACAGTGCAGTTTTTATCACCACCACTTACCTTTGGTTGCTAATAGCTTTTTCTGTTCATAGTCGAATGCCTGAAAATGTTTCAAAGATAGAGAGAAACAATTATTCATTCATCATGACTGGGCATTCATCACCAGCACAATGGCCATAGAGAACTGGTTCTACTGACAGTATAGATATCAATGAGGCTCCATGAACTCCAAAATGGGCGGAGATACCATGAGTTGTCAATCATTGATACCACTTGAAGCAACTGACTCATGATTGGTTCAGACCAATGAGTCACTCACTCAGTGTAACTGAAGACTCTGGGTTTCAGAGGTAATCCAGAGTGCAGTCTAGGGACACCCTCACCATATCTCTGGGGCTGCAAAAATCTCACTTCATTTGCTGAAAATTCTCTCCTGCTATCAGCTGTCGCAGAGTAAAAGGCTCTGAATGTGTGCGCGGATGACACACCAAAATCCTGCGCCTCTGGCTGAAACATTTAGCGTACGAAAATCTGTATTTGATGCTTAATCAAGAAAAACATCCCTGCTACCCTTTGAATGCTTTGCCAGAGGTTTTTAAAAATGATCAAGGAGTTTGAACACACTGAAAGAATCATAAAAAAGCTATCTTCTTTGTCATATTACAACAAAATCACCAGTACACCACAACAAGTACTGCTACTACTACTAATAATAATAATGACAATAATGATAATAATAATAGCAATGGTGATGATGATTATGATCATATTAATAATAATCAATACCTGCATGTTGACGTACGATGGCTGTGGGGTGAGGCGCATCCTCTCAGAGTTGTGCTGGGCGGCTCGCTCTGCGGCCCGCTCACTGCCCGGGGCCCTCTTATCCCCCAGCGGGCTCTCCGACGCGTTGGAGTCTGGGTCTGCCAGCAGCCGGTCTGCACTGTGGGAGGAGACCACCGTGTTACCAGCAAATCGGGGTTAAATAACTACACTAATACTGACAAAATCAGCTCCTGCATTAATTCACCCAAACTAATTGAATTTATTGATGGTGAGTTCGCATTCACCAAAACAAAGCCAGCAGGTGTGAGTTCTGAGCGCCCTGCAGTACCTCAGTTAAGGCAGGTTTAGGTAGGGTGTATTTAAGTGCCCTACACTAGATTTAGGCAGTACAGATTTAGACAGGGTCGAAGCATACATACTGCAGGTGTGAGTTGTGGGTGCCCTGCAGCAGCTCCACAGTGTGCCGTTTCCCGCTGGAGGTCTTACAGGAAGCCAGCATCTGCTTCAGCTCGCTGCTGCTGGCTGAGTGGGATGGGCTCCTTGGCATTCCCACCTCTACAAATGTGTCTGAGCCTGGAACAGATGGAAAAAGTGATCCTGTCTCCCCCTTTAATCATGGATTAAACAGCCAGCAGTCATGCAAGATTACGGGGGAGCCACAGAAGCAATTAAGTGACATGTATGTGACAAACACATGAGGGAAAACACTGAGCCTTGAAGGCCTCCTGCACCAGATATCAATGATTAGAAAAATTACCCTCAAGGAAACATGTTTTAGATGCCACAGACTACCAGGCACATTTTTAAGAGATTTTTACCCCAAAAGTTATCAATGAATTAAGCTTAATCCCTTTTTCTTTGTTTTTAAAATATTTTTAAAATTTCCACATTCCTCCACTAATTAGCATTAATTGGTAATGCTAAAAAGCCATACCACCTATATCTTTCATATGCCAAAGGGTGGGGTTTGTAAGTACTTGGCTTGGAGATGTGTTGGGAAAATTAAGAGGTTGCTGGCAAAAGTATTGGTAGGCCAGTAGGGGGCAATCTATGGACTACACAAAAATCCAGTGTCCAGCATTATGGGATCACTGCACCAGACTTCAAACAATGATTTACTCTGGGTCTGTTACAATAAGGGAAGTGCCTCAACTTAACAGCATTTCTGTTGGGCGGTCAGTTTGACTCCTGTGACAGACAGCGCGTGGTACCTTGGTCAGAGCTGGACTTGCTGGACAATTGCTCGGAGGGGCAGTGACTGCTGGTGTCCTGTGCTGGGTCACTATGGGAGGGGCTTAACACCTTGTCTGCCAATGACGTGGAGGACATCCTGCCGTACACTGAACATGCATGCTGCAACCACATAAAACCGGCACCTTACACTTGGAGTTACAGACAGAAATGATCATATTCACATATGATTCCAGGTCATGTGACCAGTCTGTGATCTTGCCATTGGGACAGCTGGGGTACCTTGACATGGCCGTTGAGAGAGCGTTGTGCCTGTCCGCAGTCTGGGAGGCCGTTGGCCTGTGTGTCGATGGGGGCCAGGCCTGGGGGAGGGGAGGGGGTGCTGTGTGTGAACGCTTGAGCTCCTGACAGCAGCAGGCTCCTCAGGCTGGCCTGGGCAGCAGGGTGCATCATCAGGCCTGGGAACAGAGGAGCGACATGGGTATAGCTTTAACCCTACTCTGTAACTGTGTGTTTTTCTGTGTGTATGTGAGTGTATGTAAGTGTGTTTCTGTGTGTGCATGTGTGTGTTTGTGTGTGTGTGTGTGCGTGTGTGTGTGCGTGTGTGTGCATGTGCCTGTGCGTGTGTGTTCGTGTGTAAGTTTACGTAGGTGTTTGAGCATGTGTGTGTGGATCTCTCACCCGTGGTGCTGAGCGGGGCAGTGAGAGAGCTGGCCCACAGTGCAGGGTTAGGGGGGGCAGGGCTGGAACTGGGGGCCTGGAGGGGACTTGCTGAGGGGCTGAGGGAGTTCAGCAGGCAGCTGGGGGCCGAGGAGCTGTTCCCTGGGGTGGCACTGAGGCCTAGCACCAGCACAGAGAATACTCATTCCCAATACATTCACGCATTTCCTCACATTCCAGAATAACGATTGTCTATGCATCCACATTCTAATGACAAGATAGAGATAATCATTCTCTATGCACCCACATTCTACCTAGCCTCACCTGTCAAGCTAATAACTACGAGCTATCCGTTAAGGTGAATAGACGTTCTATTAGAGATTTAACATATGTAGCTGAGAGCAGATTCTACCTAATGATAGCACAGATAACACAAATTCCCCATTAATCCAGATTCTAAATTTCATTGGCACACAGATTACTCACTCACAATGCATACTGATTCGGTTATACAACATTTATTTGTGTACAATTGCGTTGAGAACATCCTGATCTGGACTGTGGGCAGAAAATGCTCCTCATATTTATGAATTGATTTAATGCGATGCAATACAATGCAACGTAATTTAATGCAACTGTATAAAAAATTGTCATGTCTTTTGACAATTGCTCTGAGGCAGTTGTAAGATTAATGACACAGTAATCACCACCTCGCCCCAGCAGTATGAAACAAATCAAATAAGAAATTAGTCATTTTGACACTTATTCAGATAAATACAAACATATAAAAAAGCACCTGAAACCTGGCAGATAGATATATGTGACAGTTTCCTTCACCATATTTTTCACGACATTGCCTGAAGGGAAAACGCCAAGTTTATGGAAGCATTGCAGCAGTGCTCTCAGGTTTCACTTAGCCATGATGAGAGCTACCTGCACTGTCATCTGTCCATTTAACCTTTCATTTCAAATATTTTGTATTTTCCAATGTCAGTTTTCAAAGTAAATAACAGTAAGTGAGCCAAAATGCCAGAACATTTGTGTATTGTTGAATGACATGTTTAGACAGTAGATCCTCTGTGGAATGGATCTTCTACTTGGGGCCAGTTTGCACAAATGTGCCATTGGTATACTCACTGAAATGACAGGTGACAGTGACGCATTACAGACACCTTTGACCCTCTGGTGACATGTTACCAGCAGAGGCAGCAGGGTTTACTTAGTTTTTCCAGTGGAGGAGTAACTGTTTATTATGTTTAAACGGCGTCCTTGTATTTGACAAATGGACCTTGTTCGCCAGCAATTTCAGAGATCGAGCTGTTGGTTTTAAACTTGTGGCCTGAGTTCAACCAACATCTGGTGTTTTTTAAATTCAGAGACGCAGTTTGGTGAGTCTGGTGTTCGCCAAAACAAAGCCAGCTGCCGAGACATGCTAGAATGAAACCGCCTACCCAGGCTGGAGAGTCCCAATCCAGCAGAAGCCAGGATGTCCATGCCGACGGGACAGATGAGCGGGGGAGGGCTGCTGCTTTGGGGTGCAGACACCCCGCTGTGCTCCAGACCCAGCAGGAACCTCCGGGCTTCATACATGTTCAGGGCATTCCTCTCCACACTCTTCACAATCACTGTCTGGAGCATCAGAGAGACAGAACAGGACAGTGTGAGAGGTTGTGCAGGGACCAGGCTCAAAGACAATCACGTTCATCCCTGAGAATTTTATTTACATTTACACCGTTTCATCTGAAAAAAAATTATATAATTATGTATATTATATATAATAATCAACACCAAGATTACAGGACGACAATCCACACTAAGTTACAGCTGAAGGATTGGCTCAAATGCCAATTCTTTTTAAACTTTAAATGATGTTCATGTAGATTTATAGAAATGATCAAGCATCTTTGCATGGCTATAGAAATACCCAATTACAATCTTCAGTTATTATGCATTCTGTATTTAATACTCTTTGTACCACACACTGGCTCTTATTTTGTTGATTTCCTACATTTAATACAACAACCTCTTCCCCAACCTCCCCACCACCTCCACAACACCTCCCTCAGGCTGACTGCTTTAAATGGGAGAGAGGAAGCAGCAGGTGGAAGGTCACACTCAGAGGGAAGAGGAGAGTGGGTGTGCTTCTCTCAGTGCTCAGAGGAGAAAGCAGGAATCCCAAGCCTGCTAGCTCTAATTGGCACATCCTGCACAACACCACCCATTTGGAGGCACATCACAGCAAGCAAAGAGCAAAAGCTGTCTGACTCAACAGCTTAAAAACCACCCAGACCCCGGCTCCCCTTATCTGGTCTGACTCTGACACAGAAAAAAAAGAAAAACCAATGAGCACAGAAACAGCAGGGGAGAGACTCTCTCACACATGTGTCCACATAACTCAAAGGGAGGAGAGTGGAAAGGAAGGTCCTGATGTAGGGGCTTGTGTCTTTGACTGGCTGGGGCGGGAGGGGGTGTAGGGCGGGGCGATGTGCGTACCTTGCTTGGCTGTTTGACTTTTGCCTTGATGCTGATGAAAACGTCCAGCTGCTCCATTAGGGATGCGAGGCTCTGAGGCTCCACCTCCACGTCTTCCTTGATGTCAAACATCAGGACTAAAGGAAGAAAGCCCTGAGACACACACACACACATACACACACACACACACATTTTAATTGTTCATTTGAAACCATCGTTAAACAGGAGAGACTCAACATTTTCTGATGTCAGGGATGTTTCTTCAGTGCAGTGTCAAAGCAAATAAACACGAGTTTTCACAAAGCAGGTAAAGCTGATTAATCACTGCATGTACACTGATATAAAGACCTTCCCCTGATTAGGAGGGCACATTATGACATTATGACTGGAACGGAGAAGCAGCTAAACAGCTGATCTGCTCTAATTTTAGAGAGGCTTGTAATTTCCTGTCTTCACACAACCAGTTGATGTGCATTGCACAGACTTAAATGAACCTGAAATAAACATCACAACAAAATGAAACAATACACACACATTTCATCTTCACACCCTTTTAATGTCGAACACAGTATGAGATATACAGAAGGAAAGCTCTGAGGCATGTGTGCACATGCACCTGCGCACGTGTACACACACACACACACACACGCGCGCGCAAATACACACACACACACTTGCATGTGCGTGCACTCACCCACGCTCACACTCCACAGGATGCTACTGTAGGTGGCGGAAAATAAATCAGTTGTTACTTAATCTGAACAGACTTTCCAACATCTCAACATAGAATTAGCCAAGTTTAACTTTGAACATCAATAAATTAACGTCAGTCACTCTGGCCTCTTACCACCAGGCAATAAAACCACATTCACTCCAAAAGTGATTCATCATCCTGTGTGGAAACGCTGGGGAACAGCACATGCACACATGCATGCCAGAGGAGAACAAAGCACATTTAGAGGCCTAGAGCACACTTGTCCATGATCACAGATACATGGGCATAATTAGCTGCACCAACTGGTGACTCATAGTAAGAGAACACAAAGAGAGCGAGCTGCTTTACTTTATGGCTTGCAGGGGATTGCAAAGAAGGCAAATGCATAGAGATTTCATGGTTTTCACATGGTTTGAAGTGGAACATTTTAGGAGTGCACATGCACACTTCTGTCATTCATTGCATATGCCTAACTTTCTTAAGTATGGAATGGGACCACTTCTCTGTGCCTGAAGCCGGACTTCCAAAAAAAATTCTGTGTTCCTTTAGTGGTAACACAGACATCCGTGCATAGGAACTCGTCCTGTACAACATCCAGAGGAATTCAAGGATAATACGTGCCCTAAAAATTAAATCTGGATTTAATATTCACCAGGATATCATGCATACCAACAAAACCATGCTTGAGAAAAGGTCCAAGATTTTTCAGCATAATAAAAACATGTCGGCTCAAGACACCTGTGGACATTGACCATGTTGACCCTGTGGGAGGAGTGTGAAAGGATGTTTTTACCATGAGATACTGCCGGGCCAGGCAGACGGATTCGATGGAGCCCTGGAGGTAGATGGTGGATTTTTTCTGGGGGCCATTGGGGTCGGGGAAGTGCATCTGGGCCCCGGTTCTCTGGGTGATGTGCTTGATGTTGCTGCCATTGCGGCCCATCATGAACAGGTGGTGCTGGGGCGCGATGTCCAGCTGGGTGCTGACCGTCACGGCTCCGGCCAGCCCTCCGGTCAGGTGCTCCAGCAGCAGGGCGGTTCCCCTCTGCAGGGGGACACACAGGCTCCCCAGGGTTAGGGACCTATTCCACTTCAGCTCACGGACATTTCAACTGAAATTCAATTGATTAATTGGGAAGGGGAAGATTTATTTGCATACAATGGAGCCTTTATGTAAAAGCACAAAAAGGGAAAGGGAGGAAGCTCAGCCCATCTTGACACAAACCATACAGCTACCATTTCTGGTTGTGAATACCAGTGCCTTTGCTGTGGCAATACTGATGTGCTTTTGTTTTCCTGACAGTAACGCTGATAGTTCCTATTTTGTAAATGGCCCTGGATTAGAGAGGCTGCCCGGTGTCAATAATGTACTACAATGTAATGGAAACCTCCTCCCACTCCTGTGTGATAAATGTCATGGGGTCTGTAATGAAAATGGTGTGTTGGATCCTCTTTGTGTTGATCCTGATGAGTGCCATTTAATCATGGTGGAAGCTGGGCCGTGGAGAGCATGGAGCACCTTGACCGCGGCAGCGTTGTCCTGCGAGCCTCTGACCATGCCCGTGGTCCCGTAGAGCCTGGAGCGCAGCTTGAAGGACACTGAGATGTTGTAGGCCTGAGAGATGTGCTGGATGGCTGGAGAGCCGGGGTCGGGCTGGACCATCCCCGGCAGCTCAAATGTGAGGACCAGGGGGAGCAGCTCCTGGAAGGGAAAAAGGACCGGGTCAATGACAGAGGACTGGCCCAATGAGAGGATCTCACCTTGAACACAATCCGGGTAAAAACACGTTGTTTATTAACCTTTACTTAACCAGGTAAGGTTAACTGAGACAACTTACATTTCAATGACGACCAGGCCATGATGTTTCCATGAGAACAACAATATAAAGCATACATAAAGCAGCTGGTAAAATACAGAGCCTCATTTCAGACAGAAAAATAAAAGGACAGAATAAGTACAGTGATTAGTTTTGGTTTTGTTGTGTGATGACTCTGTAGCTGGACGTGTAACTCAAAGGTTGCAGATTCAGAGGAATCAGAGGAAGACAATCCAGGACAATCTAGGTCAATGAGACGGGACAGATCCATCAAGACCACAATCATGGCTAAAATGGCCCCGCAGTAGAGGGCAATTACATCAAATGAGAGGACGAGAACAATTTGGATGGAGGGAACTGAAACTCAAGGGGATTTTCTCCTGGAAAAACACATGAATAAAAATAATTTATAAACCATTGGATATAAATATGTGCCTCAAATCTAGGTCAGATAACCACAGTATTTGCAAGGCTTAAATCCTTTATACACCTGGATGTTGCAGACAACTTTACAAGAAACATTCATTTTCACCAATATCCAGGACAAGAAGACAGGAAAAAGTCTTTAATAAGACTGCACATTTTGCTGAAAATCATCAGGGACCCAAAGGAATATTTTCAGGCTTTTAAAGAGTTAAAGTATTTCAAATGTGCACTTGACCGAGGTCTGACTTCTAGGCCTCTCAAGTGCATACAGCACATACTATACCAAACCACAGAGACCCATTTAACCTTCATTTAAACATACTGACCACACCCTGCACTACCACACACTAAAACTCAGTCTGCTGAAATGAAGACTTTCACCCAGAAAACCAGAGGAGACATGAAGTGACACCACACAATCACGGAAATGAAATATAATAACATACATTGGAATACATCATACTGTCAAGCTCAGGCTAGATACTTCAACGCTTAAAAATACCATGGTCAAATGTACAAACAGCAGCAGTTTTTTAAGATGTTGCTATATATTAAAAACATTATTGCTGTGAAATACATTTTCCATCATATTTTTTTAAAAATGTCCATACATGTAACATGTATAACACAGTATATTTCTGTCTATAGCAGCATCAAAAACTACAAGTGCCAGGAAAAGCTCACAAAACAAAACAAAAAGTGGGACTAATTACTGCAACCACACTGGGATACCCTTGACAGGAGAAGTTCAGCCCATTCAAGCTCATGCAAAGCAGGGCACTTTCTTTGCAAACACATGCTATCTGGCCCCTTACCGCATCCTAACGGCACTAAGGTCTCTGCTCTTCTACTGCCAAAAAATGGTAAAAAGCATAAATTACAATGACCAAAAATATGTAGCCATGATCAATGCCATATGTTCTGCGAACTACATTTATATATTTTTTTTTTCCCAAAGATGACTTTTGTTCCGGGAAAAAAAGAGAGACATTCATCTGGAGAAACACCACTATGGAATATTTTCAAGATGAAAAACATGCATGATTCTGTCATATTTAACTGAGACAAGCCCAGGAAACCTGGGACTAGGCAGGAAGTATGTGATAAAAATAGAGAGCCTCAGCATCGGCGCACAAACTGTTATTAATTCCGCAATCTGTATATTCTGTGTATACATTTTACTTATTTTAGAAAAGCCTTTTACAACAGATCGCCAAGTCAGAATCGGGCCATTTCACCTTCAGAAATATTTCCCTTATTTACTGGAGAGAGAATACATTTCAGGGGCGCGCTCAGTGCTGAACTGCCTTGCACTGCAGGAATGAGATAATCTCCAGTAAACACAGGTAGGTAATTTATTATTAAAGCTTTGGGTTTGTGGGTAATACAGTCCCAGTGTACGGGATTTTCAATGCAGAGCACGCCACAGAAAGCCTGAGCATTTGCTTTCAGTTTGAGCAGGGAGAATATTTAAAAAATGACTCAGTGCGATTGGCATTTTGATTGTGTAGTGCAGGGGTGGGGAGCCAGGCCCCTGGGGGGCTGTATCCATGTCTGGTTGACATACCAGCTTCTCCTCTCACTGTTGGTTATGTGACCTGGCATATAAGGCACACTTGTTGAGAAAACCCTGAATGGTAAAATCCTAACCTTTATGAGCAAAAAACCTACACTGATCCTAGATCAGCAGTCCTACTGTGAAGCAGCTAGTACATACAGGCCCAGGAGCCAGCACACCGTAGCTCCCTACCCCTGCTGCAGTGAGTCCGCTGAGGAGATGAGTGCTGTTGACACTGGGTGAGCGCAGAACATTGCTGTGAGCAACATGGCCGTTACATTGTCATTTTATCTGATCATGCAAAACCCCTCGAGGGGCAATCTGCACTTTTCCTATTATGGAGGCAACTCCCTCATGCAGAAGCACTCTCTCTCACCTTCCTACCTCAATTTCATGCTACCCTGCTGCATGTTCGTATCAGATTTACTTTATCAAAATTTAATGGATACATTCACCTGCTTTTCCAAACAGAACAAATTGTCCCATAAGAGTTGAGACAAGCCAACAAATGTCTCACTGATAAAATCCCAGAATCAAAGACTGAAATGTAGGGAAAAAAGTTAAAGTTCAAGATGGTTGATTTTTGAAAAGTGAATGATAATGGGAAAATGAAAACTTTTGAATAATTATTTACTAGAATTCGCAAATGGACAAAACTGTTTAATTAAAGTCTGTGGATGCCTGTCATGATTCATTACAGGCTATCCAGCTAAGGCATTTATCATTAGAACAGTGTTCGCCCACATTTTGGAGTACAGTCCTGGCTGAAGTTGTGGACTAAAACATGCTACTCATTCTGAAATGAATCTAATATTTTCTAATTTATACTTCCTTCTCTTTGGTGTTATTGCAATTTGACCCTGATCTTTGCACTTGCCTTCACATTGTGCATCCCTCTGTATAAGGGTTTCTGCAGAATGACCGTCATGTAATGTCAGGACTGGTGTGTAATGCTATAGCATTGCCATGGGTGTCAGGGCAGCTGTGGTCAACATGCAGGCCCGCATGTATTGTCCCGTTCTCTGGCACAGCAGCTGTGCAGCTCTGCTGCTGGATCACAGACTGCACAGAAGTGTTAGGTGGCTGCGTGTGTTTTGGAGGACAGGGGTGCACATGAGCAAGGCCTACAAAATTTACAGACAACCTTGCAGCAATGACATGGGTCATGGAATGCATTCCGGCAAGCCTGACAAGGGACACAAACCATAGAGAAAAAGTTCTTCCTACCATTCGGTTGACACAGTAAGTGATGGAGAACAGGGGCGCATTTGGTTTTCTATCCTTCCATATCAGTGGCACTTGATTTCCAAACAAAGCTTCCAAACGTCAGCTTACAAAACAATGATATACACACTGAATCCTGAACGTCCAGCTGGCCTTTCCTCTGTACCCTCTGGCCAGTCAAAACAGTCTGCATTGTTCAAAGGAATCTTTGCGGAATGTTTGCTCTCATGCTTTTTGGTGGCCCTGTCAGGGGTGTGAGTCGGGTCTTGTTGAAATGTGGATGGAGCAGACCTAAACTCAAGTAGAGCTGTCTGATTCATGACACTCATCCGGAGCTTTATATAGTAAGGAATGCAAATCTGCTAATGTGGATGTCAGAGCTGATCTCTGAAAACAGCATGCTACAGCATCATTTGAGTATGTTTTTTATTTGAAAGCCTGCATGAAATGGGGCCCTGCCCCATGTTTGAACATTGAGAAACATTTAAGAGTGCTTCAGAGTCTCCCTTGTTCTCTTTATAGAGGAAGCACGTGTCTGGCATTGTAACTCCTATGAAATATAACCAGGGGTCTGGACAATACCAACCGACATGATTTAAACAGACACAGACCCCAAAAACTGGGAAACGTCAAGCGCTGAACTCGCGGGATTTAAACTGCTCCTCTGATCAACAGCATATGCTCCAAAGCGTCAGCCTCGATATTCCACATCCCATCGCCGTAATTAAGCTGCCAAAAACATCCACGACCTCCGCAAACTGTCAGCGGCGACAGACCAAGCGGCGAACGCTGTGTCAATCACAGTAGGTGCGCAATCCATGGTGGGCAAGCAGGGACGAGACTTGAGGAGTTACCATAGAGACAGAGAAGCACAGCTCCAAGATTATCACAAAGTGTGCTGATAAAATAAACAAATACGCCCACCTCTACTGCTTATACCCCTGTGAAATGGAGAGAGCTCTTTCAGAAACACTATGACTCAAAGGCATGATATACAGACCAATCTAAGGAAAGGACATGTAGCAGGGAATCGCTATAGGCTAGCCAGCTGTCACTCCATGGCAACATGAACCAGATGACATGGATATTGGGAAATCAAGCAGGGAGTTTTTTACATGGGACAGATACAGGGATGAGTTTGGATCAGAACTAGTATAAATCACTGAGCTGTGTTTGTGGTCAAGGGTAGTGTGCACAACAGGTGTGTTTGGGTCATGAATGGAGTATGGTATTATACGGTTTTTGATTCAGGGCAGTTAAAGGTTTTCATGGTTGAAATGAGGCTGTAAGATTAAGTAACGTTTGATTAAGATATGATGGTAGATATTGTTCTGCATTGTCCAAGTGTATTTCATCAGAAGGAAAGTTAATTTTTGTTAATTTTGTGACACGATAAAGGTAAGGAAATGAAATGTATTGAGATACACTGGAATAAATCATATCATCAAAATTAGAAGAAATTTCATCACAACGATACTACTGAAAATGTAAAAATAGCTAAAATTGCAAATATTTTGTAATGAAAAGTGCATATACTTTAATATAATCATACATATTTCAGTCAAACAGCTTTGGGAGCAGAGGTGTGCTGCTGTTTGTGTGCATTGTGTGGTATGGTGTTGGGTTTTAGTTCATTACCCGTATTTTAGCTCGGGCTGTTTCCACACCAGCTGGCTGACCTGCAATGGAAACCTGGAGAGAGACACAGCGGTTAGCATCAACCAAAACGGTAATTCAATCAACATTCATCCTTACTTTCTCCATATGATGCATCGCGATTGTCCATCAATAAAATGTTGTTAAGTACTTTGGTGAAATCATCAAATTCTGTATGTGAAGGATAAAATGAACACTTGTTATCTACATTTAAATCTAAATTAAGGACATGTTAATTAAATCCTTGCCACAGTGTGTCTATTTTGACACATTTATTACTCAGAACTGTATTGCATGCATATTTTATTACTTTTTCATCGTCGTTTTATAAGAGCTGAATAACTTCAAATTAGGAACAATATATTAAGACTAGCGTTTTATTTGTTACAATAAAGTTCTTCGATGGCATGCAAAAAAGTAACCACATAAAAGCATCAAGAACATAATTCTCTGCAATGCCTTGTACAGTCGACTTTTTTCATATCGTGGCTATGGTGAAAACGCACTTTTTCTGTTGCGTTTGTCTTAATATCATCGTAAATCCCAAATGCTTGATTGTACCAAAACTACAAGCAGAAGCATAAAAAAATAAACATGTTTATCATCATGCCAGTGGATTCACAGCCTCTTAATTGGTCCCAGTGGTCTAGTTCTCCATGATTTACCTCACAACTATCATCCCTATAACTCTCTGCATTCACCACAACTAAACCTTGGCAGAATAAACATTATTGCTGTCCAAATCTAATAAAGTCATACAAATACAGTCACTTCCTCTGGGATGACCCGGTGCCAGCGTTTTCCCCTCGGGATGTTTGGTTGAAGACCTGGGGGGTTACTCCACAAAGTGGAGTTAAGGAGTTAGCCAGCTAATTTATGTAAATATTTGGAACTTGATGACATCTGATTGGATGAGAGCCTGGGTTACTTCAAAATATTTGCCAGCTAATTCCTTAATCCCACTTTGTGGAATGCCCCCTAGTACGCCTAACAGTCAGCAGCATTAACAGCCAGCCAGCCAGCCAGGCCTCGCCGTGCTGCTGATGCAATTAGCCTAGCATGCTAGCCTCTCCACTATAAGCCATAGTGAAAGCTGGGCAGTTTTCTTTGGTGCAATATGCCCATCCACTTCTTGGGATATCACCAACATTTTCTAACGAATGACAGCATCACAGAAACAATGGATTTAAAACACCTAATTTATACAAACAGGCACAAAGAAATGGTTGAATTGTGCAAGGAGGTGTATACCAAATGCAGTAAATTTAAGTGAATCACCCTCCAAGAATATAAATTTTAGTCTAAGTGGCAATTTCTCTCTGACTTTCACTGCTGTGGTATACTGTTCCCCGATTTTGAATATTTTGAGATCTTTCAAAATCACTACCAATGGTCTGAGTCTATACTCCCAAGAGCCAATTTGTAGTTGATGAAAGATTACTGCACCTTCTCCCCTTCATATTGATAAATAATGCTACATGTTCTTCCAAACATGACCCATGCTGAAATGACAGTGGTAGAATGATAATTCCTACAGACAGCAAGAACTTTACTCTATTCAGCTTTTCACAAATCACAACCAATGGTTAATATTAATCATAAAAGTTAATGTATCTCCTTAGTGACTTACACCTTCAGGTAGGTGTATTGTCACATTTCTCTTTATTGTCACCGATCAGTGCAGTACTGCTTTTGGCAGCTGTGTTGTGTTCCAACGCCTCTGAATGGTTAAGGCAGACGCTCTGCATGGTGCCTGATATGGTCAGACAGCATTTGCAGGCTGTCGTATGCTAACGCTAACATATCAGCCAGCCTCTGAGCAGAAAGCGCTATCAGCACCCTGGACTGTGTCAAGGATCACAGCAGGGGAAGGAGGATCCTTTCACTGTCCTTGTCATTAGCTCCTCCCCTGACAAGGAATATCTATCCCTAACTGTTCCAGCTCCATCTGCTCCAAAGGTAGCTACCTTTTCCTGGATGGAAACATACTGTTGAAATTCCTGGACATTAGCTTGGGTTGATAGAGGCTGAGAATCTTCTAGAACTGTGTAAATGATGCCAGAATGTTTACACTGAAATAATCCAGCGCTGTCACAACTCATTGCTAAGTCATACTAAATGAGCTAAACAGCCTTCATTGTCAAACTCCAGCTCTCCACTAAAGCCGGCATTTGGTGCCAATCCCCTGGATTTCACTAATGCTGGTCCAAAACTCTGAGTCACAATTAAATGTAAGTGCTGATTTATTTACTTTTTTCTTCACAACATGGTTCAACTAGTTAAATTTTCACCAAACGGTGTTTATAAAGAATGAAAATTAAGGGCAAATGTTGACTGAATCCAAGCCAATGGTTGTGTCCAACAGAGGTAAGAGTGAAGTCTGGCAATTCAATACAAACAGAACTATGAACGACTCAGTGGAAATAAGTGCACTTAGTGTTTAACTCCTGTAGTGCTGACTATTTAATTCTGGCTGAGAAAAATGAAATTTACTTGCCTTTCATTACAGTTGATTTGATTCACAGCCAGTAAAGCCAATTATACTAGCAATTATACTAGTATATCAGAAAAACAACTATAGCAATAACAAATTGAAATGAAATTCATTTTCATGTATTCTAATAAATGAATGCCTGCCCTGCAGCAACATCTACTACATCATAAACAATGAGATAAAAAATAACAACTGACATGGTTTGACATCTCTCTCAAGCTGATGTTCTGGACACAGACTAACGACAGATCATGCCTGACTAATGTTGATTGACAGGTGTGTAAAACAACAAAAGATTCTTGGGGATTCCAGAGAATGACTCACAGTTTAACAGCAAACATCAGCACTGCAAACAGAAGTTTTAATGGGAGTGAAGTGAGACCTATTGGTGGACAGAAGCACCATGTTACATGCCTGGTTGCTCTTCTCAGCCTGGTTGTTGCGGTTGGAGTCCGGGAAGTGGATATGGCAGCCAGTGTCCTCCATCACTTTCTTGATGTTGTTGCCTCCTTTTCCGATGACGTGGGAGTGCTCGGTGTAGGACACATCCATCTTCAGGGTCACACGGCTGCCCTGAGAAAGAGGGACAGACAGGACACCGGCATGCCTCTGTGACTGTCTTTACCATATCAGCCAGCACACTGGCTCAATATGAGGAGACCAGTGGTGGGTCCAGGGATACTAAGTGACCTCGACACAATAGTGCCAGTGACCTTCACATGTTCAGCAGCTTGTGGAAATATTCTGAGATCTGCCCTTCCTCCTGTGCAACAAGGAGTCTCCCCTGACCTCTAATAGACTCCATCCACACGCACACACAGTTTGCTGTGCCTCTCCTGTACCAGCTGGACACAAGTCAGTCACTAACTGCCTCCTTAATGAAGGCAAAGCAGCAGGGTTTTTCTCTGCAGGAGCCTTTCGGGAGGGTCAGTGGAAACAATAACCACACAAATACACATAGTAAACATTCTAGACTGTGGTGCTGGAAAACAAAACACTCAATAACGTACAAATGAAAGGAAACACCGTATGGAGGTTAGAGGCAATATAGAGGTCAATGCTGAGAACCAATCAGAGGCCACTTTGAAAGCGCTGTTTAAGTCAGACTTCCAAAGGTTGGTTTTTCGCACAGTTCTCCCTCTGTTCAACAAGATTCATCTCACATACAGATGCAGGCTTCAGTCAGGAGGTTCAGTGAGTGTACTACTCCAGCACTGCTTGGGCAAGCCCAAAAAAAACCCTGCCATTCTCTGCCATCAACTGTAACATTCTCAGCATTGCGTGAAACCATTAAGCCCTAAATGAGCTGGAACCAATTAAGGAATAAAAGTTTCTGCTGAGCATGCCACCCCTGCAAAACACACACACACACAAACACACACACACACACAGACCCACACACACACGCACACACACACACACACACACACACACACACACACTCACACACACACACACTCACACACCCACACACAAACACACACACACACACACACACACACACACACGCACGCACGCACGCACGCACGCACGCACGCACGCATGCACACACACACACACGCGCATACACACACACTGACAGACCCCTGGTCTGTTGGTTCCAGAATTGCTTCGGGATATGGGCGCCTTTCCACTCACTTTTGCATCGAGGACGGACATGATTTTCTCCTTGGCCTCCTTCACACTCTCCTTCTTTCCGCACACTTTGATGTGAGGATCTGTAAGAGAGACGATTAAGATCAAGACCTGTTTTCCAACCATGCATCTTATTCTGGCCAACCAAGGTGATTAACAAGCCAAGAACTGCAGCGCAATGATGTCTGCTTCACCAGCACCCTTCAATCAATCAATCTTTTCCCATTTATTTATGTTTTACAGAGCACAAGTTTCAGTTCTGTTGTCACACAGTGGTTCAAAATGGACGTTTTCCAGAGGGAATTAAAAAGAAACAGAAAAAACCAATATGAGCCAGAGAGAAAACCAGAGAAAACCAGACCCAGAAAATTATTCCCAGATTTCTTAAAAGGCAAGATGGAGCACTGGAAAGTGGAAGGATACAGAGAAGAATCACTCACTTGGACACTAAATGCAATCATATAGAAAAAATATGCAGGCACATTACCAGTACCAGGGTGGTTCTGCTCCTGTGATGACAACTTGTACTGATCAATTACAATACTACTGCTTATAAAGGCTAATGAAATTCAGATCAAATCAGGGACCGTGAAAGATTCCTGGATATGACAGGAAGTTTTCGAAAATCTCAAGATCCACAAAGCCACAAGAAAGACATTCTTTAGCATCCTTAGCAAAGAATTAGGGTGGACCTCATCTCTCTTAAACACTTAATCATTGTCTTGCTGAGATTATATATACTGAGTATTGAGTATATTACTCTGTACTTCCAGATCCCATTTCAGAGTTCCAGGTCCTTCTCATGAGAAAATCT
This sequence comes from Albula glossodonta, assembly GCA_019788955.1. Taxonomy (NCBI): domain Eukaryota; kingdom Metazoa; phylum Chordata; class Actinopteri; order Albuliformes; family Albulidae; genus Albula; species Albula glossodonta. The sequence continues at coordinate 1,555,933 of JAFBMS010000032.1, forward strand.
TTAACATGATATGAGATAATACATGCTGGAGAGGAACACCCGCTCTTATGAAAGTTTCAGTGTGTCAGTGCTGTGTGACATCACCTCAACTTCAAACTGAAGTTAGACTGAAGTACACTTGTCTGCAGTAGACCGAAAATCTCCAAAGAGAAAGGCCTTGTAGGCTCTCGAACCGACTCATCTCCTTCGTAAAGGATTGGGCCGTGTTTTCATTGGAGTTATAAGCTGCTTTTAATAACCTCCAGTTTCCTGTTATTTCATCTGGTATTTGACATAGCTGCCAGACATTGTTAATGTGTGGCAGAGACAACACCTTCAGCCATCAACACAGTGCACCTGTTTATACAGACCGAGTACTACTAAAAAGCACACCCCAGAGGCTTCCAGTCAGTAAGGAACTCACAGTTACATTAATAAGCCCCACTCCAGCAAGATTTAAAGTACATGGTGGAGTTCAAACAGCTGTTCACAGACTTTTAAAAAGCTGACTAGCCCAAGTGTCCAAAAAAAGGGCTGGCAACAGTGTAAAATAAAGTTTCAGAATAAAATTTAACATGTGAAAATATACTGCAGCTTTTGACAGGGGAAGAAAAGGTTCCCACTGAGTTCAACCTGGCCTCCGGACAGGTAGAATCACTGTTCCAAAACACTGGCCCATATGAACTCCACCTGACAGCGATCCACCTGTCAGACTTCACCACTGAGCCTCCCTCCATGTGCCTCAGAGGGGCTCACGATGATGTAGAATCCACAGTGTTTTTAAAGGTCCCCTGCACAACCCTGCTGGCCACAAACACCACGCATGCAGGTGCAGAATGGTTTAAAGGCCCAATTGACTAGTTCTGATGTTTTTCACATGATGTATCACATCACAGTTAGCTCAGCAACGGTGTGACACAACAATACACAACAGAAAACTGATATTTCAGTAAAAGTATGAGCATTTTTGCTAGAAATTTTAATTAATTTTCTACGTTATAATCTTTCTACTTGGAATAATGTCCCACTTTCTGCCATGATTATTCTTCCTTATTTTACAAAAATGGCATGTCTTTACCTGTTGGTAAAGTTTTGGTAAAGCAAATAAGGAAGCATCACCTCTTTCACTAGTTCCATGACCTACTATGACTCTGTTTCTGTTTTATGAAGTATTTTTCTGTAAAACTGCCTTGAAGTTGTCTGAAAAATGTCTGCAGACTCATCTAGGAGATGACAAATTTGTTTTTCTGGTATATATTTATTTAGTGTACTTTTCATTTTTCACATTTTTTGTGCATCTATTGTAGGACCCTGCAGTACACCTTTAGACTGGGCCCCGCATCTAAACGCTGCACTATTTTCTGTAATAATACAGTGTGCACAAATATGTTTTTCATTCACTCTGGATATATGATTTTTAAAGCACCTCTTAAATTTCCCTACAACTCACATTTCAACATTTCACCTTTCAATTTTTAATCTCTTTACTTAATTATTTATCACCTGCTGGCCTTTTCAAAGGAAAACTATGATTAATTACAATACCAATAAGAGCAGTGTTATCCAAGTATAATTTTTGAATTTTGAATGGGAGTATAACAAGCGCAGATTAACAATAGCTGAGACCAGGCCACTCCCACTGCCACACCCCTTTTTAGCCAACTGGCATGAACAGAAACACACACACACACATACACACACACACACACACACACACACACACGACCTCCAAATTTCAGGCTCCTAAGGCAAACACTGTGGCCGCCAAAGGGTGGGGAAAATTTTGTGGAATGACTGACCGATCAAACAACCAACCAACCAAGTGACCAACCGACCGACAGAGCGAGCTACAGAGCTGCTGGCTGCAGGTAAAAAAAGGACAATTAGTACTGGAGAAGGCCAGATCAAGAAAACACTGTAATGATTAATACAGAGAAGCTGAATATTTGATAGTTTTAGACTTAGTCTTTAAAAAGTGATTCTGTATGAAATATTCCTATGAATATTTATTAAATAAACACATAGCCTTGCTAGAGTACAAACTTGCAATAATTCTGCAATACACAGGATATTCCGCTGGATCCTGCAGGGTGCACAATAGTGAATGAAAGCTGTGTTTCACAGAGCAGATGGATGGAGGGAAAACTTGGCCTGCAGAGAGGTCTGTTTCTGGGCTGGAATAGAGCCGGGAGGGTTTATAGTGCAGCCCTGTGGCTGATAAGGCCTGTGTGTTAATGTGAGTCAGATTCCTGAGCATTGCAGGTACTTACACTCTGCTATCACCACACACAAGGCTGCACTGGCTCAAACAGACAGTAATAATTACACCTGCTTGCAGATCCTTATTCCATAAGAGTTTAGGTTACAAACCTATTCATGTTGCTACAGTAAATTAAGAGTGAAAATAATAAAAGAAGTATTTTTATGAAAAATAATATTTGTTATTACTTAGACTGCAGAGTGGCAAATGAGAACAGTGGATGGTGATTTGAAGGCAGGGACCACAACAGAAAAGTCTCAGCTATATCAGCGATGGTGGGACATACACAGAGATGACACATTAAAACAAGAGGATTCATGAAACACAGGAAAGTTCAGGTACAAGGAGACTCAACGTGGACTTGACAGATTGAGCGGACCACTCATATCCTAAAAGTAACTCACTGTTTAAACCAATCAACTATGTTTTACTGTGAGGACCAAAAGCTTTTGACTGGTAGGTGCCAGCAGACTGTTCCAGGTTATTAAGGTGTCATGATATATCATTGATACACCATGGGCTGACAGGGGCCAACTCACTTGCAGTGATGGAATACTTCCAGTAGAGGGCTCTTAATCTCACCTCTTGACCCAGCCTATTCACTGTATAGCCAACACTCCTAACCTTCATCATTATTTCTATACTTCACACTAAACCTGGAATGGACTTTGCCATAAATCTGAAGAGGGTAAACTGAGACTAAATTAATGATGCAAATTTAATGTTGCAGCATTGTATGCTAGTTGGTAAAGGCGTTACAGGATAAGGTTATGCAAATGTGCCTGTAGTTACATTTTCCCCTGGTGCACCAATTACAGTACCAAGGCATTTTTCACATTTTTATCCATGCGTTGAGTTGATTAGCAATTTTCACAGATTAATAGTTTTGGAGAAAAAGTTGTTCCTTCATAACACACATCTGGGGCAAGTATTAAAAATATTTATAAGCTCTGTTTCTAATTCCTGCAGATGACTGAAGGCTTCGGGAAAACACTTTTGTGTCACGGATGCTGAGGGGAATCGCTGCATTTTCAAGCACAGCCTGTAAAAGCATTGAACTGCTCAAAAGAAACTTGTTGATTATTAAAAAAAATTAATTTCACCCTCAATTAATCCAGTTGTTTGGAGCACTCTGGCTGCACTCTACCCAAAGCAGGAAACTGCTGTTTTTCTACCACATACTTTGAATGGTTGCGAGGCATGTGCAGTCACACTGTGGTGGAGCTCATCAGACAGTAAATGTACACACATGACCCACTGGGACAAACACAAAACCCTTATAAATTACCCTGATAAGATCACATTATGAGGGATACTTTCAAAACAAGTCTTATTCTGTGCATTTAAGGGGAACAGCTGGGTTTTCTGTGGTCAGACTACTCCATGTGGCCACAGTTTGCATTGTTGTAAAAAAAGGGTATGTTAGCTGGCTTTGGGCAAACTAATGTAAACCCCTCTTTTCATTGGTTTTACTTCTCGTTATAATTACTTCCCATAATTCTCTGCATCAGCTTAGTCAAAGTGCCTGCCCAATGTGGTGTTTATTTAACTCTTCTAGCACTGGTTTAATTACTTTCCTGCCAGAATTAACACATACCACAATGTGATCATGGTGAGATAATCAATGAATAATTACAAATTAATAATTAAAATGCTTACCAAGCCAATCAACTATAGTCATTAAAAACGGGAAGTGCATTGAAATAAGAGTCACATTATCCAAACGCACATCATGTTTTGGGACATGTTAAGACAGTAGAAAACTCTACATAAGGTATGAACATATATTAAGGACATAATTAACACTTAACCAGGTAGTCTTGAAGGACTTTCCATTTTCCATTTGAAGGAGGTAAGACCCTCCTCTTCCTGTAGTCAGCTATAAACTACATGTATATGGGGTCTAGAGTTGTCACTGTGGAAACAGACACTAAACTTCCAGTTAATAAATGGGCTGTTTTATTAATATTGTCATCCACTGTTATGACTTCATTAGAAATGGAGGATCATGGTATCAAAAGAAAAGGAAGAGCAACATGAATTGGCAAATCAGAAAAATAAACATGGAAGTACAAGATAGCAGCTACTTTGAGAATCTGTTTCTTGGTGCAAGATAATCCATTAGGCCAGTTCTTACATGAAACAGGAAATTCATCCTCTTCTGACCTTAAACCTAGTTTCCTGCGTACAAAAGGAAATTTTACGGATAATTAAGTCAACCAGACCCTGCAAAGACTGGCTAAAAGAGCAGTACACATTTATCAAAGACACCCCTGCATACTCCAGCCAATTTAAAATTTGAAGTCAGAACTTGATCAGATACTGAATGACACAGGAGCCCAGACCCAGCCCTGGAGAGACACAGGTTTTGGTTATTAGTGTGATTTATGTGCACCAATTCAATTGCCTGAAGTTGATGCCAGATATGTTAACTAAGTTATCCAGACTATCCATGCTCTATTAGAGATTCTTCAGATGAAACTGCAGCCACCTAAAATCTTGGACAATCTCTTAATGACAAATTAGCATTAGCCTCCCGCACCCTCCTTTACATCTGAGAATTGAAGTTTCCAATGAACCTGGGTGCTGTAGTTTCTATCAAACCTGGCTACTATGGCCTCCATTACAACTGGGTATTGTATTTACCCATTCACCTGGGTATTGGAGTTTCTACTAAACCTGACTACTATACTCTCTGTTAAATCTGGGTTCTGTAGTCTCAGTCAAATTTGCAGCTCCTGCTCCAGGTGCGAACTCTGTTTCCATGACAACGGCAGCACACAGTGGTCCTGCAGCGGCCCACGAGAGAGTGAGGCCTCGGTGGAGCATCCTGGATGCTGTTTTCTCAGCTGCTGCCCGGATTCTCTCATCAGCAAGAAATCAAGCCATCAGTGGCCAGGCTGTGCTCCTGTCCACTTGTAAAATGTCTCAGTAAAAAGTGCAGATTTATTGGTTTGGCATGGAGTACCAGGGTCCAAATAAGGACAATCTGTCGGCCAGCTTTTTTTTCCAGCTCTTTGTGCACGATAATATTTTACAACGATGTTGATAAAGAAAAATAAATCCCATATTGAATTCTGATTTAGTAAGTTACACCTATAATGACTGTAACTCATAATGGCGCAAACAGACTATTCGGCCAAATTAAGCCTGTCATCTACTTACAGTCTAGACAGCATCTACCGATACGTTAATCCAAGAGTCTCTATCTCTGCCCTCCCCACCAACATGATTCTGACACAACTCAGAGAACTTTTTGGTAGTTCAGAGTAAAATGCATACTCTGAGTATTGGTTATTGGCAATCCAGTATTCCTGGATTGTGCTCTATTAGCTTGGCCTCCCTGAATCAGTACATCTGTGTACTGTACATTGCGCAGGTAAGATAACAGGCCAAGCTAAGTAGCCAAGCTAATAGAGCACAATCCAGGAATACTGTGGAAGATTTCCACTTTGGTCCCTATTCTGTTGTGAAATGCCATTACAATGAGAATATTACATAAATGTTCCCAGAACTTTCTATTGTTCAAGGCTGTGACGTCTGTGTGTGTGTGTGTGTGTGTGTGTTGTGCGTGATGTTCAAAGTCTGTGTTCCAGCGCTCTCTCTCTCCCCCTCAGAAGTCTGCTGCCATCATCCAAAAGCAAGAAAAAAATGTTCCTGGCATGACATGTACAAACTTACTGGTACCAAATCCTGATGGTTATCATTTAGTCATTAGGAAAGCATCATGGAGAGTGAGTGTCAGGAACATTCCAGATGAAAATACTGAAATGACTTAGTTGCTTAACTTTATAATTCCAGATAAAATTAACAAGCATCATCCATGATTAAAATACATTGTTTAACTGGAATTAAGTGATTTCCTTGTGATTTCAAGGTAACATTAAAGGAATGTCCAGAAAGGAACAAATGTACATATCTGTAAATATTGCCTTGATGATCCAAACACTCTGAGAATACACACTGAGAACCAAAAATGACACACTGCTTGAACATCAGAGAGGCGCTTGTGTTTCCTCTCTTTAATAAGTGAGCATAGCTGGAGGATTCAGTCATAATATAGCAGCAATGGGATTGCTTAACATTGTTCCGTCAGGGGTTTTATTTTCAGTGTAAGCTGCCTGCCAACACATACTGTGGAGAGCTGGAACTCAATTAACCTTCAACCTCAAAAACACCCTATTGCAAACAGATTTGTGAATGAACCTGGGTCTTGAGGTCACAAAAAGTTTTGAAACAAACTCTGTTTAAACTCCTGAACCCTCCAATTTTTTGTTGATAGCTGGGACTGCATCTCTGTCAATGAGAAGTCCAGGCTGACACTGCTGAGGGAATAAGGCATATTAGCGCCCCCTTATGGCAGTAATGCATCATACAGTAATGAAACAACTACAGACTACAAACAAATACTTATAACCAACCACATAACCTTCAATTTTCTGACTAACAATATCTGCAGAAGAACTACATGCTTGACGATCTAAACTACGCTCTGAAGTGATGCGCAAGTGCATATCTGGGACCAGATTTTTCAGCCAAATCTTAACCAAAGGTCAAATGAAACTGGATCTGCACAGGCATACATTATAAGTAAATCATTTTCTTTTTGGCCCTTGAGTTCAAAAAAGGGTTTGGTGACCCCTGTTTTGAGTCAGCAGCAGCTGGCAGCAGCTATCCAAGACCAAGTCAGGATGACCATTGATTTCTATCACTCCTAATTATGCCTAATGTTGGTGCCCCAATAACTAAAGCTTATTTACAGCCTGTCTGAACCAGGAGACTGAACAAACAAATGCCCCAATCTAGAAGAACTTCTATTTATAGCCTAAATGTTTACATACTATCCGTTTCTACAGCTGGATATTTACTAAGGCCATCCAGGTTTAGTGCCTTGCTCAAGAGTACATAAACAGTGCCACATCTGGGATTTGAACCTGCACCCTCCGAGCCACAAGATCATCTCCTTAACTCTTGCATAAATGTTATATTCCCCTGGGCTCAGATCAGTGAGGGAGAGCATGTCAAGAAACAGAGGCATTTCCTAAGGGGAGGTTTACTAAAATGTCTCATTATCTAATAAGAGTTTAAAACAGAGGTGAAGACACAGCATATTATGTAACACACAGAGAACATAACAGTGAACATTTCTAATGATGGATGCCATGTGGAATAAATTGCAAACAGCTTTGACAAGTTGTATATATTTCACAGTAAATATTTTTTAAAGCATCAGCTTAAATGTAAATGACTCAGACGTACATGTAAATGGGCCAGAGTCATATTTTGTCATTTCCCTTTCATGAATCACACCATTTCACTGTTAAAGTGATGACTTTGGCGTCATAAATCTACTGTGTGCGGCAACAGAATACATCTGTGAACAGAATGCAGGGAGATGTATGTGCAAGCCTGCACATTAAAAATTCAGCTTGAAAGAAGGAAACTAAAACATACCTTTCTTGGACTTGGCACCAATTTTCAGTTTTGAAGGCCAAGCTATTTGAGTCTTTGTTTCATCCATAACCTGTAACACACAAAATTCATAGTCATTACTGACAGGCAAAAGGATGAGGACACCCACAAAGTAATAAAATGTCTCAAAAGGACACAAAAACTGAAATAGCTTAAAGAAGCAGCCAAAATTTCAGCCAGATTCCCATGTTTTCTCAAGATCCAATATCATTATTTAAAAACCTCATTAACATGCTCTTTAACATGTGAAATCAAATTTGGATCAGACTGCAGCCACTCAGGTATTTATTGCAACAAGGAGGTACATCAGCAAATCATATGTTTATAAATATTTTACAAAACACAATCCACAAGACTTTCAGTCTGATGGTTTTTTTTTAGCTCCTCTACCAATATGTAACACGTGAACAAAAGGCTGTATTTTCAATTTGGCCTGTAATCAGACAGTAGTCAAATTCTCAAAGAACTGGTTAGTTAAAATATACAATTTAAATGAGCAAAACATAATAAACATTGGGTGGTATTTTTTTCAATAATTCAAACATTATATACTGAGACAGGATGAAGGGATCCTGTGAATAACAGATTTACATTTTGGAGGGTGTCTTAAAGCTAGAATAAAACTCTGGATTGTTTATACTGGATTGGTTGACGGTGAAGCCTCCTAGCTAAACCTTTAAGAACTATTCGCTTCAATCATAACGCATCAACAAGGGTCTCTTTATGATACTCTTGCATGTTGACTTTGGATGGCCTGATCGCTACACTATTAAGTCCGTTTTCTGCATAATGTTCAAAAGCTTTTTTTTATAGAGGCTTGCTAGACAATCAAGTCAACATCTAGCGTGCCAAGTTTAAACTCTGTGTCCATCTCTCCCAAAACCAAACGTTTTTTTCAACCAATCCACCGGTGCTGAGGCCATTCACTTGCTGAACTCCGCCGTCTGATTTTAAACAAATTCCAAACCGTTAGATTAAGTGAACATCGATTATCTAAAACTTACGTTTTTTTGATGGCCAATACTTTACGAAACACGTGAGAACGAAAATGACTCGCAAAAGCCTGGTGAATCAACAAACAAAACCAATGTAATGAGGAACATATGGACGAACGCTGCTGAAAAAATCCAATGGCGATGTCCTCTGTAATACTAAGTATTTTCCATAAGCTCAAGGAGCCGTCTCACCTTAGGCCACTTCCTGTTCAACAACAGGGGAATCAAATACTTTCAGCCCAAAGAATGAAACATGAAACATCTGTTTTGTTTTAGAGACTGGCTGGTGCAATATCATTGCTTTAAGAGCTTGGACACTGAAATATCTGTCAGACCTTTTGTTTTGTTACCAAGAATTTACAAGCATGAAAATACAGATGCGTTGCCTGGTGATTATTAAAGAGCCTATTTAGATGACCTTAAAATTTACACCAGGAAAAAGGATGGAAATCATTTTTAGTCAAATCTGAAAGTAATCTTCCAAAATCAAAATGATGTCATTTGAGAAGGATTAAAAATTAGATAAAAAATATTTATTGTGCGTGGGTATTATATTTTATTTAGTCACATGGGCCAGACAACCAGCTTATGCTACTGGGAAAGAACACGCTTACACAGTTTTTGTACGCTGAACATTTCTTGTACGTGTTTGTCCTATGAAACTTTAACAAGTCTGTCCTCCTTTGAACCGGTATTCACAGCAGTGTATTGCATGGATGGATTTCTATCACTGCAGCTTTCCCAATAACAAACACATGCTAAATCCTACTGTATGTGGGCTCTACTGCATACGCAGCCAAAGCACTGTTTCTTGTGTTCCTTGGTAAAGATGATGTGCCTCACAGTCTGGAATGGACTCCTGTCATTATTGGCTACGATCAGGAGTAGCAATGGGTTATGCATTATAGACTGTTGGGCCAGGATTATTTCAATGTCAGCGCATATAAAGCCTGGCCATAAAAGCACTGCGTTTGATGATAAGCCCATCTGCACTGCTGGGAGACGCCCTGTTGATTTCCCCCTCTCCACGACCTAATAGAACAAATCCTCATCTCTTAGGGGGTAGTGCTGATACATCTTTTTCCCTGTTTTAAACTTTCTCCAAATTCTGCTGGCAGGCAGCTGAGTATATCTCCATTTGAGACCAATGTCCTCAAACAAAACTGTCAAATAGACTTTAAAGATGGGATGGAAGGAACCCTGAAAACCTGTATTTGAGTAGAATCAAATCATAAACTTTGGGATAATTTTGTCACCCAAGTTACCAAGCAGTGATTCACCACTGACCCAATGTTAGCTCTAGCCAATTTGAGATTAAGCTTCATAGGAAATCCTACATTTACTCATCTAATGCTTTTCTTTTCCTCTTTATTTTCGTGCATGAAGTAACAGCAGCACTCAAGTCATTTTGTAACCCACTGGGAACCAAAAACATGAGGTCTTAGATGACCTCCATGTATGTTGAACGTTCTGATAAAAAAAGCACTGGAGTTGTATTGTGAAATCACAACTGGCAAACTGTACGTCCTGAAGACCACATGAATGCAGCACTGAGGTTTGTGCCCCCCTGAATGGATGGAGGACGTTACATGTATTTATAGTTATTACAGTCTACCATTTACTTTGGGACTATAAAGCTAGCCTAAAAATATAGCCTGTCTGTACCAGTTTTGGGAACATTAAACTGTTGACACTTAAAAACGCCCTTAACAGCATATTAAATTGTTTAGCTGGACAGCAAGCTCATGCGTCGCAATTTGGACCTGAGTGGGTCGATGTTGATTTTCTTTTTTATAGCATTATATTCTAGGAAACATAATTTTTTAGGACATTTCATAACACTTGATAAATGATCCTGGTCTAAAACAGAATAAGGAGACAACCAGAAACGTCTAGGCCTCCATTACAGAAAGGAGTGATATGGGACATTTTTCAATGACAGAATATTGTATGCAATATCTTTGGTCACCATACAGTAGAACTCTAGGAAACCACATTGACACACTGGCCAAACGGACAGACTCCTCCAAATTGAAAGGCTTATCTATTTATGCCAAACACATTGAAGACTGTTGTGGCATTATGGAGAAAGAGAATGTTTGTATCTAATTTTTTTAAAATCAATGGGTGTACTCCTAAACTTTTATTTTGTGCATAGTTTGATGCAGCCCTAGAAAACCAAAAAAAAAAAAAACCAGTAAAGCAACACATCATATGGTAAATAATTGAAGTAGTCCTGATCCGGTATGTGCCCCTAAAAAATCCCTATGTAATGCTTGATATTTTTCTTATAAAAATAAATATTTATGTGTTTGAGGGACTACATTTTGGTTTGAATTTTAGAGACTTTTATTTAAAGCAGATTCCAATGGTTAATTTAAAACTCATAGGGCTAGCAGCCAAATTATGTTTTCACAGCAGTGCATAAAAGTTTTCTAAACCAATCTTGTTGAGTTACATTTCTTTTTTTCCAATAAAGATTCTGGCTTAGGTTCCTGTGTCTTGGATATTATCTTTCCGTGATGGCTAAAACAGGCCCTGCCAAACTTCATAAATCTCGATGCAGCAAATCATGTAAAATTTCCAAGAAAAAAAAAGAAAATATTGACCCAAAATCAACAATATAATGTTACTGTGAGAAACTTGATCATGTCCCTGTCAAGTTACTATCTCTGTTTTGGCATAATGCTGCTCAAAAATCTCTGGAGTTTTTTTCAGGAATAATTGTAGACATAGGTAAATGTTTTAGACCCAACCAAATCCACCCTCAGAAATATGAGGGCACCGATATGTTTGCTGACAGCCTGTGCAGGCATTGAATGCATGTCCTCCAGACATGCTTTTAGAAACTGTAACTCCGTCAAGCGTGCAAAGTAGCAATCTCTGACAGCATCGTATTAGGAAGTACTTTTACCAAATTCATGTAAAACTCAACTGAACCCGGAAAAGAATTGTGTTTATATGCATGAGGGCCCGGCTGATAAATGGTTTGTCACCAATATCGACAGAAAGGATTTGTGATTGCTGACAACCAATGTCATCGGCCAATAATTTGTACACTTGAGTGATTTGTGGAACTGCCCATCCATCACTGGCCACTGCCATCTACTGGAACGCCTGTGTTCTACACTTCAGGCATGCTGATGGCTGGCAGCCCAGCGAGGGGTGGGCGGAACTCCCATGATGCATAAAAGTTAGAATACGGAATTATTCTACCTCTTTCAATGTTCTGGGAGAATTTGCCTTTTGACTGTGCTCCTCATTGGTTTTTCGTTGTTGTAGCTGCCTTGGCTATGGCTGACAGTAGACTGTGTAAGTGCCCCTTTATAAACCGTGCATTCGGTTTTGGAGTAGGTACAAGTCGGTGTAAGTTACTTGCCAACACTACAGTATGTAGATACTAACCAGCTAAGTTCACAACAGTTGAAGGGAGCTAGTTAGTGCACACCAATTAGCCTTTAGCCTCACTGTCAAATGTCAAATCATCAGTTTCTGCTGTTATGGTAAACAGGGAAATTTATGCATGTAAACGTGGTGAAACCTGTATGTTTTGATGAATTGTCACCCAAAATTTCCACACCTTACCCGCTTCACTTCTGCCAAGAGCCAATAAAGTGTCAGAGTCTCATTATTGACAGATATTATCAGCCTTTTTATAAATCGGTCATGCACTAATGCTATGTGATAAAACTATGACACAATATAATATGTATTTTACAATTAACTCAATGTTCATTGTAATGGCAATGTGTTGTATTAGAGGGCAGTTAGTATAGATTTTTTCCACCAGGTTTATAATTTTCATGGGCAGGATTCTGTTTTCTCTTTCAAGCACGTTGTCACCTCTAGAGGAAATTCATGTGACACCTTCAGCTGACATTACTGCAGAGGATAAACTGTAAGACGCATGGGTTAAATTTAAAACATACCTAATGAAGACATTCCCAAAATCCCAGTTCACACTGCTGCCCTCTTCACTACTGCCAAAACACAGTGAATTTTTCCCTTTTTCCATTACCATTGATATCTACAGCAACCGAGCCAGTAGCATGTCACTTGCTCTGTGTGATTTTCGGCCTTTCACTAGATGCGTGCTGCTGTGAGCATGAGCGCAGCCTACAGAGACACAGAGCAGTGACAGCCAGCTCACCCACTCAGACCAAGAGGCCTAAGCGCTGCATCTTAACAACACTGAACCATATGTTTACGTTCCTGGCATTAACACCCTCTCTTATCCAGAGCACATTATACAGTTTATGGTTTCTAAACATAATACCCACTTACACAGTCCAATATTTACAGAAGCAAGTTAGGTTAAGTACCAAAATCAGTCGTGGCGCATTACTCTATTAAGTGACTAAACGTTTAGACTTTATCACTGTTTACATTTTTGTTCTCTAAACGGATTAATTCAATGTTGTGTACACATTGTTATACTTTTGTCCACATTTGCTATATTTTACTTTCATTTATCCTTTGTTTAACCAAATAATAGATCAAACCACTCAGAAACCTATCAAAGATAGCAGTAATACATACTGTACATAACATTTAAATAAAAATAAACAGTCCAACAACATAGCAACACTCTTGTCTCCTATTCCTGTGTGAGATTCCTGTTTCTGCTGGGCTCTTACCTGATATTACAGATGATTAATGCCCCAACCTCTTCAGTATTGTGACTCAGATAAGTTTTTATTGATTTGTGTGGATGACGGAATTGGTTATTTGATTCAAATGACGTTGCACACTGGCAATACAAATTACACTGTGACTGATACTACCTGTTTTCACTTCAGCTTTATATTGTTCAAAGTTGTCGGGAAAGTTTCAGTTAATTATAACCATAGCCTCTTCATCATAACTATGAGGTTATGTATTTATTTAGCCCTGATTACTGTCAGTGTTTCTTTCTCTGATACTGATACTTTGCTGACTCAGTCGAGACCTCTTTCTTTAGAGACACCCATATTAATGGCGTTTTACAAAGGGTTCTACTGAGATCTACTCCTCAACCTCAGAGAAAATTCAAATTGAGTTTATTTAATTAAATGCAAACTCAGATATTTTTCATGCATACAGAAATCAATTTAAATGGTAATATGGATAAATTATTTGTATTTTAAATTAATTTATTTAAAATAAAGCAAATCATACAACAATGAAATGCAGATTATGATAATGAATACTATTTCCAAGCATAATGACAATTATTAATAATAAATTTACATATACATAAACAACACATTCTGCAGTTCTCTTATTTTTATGTCAATGTAAATATTATTGTACTTACTAGTACAATGTAAATATATTCCCTAACTAAAGGTAATTTCTTCGTGCCTGCATGCTGTCTAAAACCCAACCAATGGCTGAGTTTAAATAAAGGGCATTTCAAATTCAAAAATTCTGTCCCACGACTGTACAGTCTCCACTCATACTCTGAACACAGCAAGAGGCCATCTGAGCCACAGGAAATCTCAGCAGCTTAGAGGCTCTCCCGCTTTCAGCCAACTTACTGTAGAGGAATTTGGTAACACCCATCATGTGTCATTTTTGCATTACTTAAGTAGAAGTTAGTGATCTTATAACACGGCTTCCCCTGTGTTATGGCTGGAGTTTGCTTTAGTTATTGTCATTCAGTGGTCCATTGTTTCCAGACCAAATGTCCCACAGGCTTTCCCAGAGACTAAACTTCATCAATAACCTCTCCATACAGTAGGAAAATATCAGGCTTCGACCCGGCCTCCTCTCATTTATATTAATTTCTGCTGTGTTAAATAAATACTCTCTTTCCTTCCGATATTTCATACTGACATTCAAGAGGTTTTTCAGACTTTAAATTGTGTGTAAATGCTTAGATGTGATGTCCAAGGTTCCATAACATGACTCATCCCAGCAACACAGCAATTAAAGTTTTGTCTGTTCAAGGCCAGATCTCACTATTGTTCAAACAATGGAGGTACACCATATTCATGGGTGACCTAATTTGTGAAAATACTGCACCCATTTCAAAAGTATTTGCAGACATATCATAAAAATAAACTACTACCCCTCTAGAGGTGTGCGGTCTGTCTTTCAGAAGTCATTCACATGCAAAAGCTTGCCAAAAACAGCAGCAACTGAAGAATAGAACTAACTTTGTGATTCTGGACATGTGGAACTCAAAGGGAGCTCAGCCAAAATCATCATTAAGCAATTTGGTTCAATTAGTTGATGTGCTCAGCTTGGCAGCAGTGAAATGTATCTACGTCTCAAGGTGCTGAAATCCCAGGCTAAACTAAATAAACCATTTTTTAAAAAATATGTATTCAGTTTATGCTATAGAATTTATTGGTATTTTTTATTTATTTTTTTTTACTTTCAGGAGATTTTGCAGTAGTCAGAAACGCAGACATCTTCAGCCAACGCATCTTGCTCAGTATGTGCTATTGTTAAGTAAGCTAATAAGGTAATAAAGAAAGTTATATAATTGACAGGTAATTATGTTGCCTCATAGACACAGCCTCTGTCATAATACTCTCTCATGTAAGCATTTGCATAAAGACTGAGCATCTGAAACGGGTGTTGAAGGAAGTTGGGCCCAATTCGGATTATCATGAAATTAGTAACCACAGGAGCTGTTCTACATTAATACATGGCCTTTGCATTTTTAAACATTTGCGCTGTGTTGGTCGCTTTATTAGGAAAAGACACAGGAAAGGGCAACAAGCCAAACACATGGCTTATTAAAAGAGACTTAAAGCATTGATTCTCTTGTTTCAGTCTGAAGTACAATTAAAGTAAGCATTCTCAGCTGCAGAACCATTCCAACAGTGTCATTAAAGAACCATCTCTTCTATTGCTCCTACCTGCAGATTATCAGAAAAGCACAAGTTGATTGATAGAGGTAATATTTTTTAATTTAGTAGTAGTGGTGGTAGTGAGGGCTGTCGTGGCTGGATATTACACACGTCTGTGGAAGTAAACTGGGTAATTACTGAGACACGCAAACTGGAGGAAATTTTGTGACAGCTCTTTGTAGAGGCAGGAACATCCTTCATCTACCAGTACAAATAAGAACTTTGGTGGGTTTAAGGAGGACTGAAATAAAGACATGCCTTTACTTCAGTCCTATTTATGGAAGACTTGTGTGAATGACAGCATTCTGATTTCTCATTCGCCAGCGTTGTCATGAACACGTCCTCTTCTGGTCAGCCCTTTGACCACATTCAACATTGTATCCAAAACTGAACCAAGAGAGTCCTGCTTCCATCTGAGCTGAGGTATAGTTAGAGTGTCACCGCAACTCCAAATTCTGGCCTTGTGGAGGAACAGCTTGGGCTCAGAAACCAGACAGTCAGATTTTGGGACATCTCAAGACACACTCACCTCACATTCTGGGAAGTGAACTTAATGTAGCAATGGCTGCCAATGACAAGAATGTTGCAGTGTAGACATTCCATTCTCAAGTCAGTTTGTGAAAGTGTGATGTATTTGATACAGGATTCCTCTCACTACTCAACTCAACTGATTTATGTATATTTTATACAGTATACCAGTTATGTTCAAATCAACAACCTTCACCGAGTTCATTTTATTTGTTGGAAAGAGAGGGAGCTGCTGCTTAATTAGAGGTGGCATGGACTGTCGGCTCCAGTTTTCTACCAATAGAATGTACCCTCCTTCTTCCTCAAGACGAGTCGAGCATTTCTGACAGTGCTGCTGTACAAGGAACTCTGGATGACTGAAGTTAAAACCGAAAGTACATTCCCTTTATATAATTACCTACTTCTTAGCATCCTGTAGATCAGAGGGTGAATTTGCCTGATTGCAAGATAACCAGGTATGCCTGTTTTTGGCAGTTTAAATGGCTAGACCGTGCCACTAAAAACATTATTTTTAGCCACTACAGTCAAACAGTCAGTGACAGTGTGTGGTTTGCTTTCTCAGTTGGTGAAGTCTTAATATGTTATCGTTTGGTCCACAATGATATTAGCAGTGAAGTATAATGATCAGACAGAAGGGTGGGTGGGGTTTGAAGGGAGAGGTTGCAGGTTTGATCTCTTGGTAGGGCACTGCCATTGTACATTTGGAGCAAGGTGAAACTGGCTGCTCTCATCCCAGACTGAAATTTGCATGCGTATCTGTGTTGTCTTCTCTATTTCACCTGGAGACAGCTTTCTGCAGCCCTTTGCTGATGATTTCTTTTCCCTTAGAGGCTGTTACTCATGAAATCAATACTAAGTTTTCTTATCTTGGTCACTGAATTTCCTGGCAAACATGCCACAACAATCATTCCTCTTTCAAAGTCACTGAAGCCTACTTTTGCAGCCATGCCAGCCATAATTTATACAAGCTTTGTAGCAGTCCAGGATGTTAATTGTTAATTACTTAATTTATGTATGAGCTCCACCTGAGTGATAGCCATTGCTTAGCATTTTTTTCTAGGCCCTCATTTACCATGCTTTTTGTTTGCGACCTGTAAGTATGAATAGTGCCCCATGGCCAAAGGCACTTATAAAATGATATCATTACCATCTGAGATGAATAACTTCAGTTCAGCTAAGGAGTCAATCAAATCAATAATTCATTAATCCCCTTGATTAGGTAATTAACCAGGAATAATGACAAAAACTCTCCCAACTTACTCCATCAGAGACAAAAAGCATCCAAAAGGGACTAGCAGTCATTAATCTGATGTGATTTCATGCAATTTCATTTTACAAAACGCAGTTTTCACTGTTATGCTACAAGGCAGTGGTAGGCCCCAAAATGGAGCACAGTCCTTTGGCTTCACCTCAGATGACGTCGGTCACAGTCATAACTCACTTTGGATTTGTTTATTACATGGCTCGACAGGGAGTTGGAGAGGGACTGGCCCAAATTGAGAAGCACTGCCGAAGCTTCTGCAAAAATCTGGAGGATAAAGATCGTGGGGGATAACCAGAGGCAAAGACACAGAGCTGCATGCTCATATTCAGGGGAAGATTGGAGTTGGCGCTGGAGCTTAAAAAAACTGCCAGCATCATGCTGCCTGATTGGATGCCAGGACAAAACCCCAGCGAATGGGACGCCCTGCAGAGAACACAACTGCAGGTCAGAAATAACCCCAAGACACAGAACACTTCATTACAGCCCAGAACGGAAGTCACACAGACGGTGAGTAAGAGAATTTCTCAGCGAGAGTGAACAGTACATATGCATGTCCCTCATTGGCTGAAATGAATTTTCCATGGTTCTTATTGGCTGAAACAAAGCCTCTGCATCTCAGTGAACTAAAAAACATATGCCAATTACATTCAAGGGCAAAGCAGTCAAGCAATTAGTCCTGTGCAGTGCACAGAATGTGTGTATGCCTATGTGTGTGGGTGGGTGCATGTGTGCATGGAAAGGAAATGATCAAAACCAGGTTTCCATGAGCAGACTTCAAGGAGCTTCACAGCGATGGAAATTCGTCGGCTGAAACAGTTCATCACGTAAAAGCAAAACAAGCTGGTGTGGTGATTAACAAACATGAAAACAAGGATTTTTTCCCAGATAACTGCATTTATATATGATCCTAATTCTGGTTGCTTTTTTATCTCACTATAAAAATATTTATTGATTTAAGAGAATGGCATATAGAAATGTCATCTTAGCAATATAGGGGCTTATTTTAGCACCACAGAGGTATTTACAGATTGACCATAATTGATGGTTTAAATAAATTGACTTATGTCAAGGGACAATTTGTAAAAGAATATTGTAAAAGACTAGAATAGAATTTACATTTCTGAACTTTTCCATCTCCTTATCAAGCTAAACTTATCTTTCTACAATCACACCTTCCAGCCAGTAACAGTCTGTAACTATAGAATGAATGACAAGCAAAAGGAAAAAAAAAATCATTGTCTCTTACAGTGATACTTCTATGTACGTGAGTGGACAGACTGTGATCTATTTGTTGTTTGTTTTGAAATACCATAACCATGGGGACGGTATTGATGCTTTGAAACCACCTGTGGTTCCCAAAAGTTTGTCTAGGGGATGACAGACCCTGGGGCCTCAAGCATGAATCAGCATCAATCAACAAATTTAAAGCCTAAGTCGAGACATCTTTGGTGCATTTGCTTAATGTTGGTGTCTCCAGTTCTGGAATCACTTTTGGGAAAAACAATGAAGTAATGCAATACATAACAGCACCACACTTGGTTTTAAAGACCACACAAAATGGCAACCGTGTAAAATTCATCTGGACACATTCATTGTGAGGCAAGAACCAAAATGCTATCTTTTACTGAGATTTTAGGCTTGACCTCTGGTTTGCAGCAGTTACTCACAGATATTCAACAGAATATGGGACATAGCAACAGACTTGGCAAAAAGCTAGATGCTACTGACAGTTTCCATTCTTTTTGCCAAAACAGTGGAATTAGCCAAAATTCAGATCACGAAACCAGGCCTTCTTTGTATTTTAAAAATTCATTGAATCAGTGGAATTTCCCATATTGCTAACTGCAACCAGTGCGTGCTCCCTCCATTGTCCTAGTGTTACCATTAATTAACCAAAGTACAGCAAATCGATATTTCTGCCGCAGATTTATAACAGATGTGTTTGGGGAAGGATCTTTGTTCTCATCAATTGCAAAGCAATGGGTGGTGAGGCCGGTGGCTGCTACTACGCCTGTTTTACATTACCAGCCTCCTGTTTTTCCACAGAAACGCTGAGCAATCCGGGCGCAGGCAGCTGGAAGAGGTTTGGAGAAGGGAGGACCACGACATTCTTGAGTAGACCACAGCACATTAACAGCTAGAACTGGGCAACAAAGGTGAAAGGGGAGATGTAAATCTCATGCCCATTGCTCACCCTAAAAGGACAGTGTTGAGAGATGATGGCACAGTACTCACACTGATCCATTCTTGTTGTGAATGCACAAATCAGGTTAGCAGTCTCATCACCATAGAGTTTTTCCACCACCATACAGGTTTACATTACAACTGCGTTTTCTACAACGGCTTCAGACTCCAGAATAATTTGTAACAAAGTATTTTGTGAGTTGCCACCATTCAGAGTAGAAGATGAAACACTGGCTTCAAAGCAGGATTATACCTGGCTTTAAAAAAGCACAGCAGCAGAGCTGCCTCTCACATTCTGCATGGGTCTCTCTACCAGACCATGGGGCAAACTGGCACACTAGGACAGTGCCTTAACAGGCAGAGCCACCCACTGAAACAACAACATTAAGAGCTTGACCACCTGATGCATTCTCACAGCTCAAAAGCTTCTGGCCAGTGGCAGGTCACACCATTTTATGCAGATATAATACCAAAGCAAAACATGGCTGTACTGAGATAAGTATACATTTCCACACATTTCTGGTTTACAGAATAGGAGAAACTTTATAAAAGTGATGTAAAAAGACTACTTATAATGTGATTCATTTGCCCTACTTGGGAGGGTCAAGTTTTTATGGACTGAGTGCCAACAGATTCTTTGTGTTTATGCTCCAATAATTTCAGTTACCACTATACCATCTAATGCATAAAATTTGCCCTAAGTACCAGTGTGAAAGCACCCATGTTCTGCAGAGTGACTATGCAAATAATGACCATGTTTTCACTGTACACAAAAGTAAGGAGTTGTGACAACCTACATAGCTGTAATAATATATTTCAAACAGCTCAACTGGATACCATCTTCATGCTCACAATTAAGCTCTGTTTATACTTGAAAAGCAACAGAATAGAACGAGGCATAGGAAGGTAATATCAACTCAATTCAGTGAGGACAGACTTACGGAAAAGGGCTGCATAGGCTGGAAAACTAGCCTTAAATGTCTCCGATCACACACGGTTTCTTTTCTCTGGAGTAAATATGGACCTCATTTCAGCTTGTGGTGCGAAAATAATTCTATTTCACAGGACTGAAAGAGAATGAATCACACCATTGTCAACTTTCATCAAGAGCTTATAAAGGCCTCCGGTAAAGCCATGAGATGTCAGATTCTTAATAAAATGGCGTTTTGTCCATGTGACCGCTCTCTGACATTACTGAAGGATGGAGATGTTTGTGAAAGGAATAATGAAAATATATCAGTATTTCAATCATAAATGTAACTGCCTATCAATCCAGGACTGTGTCAGATGATTGAGTACATTTTAATTATGTGTTTGCTGGTTCAGGAGAAAAAGCTTGTGCCAAGACAGACAAGGTGTCACGGTTCAACCTTATTTGGTACTCACATCTGGCAGGGAGTATTAACCACCTCTAACGAAAACATGAGAGCATATGAATAACATCTGTCAATCATCTACAGGTGTTGATTTCCACACTAAAAAATAATTAATGTACGTAGGAGGCCTGTCTGAATAAACACGTTCTTTTTAGGTTACAGCATATGTCAATGCACAAAATATCCCAAAATTTACAACAATCTAAAAGAAACTGTCTCAATTATGCATCAATATGCCTCCTTGCACTGCTACCACTTTCTCTCATATACATTTAATTTTTAGACACGTCCACCTTCGAAAACCTTCTCTGTGAGATTCACCAGGGCACTGGGCAGCAAAAGGATTCCTTGTTTAAAATGTAAGATTGACATTCCTGTGCTTAGACATACCGTATGATGCAATCTTACTGCCGAAGCGGTCTCGGGAGAGAGCAGTGGCAGACCTCTGAGCTGCTCAACCACAGCAGGGAAAGAGGATTCTCCATACACTCAGCATTTTTTTTTTCCGCAGAGCTCCTGTGGGCAGGGCAGGCGGCCTGGCCCTGGACCTCACAGCTAAACAAGGATGGTCTCTGAAACAGTGCTAATCTTGTTTGTGGCTTTTGGATTCTGTCCTCTTGATCCTTTTTGCCTACTTGATCTTCTTTTCATAATTTACAGACGGTTTACAACAAAAACCAAGCAAAGCAAATGATGGCGGCTGGGTCTGGCTCTGAAACAAAGACCTCATATCATCATATCATAGCTTGAATAAGGGTCAGTCATGACAAAGTACACTGACCTTGCCACATATTTCCAATGCAACCTCAAAAAATAAAATATCAAAGTAGTAAAATAACCCAGCTGATTATGGCATGCTGTACCAATCCTTCCAGGATCAATTTCTGAAAGGAAGTCAAGCTTGCCTGTGTTTTCTTTTTCAAGTGCTTCTTTAGCTCTTCCTTTGAAGACTGGGTTCTTTGAGGACAAGCTACCTGCTTGCCCATGTTACTATTGACCTGCCTGTCTGGCCGTCCTTGCAGTCAGATAACTCCCCTCTGTGCAAATTAGACTCACAATCGCTCAGCCAGAAAACAGTGTCCAGGAAAGGAAAAGAAAAGGAACGACTTCTAATTTCCACGGCTCACTCCAGGAAGAAAAGCCCTGTCATCTTTCACACTGGTTCACTCGTGGCTCCGAGACGACACCAAATTGAGCCAGCGGAGATCACAAAAGGAGTTCATTAACGGCCAGAGTGCTGAGCAGAAAGAGAGATAATGACCTCGGCACATCTGACTCTATGCTTGTGTTACTGTGCCAGTGAATGCAGGCAATTATCCTTCCCAATTCTCTGTCTGATCTCCAACCAATTCAGCCTCACCCCCCGAGTGCAGCTCTGAATACATACACTACTGACATTTTTGGAAGGATTTTTTTTGACTCGAAGTCACACCCAACTCTGGCATTTGCAGAGGGGAATTAACAAGGAATCTATCTCTATTTAACAGTTTTAAATGTTCAATGTGTGTGGAACCAATACTGACAGTTGAGCTGTAAGTAAATGAACCATGACAGGTGAGTGTGATGTCATACTGAGGCCAAACAAGCTAGGTTGTTTTTGTTATCTTGTTATATATTGCTGTTATTTTCCCACTGAAAACATAATGTTCAGGTGAAACATAATATTGAATGGACTTGTGTATTCATTAGTACATTCATTGGCCAAACCTTCTCAGCCAATCAGAACTGAGTATTTAAACGAACCAGAATCTGTAGGCAATGACTTTCTATGTCTTTTTTTAGCCAGGTAAAGGGGATGCTGGGAGGTCCAGCCATAAGAAAGTGGCTCTCTCACCTTCTGAAAGAAATCTTCGCCTCCATTGATGCTCCCATCCGTAGCAGCTGCAGAGACAAACAACACCAATTTAATACACGATAAAATCCCACAGGCTGAAAATAAATATCACATTTACATGTTTATGAAAACCATTTTACTGAGCCGCCTACTCTGGAATTAAAGATAATAGGGCTTTCACAATACCTAACAATTTGTGGACATGAATAGATATCAATTTCGCATGTAATTTTTTCCCTGATTTGAAAAGAAATATTTTCCTTTCTAAAATTATGCAGCAATTGCGCTGTAAAAGTCTAGTAGTGTATCTTACAGTGCTCTCCAGCATCTCTGCTGTGTATAAGACACCTGTATCTGTGTCAGATTGATTTGAGTATCACCTCCAAGTGATAAACAACAGCTAAATGCATGCAGAAGAACATTGCTTTGCTTCCTCGGTTAGGCTATAAAAGGCCTCTGAGATGTACATCTGATGTTCTAGAGGTCACTTTTAATGTCAATAAACATTGGGTACTTCACAGTGTGCATTTCATTTGATTGTTATTTTTCTATCATAAAATATGTGCCATTCGTCATATATGTGGGAACGATCAAAGGATCACTGCATGACTTAGCGATGCAGAGTAATTTACCGCCCATCATGATCGGCCACATAATCACATCTGGCCACCGAGCTGAATGTGTCTGCCTCGCTAACTGCATTAACAACATATGCTTGCAATTACTCCCCTTCACAAACATGTCTGCAGCTGCCGTGTGTGCGCAAGTCTGCATTTCAATGAAACAATGACAAGACTGCAGCTCGCACATTCTGGTGAAATATGAATTACCCCCGAAGCCACATCTACTTTGGAAATACTGTAGAAACTAAAGCAGCAACTGGAAAAAAGCTAAAAAAAAACAATAAACGAGGGCTACATTTTTTCCGCTTATATACAGACAAATAGACCTATGCACAGAATGCAATGGTTGTGACTCTCTGTGATGTAAGCAGTATTAATATTTGTTTAAAAAATCCATCGCAAATAATAACAGGACCCAGTTAAATAGTTTTATAGCAGAAATGTGAGCAATTCTACTATTACTGTGTTTTAATCATTTCATCCAAAACCCATTACAGTATTCATGAGGCAGCAGTAGCTTCCCTTCAATGCCCTTCCTTAATGTGTGTAAGGACCCACATTCAACACTTTAAATGAATGCACAAACAATGCCCAATCATCCGGCTGACTGACCAGGTGCTTCAGTACTTACATGCCTATGATGAGTAAAATATAATGATAAAATTAATTTCAGAATGATTCTTTCGAAAAATCAAACAAGCAACACCATGGAGATGTCAGCATTCCAACAAAATCATGTAAGCATATCACTATTATAATTTTTAACTATTATATTTACTATTTATAACTATTATATTTATGTCATCAATAGCAATTAAAGTAAAAACAGTCAATCTATATCCCCTAACTTCACACTTAATTCCCACATAATCATTTATGTAATTATAACATTTTTTAAGTTTAGTATACATGGAACAGAAGAGGCAAGGGATGGACGCCCATTTCACATATCTAATGCGAGGAATGATTTTGTAAGTATTATCTGAACAATGCTGATTTCAACTACATTTTATGTTGTGCATCCTGTTTCATTGAGTTCAAGTTCCGCTGCAGTAAAAACAGCTTCCATAACAGGCACATTCAATCAACAGTGAAGCAAACAACTGCTAGCGCAGTAATTTAGTGACACCCTACATGGTGTTCCTCAGTAAGATGGGTTCCTAATGTGGACTCCCTAGAGCTAGTTTGGGAAGGCAAAATGCCATATATGCCACGCACACAGACAAAAACAATTTGTTGCAACAATTCTAGTGCTAAACACACTGTGTAAACCTTCACTAGACATTTAGGCACATATAGCTCATGGAAATACAATGTACAAATCTTCAGTGAATCCAGCAATTAACTAAATTAACCACACATTAATAAACGGTCTCCAGATTGCGTAAGGTACTCTGTTACTGTAGGTACTGAGTCACGCCATATCATTGAAGAATTCCAATTCCAGAATCCCAAACTCCAGCCAAGTTAAGATCAAAAAGTTGAGCCACAAATAAAATTGGTCGACGATCATACCGACGAACCATTTCATGAAAAACCCCACTGTATGGGCAGAGATCAGACACTAATGACCACTAAACTTTCTCCAAATGTTTTCTAAAGCCTATCTAATGTTGTTACAACATCAAAAGCCTTGACCTCACAAAAACCCATGCACTTGCATGAACCTTCTGTAGCAGACAACCCACTCTTTCACCCATCAGCTACTGAAATTGGTTAATGAATGTTCCTGAGCTACTTCAGGAACAACATTAAAAAAAAAAAAATCGTCAAGTTTCTATGATTCACAGTACTGGAATCAACAATAATCAAATAAAAGCAAGGAACATGGGGCCTTCTTGTCACTTTGCGCTTTGGAAGCGCGCACACATATCACAGCTGCACTGAATGGCAGACCATAAGGAATGTGTATTTTTGTAAATGTCTAGCTGGCCGTGATTATTCACAGACCCGTATACGACAGAGCTGTAAGGTTCATTACAGAGGCTGAATGGCAGGATTTTTACAAAGACCCTGTGCCCCTCAACACCAAACACATGAGTCATTAAAACTATGCTCACAATGCAGCATGGCTATCCCCAAAGATGATCATGAGCAGCAGGCCATATTGCCCAGAAGAGACGAGGAAGTTCAGGCAGCTGAAACCTGCTACTGTATCACAAGTAACATCTGCTTAGAGAAACCTTTAGCCACCTGTAACTCAACATCTTAATTTTATCTTAAATGTCTGTCTTCTTTTTTTACTCTACAGGGATACAAAAAAATGCAATCACAATTGTGAGAACACTACACTATAGGAAACTGATCAGGGATTATGGTGTGTTTAGAAGATTTGATGACCTAATATTAAGGGTACAGATTGGGTATAAGATATTGAGGTCTCTAGTTTCCTCCCAGAGTTCCAAGACTGTACTTGCCAGATTGCCAGTAGGTATGACAATACGCCCCCACCCAGGTAAAGAGTCTCTACAACACCTGTCAGACACTTAAAAGGGAAGCATACATCACTACTGTCAGCAGTGACTTTCCTTGTTAGTGCAGAAAGTAGCTGCAACCACATCTGTTACTACAGATTGTTCCATCCTCCCTGCTTATGGGAAACAGGAGGTTATACTCAATAACATGCATTACCTGTGCTATATTACATTTCACAGCAGTGGTTGTTAGAAGGTACATTCGATGTTATGAAAAAGCAGCTGAGGATCTGCCTGGTGGGATTAAGAAACCTGTGTCATTGTCTTATTTTCCTTTGCTTGTGGAGAGGTAAAACTGCCATCTCAAAGGTCATCCCAAAACATGAGCTGAAAAATGGGGAAGGCTGCATCTTTCCGAAAGCCAGTGTCTTTATTTATTTTGATGATGTCTGAAAACCTTTCAGAACATTTCAATGGACAGGGACTTGTATCTGATATTCCTGAAGCACACATTGACACAATGTAGTCAAAGTGCAATGTATGTTGTTGCACAAGTTATCTTTTGAAAACAAACAAAAAAAAAATAGCTGGACATATTATTAGTTCTCCTGTAGCCTGATGCAAAGCAAAGCTTCATATCTTCAATCTTTGCTCTTCCGCTTGCTTTCTCATCTCATAAATCACTAAGAACACACGAGAGTAGGAAATCCACAAGTCTAACATGGTTTTCATTACATAGAGAACCTACATTCTATTTCATAGAGCTAGTAATGGCAATAATCAGTAATACAGAGTGATTTTGGCACTTTTCAAATCACATTTTGAGGTTGTGGGTTTCTTATAATCTGAGAAAATCACAACCATATTGAAGAAAAGAATTGTCGAACAAAATGTCAAATCCAGTCTCAAGGTTTCTTAAGTATCTATTGTGTTTATAATTATATCACCTGGCAACATAATGAAGATACGAAACAACAAACGTGTCCACCAAAATTGTTCAGAAACCATAATATCTGAATATATCTGCCTATGATAAATTCACTCATATAGGAAAGGTGTCTATGTGAATTAAAGCAATAGACACATACTTCAAGATATATAACAAAAAGATAAAAAAAGCACTACCACAGTGGATGTAGTATTTCAGTACTCCTTCCACTCAAGCCCCAGCCTGCCAGTCAATTTGTTTGGTCTATATTAACCTCACTAATCAGGTTCATAATTATGAGCCTGAGTAAATTCTCACTCTGATATGGAATAACAATAACTTTGCCCAAATTATTACAGGTTACACTGAGGCGGACAGGGCTGAAACAATTAAATTACTGTAAGTTTATTCCGATGTTGTGGTCCTAGGCATTTGGCTGGTACCTTTATCCACAGCAACATACACTTTCACACACTGTGCATTTATACAGCTGGACATTTACTGGAGCATTCCGGATGAACCACCTTGCTCAAAGGCACAACGGTAGTCAAAACAATGTTATAGCTACAGCAATTCATTTTATTCATGCGCAATTTCACGACCCATAGTTTTGCAACCAATGAGAGTGCAGTCGGCCGAAGATAGCTACAATTAGGAGCATCCATGCTGGAAATTTCCTTCTCCTGTAATCACAAGTATAATTATGAACCATGAGTAAAACAAACAATCACTGAGTCATTTCTGTGACACAGTATGAAGGACCTGTCCCTTGACTGCTCATAATGATTACAGTTCTCATTTTCCAAACAGCACAACTGTCAAAGAGAAAATATGAATTCAATTAAGATACTTTTAAATACTACTGTTGCAACTTTGTAAAGACACACTTTCAACAGACCTTATTTCCAATTGTGTACATTTTACTAAAAGCATAAATCAGCTGTATAAATCTGACCTTATTTTTCCACAATGTATAGTATGTCACACGGATATTTATTTTAAAGAATGAGACCAAAGGCAAACACATGAAGGTCCTCTTCAGACAAATGGCCCATCTCACAGGAGCAAGAAACAGCAAACGGGAACCAGACAGGGGATTAATGTACAGTGTGAAAGGGCTGAAAAGAGTTTAAATGAGCAGAAAAAAAATGGCTGACATTTGACTACATTTACAGTTCCAGAGGTGGATTTTTGGGTCAAAACGCTGAAGCTAGGTGGACTAGCAGAGTCTGATTTCAAGCTCTGTTTTCATAAGTAATGAGATGCAGACTTTTCCCAGACTTCTGGGGGAAGAATATATAAAGTTCCTGTAACCCTCATCATCTTCAAGGTGAAGGCATTTAATGGTTTAAACAATTATATATTTTTACATTGAGACTTGATTAAGTATGGGAAAAAACTGACTAGAGGCTAGGTTTAGTTTAGCTCAATCTTGTTTAATGGACAGACCTATATTTTGAACACAAGTTTGTTTACATTCCATTGCATTAATATAGCTGACGGTTCTGAAAATATACATTTAAACAGGACCAACTGTATGCAATATAATAAAGCACAGTGCAATTATCTCATATGCAATATTGGACTTCAAATCTATAAAAACATAGATTTGCTTTGCAGCTGTACTTAGCGAGAACACGGAATTTATGTAAAAATCATTACTACTTCTCTCTCCTGTTTGAGTCCGAAAGCAAGGAAATGATTTCTGTCTTAAAACTAGAACAACAACTGAGAAATGTAAACTGAAAGCTCCCTCTGGTTGGAAAGACAGGCCATAGTCATTAAAAACCCTTCATCCCTTATGCTTGTCATTCCCAGATTAACATTATCAAATTAACAAATATCATGAAGCTGTACTCCTATCCATTTGGCCCATTCAGCAAAGACTGCCAGTCAGTCAAAAACTAAACAATGAAAAATGGCCCTGAAATAGGCCTGAGAACTTTGCCAGTGAAAGTATGTTTTAGTAGGAGTACAGATACAGCTCTTCATAAGGTTAAAGCAAGAAGATATGCACAGTGAAAATAACTGCTTCACATATAAAATAGGCTGGGGGAGATATGGGTGCTTAGAAGTGCTTAGGTTTAATGATGCACAAATTTCTGCCCAAGATGCTATTCTACACTCTATCGGAATAATTTCATTAACTGTACACCTGTTTTTATATGTTACATTGATTGGTTTGAGGAATATTGTATTTTTGGTTAATAATAGTGGCCTGGATAATATATTTTCCCACAATTTGTTGACACCAACACAATGACAATACATTCTGCCTTGCCTGTTTCTCTTACTTCAGTAGAATTTCTGTGGATAATTCAGTTGTTGACAAAATAGTTTCTGTATCCACCATTTGATCTGACACAATGTCAGACATGAGGCCCATGACTCAACTCAGTCCGGCCTTTCCGATTTCTTTTCATTATTAGTAGAAAATCATTACGCTTATGGGAAAAAATGGTGTTGGACAGCAGTAAAAGCTCAGCAGTTTATTGAGCTGTGGCGAGAACGGTGTGTTTATTTCATCTGCTGTTTATATTGGAGCACTGTTTGTGTCTGAAAGTGGAGTCATATCCTGGAGATGACACAATGTACACTCCCCAAATTCACATCTTGTGTGCAGTGGGACATCAGACCAGACTCCAACAATTACACTTACAGTCAACTCATATATCGTGACCGGTGGGGGGGTTTGTTTTATTTGTTCTTGTTATTGTTCTGTCTGATCAGGGGTACACAGCTGCAGCTGGTAAAACTATTATATATTTGTTAAAATTGTATTTATACATTTTGACACATGAAAGCCCAGGCTTAAAATGTATCTATTACAAAAGACCATGACTAAAGGATGAGCAACATGGATCCAAGCCTGCCATTAACTTGGTCAATTCATTTCACTCAAACACATTTCAGTGAGTTGAACTAATGTACTGAGTCACACACAGGAAGTGTAATAAGCTATACTTATATACATCTGTTTTTAATTCACCAGTGCTAATGCAATTTGAAAACAAATTCCTGCTAATTAAAAACTCAAGGAATGCTGCGAAAGGGTCAAGAATTTATCATAGCCTTACTGAAAGGCAATATCTACATAAATACTAATTTGTCTGAAAGGAATGAGTTTTGCAGAGAACTATGGTATCGTTCTAATAACGGTTGTGGAATAGAAATGCCCAGCTTCATTTTCTTTGAGTAACAAATACATGATATGGACAGGTCTCAGGACAAGGCTTGTTTTGGTGCAGTGGCCTGTTTTCTCTCCTGTCTTGGCAGAGTGAATGGTGTGAGCCAGGTTTCCTAATGAAATCTCTCAAACAGCTGGATGGGATTATGCGCTGGACTCCATCCACAGATATCCTCCCAAGACAGATAGCATTCATGCGAGCAGAGCCTTCTTAGCTGTGAGCTGCATATTTCTACACTTGTACAAACTGAAAACAGAGATTTCCAGTAATTATTCCTCCTGACCACAAAAAAAAAGCAAAAACTTTTAATTCTGCGTGTCTCTTTCGGCAACTCACAAAGTCACCGCAGCAAGGCTACAATAATAAAAATGTCCTACATCTATGAAAAGCTGTCTTTGAAAGACAACTTGTAGAATCAAAGTGGGTAGGGAATGCAATTGTATCGTGCTTGAAATTTGATGTAGGTAATGACCATGCTGAATGTAGACAGACAGTTTTTGGAGGAATTTTACAAGGGAAACAACTCCCACTCTTTCAGATTGCGCCATGGGGCCATTAATAACAACAGAGATTCATTAAAGATCATCTCTACCAATGGACGGCACCTTCTACAGGACAGTGTCCCCATCTCTGGACTAGGATGCTGGATTTGTGTCTAATCCAGAAGGAAGAGTGCCCCCTACTGGTCCAGCAACATCTCATCTCGCAAATAACTAATATTTTCCCAGGATGTTTCACATCAAAGTGCCAAGCAAGCATTCAGCTGCTTAGCTTCAGCTGGTTGACATGAGAAAGGTACACAGTAGTATAGTTACAAAGGGAAACCAAATGAGGAGCCATTATGAAAGGTTTGTAAAGTTCCATATGCCCCAATCAAAGTCTCTAATATGTCATCAGTTTAGCCTCATTCACAAGGGTCACACCTACTGTCACATCAGTCTGACCAGAGTAACACTCTGATGTAAGTGCTAGGGATAAGCTAAGTTTGTAAATCAGAATTCAGTTACTCCTGACTGATCAAAATCCGTTATATGCAGGTCTACAACTGGATGTTGTGATTCAGTCCAACCAAATCATTGGCCTATAACTTGAATCTGGCGGAAACTAGCTAAAACCAATCAGATTGCAGGAAACCTCCCAAATTAGAGTTTATCTCTCTAGATGCCACAGTGACAACATATCTTGGGTTAAGACTACCTCCTTTTCAACATTTGATGTCATTGACAATGTCTGTACTCAGCTGAGATGAGCAAAAGCAATAGCTTTGCTCATGCTGTGAGCACTTGAGACAGTCTTAAATGTCTAGAGTCTACTTCAGCTGTAGAAACAATTCAAAAATATATCCGCAATTAGAGCAAGTGTACCCCTAAGATGTAACCTTTTCCATTTTATTATACAAATATATTTCTGCTTCAGTCAGGTGTGTTTTACCAACAGATTAAAGGGGACATATGTGCATATCAACAGCATACTTTTTAGTTAGGCATTCCTGACGTAGCTAGACATATATTAACCTTTGTTTCGATTCTTGCAGCTCTTAAAAATGTAGTTACGTTCCAAAATTCTTTTCTGCGGCAATCTTGATGAGACATAATTGGTGTATTTTAATTTTTTTTTGTTATCTTGATTTTATTATCAACAACATGAAGACAATAACAATGAATTCAAAGCTGGACAGGATACTCATTCATCTTCCACTGAAGGCAAAGCCTATACTAATCTTTTGAACCAAAAACAAACTGTTTTGCTTATTCCTTACACCACAAAAATAATACAACATGACAGCCATCTCGTCAAGTTGTGCCTCTGGTAGGAAATTCAATCCACTTATATATTCCTTTGCAACAACATTCTTTTTCTTAGTAGATTTAATCTAAAACATGTTTTGTGGGGGTTCTATATCAACGCATGTTGGGAGCTCATTGAGCTCTCACCTACATTTAGCGCCACTCACACAGTACACAGCATTGCATGTTAGCTGAAAAATCGTAGCTGGGAATGCTTGATTTTATCATCACATTAAATAAGAACATTCACTGGGAATCTAACCTCACTTTATTATGAGGAAAACTGCTATGGTGATCATAGTGTGTGGCTGCACGTTTACATTTTTATTTTAAAAATGAAACATAATTTATATATGTCTCCAGTAAAACTGCTTAGTAATATTCTTAATGTTTACACTGAATTATCTATGGATCGCTGCCTTAAGGACTAATAGTATAGCATAATGATATTTGAAGTTTAAATATCTTATAAAAATGTTGTAAATGTTGTTTACCACATACAGGCATGCAGACATTAAAAATAATGGCACTTTTATTAAGTTACAATCTTACATATTCCTTTTTAATGTTCATCCTTTCTCCACTTTAAGTAATTCTCTGTGACCACCATTTTCCTAAAACAATTATATAGTCGAGACAGTCTGTGTACTGATAGCAGTGCTGTGAGTAAGCAGATTGACTTGAGTTTAACTGTATCAGGATAAAGTACTTTGCACGAGATATCTTTACTAGATATTAATGCATGTTCCAAAGCATCATTTTTATTCAAAATTAACAATTTAAAAGATTTTTTTAAGGTGGACATAAGCCAGATATCATAAGGTCACCAAGAAAACCCAATAGGTCCACAGGCTAATTCTTATTTAGTAAACCAAGGCACATCCTGCATCCCCCAGGCTACTCAATGTGTTATGCATCAGTACCGGTGCTACGGTAACCAAGGCGCGAAAACAGAACACTTCAACTTCTGAAGCTGGGAAAATATTTTCCATTATTACTTCAGTAAACATAAGCTTACATAAGTATATCTGAGAGCACTACAAAGCTTTGTGGTTAATGAAATATCTGCTTGTTAAAACAGTGATTCAGCACCTACATCATCTGTAGGTTCACAGAAATAAACAAAAAATGAGGAAAATTATACTTCCCTGACCAAGTTGTGACACACTTCCTGTCTGGACACACACTTCCTGTCTATACACCTCACACAGACCAAGAAGGGGCTTTATGGAAAAGTACAGGGTGAGCCCTAGTGTGTTCCAGCCAATTCTCTGGGGTCAAAGTTCAAGCAGGCCACCTCACATGGCCGCAACTGACTGAAATCTACATTAAACGGAAAACTGTGATGATACATCATGTTGTATACGTTTTTACAGACTTTTTATTGCTTTAGCAATAACAACATACCCTACATGTGAATGTATGGCTAAACCTCTGGAGTGGTTTTTGAGTAATAAATTAAAGGTTTTAAAGAGAAATATGAAGCTGCTCTCTGAGCAAAACTGAAGAAAAAGAGCTGTGCTCTAAAGAGGAAGTATAAAATGTGCCACTTTTATTTGTGCTCAGAAAATGACATCCATATGTTTTTGACAATTTATGCAGAGGCAAAAAGAGAAACTGATTCAAAGCAACAGAATGGGGGTGGAATATTGTGATCATATGGTTATGTATTCACGTTCATATTCATATTCACTGAAATCCTTCTGGATTTTCACTGACTCTTCTCTCTATAGCCACTCAAAATACCTTTGGCATCATCTTGAAATTAATTTTCCAGAGCAGGGAAGGAACATAATGAAAGACAAATTCCATTTTACATTATCTGCAGAATTTTGAAACATGCAATCAAGGTGACAATGACAGAAACACAATACTCTGTGAAAGAAAAGTTTACATTTATGATGTGACAGATATTCTTTCAAAATTAACAAGGAGCTAACTGTTATTAACCGATTGAAAATCTGAATTCTAGACTGATGCACAACCCATTTATATATTTCTATGTTCAGATTATTTCCTAATATTTCATAGCTTGCATATTATCATGATAACAAAAACTGCAAAGGTCAACTCATATAATAACATTTAAAAGACTCATGATTGCAATGTTTTGATGATCTGTGACGCCAAAGACAGGCAAAAGTTAAAATTCTGTAAATCAAGAGCAAGAATAGCAGGTGCCTAGTGTGTCAATAGCACTGTTTCAAATTAGTTATGAGGCTCATTATTTAATCATTCATTTCCTGGTTTCTGAGCCAGGAAATTAAACAAATCAACATTGTTAGTATTGATGTGCTGTTTTCCATTGCCAACACACCACAGTTTAGCTGGCAGTTAGTCATAGCGTTACTCTGGTTTCTGAAAAGGAAGTCAGAAGTACTTTCACAGACAATAAAATCTAAAAAACAAAGCACGTCAACATTCTCGCATGATGAAACCATTATTGTGTCTTTGGATTGTTTTCATTCTAGAACACCATGTTCCTAATCAACAGACCAAAGAAAATAAAAGTCACATGCTACAGACCCCAAAACTGGGCAATATCATTCTAAAGGATTTGACCACATAGAATACTCACTAATAATACACTAATTTCACCACTTCAGTGAGAAGGCGATAAAAAAATCAAGGGAAAAACAAACTATCCTTTATTAGAATGTATAAAATGTTTGTTCAATTAAGCATTACACCACACCTAGCAGCATATTAGTGGAGAATCATCTGAAAAACAGGAACCAGAAGCATCTGTACCTCACAAACTTTAGCTATAAATCATCCTTCAAATACCCTGCTCCCATGGGGCCAATGACTTACACCGAAGCAAAATGCTTCATATGGACTCTGTTACAGGAAAGAAAAAGCATAAAGATTCCCAGCAACTCAGACACACAGCAGTCATGGGATCTTAAACTCAAATCTGCGAGGGCCATAGTGTCACCAGTAGGTTACCAGTGCGTTTCTGCACTTAAGTGCTTCATGTAAGTAGTGTGTCCAAATAAGATCGGCCAAAGACTCCCTGCACCTTGTTTCTGTGTCCTAAAATGGCAGCTTATTTCAAAGGAAACCCCAAACAGGCAACACAGTGCGTAAAAGGCTGGAGTGCTCCTGCCATACCTCTGCCTCAACCGTCAGATTCCTTCTGTTTTTCCTACATCTCCTGTGTCTTCTGACATCAAAACTGCACAAACAAGCTTCAAGTATTCTAGTGAGCTCTCTGCCTGTGAATAACAACAAATCAACATATAAAATAATGTAGCAATCCATGGGATCCAACATAGGTACCATAGGTATCCTATAATACTTCACAGACAACTTCACAGAAAATGCAGAATTACAACAGTTTCGTGACTAGCTGGATGGAAAAGTAAAATGCAATATTCCCCAAATTATTAAAAAGCAATGAAATACAAACTACTTGGGCTATGCTTCTTTTGATCGATGATGTTTCGTTCCTGCACCTTATCTTTCATTAACTATGAGATCATCATAAGCGACATATACATACGAGCAGAGAGACGTGGCAGGGAGCATAATTTCTGGGTTTGTAGTTTTCCAGGAAAGGTTGGGATTACATGTAGCTCTGAGGAATGCACAGTACAGCAGAACCACAGCCAAAGCCATGATGAGTCAAAATGGAACTGAATATTTATGTTTAGCAGCCCTTGGAAATGTAGTCTTTTAAAGCAGTTGCTACTAGTGCCATTAGCAAGGCCAAAAAACTGACAAAGCCCAGATTTACCAGAAATGATGAAAATCAGCATGATGAAAAATTAATCTTGTACATAAGCACTGCTATTGAGACTTGTACAAAATGGTCTCACTCTCTCGAATTATCCATCAAGTTTGAAATAAAAAATGCTCTGGTAGTCTCTACATATCCAAAGGTCAGTATGACTTATACATATATCAAAATCTGGCAACTAATACATTCATTCTAATCTTGTCTGCTACTTAGAAAGTGTTGCTTTATATTGACACTGTCTACAGGAACAGTGTCAATATTAAATTCTTAGGAATTTGAACCTCTATGTATTGTCATGAAAGTTCCTCAGAATTATTACCCTCCTGGATTGTCTTTATGTTGGGAGGGACATAAATATGTCTCTCAATTTCTTTGTAAACTTATTTTTAATGCATTATTATTTTCTTAGCTTTTCTCATCTGAAAATCAACAAGAAATTCCAATGAAGTTAATTATGTAATCAGCTTCTTTAATTGTAATGACCACGAGCAGAAACGAAAGCCTGCACACCCTGCAGCTCTCCATTTACAAAAGAATTTACCACTGGTGTAAACTGTAAGTAAAATAATACTCTCAATCTGACACTGCATGATGCTAGTGGTTAGCCTCCGATCAGCCCTGTATTAATAGCAATGAAATTGATGCAGCTTTAGCTCTGTTAAACATGGCAGTATGAGACCTGTTTATGGCTGTACTCCTTCCATTGCATGAAAAATCAAAAACAGTTTAGACCAGTCACAGGAGTCCTCCTCAGTTTCAAATGTGTTTGCGTGAGCTCATCTGCCTGCTCACTTGGGGAACTCATGCACCCATCCACCCCCCTTCTGTTCACCAGGCCTGTGTGGTTTAATGAGTCTGTGGGTACACCACAACTTCAGTGATAACTTTCAGTTCCCTTCATTGAAAGTGGCCTGGTCCTCCAGGGTAAGCTGATGGCATGTATGGCTAACACCACACATGAGACATGGTGGCTTACGCTCCTGTCTTTTATATGCTGAAAGCAGGCTACTGGAACACAGTCTGTCTATTGTCAGGGAGAGTTTCGGCCATGCTGCTTTGTCTGTTTGACTGAATGGGCTGTCAGCTTGCATCACTGTGTGATCTAAATGCACTGCGCCACCTTCGCCAGTCTTAGCTGCTTAAGTCAGGAGGCACAGCCCTGGCATTGCTTAGCTTTCTTAAAAATTTGGACCCCCTCTCTCTTTCCCACCCTACCTCCTTGCTCCATTGGAAAAGGCCAACTATTTTGAGCCAGTGACAGAATAAGGTGCTGGTGTTAGTGGGATTGACTGAATTTCATTCAATTTTCAAGCATTCGCTTTTACTTTGGGCAGGGGTAAGCCAGTGTGTACACAGGTGTTTGTTTATACCAATTACCCTGGCTTGACCAGCTGTACACAGCAAATAAATCAGCATCCAATTCTGACCCAAGAAACCTGAGGAGGTGAGTTAACAGTGTAATCAACTGTGTTAATTGAGCAATTACATGCTGAGTAACAACAAAACACTAACACACCCTGTAGCTCTCCAAGACCAAGGGTGGCTACCTCTGCTGTATAATTTATGCAGATTTTTAAAATAATACTTGATATTTTGCTGATGTTTTAATTGTAAGCAAAAAAAAGCATTGATCTTAATTTCAGCCCTCTGCCATTTTCTAACATGTCACACATGAACGGTGGCTCAGTTGAGCTCCCACTCTTTGCTGTCATGTGCTTTCAGACCCAGTGATGAAACACATTGTTATGAATATTACAGTTAGTATCCCAAAAGG
This sequence comes from Albula glossodonta, assembly GCA_019788955.1. NCBI lineage: Eukaryota > Metazoa > Chordata > Actinopteri > Albuliformes > Albulidae > Albula > Albula glossodonta. The sequence continues at coordinate 1,593,123 of JAFBMS010000032.1, forward strand.
ACTTAGTTATCAGCTGACCTTTTTCCATATTTTAACCCTGAACAAATAAACTAGTGGTCTATCCCACAGTAGTAGCTATATGCGCTGACAGAGATGAAGAGGTGACCTGGTGTCTGTTATTTTTAGATTAAAACTCTATCTCTCAGCTATAAATGGTCACAGCCCACATCACTGAACTTTACTGAAAAAACAACTATGATAAGACATGGGAAAATAACACTGCTGTTGCTTACTATTTATTTGTTATACAACTAACAAAATCCAATTTATATTTAGATATTAAGATTTAGATATGGCAGGCCTTTTTACCCCTCCACACATCAGACACCTTAGAACTATTTAGAGACCAGCTAGGTGTTAATATCAAAGGAGATGTCAGACCAACATTTTGCTCACTGTTAGTTTCTTGTAGAAAGAAGTAGAAAATGGGAGTGAGGAGTGGTTAAAAATTAACCGACCCCCTGTAGAGAAAATCCACAACGAGCAAATTCCACACAGTCCAACTGTGGTGAGTCAGATGGGATGCACCCACCAACTATCACAAAAATACACTTCTCTGTGGGGGTGCAATGATGGAATTCACACAAACACAGGATGCGAGAACACTTCCTAATCTTCAGATAAAATATTCTGTTTTTGAACAGAAACATCTGATGCAAAGCCAGAGACCATTAGACTGACAACAGAAAAAAAAATTGTTGGATTTTATCCTGGAGAAAGAACCCAAGATGTGCATTATTTTGTGCAATTATTTTGCATCCATGAATAGATAGTCTATGTAGTGAGTCCTGTGTCCACATCCATGTGATGGTATCCATCATGACCGATTTGATGGGTGAGAATGTACTGTATGTCATCAGTGCAAATCTGCAACTCTGTAGTTTTGTAAACAAAAGTCTCTGATACACAAGGACATGCACTTATCTTTTAAGCAGACACTGGCTGAGACTCAATCAACATTTGTCCTTAACTTTTAACCCTTATTAAAATGCACGTACAAGTTTCTGACAAATTTTAATTGAATCACTGGCCAATAACATTTCATGGCATCAACGTCTGATCTGTGTTCACATAGCCTGCTTAATTTAGAGCCCATTACTGCAGTGCATCATCATGTATGGCTGGTCACCACAAGAACAGGGAAGTTATGAAATATAAATTTACATTGACATTTTAATCATTCTTTAGATTTTGATTCAAAAGAACTTACAGGAAGTTCCACGATAACTGTAAAAGGAGAAACGTTTAAAAAAGGTAAAAGAACAAAAAGTAGTGCGGTGAAAAACAAACAACACAAATCACAGAAAATACCTACTTTTCAATACTTAGGGTATGCTTATAGGCTATACCAGTGTTTATACTGCAGTCAATCTATGGTTTTTACTAAGAGCGGATGTAGGGGCTGCGCATGAAATTGAAGAGTGACCCCCTCTGGTCAAACCTATGATGATTAAGCGAACAGTTATCAGGTAAAGTAAAACCGCATTTTTGAGAAATGATTTGGTAAAATGATAGTGAAATTCCCATCCCTTACCAAATGCCTTAAACGTGTGCGCTGCTTCAAACAGTCAAGTACAAGATACTTCTAGTATGCACAAAGCACTGCCAGACAAGCACTGTCTGGTTTTCACATACACATGTCAGACATGTTTATTACGTAAATCTTTTGAAATATGGAAAATCATGATGTAACACCAGCACTAACATTGGTTTTTATGTCCAAATCGACTGTGTCCTTGGCTGAGGGGATTCCCTGTGACGCACAAATAACATTCCGGTGGGGTACAATCTTGATGTCCGCAATGTTTGCAAAACAATGGTACTATCACTGGTGTGTGAGCATATGTTTCTTTCCTGTTTCTTCTCTCAAGAAAAACTGAGTTTGCTCTCTCTATACCTCATTAATCTGTTAAACCTGCATCTTAAAAAAAAGCTTGTCTTGTCCTCACAACAACAACAACTCACAAAGCTGACCGAAAAGTAAACAAAATCACATTGACTGCTGTGATCCAATAAATGACGGCTAGGTGTATGCCTGTTTTACAAGAGCTTCACTGCACGAATAGCCCGACTGCAGACCAACATAATGAAAATCACAGAGGGAAGACGGCCCATGAAAAATATGCTCACTGAGAGAACTGCTTACGCAAACTGCTTTCTGCATTTCATTACTTTTGCTATGACTTTGTAGTTGCATTTATGGATGCGGTACTGTAAGGGTTTATAAATAATACAATGTATTATCACCGCCTTGCAATCATACTGAAATTATATTCTATTATTCCTAGATCTTGCGAAAAAGGTTTTTTTTTTTTTTTTTTCATTTTTATCACCTAACGAACACTCTAAAAAGTGACTAATCTAGTGGGACGTGCTATATTCCGCTTGTTTCAGGAATAATGACCAAACAGTAACCAGGATAATTGTGTCTCAGGCATACATGTATACATTTGACTGGCATATATGTCAAGCCAAATTTGATTTTCTACATCTGTAGAACGACTATTCACACAAATAATGGGTAAATCCATTCCACTTAACATTTTAACCCTTCAAAGTCAAGTTATCTGAACGAAGATGGAAATCTTTTGAGATAACATGGAGCGAGAGGTTTCTACATGTTTTAGCTGGTCACTAGTCAGCATTTACCTTATCTATATGGTTACAGTATAGTTGCATTAGGATCATATGGTAGAGTCATACAGAACTCTGATAGTAGACTAAGACCCAGTGTCAAACTTTTAAACGCTTTAACTTTCTACCTCTATCAAAGATTAAAGACACGTTTAAAAATCAACAACATTCATACATCCTCTAACAATTTACCTAATAACATAATTTCCAGTTTCTTACGATCCACCCGGAATCTCTCCTCTGTCCACTCGGGATCTTGTGGGATCGGCGGTCCGCTGGAATCATCCTCAGAAACCGGAACCGGGGAGTCCGTGCTACGCTCGCTGTTGGATCCCGGGTCAGACTGTTGTAAGTAGCCGCTCAAAGAGTCGCCCTGGGCAGCCATGGAGCCTACAAAACACCGATTCCAGCAACCCCAGGGCAGACGTGCTGATTTAAGGATATAGTAGTTGGTGGACTTAAAAAATAATAGCCCTCATTCCTTCGCTGCTTTCTCGTAAAATCCGTAAGGCTCGATAGTTTTCCGTTTAGCCCTTTTTAGGTCTCTTTGAGGGCTGCACTTTTCTTCATCGACGGTCGCCCTTGTACTTCCAATCCACACCAGATTCATTGAATAAAATACCAAAGATACTGAAGTTCACGAACGCACTCGCAAGCCTTCGAGGAAACTTCACGTGTCAACCGCAATATTACCCATTCCCCTCCCAAACCTTGGTTCCCCCACCTCTCTCACCGCGCATTGGACGTAGTCCTCTCAAATGCTGAACCTAAGTCGAACCAACTAAACGTAAAGTTTGCAGACAGACGTCCCACCATTTGGCAAACAACAAAGAAGTTCCACCGCATGTCTGCTGAGGATGTAGTCTACGCACTGGAAATGTACGAATGAACGATACCGGAAAAAGATTGTTAGAGATGTTGGTAATTACATCAATTACTTATTACAGCTGATATTCGGAATCACAACATCGCTTTGAATGTAATGTGGTAGGGCGTAAGCAGTATACAGCATACATTCACCCCATTGGAATGTATAGCAGTTTCTCATTCATGTGATTAGTAACCCAAGAAGTCCAGAGACTTTTTTCCCAGTATTTATTTGTGGCTAACTGTGAAAAACCTAAATTTTCCCTTCATTATTCAAGCCATTCATGTCAAAGTACATCATAATAATACACTTCTATACTACATTTGTGTAATATTTAGTATGTTTTATTCTTTGTATTGTGTAAAGTATTTTTTTTTTAGTTTGAAAACCTCATTTATTTTCAGAATTAGATTTAGCATTGTAATGCAGTGTGTAAGTAACTGCAACGTTGCACCGTTTTTCCTGTGTATGCTACTGTTTAATGCACCTTGCTCATACAGACATGAACTTGGCTTCAACAGCCAGCGACTCATATTTCACTTTTACAAAACAAACACAGCATAAACACTCATGATACAAATCTGTCATGACTACTTTCCCTTTGTGTTTTAAAGTAGCAGTTTTTCACCTGTTTCTGTCATAAAACATTTGGTTTTGATACAACATTTACAGCTATTGTATGGTGTGACACACAGCAGTCAATTCTGACAGAACTCACAAGCTTTATGTGGGGAGAGCCTTATGTCCTGTTTCAGAGCACTGCCTCCATGTTACCTTGGGTACAGGTGAGCTCAGTGAATTCTGGGGCTGTCCATGGTCCTTTTGTGCAGGTGAGACTGATGCTGTCCATGGTGCTACAGACACTGCCATTCTCTGACACTAAAAGGTCAAGTCTTCTGTTACAATTCATAATAGGCATCCTCCTGCTCTGTTTTGCAATTTGAGATTGCTTGGACACCAGTCGGTTTAAACAGGGTGCAGCCCATATTCAGTTATTGCCAGTTCACTTTCTGTCTGAGATGGACCATTATTTCTGTAGCCCTGTGTACGGTATTTGAAATAAATCGTAACTGGATAGCAAACATGCTGAATCTGCCATGAACTCAAAAGAAAAATTGCACTGATGTTGCACTGTACTTGGAAAATCATCATGAAACTGAAAAGCAGCTAAACGCTCACTGATCTTAATGTCCACACTGCAGACTGGTTATTGTGAGCAGTCATACATTCAATGATAGGGACGTTGAGACATGGTCTTGTTCATTTATTACCAAAGCACAGGCCTCTGATGGCTAATTTCCAATCTATGAATTTACAACAGCCTCAGAAAGTAATTTATAACACAATGGAAAATATCTCTTGTGAACACATTTCATTTGCACACATCAGAACAAATGTACCTTTTGATACCCAACTGATCAGCCCACTGTGAAAGTACTAAAAGTATTAGATCACCATTAGTTTTGTTAAAATGAGCTACCATCTAAAAAAAAAAACAATAATAAAATTAAAAAAGACCTAAATAGATAGTAGTGTAAATTTGAGGCAATTGTAACTTGCTAGAACTTTTTCAATCACACAGCACAAACTGGATAAATACTACCATCTAGTGGGTGCCAGTGGAAACAACACCATAGACGTCAATGGTAAATCTGGGCTGACAAAGAACTGTTTTGTCGATTTTTTTTCTTTTTGCCATAATCAAACTCAATACCGCACAAACCCCTTACCCATCCCCAGCCAAAAGTCATATGAAAAGTGTTGTGACATCAATTTTCCACATACATAACACTCATATCAGTACTTCTCTTTCAAAAAAAGAATCCTTTAATATGTAATTAAAGACAGGGAAACAACACATTCTGCAACTTTTGCAAGAAAAAAACATGATGCTTTATAAAACAAATGAACTCTAATATCAACATATGTTAGCATAGTCCTTGGTAGTACAGTTGTACTCCATAATTTCAAATTGCTTTTAAGTCCTCAGAGCCACTTCTTGATAACTCTACCATTGGTTATTTAGCACCAATTATAACAGAGGTCTTCCTATGTGGAAATCATGTTACTGATGACTGGGCATTCAGTCATTTCATTAGAAAGTATTCATATTAGTAATGCAATTTTATCATCTCAGCATTTCAGGCTATGTATGCACACTTTCTGATCAAGTGTCTTTTTTTTGCAATACTGCTATCAGTTCAGTACTGATCCAAAATGGAGGACTTCAGTGTACACTAATACTTGTTTTTCCAAGAAACCCACTTTCACAGTTGTGTATTGCTGAGGACTGGATCCAGTTATTACAATGATGACAAAGTTTGTTTCCAGGACAAAACAAGAAACAAGTCCAAATGTGGTGAAGTATCGGAAAATACCAGGACAAACTTTAACACTTGGAAGGGGCTCCAACTGCAGAGCAATGCTAGCCAGCAAGGCCACTTACGCTCAGCTGTCACTCCTCAGGCTTCCTCGCTTTCCTCACCGTTCCCTGTAACATTTGGGCCAGCTGCCTGCCTGCAGACTTTGCAGTCACTTTAGTCTTCACTTTAGTCTTCACTTTGGCCTTATTATTGACATCCTTCATCTCACTTTTCTTTTTTAGTGTGATTTCCTTCTTTCGAACAAGGTCTTCCCTCCCAATCTCGGTCATGTAGCTCTCCCAAGTGTTCATCTCATTGTTGTAACGGGCTTTATCATCAACTGCAAGTCGCTGGTACATCTTAAATGAAAAATGACAAAATCCACAATCTGCTCCCACCGCATCTGTTCATATTGCTAAGCAACCACTGACGGAACTGTTAAATCTGAGTTCCACCTCTTTCTTGAACTGCAGTGGCAGAAATTAAAACTCACCTTCCGCTGGGACACATCCAGGTTTCTCCACTCATCACATAAAGTTTTCAACTTTGCCTAATGGAAGAGATTTTTTGCCGTCACTGAAATTTACTTTAAAGTACGCAAAATTTAATAAGCGGAACACGAAAACACATCTATTAAAAGGTAAAGACAAAGCGACTGTAGGGGATATACCTGAGGGGATATACCTTTGGCCTCCACAAAGTGCTCCAACATGAAGATGTTAAAGGCAGACCTTGGCCGTTTTGGCTTTCCAAGTTTGGTCATCTCCTAGGTGTGGCAAAGAGCAAAGCTGAAACCGTATGTAAGCCATGCCTCCCCTATATCACTGCTAAAAGGGGTTATTACACCACTTCAGTATTCTTTAACATTTTAAATGCACAGACGGCAGAATTTGGTGCAGTTCGCATCTGGCGTTTACATAACAGCTCTAAGACACAGAGAATACTTTCAGTGAGAGAGTACACACTCTCTGGATGAAAAGCAAGCAATCAGACAGAAATATTCCTGCAGCTGATGGAAGTAAAGGAAAATTTCCTCACCCTCTTCTTCCTCAGAGCTCTTCGTCTGTCTATTTTCTGTTTCCTCCTCTCTTTCAGTTCCTTGGCCTGAGCAGGTGAGAGCTGGGCATAGAATCTGCTTATTTCTACCTTATACTGCTCCCTTGCTACCTGTGCCTCTTGCTGAAAGGGCTTCAGACAAAACACAAGTACAAATGCTGAAAATCACACACTGACAACAGGGCCCTATGATAAACACACAGAGCGTTAGGAGGGTTTCAAAACATGGGGGACAGACTCCAGTCCTGAAGGGTTGAAGAATCAGGACTTAAGTGTCTAATTTTAGTCCCTGATTGGCTAAAGAGGCCAAACACCTTGCTCACAAGATCTAAAATGTCTGCTGACCCAGGACTTGAGTCGGATGCTCATGCCTTGAAAAGGACAACATCCTAATGTTAGGATGTTTTGGAAAATGAAGCTTTTGATGGGTGTCCTTGCAAAATGCTATCATTTAGCACAAGCTGAAAAAAAATTTTCATATTTCAGAATTAAAATCCAGCAATGACAACACAAAGTGAAAATTACACAACATAAGCTAATTATGTGATAGAAAACATAAAGCAACCACTGCAGTCTTGGAAGTTATGCATTTGTTTTTAATAAAATAGCAAACTGTTAAAATAGTTTGTGTGACTGACTGGGTCCTGTGACTGTAAAAAATGTAGGCCTGTGTTAAACTATTTTTAACATTTACATTGTTACATGCAGTCATAAATAGAGCCTCTAGTCATTATTGTAATTTAACTCATGACTTCATGTGACTGCTTTGATAATATAATTCATGTGTCCATTCTCACCAGTTTCTGTTCGGGAGTCAATTCTTTCCACTGCTGAGCAATCTTTTTAGTTATCTCCGCATACTTCACATCTAAGAAATGAAGTTAGGGTTAAGCGACAAACTATTCTGCTGTCACCATTATCCGAATATTTTGCATATATATTTATTAAGTATTATGTACAGCAGATTTCAAATATAGCTATCAGATCTCACACATGAATTTAATCTGTTCAGCTAAAATAACAACAACAAAGAAATGCTCTCAGGTCAAAAATCTTGAAGCAAAATAATCTAAGTGTGTCCAGCCACACTGTGTTTGACTCTTGTTTGATATTAGCAATGCAGCAATGATACATGCATTTACTTGGATACTGCTTCACAAGTAGAGGGTGCTGCTTCTGTAAGAATCGTATGTAGCCAGTGGGGGGAATCCGCGGTGGGCTACTCAAAGTACTGAAGCCTTTAACTGATGGAGCCAGACACACTTGACTGCAGGAACACCTGGAAAAACAGAAGAATACGAATATCAGAATTCATTATCATGTGGGAGATGACTAACAAAGAGTCTGATGTTAGAAAACTAATCTGAAACAGTCCTGATGCTTTGAAGCGCTGCTTTAAGAGGATATCAACCAAAGCTCGTTATCTCCATTATTAAATATATACGATTACGTCAATATGCAGAAGCGATTTTTAAATTGTATTAATCTTCTGTAGTTTGTTCGTTGGTCGTCTGCATAAGTTGACAACAGGCATGGTAGAGGTACCCCGTTCAGTAAGCAGTTATAACACACTGAGTGCGTTCCCCTCCACACGGCCGGGCCACTTAGAGTTGAGAGGCGATGACGAGCTGAGGGAGGAGCACTCCTCTCGATAGAGGGGGAAACATGTGCCTGAGCACAGCGTAAACAAAGAGCGGTCCCAGCAGCCTCATCAGCGATCTGAGCTCCGCGAAACTGGCTTCCACTAACGGTCACACTTCCGGTTGAGAGGCAATACATATCTATTAGGCCTTTGAAGATACACACATTTCAAGTTACCAAGTCACTCTTTCTTAATAATATATCTAATAGTTTGTATTCACTGATTAAAGTTACTTAGCCAACAGTTAAGTATTTTGTTGTTAGCAAGCTAGCTGGCTAGCACGCACATTATAATTATCGATATGCCCTTACAGTGAATATCGATCCTGTGTTCAAAATCTTGTAATGGGGGTCTAGTTAACTAGGTAACGGTTCAATTTACAGGTCAGTAAGATCGCTATTGATTACAAAAATGTTTTTTTTTTTTCGAAATTATATGCGACAGAAATAGCTAACTAGCAAGGTCTCTGACGTTTGGGTTTGCGGATTAAAATAAATTGGCCTTACCGTGCGGACAATGCATTTGTAGAAACACCTAACAATCTACTAAGTAAACCGCCTCTAGTCGAAATGAAGGACATAATTCTGCACACATTCGACATCCGCAGCTACTTAGCTGTGCATCAGTGAAAGTGAGGACTGGCTGGCTGAAAATGTGCTCTCTTGAATTCCCCGCCCCCAAAGCCATTGTAGGTTACTGTATCTAGCGATTTGCAACATTACATTCCATACCAATGGAACAATTGGATAATCCCTGCAAACTAAAACAGAGATTAATAAATACTTGCGATGAATTAAAGTTATTATTGGTCTTACAGCTCAAGTATGCAAACTAATGAAACAATTTATTTAACAGACGTGCACTAAAATAGCCTTCATATAAATCTGGTAAAACTATACCTAGTAGGTGTTAAAGGTTTCCATAGGGCAGTAAAATATAACAGGGCCACACTGACAATAAAAAGATTGGTTTATGTAACACTGTTAATGGCTGTATCGCAGATCGTGTCACATGTTTGTTTTTGCAGGTAACAAGATACGTGTAAATCCATACAAGTTAAATGGCCTTTTGCGTTATATTTTTAAATTAAGGTTGCAAGTTGAAATCCCAGACTTAAGCAAATAATATAAAAGATATTGTACGTAGGACATACTTCAGCAGCCAGTCATCCAGTTACTTTTGGCAGGACTAAATTTGGTGGAATGCAAACAGGGCTATGTCTCCAACACAGTTCATCTGATACAGATACAAACACCATAAATAAAAGCTCGAATTTGGCTGTTTTAGTCTCACAGTCATTGTTTCATTACAAATCCAGTGTGCCACACTACAGGGTCAAGGCAACAAACAGATGTCACTGTCCAAAGTAATCTAAGCAATGATAGAATGTAAATGATTTTACTGTAAACAACTATCACTGTAATATCTTGTATTTCACTTAATGCGTATAAAAATTCATATTGTTAAATGACAAAACTGAATATATTGCTTAATAGTCAGGTAGCCAAATACACTTTCAAACTACACGCCACTCAAGTCCGTTCAGCCATATGTACAGAAGCATCACTGACAACAGCATATTAAACTTAACAGTTTATTGTTAAAAATACATCAGAGCACTGATGCCAGATGTAGTGTATACAATCAACAAATCTGCCATATTTCCATGTATAAATGTACAAATATCATTGAAAGAGAAATATACATTATAGTTTTGATAGGTGAACACTGTCCAGGAGTTGCATATATGTCACATCATCTAGCTTAAAAGTCTTTTACATTTGGAAATGAGCAGGCAGGGGGATGTCTTCCTTTGAGTCCAGGCATAGTTTTCCCTGACATATTAGATGTGAAAGTGCTCCATAAAAGTGTATCTGGGGTTTGAACTCGGTGACTAGCAAATACTTCTTAATGTCCAAAAATGTCAGCTGCAAAGGCTTAACACATATGTAACATAGCCCTAATATCAAATAGTGTCTCATATTTCCGCTGAAGAGGAAAAACTGCTTTGTGAAGTCATCTTTAACGATAAATACAATAACACACATCTTTGGCATACGAATGGCTTTCTTGCTGTATTTTAAGCAAGTAATAAATCAATTAGTGTTCTTATATGGATGCATTTCAGACTGGGTTGACTAGGATGTCCTGCCATTTTTGACTGGGTGCAACAGGGGAACTAAAACTAGAAGGTAGCACTTTCTATTTGTCAAAATATGCCTACAGTACCCCTTCACTGGCCTCCTTTATTAAGTGTTTTAGGTGATTTCCATCTTTATCCCTGGGTGTACTGAGCATAGAAGTTCAACATAAAATAATCCAGTAATAAGGATTTCATTTCTTCACAACCCGCCATTAGCAGCCTTGATAAACTCAACAACACATTAACATACAGTCAACTGTATATGTAACAACTTGATTCAGTGACTACAACCATTGCAGTTAATACATGCATACATAATTATGCATGATCCAGGTGGGAAAAAGGGTGCAGAATATGCATGCCAAGCAGCACCATTTTAAATTATGAGAGGACCCGAAGCTTCACATAGTGGACACATTCTTATACAAAGTCCATTACCCAAATTATATTGAGCATCATCAGTAACTGTGGAGTACATAGTTAGTGGAAAATTCACAGTAGTCAAAGGCAAAACAAAAAGCACAACATTGCAGGTCTTTTTCATACTTTTAATGCAAAATAATAAAAATAGATCCAGTATAGCTTTACTATACAATAAAAATCTCTAATAGGAAAAAAAAAATACTGTACCTACAGGATGAAAAAAAAAAAAAGTTGGTCTTTGACTTTATGGGTGACCACAGCAATGTAACTGAATAATAATTTATATCAAATGGGATTTATTTAACAAAAAGTGCCCAGTAAAGGAAAAAAGAAAAACGGCTGCAATGCTCAAAGTGTTAAGCCTTTCATGTAATGTTGGACTGAGGAGTATTTCCCTATAAAATATTAAGTTCATTCATTAAAGGTGACTGATTGGATGATAGATGTTAACAGTATGTTATGTTTAATAATATTACCTAAGTTACTTTTTAAAATTTTCTCTAGAATGTACAGTGCTTCACATCGCATACTTTTGGGTCCACTCTCTGGCTAGTCTGTTGTACCTGAAAAATTGATTGCAACAACGTTAATCCTTGACATGATTCATTACAAGGTCAAACAACACTTCAGTGCACACATTTTTACTACTCTCTACATATAGTTGGAAACATCAAAAATAACACATCACTCATTTCTCAAAACATTTCATGCATGACTAAGTTAGTTATTGAAGCAACAATCTTGACAGTACTTTAACCATCTTTTAAATAATACATGTTGTCTACCTTACATTTATAAATTGTAACATTAAGGGTGGATCTAATAGGAATTTATACCAAAATTCAGAATACTGCCTTGGCCATGTGGCTTATGTAAACTAATTTAAATAGCTACTGTAAGGTCAGATGTCTAGATTTAAAGAGTTAAAAACAATAAAACACTACATTAATATTCTTGGTGCTATCATTAGATACACAGTACCTAAATTGATCAATTCTCAAACAATATAAATGGACAATATTGCTACTACTAAACTTTGTACATCTGACACAAGCCTCGGCAGATTGTCATGTCATATCCAAGATGTCATTACTTGACATGACGAATGGAAAATAAAATCACCTCCACAAAATAATGTTCATTGTAAATCATTTCAAAACACAATAACAGGCATCTGGCTGTCAAAAACATGGCTGCCAGCTATCAAAACAATAAATCCATGGATAAGAAAACAAGTCCTAATAACTTCCTGATGTAAAAGAATCCACTCACTTCAAATAGTTTAAAAGATTACAGGTGGATAAAAAGGTACTCACTTTTCTTTGTCTGACTTGTAGATGTGTGCTATATCTGGAACTAAAGGGTCATCTGGGTTTGGGTCACAGAGCAATGAACATATGGACAACAGGACTGAAAAACAAGTTTGAAAGGCAGTCAACACACTTTTGGTCAAGGCAATAATGAGCTACAGCAACTGAACAGTTAACATACAATTTTATTTGTACACATGATAAATAAATCAGACAGATATAACTGTTACACTCAACTGGGTCCACTTACATCTTCCCAGTTGTTGCCAAGAAGTTGTGGTGTCTTTAATTATAAATCACAATGACTTAGGATTATAGCATTACGGGAAGAAAAAAAAAAAAAAAAAAAAAAACCTTCAATACTGCATTCACATGCACACATATCATTAGGAAAGTTCCTATTGATGGATACCAAGGAAACACTGCACTCCTACCTTTTGATACCGTTAACGCTGGGGACCACTGTGACCTTAAGATGTCCAGGCAAATACTTCCATTGCTGTTTATGTTTGGATGATATATTTTTGTTGTGAAAGCTACCTATGAAACAATGCATAGACATCACTTATTACTGACCCATCTACACGTTACTGTGATAAGTTAGTTAAACCCAAAATAAATGAGGATTTCTCACCTTTGGAGGTTTGAATGGATAGTCTGTGGGGAAGTGGATTGTGAGAAAGAACACTCCTCCTTGGTATGGACTGTCACTCTGGGAAAGAGGGGACAAGACCGAGAAGAACACACTTCTGCATTACTGCACAAAAATACATTGTGTGTGTCATTCAACATTAGACCTCCTCTGCTCAGTTTTGTTGTCCCTGAAGGCACAACAGTTTTTCCTTTCCCATTTCGGAATCACTAATAACAACCACAAAACATTTATGAAGCACTTTGCATACATCCAAACAAACTTTGCATATCACTGCAATACAATGTGTAATCCTGTAGTCAAATACAAAACATTTTTTCTGTGTAGCAGATGGGATTTTTAGCCATTCACTTAGACCTAGCTAGTTTTCTACTTCACCAAGCATCATTTTATGGTGTTCTTCAGACTGACACCCATTCATTGTACTCAATGCAGTTCAATACCGGTTATTTTATCCATCATTCATAGCTCTTGTTGCGGAAGTGATATAGCCAATAAGTAGTACATCTTGTCTTAATAACCTTTTAAGGTCTGGAATTTAGAATGTCCAGCAAGAATACAAAATAAATGCTAATGTAAGGCAGCTCAGATATGTGCCAAAACAGACAAATAGTAATTACAGCATAAGCATGTAAGAGGCACTTTGGTCATGTGTACTACCACAGACAGTATTAGTGAACTGTGTATATTTTAATTAAAGCAAACTGTACTCAAAGCATTTAACAGATAATGATGCAAGGTTTTGAATACAGTCATCTAGTGAGACATACTGTATTGTGAAGGGATGTGTCCCCAATGTGATACATTACTGCATCTCTTCATATACCACATAATGACTGAATACATGTAATTAACATTTTCAATCAAAAACTTAGTGATATTACTTCATAGGGACAATTAGTCTCCATGGACACAACCTGAGCAGGATTCACTCCTATAAATCACTAAGGGTTTGGCTACATAGACTTGGATGAAACATGAAAATCACATTTGTTTGCATCTGATATGAGGAAGTATTATTTTACACAAATCATTTTCAGTACATGGACTAGGTGGTCAGTTCTTGTAGTTGAAGCTGAGGACCATGGTATGTTCAAGTCCTTGCTTGATGCTGTACTGGATACTTGGCAGGGTAAATAATGAGGTGCTGAACAGCTTGTTCTTGTCAGGTGCTCTTTATGTTCTTGTGTGAAATGCAATGGCAAAGCATGCCTCTTTTGAAAAACAGTATTCCAAATTGATACTGGGAGAGGAAAGGAATAAGGAACTCGGCAAACAAGGATCATTTAATTAGTTGAATGACCCCTGGGGTCAATCAGGTGTTTCATGTATCATTCTTTGACATGTTTAACACACACAAAAACATATAGAAACAGTTTGGGAGAAATTATGTATATACATCCAATGTATAAAAAAAGAAAATGTATTAATTTAGTCTGCTTCCATGTATATAAATTATTTCTCTGTGACTTAATGGATCAAATGAAACAAGGCAATTTGCCAAAATCTAGAGAATAAGAGCTCCCACCAACTGATGACAGTACGTTACATACAAGGCCAAAAAGTATATTAAACTGCTGGGTTTTATAATCAACCTCTAAAGACATGAAATAATTCTGTATGTACTCACAGGTCCCATTATTGTTGCTTGCCAGTGAAACACTGCAAAGGAAGAACAGAAATGTTAACAACCACTGTGTCAATGATGAAATGGCCAGTTATAACAAAAGAAAAAAATAAATCTCAAACTCCAGTACTGGGGGGAGGGCACAGCATTTGAACATTTCTTTCAGCAACCAATGAAGGCCTCAAAATTCAGTATGTGGACTCCTTAGGCAATGCCACATAAAACATTTAACATAAAAACAGCACACATAAAAGTGCACCAATCCAGGACTGGAGTTTGAGGCTGCTGTCCTGAGATGCTCACAGTCTTCCCCCACTGGTCCTGCTGAGCACTGTGCTGGTGGGTCCCGTTGGAGGTCATGAAGCTCCTACAGAATGAACAGATATTGAATTGCACCATTAATGTCACTTCAGTAGCCTTAATGAATTATCAAGTGAATGTGGTAAAACTGCTCAACTTGCATGTAGATGCTTTGCTAACAAACCAACAGTCAGTTACAGCTCCTGATGAATCTTACAATAGAGTGGGTGTATAAAATTAAAATCAACCTAAACCAATTATATGCTGACAGGCATCTGATTGCAGAAAAGCATATTCCAGGAAAGATCACATGCTTTCTGATCTTGTCTACTGAGTGCTTGGAGTCAACACCATTACTTCTACAAAACTTATATGAAATCCAATTATTTCATGGAACATATTTGGGGTGTTCCTCTGACTTGAAGCCCAAACAAAGTCAGACTGTAGGCAAACATACAAGCATTTCTTTTATGATATTTATCTTAGCTTGTGTTCATCTGGCATATGATTCACTTTAGACTAATTTGCTGAACTTTGTATTGGAATGTACAGTCCAACCAGATGAAGAAAGGTCCTTGACCAAGAGGTATTTCCTCATAAGTTATAAACGGAAAGGTCTAACAGGTTGAACCCTATTAAACAGCCTCTACAACGTTATGGAATTAACATAAATTATACTTGTGCCATACTGAACAGTACGATTATAAAATAGAAATACATGTTTTTAACCTCAGGAAATTCAACAAGACCTTAACCGAGTCTACGACTGAACTGTTCAGGTCGTAAATTTGAGTTATACAATTGCGAACGTCAATGTATAAGCTCTGTAGGCTAACGCTGTTTCCATCATTAGCAAAGGCAGAAGATGCCCGTTGGATGTTCGTGAAGACCCGAATAAAAATCAGAATACAGCTCAATGCACACTATATAAAGCGGGTCATGCATTTCATTGATTACTACCTTATGAATATTGCCAAGAAATCCCTGGGGTACACGTGTGGACACTGGGTGTAGTTAGTGAAGGCTTTTTGGGGCCTAACATTAGCAGGGACAAACAAATGTCAGGCCTCATATTCATCTCAAGCTAGCAGATTTATTTTACTGGTTGTAACGTTAATAGACACTCTTCGTACGATAAACGTTCTGACAGTTAATCTCTTGTCTATGTGGACTGGCTAGCCAAATGGACTCATACCAGCCCTAATAAGGACGTTGTTAATAAGCTGGTTTTGGGAAGTTTAACACGTCCACTTCGAAACGACAGCTGAAGTTACCGCTCCCAGAGAGAACTAGCGTTAGCTAACAGTCAATCTAAACCGAAACAGTCCCATTTGTAAGCAATGTGAAACCGTAAGCAAGACACTAAATACTGTTACTAGTGCTAGCTAAATAATTACTACTTACTATCGCCACCACGGAGAAACTAATGTTAACCTGCTAAAAAGCAGAGGAGCTTGGATGTCCATGTTACCGTTTAGAGTAGCGATAGTACCTACTACAACGTTAGCTTCTGTTAGGTAACTACGTGCATACCATTGTTTCCTATGTCGCGTTTAAAGAGTCTAATGTCCAGGTCGTAAGCTGAACAATATTGATGGGGCGGTGAAGTCATTTCACCATTGAAGGATAGTCATAGCTAATGCGCTAGCTAGGTGTTAAGGTCTGTCATTTCTATATGAAACGTTACCGATCAACTGTCAGTTTTAAGTTTGTGATTGCGAGCTACTGTAACACCTGACTAACTAGATGTTAGCTAGCTATCACGATAGCAAATCATTTTAAAGAATAACCTGCTAGCAGCCTTACAAAAATGCAAACACAGTCGCACCAGAAACTGCTTTGTGATCAGCTAATTATCGAATTAACCCTCTGAGAATACAAACACACGTTAGCAGGGCATTAAATACCGCTAACGAAGTTACCGAGGTAGTCATTATAGTTAACTAGCTAGCCGTCATTGATGTATGACAGTGATAACTGGTTTTAAGCTTCGGTCGTTTCCTTGTTCGAAGGCCTTTGTTGTAATGTTGCTAACATAAGTTAGCCAGCTAGACAGTAGTAGATACTGCTGTTAGCTGGCTTCATGACTGGAGAGTATTGTTTCTTAACAGTAAAGTAGCGAGAAAATTTGACTCACCTTCTGTATTCTTTTCAAAGCCATAACGACCAAGTCCAATCTTAAACAACTGTCGACACTTTTTACTGTTCCTGTACTCTTGTTCGTAGGAGCAAGCTGTTTGTGCCTGTTTCCCCGAACTGCTCAAAGGGTGTGTTTTAGGATTTTTGCGATTTCTTTTGTTTCCGCCTTTTGTTCAGGAAAGTTAAAACAATTGCATTGTGGGATGTCGAGTTTTACGCGTTAACCCCGCCTCTTAAAGCGATAGTCTGCTTTATGGTAAAGAAGGATTGATACATTTTATATTCGGTTCAAATACTCTCTAAAAGTTCCAGTTTTGACTCCAGAATTAGTCGTAATGAATAAAATAACTAAAGCCATAACAGGTTTCTGAATCTAGCTTTCTTCTTCCTTCTTTCTTCCAAGTTTAGCTATAAGGCAGGAGTTAGGTACCGTGTAGTATTATTGGTGGCTGTATTTTCTGCAGCTGATTTAACTGATCTCCTTCATCTGCTTGCCTGTAAGGTGACTTTTAATGTGAAAGAACATTCCAACACCTAATACTGCCATTCACCTTATGTCGTACATTGGGATTTTTCCCTTGTATCCAGTGATTGCTTAATGTCACATCCTTCAGCCATTAATACATTTTTAAACATAATGTATATGGCTTACTGTAATGGGTAGGTTTGTGGAACAATATGTAGTGGTTAATTTGAAGTTTAACAGTTAATAGATAAATTAATTAACAGTACATGATTTTTATGCAGAAGGAAAAATCATGCTTTTATTTTGAAAATATAACCCTTGTAGTCACCGGAATTGTATCACAGTTGTGACGATTGTGGTCAGCAGCTCAGCTTGTGTTTGACCTGAACTTAACGAGGTGACTGTAGCGGGTACTTATTTGACTTGAGGTAATACAGTACGCAAAGACTTGACTGTCAATAAACATACGCAAGGCCAAAGAAGAGAAGAAGACCGAACTTAACTACAAAGCATCTGAAATCAATCGAGTTGGTGAAGTTACAAGTCATGAGCTCAAGTAATATATCTAAAGGTAGTTAGCTTCTTTGGCTTCTTGGTTTGACTATCACTAGATATCGCTAGCTAACCTAGCGCACTAACAGAACGAGGTCAGATTAACCGGCTAGTTTGCTGCTTCTGGTTTGTAGTCAGTTTAGAAGGCAACTAGTACGCGCAATACGCCTATCTTGCAACCAAGGTCATGTTTATCGATGAATGGGGTAGCTGCTTGGTTAGAAGATGGGTCACTAGTTGTGGCTAGTGTAGCGTAGCCGGCTACCTAAACTGTCATGAACTGCTGCGGCAGTGCTTCATGAGGGCACGCAGTTTGATGCTAACAGGCATCTGTACCTCTATGAGGGTAGGATTTATGAACCAGTTCATCAGCAAAGCGTCAGCTGAGAACTGATCCCACTGTACAAAGAAAGACGTTTGTCGCAGGTATTGAATTTTACTAGAAGGTCACACAATAAAGTTAGGTTGTGGGCATTGACGTGGTGATACTATCGGTCACCGATGTAAGGTTGAAGTTATAAGGTATAATGAAGGCCTATAAGCGCAAACATTTCTGCGTAAAACGAAAGCTTAGTAGACTGTTGAAGCTTTGGGCCTTTTGGACAGACAGAGAGCGAGAGAGCGGTGAGGGAGAAACATGACATAAGCGACTCAGCGTTATCGGTGTGATCATTTGATCACTGGAACATAATTACTTAACAGTTAATTTCCAATTACAACGCGGGGCACCCCTTGGTTCTAAGGGGCAAAAACAGACGGTCGCTATATGGCGTCGTTATTTGGTTGACGCTCTTTGTCATTAATGTGCCTTTCAATAATGTACATATCACACAAAAATGAGTTTTAAATATCCATCAGAGTAGAAAGATGCACATATGTATAACTTTGCATTGCAGTATGTTTTTTAATAGGCGGACACTGGCCAACATTCAGTCAACATTTGTCCTTAACGTTGAATCACAGTTAAATGCAAGTTTTTATTTATATTTTCTCTGATACATGTGGGTGAATTCAGCAGTTATGAAAATTAAATAGGCAGACTGTTGTTGTAGAAACAAAAGCATAATACTCCTATTCAATTGTAAGTAAGAATTAAGGCCAAATGTTGACTGAATCCAGGCTCTGTCAAGAGAAGTGGTCCTCATTCATAGTAATGGAACCCTACTCATGAACAATTTGCAGTTTAATTTCAGGTGAAACAAAAACACGATACTCTGGTGTTCTCTGGGATCAAGAGTGAGGACCACATGTATAGGATAAAAACATTCTCACAGAGCAAGTTATAAAAGACTGTATCTTTCCTTCCTTTCCTTCACAGCTGAATTGATAGCAGCAATCTCTTTGACTTTTGGGACTGCAGCTGTGGGTGCTTTAGTCTATAAGACATTCTTCTCCAAAGATAAAAAATGTAAATCCAAGGTAAACTTGGAAGTGCAGAAAGACAACCCCAAAGTGGTGCACGCTTTTGACATAGAGGACCTGGGAGACAAAGCTGTGTACTGCAGGTGCTGGCGGTCCAAAAAGGTAAATAATAATAGGGACAACTTCCACATAGTCTATCCATTTTCACCCACATGTTTTAGTTAACTACTTAAAGTTATGATTGTAATGGAAGCACATATTACTCACTCACCACATAGTTGATCCAATTGTAGCATTTAATGACACAGGGTACTCACCTCACATGGTTTCTTGGGTATGACCTGGCAGCTGATGTTAATGTGGAAAAAAACCAGAAGACCCTGAAGCTCTGCAGGGCCAGGGATAACCTCTTCTGCTTTACTCGTTCTTCATCAGTAGCTTTATGCAACAAGCTACATCATTTGATTATGATCATGTGTCACTCATTTCAGTTATCTGATTTATACAGGGAATGATTTATTTGCTTTGAGCCTTGTTATCCTGTACACATTTACACTGTTTTCTGTATTCTCTTCCATTCTAGTTTCCTCTGTGCGATGGAGCCCATACAAAACACAATCAGGAGACGGGTGACAACGTCGGTCCTCTAATTATAAAACGGAAAGAGGCCTGAAGTTGTCTCGAGTTCCCATGAAAGCCGCTGCATATGCACAAATGATTTATGAAATACATATTTATTTAGTTGTAATTCCAATGGTCCATCTGCATTTTTTGCACGTGCTTGGTGGAGGTCTGCTTTGTATGTGGCTGCATTAACTACAGAACTACAGACTTATTTCAAGTGTTTTGCAGGGTTTGTGTTGTCAGTTAGATAATCACTTGTTAAGGAGTAAATGGTTCATTCTGGTAGTGTTGCAACAACTGGGTTGTCCGCTTCAAAATCATGTCTGATGCTGATCCCGCATTTTGTGTAACGTAACAAATTTTTGTTTGTAAAAATATTGTTTCAGATAAGAAATTCTACCCCAGTTTTACAGCCTTTATTTAACTGGGACCATTTTCAGATTAAATGAACCATTCACTACAATAACATTTTAAGGTCACAATTTTACCAATGTTGCCTATTTCATTTGAGGTTCATGATACAAAATCTGGCTCTAGTGAATCATGTCATTAGTAAAAATGTTTTTTGGCTTGGAACTGCAGCAGCGTTATATATGGAAAGCAAAACTAGCAATGTGCAGGTGATTAAAATTGTGACCATATAGTGTAAGCAATTTTATCATTATTGCTCTCTCCCTTACAATTGTTTGTAGACTGTATCATCTGTTTGGTATAATGATAAATGGTTTGTTAGTGTACCACATTCACTGCTTTATTGATATGAAATGTATCACTGATGTCGGTGTAAAGCTTCCTGAAAAAGTCTGTCAAATATTATTTTCTTGCTACAGAGGACAGAAAAATCATAGGCTTGTTTAGGTAGCATGGTGGTTGTGAGCCAGGATGTGTGTTCTGAAAACAAGAACTGTAATTTTGACATTTTGTTTGGATGAAGTATGAGTGTAAAATGTTATCCTTCTACGGCAGTGAAGAGATAAAATACTGAAAAATGGTTACTTCTATATAATGAATATTTTTTATACAGAATGATTAGCATTTCAAAATAGAATGCATTAATGTAATGTTCACCTATATTATGATATGGTTCCTGAACCTCAGGCAAAAATGTTGAAGTTAAACAGTTGTGTTGGTTATTTGAAGAAGAAAGCGTCTGTCATACCATGCCAAATGTACAGAAACCATGCTTTAACAGCCATTTAGATTAAAATAATCAAACCATTTTCTGCAGCGACTCATCTTTCACTCAATACCTTGAAATGTGGGGGGTATGTAAAGATTTCAGTACAAAACTTCTAAAGCAGTTTGTTTTAAAGTTTTGGGGAAAAAACATACAAGTATCCTTGCCTGGTAAGGAGATGGCAGAGTGAGGGTTTCCCTTCTTTATTTGCATGTTTCCTCTGTAAATGCAGCTTGTCAATTTTGAGTGAGCACTGTGTCATATCTGAAAGATTTGGAAAGAACCATGGATTAAATCCAAAGTACTTCCATTTGATTGGTGGATCATTGATTAACTGAGAATTTAATGGATATATAAATTACAGCTGTAGACATTGATCCATCTGGGAATTGCACAGTGTAGCTTAAAAGTTTCATCCTAGTGTACTCTAAATGGTCTCTAAAATAATGACTTTTCACAATCTGATCAAGAATTATAATTTTCTATTTATGTGAGACAAATAGATACATTAAGTATGCACCTTCTGCACATGCAGTGTGTCTTCACTGTATCCGGTATTCCCAGAACCAGTCTCCTCTGCAGTCACTAATGAGACATGGCCAAAGCTTGTTGTTAGAGTGAATAAAGAAATAGTAAGCCTGATAGATAAAACCTGTTCACAGTATGTGACATTTAGCAACAGCAAGCCTGACCACTTGGCAATAAGGTAATATGTCATTGCTTCATAGAGTGCATGCATAGTCGGGTGGGTAGTGAAGCAATCAAACCTGTCAGACAGGGTGATGTCACTGGAAAGAGCAGTGTAGCATGACATTCTAACCGCCCCCCCGGAGTCACAGCTTGCAGTGTGGATTGGATTGGTAGACCAGGATTCTATTAGCCATCTAGTAAAGAAACAAATTGCTTGCTTCAAAGTCCCCGTTCAAGTTTTCTCTTTGAAAAACTGTTTTTACACTAACTTTGTAAGTCTGAATATAAGCCATTGACACTTTCCACCTATGCTGCACGGGGAGTATGTGAAGAGGATGTTTTTATTTCATGGCACACTGTTCCTCCACTTTCACTTATCTACTGGAACCATCATCAACACTTTTAACACTTTTATTTGGAGTTTTCAGGGTTATTTTTTCTCACATGACCATATTTGAGTTTAGTACTCAATGGCCCTTGCTGGTAATTAATTTCAATTACTTGGAATTGCTTGGTTTAAACACCCAGTACAAACAAATTTACCTCTGCTCTTGTGTGACTGTGATAGTTACCACCTTTGCTTTTCAATTCCCTCAGCAGAATAGAACAGAAAACTGTCACTGGATTGGAATGTTTCATGCAGGTTTCCTGTTCATTTGTGCAGTGTATATATGTAGTGGAAGAATTTCCTGATGGTGTTTGTAAATCTCTTAATTTGTTACTTGCCAAATAACTAACATAATTTAAATGCCTGCTCTGCATAAATAAAGCAGAGTGGAAACTGTGTGTAAACAAGCTATTTGAAAAATGACGAGGCTACAGCACTTGATCAAAATGACTAGATAAGAATATTTTCAGTGTGTTTTGTTTAGTTCATATGCTGGTAGACACCCTATTTCTCAACTGCTTCTGGAAAAAAAAAATCGAAAAGAAGTACATTTTACGAGAAAAGGTCCTCAACTAGAGTTCTGCTGTGAAGTTCAAAGGAACATATGTGTCGGAGTAAGTACCAGAATGATTCAAAAAGGAAAACTCATCTGCTATTTTAAAATGTGGTCGGCACTATGTTTAAGTTACAGTCATATTATGCATACTATGTGAAATATTTTGATTACAAATTTAATATTCATATGAACAGTTATTTATCCATTCATGGTGGGATTTTAAACAAGGGTTTGTCCCTAACATAATTGCATCTTCATTTCAGAGAAATGGATAAACGCTGGCAACATAATTAGGACTTTTTAAACAGGATGTACATGTACAGATCTATAATTCATATAATTAGCATGGAAATCTTGTTGAAGATACAATCTACCCTGTCTTTGGCATGCGATACTGATAGTGAAGCTCGTGGCAGTTTCAGACTTGGAGTCCTCAAAGAGAAAAAAGCTGCGCCAAATGAACATTTACTCGATTTTTCAACAGGATGATGGCTGATTTAACTGAAAAAAAAAAAAAAAAAAAAAACACAAAGAAGTGAAATTCATTTACCAAAAGATAACCTACCACGTGCAATTTCGTACAATATTAAGCTTACACCATTAGTCATTTTTCTCTTAGCACCGGTCATTCTGTCTGTGACCCAATATTTATTGCAATCGAACAATAGAACTGATAAGAGTTTAAGTTAAAAACAAAAACTCGACGGTTGTCTATAGCCAATGTGGCTGGTAATGTAACGTCAGGTGGAGAGTCAGTTTTCAGATTTTCTAATCCATAGTCCACCTGTGAACTGTAACTGGACTCCCGGTAGTTATTCATGCACTGACATTCGCGAAACGTGATTTAAGCGACAGTGATTATCGTCTCTGCCTAACCACTAGCCAGATAGGAAACTACATAAGGGGAGGAGCCGTTGACGCTCGCTGAGGAAATGGGATGTGGCCAGAGTCAATGTTGTGCTGCGGTTTAAAATGGGAAAAATCAGTCAATGCCAGAGTGAAGGGGTTGGACCGCACTTTGCCTCCACGGTATTGTGATAATCAGGGAACTATCTGCACTGAATTGTAAAGTTGTAAGAATGTATCCAATGATGACTGGTTATTGCATGGTTATTTGCTTGCTAGCTAGCTACCGTTAGTTCATATTTAAACGAAGACAATTTTATTTCCTTGAAATCCATACATTGGGAAGCGGACGTAATATAGACGTTTTAATATAGGTATGTGCGATAGCTCTGTTTTGCTGCCCAGTAATTTTATGCAAAGAGGCATTAGCTGTAAGTATGCTAACTAACCGTGAAATGTCAACTCGCCATCAGATCATGGACTCATCTCTTGCGCTGGAAAGATTGGAAATCAGAAGTCCAGTACTACGACCGGACAGCGACATCTCCGATCCTGTAAATGACAAAGACGCGCCGAATGAACCTCAGATTCACCTGAATGGATGTATGCCGCTGTCTCACCAGGTGGCTGGGCACAAATACGGAGTTGACAAAGGAGGTCAGTTGCATGGAAAATAAATATTCTTGGTACTGGGGACCGCAACCGTGAGTCGTTTAAATCAGCATGGCTCTAATAATTAACTATTTTCCTTTTCATTACATAGCATTTCAACAAACACATTCTATGATCAAATTCTAAATTGAGAGCTTCTTTGGTTATTTAAAACAGACAACGTATTTTCTTTAGGCTAATTTCTGCAGAATTGAAAAAATAGAAAAATTAAAAAGTTCACCACCCTGGTAGAGTTGTTACAGACTACCAAATAGAGGAGTATGGGGATCACGGCAGTTTTCTGAGATGGAGAGCGAATCTTTTCTGACTTTTTTGTTTGTTAATGTTGAAGCCTACTGGATAATTTCCTAATTCCTTCCATTGATCACATAACCCCCTGTACAAACCAGTTCCTGGTGCTGTTCCTGTCTGCTGACTTGGAATTTATTGTTAGGTCAAAGTACAGGGCTGCAAGATAACCTGGGCATTTGTAATGAATTGAAACAGCTCTTAAGTCACGTTTTTCAGGGTAACAAAGTAACTCTGAAGGTAGTCTACAGTATCTATGTTATTGACAGTGTAATGCAGATAATGCAATGGTCATGGCAACGGTTAAATCCTAAGCATAATCATATTACTGAAAGGACATAGAGACATAGGCAGGGTTGTTTTTCCAGGCTATCTGTCTTTAAATATGCTGGTAAATGTCTCCATGCTTTCAGATGGCATACAGATGTGTTTCAGACCAGAACTTGTTTGCCTTCAAAGGCCTGACAGGCAGATGTACTACAAAACTTGTATCATGTACAGTCCCTTCTAAAAAAAAGTCTGCTTTTCTTCATTTTTCACATAACTTTTGGTCAGATCTTGTTGTGGGTTGTAATAGTATATAGAGGAAGTAGGAGAGAAGAATGACACCAAAATTGAGTGTTTCTTTCATTTGTTTGATGTGTAAGGTAATCTAACATGTAATCTTCAGATGCGGAAAGAAGTTATTGCCCCCTTGGTTCACAAACCCAGTAAAGGGATAATTAGGTTCAGCTGTTTGAATACTTTGGTAAACAATCCGGCCTGTTTTTGGCCAACCCTGCCCAATACGAATCTTACTGAGTTTTGCCCGCAAATTAAGTTGTGGGCAAGCAACCTCGGAAGGCACATCATTTTGCAATGAAAATGAATTCCTGAACAACATAAAACACTGTTGATGCCTAACAGTCTTTAAAGGGTTATAATGGACAGTTTTGGGGGTCAACATTGTGTTGGAGGTCATGAAGAACCCTACAACAGTATGCAGGGATCTACAGACTTCTCCCACAACATCTAAATTCGGTGTTCATGACTGCACTGTCAGAAAGACTCTGGCCAAAAATGGGAT
The DNA here is from genome assembly GCA_019788955.1 of Albula glossodonta. Taxonomy (NCBI): domain Eukaryota; kingdom Metazoa; phylum Chordata; class Actinopteri; order Albuliformes; family Albulidae; genus Albula; species Albula glossodonta. The sequence goes on from JAFBMS010000032.1 coordinate 1,618,967, forward strand.
TCATGGTAGAGCACAAAGGTGGAAACCACTGATCACTGAGCCAAACACAAGTGTTCATCTCTGCTTTGCCAAAAGGCATCTGGAGGATCCTCAACAGTTTTTTTTACAATATTGTAGGGATGGATGAGTCATATTGGACCATTTGCGAGTGAAACAGGCAGCAAAGGATTCATGAATTCTGCTCTGTATCACAGAGAGCAGAATTCTGGAGAATATGAGGCTATCTGCAAGCTGAAGCTGAAGCACAAGTGGGCCCTGCACCAAGACAATTTCCCCAAAAACACAAGATGAACAACAACAGAATGGCTGAAGAACAGAAAATTTAAAATGAAACAACCCTGCATGGGGGAGTGGGCCAGAATTCATATGTGTTGCTATGAGAAAGTGATAATAATGTTTATTGACTGATATAAATAACTATAGGAGGCTTTTGGTGTCAGCCATCACTGCTAGAGGCAATCTGACCCGTTTGAATCTAGGGAGTTTACTATTTCATACGTTTGCATTAGGTGTTGCTGAACTTTCTACATAAAGGAAATATCAAGCACCAAAGTATCAAACAGTTTATTTTATTTGCCCAATCAGCTTCCCTCATCTATGATTGGATTTGAACATCTGTAACCATTCAGTGCTAAAAATATGCAGAATACATAAAATCATTCAGTTGGCAGGTTGTTTTTCTTGCTGTTAAAGCTGTAAAAAGTAAACTGCAAATTATGTGGTATTTTCAACAGGAGATAAGATAAATTTGTACCACCTAAGATGTTGGATTTTCAGTTAACTTTTGACCTTATCTGGCTTGTGCAATTGTCATTTCTCTCTCTCTAAATGTTCTTCTGTGTAAAAATAAATGTGCCATGTTATGACTTAACCTATTACATATTAAGTTATGGAATTTAGGAAGTAGATACTGTTCTCTAATTCTGGATTGATTACATTTGTTTTTAACATTCATGAGAAATGTACAAGTTGGAAATCTGTATGCAAGCCTGAGGAGGAAACTGAAAACCTTAAAAGAAAAGGGTAGTACATAAAGTAGTATTGTTTAGAAGTGTTAAAATAGTTAAACCACACAGTGAAAACAGCTCAGAACCTAGTGTCAGCTGGGGTACATCTGTCAGAGAGATTTTTTTTTGTATTATGTGTGCAGATCATCAGTTTGGAATATATGAAAAATTTGTCTCCAGTTTACCACCATTCTGTATGGTGAGGTAAATGCCCTCTCTCTGCTAGGAGAAAATGCATGAATGCAAAGAAGCCCCCCTGGCAGGTTTGTGCAATGTAAATACCCCTCCTATCACAGGAATGTGCAGATTACCTCAGGGCGCTGAATAACAACTTCTACCTGTTTTTTATTTATCCATTGTAATGGAGCAGAAACCTTTCACTTGACCTCAACATCATAATCTATTTGTGAAAAAATCTCTTAGTGAAGTGTGTGGTAACTGCTTTTATAAGACAGCTTAGGTTTGAAAATGACTTGATTGTCATCAGCTTATTTGTCAGAGCAAGGCCAAGGTACGGTGCATCAAATTTCCTGCTATGAAATAAAATCCAAAAGTTCATTTTTTGTTTTAATGGTGAAATTTGAGTCGGATTGTATGGGACTGATTTGGATGTGGGCACATCCATAGAGTTGTGGGAAAACAGCTTCCTTATCTCAAGGCTCCTGTACAGGTGAGTCCATGCTTAAGGCTGTTGATGCAGGTAATTGAGTATACAGGGTTCCTGATGTAGGCACACCAATATAAAAATATCCCTTATCAGATGAGCCATGACATACAGGTCCCAGATTCAGGTAAAATAATTCAAGAGGTTCATGATTAAGGTCCTCTCTGAACATTCTAACATAATAATGTCTGTAAGCACTATGAGTGTTTCATCTTGGGTTGTCTCTGGATAATGAAATAATGAGTATTTATGCATTCTGTTTAGTCAGACATATTTGGGAAGAGAACAGTGGTTCATATAATTTGGGTGCAGAGCTGAGAGCTGTATCTGAGTCAGTTTTGAGAGGTTGCTTTGCTTCATCATCTTTTTGTTTCAAGGAGTAGATGTGGAAGCCACTCATTTTATTTGGTCAGCAACTCATTCATTCTTACATATTGCATATTGTTTTTATTTCTCATGTAGATGTTCAAGGTTAAATCTATATCATGTTTCTGTCATTCCTGATCTGTTCCCTCAACATTCAACTAATTTATACTGAAGGTGTTTACTGATGCAGATCAGGTTAAGTATAATGGTTACAGAACTCGTCTCAGTAGGTACTTCCTTTGTACCCTTCAATAAAGTTCCTAGTGAGTGCTAAATTGCTAAATGGAAAGGCAAAATGGAAACTACTTTGCCCGTTAGGTTTTATCTGTCAAACTTCTGGCAATGAGTTCACTTTATTTGTCTTTGTGACCTCCACACTTGTTGCCAGTGAAAATTCTTTCATATTCCTAAATCTGACGGATGTTTTGCTTTTGTTTTTGTTTGTGTTCAGGTATTCTACAGCATCCAGATGGCACAGTCCTGAAGCAATTGCAGGCCCCCCCTAGAGGCCCAAGGGAAATGCAGTTTTATAGCAAGGTACCTACAAAGTTCTCAAGCAAGTATGTTTGCTAGGCATTTAACTCTCCACTACTGCAGTGCAGATACAAAACAACTCACAAATTTTATGTGCCCAACATTTTCTAATACACAACATGGCAAAAGTGAGTCTAAATTGAAAGCAGCAAATCAAAGTGGTAGCGTACCTGGGAGCTCAATGCATTGTGAGAATTCAATGCATTTTTAATGTTACAAGCTGGTAGCTGGATAAATTGATTTCCATCTGTCAGCAAACTTAAACCTGATTCAATTATACATTTCAGCACAGGTCTGCTTGAAACAGGTCCAAACTGATTGTAAACCGACTGCGACTGAAACCCACTACTTATAACACATGGTACTGCAAGCATTTGCACCTACTTCTACAGTCAGAGGATGAAGTGAGTTGTGTCCCGGCTACACTTTGAGCTCAAGCTGCATGTAGCCTCAAATGCTCTACTTAAGAAGTGCAGATTAAAATAATGAATAAATAGATTAAATGTACAGATCGAGATACTATTGCCATGTACAATTACAGCTACAACTGCGGTACTATTAAAACTACTGATAAATGAAAAACATTTTATAAGGATTACAAATTAAAATTAAGTTATTAAATTCCTCATGAAATAGCAGTGACTATTTCTGTGGTGTTAAATATGACATTAGGAGTCATAGTGTAATACATAATACATTTTTACATAAGTAACAACAGAAACATTTAGATAATTTTTTCTGACTGGATTTTGCTCAGTTTGCATCCACTTAAGCTAATTGTATTTTGATTTCTAGCCAAAACAGATTTTCCTGTAGGATGCTGGTGACCCTGTAGTCTTGATGTAGGAAGTTGGATAACATTGCAAACGTAGCAGAGGATGCAACTCAGTTCTTCACACAACCCTCATTGCTTTTGTGGGATATCAAGCTTTTCCCCAGTCATAATGATCTTGGTGCGATTTTTAGTTTTATATTACCAACCCATATTTGCATTAGTACTACAGCTTAAGCAAGCAAACCTGATCCATATTTGAGTAGGATCCATATTTGGCCCAAAACTAACTTAATACAGATGTAACTTTTATTTCCGTCCTTAGCTGACTTTTAACTAGGGCTGCACGATACTGGAAAAAACTGACGTTGCAATATTTTTTTTCTGCGACATATATTGCAATATGAAAAAATACAGAAATTTTCACCAGACATGACTTTAATAGCTGTATTTGGAAAGAATTAATCATTCTAGAGTTATTGGGGTGATTTTGAAGGGGAGTGCATCTGCACAGAAAATAAAAATAATAATAGAAAACAGCTGAAAAATGACGGCAAAGGCATCCGAAATAGTTTTTTTTATTATTATTTATTTAGCTTTGGATGGCATTCAGATCTGGCTTTGCACTCGTCATACAGAGCTCTGTGGTGCCAATCTAAATGACCAAACAAACTAGTCGTGTTGCCTTGTGTTGTGGCAACGATTGCAAGGCACTGTCGATAAAGTACTTGTTTTTGGTCAGCATCACCCTTTTCGTAGCAGAAATAATTCCATACGACTGACGATGCTTTTGTTTTAGCAACCAAATCTTCCTTTACGGTGTTTTTCTGCTGTTCCTCTCTCATTTTCAAGTCGTGGTCGACGAATAGCGGGGGCGGGGCCTGCTTTGGTTATTTGATAAACTGATCAAGAATTATTGCTTTTGGTGGTTCGCTGTGCACTCAAAGCCTGCATGTCACTCACTAGCAACAAACTTAGTCTATCCAAGAACCCTTAAAACGGGGTAAATTTTGTTATATCAGACAGACGGCTTTTGTAGATTAATCATGGAATATGACAACCGCGCGAGAAATTTCTTTTTGTATCAAGCAACAAAAAAGTTGCAGCATGACGTTTGACTTAATTGGACTTGACACCGTACGTCCTGCGATGTGACTATTGCGAATGTGCACTGCTGAAACAACGTGTCGTGCAGCTCTATTGTTAATGCAAAATTAATAAAAGGTGATCCAGGTATTTACCAAAAGTGGCAATTCAAAGATAAATCTTTGAAATTCAGAGGGCTTGTGGGACCCCTAAAATGCTTAAAAAAATCTAAAAAGCTATCCCAAGGATTTTAACCCCAAAGTAACTCACCCTGAACCTGAGAGAAAACCCCTTAAAAAAAAAAAAACTTTACTTGAGCCATCCTAGCATATACCTATTTCTGGTATGCTATAAGGCCAGTTGTTTTGAAACATGGCATGTTGTTTTGGTTACTATTGATCATAGAATGTGAATAATTAAGAAAGGCAGAATACCGGGAATCACCCGGTTTTGATGTTTTCTGCTGCCACAGAACTGGCAATGCTATTGACCTGTGGAATTATTCTGTATGCAAGGAAACCTCTGTTCCAGATACAAAATATTTCCTCTAATTACATACTTGCTCTGAAATCTTCCAATATTATGTAAACACACAGTCAAATTGGGTCATAATTGCAAGCAATGTATAAACCAGAAATGTACTCACCGATGTGATGTGTACATGCAGCCAGTCAATCGGTAGAAAAAGTAATAAAAATCTCTTTAAGAGCCATCACAGTGCTGAGCAGTACTCAGACATTTCCAGCCAGTGAGCTCTTGACAGTTCGGTTTTCTTTATTGTGTTGATGGCCTTCTCCTGAAGACAGGATCAGTATGAACTAAATGACATTTCAAGAGATTTCTGATGTTCTGGGTAATGTATCCCAAGAGGCTGAGTGCGGCACCTCAGCAACAACTCTTGGCTGAGTGCTGATTCAATCAGAATCATGTCTTCTCTAAACACCGTTGTACAGTGCCTACTGCCGGCTCTGTTACAGACCAAGAATTTGTGGCAAGAACATTTATCTGCCAGAGGAATTGAGACATTTTTCTTAAATCAAAAATGGTGATTTGGCTCTCTCATGAGACAAGCTAGTCCAAATCACTTCTCCAGGGTATGTTCGTTCCTTGTTCCACTGTGCTCCTGCCGATTTGGTAGCTGTTTGATCATTCAGAACAGCAGTGGAATTCTAAGTGTGTAATGAATTACAAAAGCAGTTTTTGACTTCTGATGTCAGAGAATATAGAGCAATGTTGCACAATACTACTAGAAAGCCATACATGTGGTGAATATAGTAATGTGTGGGAAAAATTCTTGACCATCTTGACTGAGAGTAAGCTACCAAAATTTTTCATAGATCACAGTTGTGAAAACTATTTCTTGTGTTTATAATGTTAAATCTGTCCAATAACAATCTCATTACCCTGGCGTGTGTGGGCAACAGTGATGATTTGTAATGTCTGTTGAAATGAAAATGCATTAATTTTGATGGCTATCATTTAGCTGTTACTTGCACTTGTATATTGCTGCACTGCATATATTATGTGTGCAAAATGGAAATGTAGAATAATGCATTTGTTCTTGCCTTAGGAAGTGTTGTCAGTTGTCAGTGGAGTAAGAACATTAGTCTGGAAAAATGTCATGCTCAGTGTTGCTCTGTGTCCATCTGTCCTAGGTTTTTGCTGAGGACCATGATCCTTGTCTTCTGGAACTTCAGCATTATCTGCCAAAGTACTATGGCAACTGGTCTCCACCCGACACACCCCATGGTAAGATGACAACTTCCAGACGTAATGACTGGAGTCATGCTTTATGTCTATGTTCTGTTTATCAAAATACAGTGGTGTGCCAGGTGACCCATCCTTTCAAAGCACTGTTCTGGTGTGTGGTTGAGCTCTGCAGTGTTGAATCGAATTTTAACAATGCCAGTGGTGACTGTGGCTGGCAGCCCCATAGGTTTGCAAACAACTGGACGTAGCATCCTATCTGGGTCTTATTCAGAACTATGTGCCCATAGCGTGGATACTCAAACTGGACACAAAGTGTCATCCTCTAACTCAATGTGTGTACGAGCTTAACTGGTGGACCGCTGAGTGAAAAGAAGCTGCAGCTTGGCAGCACCCTTCAGTTAGCGTGCTTGTCTGCGCTGCTGGGATTCAACAGAGGGGGGCACAGTGGTGAGGGAGCACATGCACATTTCACACAAACTGGGCATTCCACATTGGGAGGAAACAGGGGTAAAATAAACCACGCAGATTTGCAATGACATTAACATTCAGTTTCATCATCTGCGTTCATCTTGAAATGGCAGAATCACACTGGGGTGGTGACAACCAGAGAATCTCTGCAGCTTTGCTGCCAGCGAGCCAATGAAGCTTTACTAATTCATTAGGAACAAATCACAGATGACTGCAGCTATACAAACGCATGACTGTCATGCCTTTTTAAAAATATTTGATTAGTACCTCCCTCAGCGTGTCTGTCCCCGTTCTATTGAAGCCTATTAAAAACAGGCACCATGGGGTGCAGGACACTGAAGATTGCATTTTACAGCCTCACTTGATCCATTTTTAAGTCTTAAGAATGCTTTACAGTTGAATTGGTTTCATTTTTTCTTCAGACTCGATCCTCTCCATTGTTTGACAGGTGTATTTGACTTTTGGTGCTGGTTCTCTGAGCTTATGCATCCATCTCTCCTGCTTCATCTTTGGCATGTGATGGCCCTGAGGACTGGACTTTTATTACAGCCTCAGTCTGTAGTCCGTCGAAGTGTCTGACTCATCTCAGCTCTTTGATTTGCCTGTCTGTTAAAGAATAACTCAAAGCTTCACCCTGAGTGTACACACCACTGTGAAGTGTAAACTTCAGCTGCTGATTATTTTGGACCAGATCTACATTTTGGTGTCATGAACTGTGTCGTTTGTTTCACAAAGGGCCTCTGTCGAAATGCATTTGTAAGAAAAATGAGACAGACAGGAAAAGTGTGCACAGTTTGAGCTTGTCACATTAGTCTATAGAGATTAAAGATTAAAGATAAAAGTATGTCACCGATGTCTTAAGAGATAGGCACTTTTATTATTTTAAGCGTCAAACGTTTTAAGGCACTCCTGGCGCTGTTTGATTTACTCCTATTCTGGAAACTATTCAGCTTCCAGAAGCTATCTGGGATTGCTGCTTCTCTCTCTCCCCTTCATCATTCATCATTTCCCTGTCTTTCTGTTTTCTCTCTGCCTTCCTTCTGCCTTCCCTCTCTCTATCATCCTCTGTCTGATTTCCTCTTGATCGCATTACCGCAGACCTGTACCTGCAGCTGGAGGACGTGACCAGGCAGTTTGACAAACCCTGCATCATGGATGTGAAGATCGGGCAGAAGAGCTACGACCCCTTCGCCTCTCAGGAGAAGCGAGAGCAGCAGATTAAGAAGTACCCTCTGATGGAGGAAATTGGCTTTTTGGTCCTGGGCATGAGAGTGAGTATCAAACAATATGGGGCAAAAAAGTAAAGATTGTGTTTAATTAGAGTATAACTGAAAAAGGTGTTGAAACATCTACCCAGCAAGCAGAAGCGGTGGGACAATGGGAGGACATCATCGATGGTTACACAATGTGGCAAGTAGCTCTGGTTACTCTACTGTTTCGTAACTTGGAATGAAGCAATAGAATGACTGTTTTCTAGGGAATGTCGCTTCTTGGAAAAGCCACTCCTCACAGACCGTGATCAAGGACAGGTTATTGCTGAAAGCTTGAAAATATGTGAAAACACATGACAAACATTTTGAAGATTGTTCCTCTCACAGAAACAAAACCTTTGGCTGAAAGGGAAAGCGGCCCAAAACTCACACATTCCCCACCACTTCATGACGTATCCTTGTAAAAATATATTGGAAACAGTATACTTTTGATTATATAAAACAACATGTCTAAATACTGTATCAGATTTATGTATTTGTTGTTGGGAATTCCTGATGTAACGAGTAAACATGTCCCCATCACCATTCACCATCAGCAAAGAGATGTGGGTTTGAATGGGTGACATGGTATTTTTGCATTCTCTGCACCAAAGTCAGGAGAGCCAGAGTGCAGTGCAGTGTCTCCTTTGCTATGTACTTCAGAGCAAGGTACACTGTAATGAATTGTAATATTTTACACAAGATGGACAAAGATCCATTATTTTCTCATTTGTGTGCCTTGTTGTCCCAGACTGTAATGCATTGTTTTGGCATTGTTATGGGAAGACGATAAGGAGTTGCATTATTGGAGATCTCAGTAAGCTCACGGGAAGTTCCACAGAAAATTTATTTCTGTTTGTTTATTTTAGCTTAAACAATTCCGATATCCTCAAAAACCGGGTGTACTGTCGCCTTGCATTCGTGCCATGATAAGGATGAGAGGCAGTACAATATCAAACTGAATATGGGTAAAGTTCTTTTTTAAAACCTAAACTTTCCCAGTGAATGATGGACGTTTGGAAACCCTGTGAGCAAGATAAAGGCTGTCTCAGCAGACGTGTGTGATGGGAGGGAGGGATCATCATGGCAGGACACAGTCCTTATCCATCTAGATAGATTATCTCTGACTGTGGAGGGACTGTCACGGACACACTGAGTCCCTGGAGCCACTCAAAGCACTCCCAATGCCTGTGAATGAGCTGCAGCTCATGGGAGAGAGGGCAGGACCCTCGGTCTCTCTGTCTAATATGAAATGCTCTGTGTTTGGCAACGGAATTTTCCCCCTCAAGTTCAAATAATGGACACCTCACCCTACGCCGCTAAACAAACACCGCTCCCCACCTCGGAGACGTTGGCGAAGGCTCTTGTCTTCACAGCCGGAGCAGAAGTGGGTCTTTGTGCTTTCCTTGTGATACGGCTCTGACCGCTGTTCCTTTGGAGCCTTTGCCTTATGTTTTATCTGTTTGTACAGCTGGGTATTTGTTGAAAAATTCAGGTTAAGTTCCTTTGCTCAAGGCTACAACAGCACTGCCCATGTGTTACATCTCAGTACTCCAGCATGACTGTTAAAGATGATACTTTCCTATATGGAATTATAATATTTTTAAATTTGTAGCGTACATCCTGTATTCTGGACAATGTCCCTGGTGACATACTGGCTTAATTGCAAAGGTAGGAACTCTAATTGAATACTTCCTTTTATTACCCCAGATGTTGTTTCAGAAAACACTTTGTTCCTGCATAGAAGCATATTTCTGCAGTTGTATAGTTTTTCACTTTTTCAGACATTCCTGGATATTTCTTTCTCATTGGGCCTCAGACTGGAAAGGTCAGCTTGCCCCCACATCACTGAAGGAAAGAGCAGGGCAAGAATTGGGAATGTAAACAGTGCGGTATGCAAAAGCAATCTACGCTGGGAGCTGTAGTCTGAAGTACCCTTTTACTGAGAGTACTGAAGGGCAGTTGTGGATGGGCATGAAAACGAATCAAACAATCCATTGTAGAAGATAATGTGTATTTGGGGTACAGCTGTAGAACATGTGAAAATACCTGACTAGCTACCAGCAGGGGTTGTAATGGAAGGAGAGTATTAATGTAATTATGATTACAGCAATCTGGCAAGCAGTGTGTCTTGTGCTTCATTTATAGCAAATGCTTAAATAACAGGTTCCAGCTACTTCTCATCCCCATCTTGAGCAGGTTACTGCAAAACATGAAAGAAAAAAATGTAAAATTGAGGGGAACAATGTAAATAGTGTTGTTCTGATACTCCTGTCCAAGTTCATTATTGTCTGGGGTCACATTGATAACATTATTCATTGTTCAGTTGCCCCCGCATTATTTTTAACATAAATTTGCAAAGGAGGAGTGGTTACATCCCGCTTTATTCTACTTTACATAGTGATAGCAGCTTTGATGGAGAAGTTTACTACAACCGTACACTCCAGAGGCGCTGACATCTGTCATTCAGTACCAACAAAGGACAGAAACAGGAGTTCCAGTGTTTCAACAGAAAATAGTTCTGGTGGTTCTGTAATAATGTGGGTTGAAGATTTTGCTGTCCTGCCATGGTCTGGGTGCACTCATACTCCTAGCAGGCAAGAGCGGTGTAAACAGTTGCTTAGACAGTGCTGAGTGCACACCTTCACCTTCACTTCATGAAAAAGTATTTTCTTTCTCCTGAGAGAGGCATCTTTTAAGATGAGACATCCACAGAGCACAAGTCACTGCCTGACAATGAAGCATGACAATGAAGTTGTGCCTTCTATCTGCGTACACCTTTCCATATGCCTACAGCCTTCTCAGTTACCCAATCTGAACCAAATCACACCCCAATGGAATATACTGGAAGGACCTGAGACAGGTTTTTCCACCTCTGTCAGCTAAGCATAAGTTGGTAGGAATTTACGCAGAAGTAGGCTCTGCATTCCTCCTGCAGTTCCAGTCACTGTTAAACTATGCCAAAGATCATGTTACACACTGTACTGGCCACGTGTGGCGACTCAGCACCCTAAGTGACTTTATGTTGATGTTTCCTGCTTCTGCTCTCTACCTTGCCTCATAGTGCTAATGATGTGGCAGCTGTTTGCACTAATGAGAAGGTGCTTACAAGAAGCTCCACTCTGAACATAGATGAGTAAGCAGACAGGCCCAGACTGCAGGGCTCTCTCTATGGCACTGAAACGAGGCACAAGCATCCTGACGTGTCTGGACTTATTGCTTACGCCACTTTTATGACAACCAGTTGTGAGCGGAAGGTGATCAATCAATGCATAAGAGAAAATCGCAAGAACAATTCTCGCCCACTGAGAAACAGCTGCTATTCCACCCTTATTTTCCACCCCCTGGCCATTTTTCAACATTCCCAATTGTTCTGTGGAGGTGCAGAGCAAAAGTGCTGAGATAACAGAAATACAATCTTCACACACACACGCATAGTAGTACCAGAAACAGTCATATCTACTTCAACTTGGACTTAAATCTGTGTAGTGTTTAGTTCTAAAACCACAGCAAGGGACTTGTCTTTTCTCTGTATAGTGGTCCTGTTGTTGATATTGTCAGAGCTGTGTTATTCATTTTCTCAATCCACTGCTCCTCATGTTTTCACAGTTGGCTTTCTGGCCTGTCTGGCTTCGCGTGGGCAGAACTTATCTGTAGAAAACAATGCTGCCCTTGTCACAATGCCAGTGACGATTCACACAAAAAGACTGCTGCCATAGGCTCCTGTGACCTGCAGTAACCTTTTTGCTGAGAGAGAGATTTTGTCAGTTTCACATTGTGGGTGTAGACACACATGCATACGGCAGAGGACCTTTTAAATTTTAGAAAGGCCTAGGGTTTTATTGTTAAGTAGTTAATGGTATGAGAGAATGCAGTCCTGTTTTTTTACTTCTGTGAGTATAGATGAGCATGTAGACACACACACAGGAATGCATTCAGACTCAGTATGGTCACTTTTGTCCTATATATGTTACATTTTTGTCTGTTTTATACAAACTGTTGAAAAAGTTGTGGGTCTTGAGTAGATGGATGCTATTTTGAATTCCCACAACTTTCCTCAAAAAATGTAATTCCTGAAATGTTACAGTACATTGTTTCAGTGTTTCTACATATTGAAACCTGTGGTTTGGTGATTTGCTCATACAGATGGGTCGCATGCTAAACAGCCAAGATGTTGCTTTACAGAATGCAGATTTTACCAAGTGAATGTTGACATTTCTATTCTGTTTGCTAGGATTCCAGTCCTTGGATAAAAAATGTTACAGTACAAAGAGATCTTGATATGAGGCTCAATTCAGAAGGAGAGGAAAATATCATTTCCTGTTTCATGTTGACAGTGTTTTTAGAAGAGATGGGCAGAGACTGGACCATAGATCCCTGGTGTCTTGGTTTGAGAGGCATTTTGTTATCTGTCTGAGAGGAAGTGCTTATCTTTGCCTGCAGATTTGCCAAGTTTGTAGACTTGGTCTGTGACCATTTACGATGACCATTATTGACCCATTGTACTTCCGTTCCACAATTTTTTAGTGCACCATTTTTGGTTCTAAGACCTGGGTCAGTTAAGACTGTCTGCAGTACTGCCTCTGGTTTCCTATTCCAGATGGGCAGAAATTGACATGACAGAAGTTAAATCAAGCTGAGTGATGATGTACGAGTGAAAAAGTCACATAGGGATGGTAACAGTAGGGATGGGTTGGAGGACACAACTGATTATAATTTAATACCCCTCTTTTCGCCATGCTATCACCATGTAAGGCATATTAAACTACATGTTATGTTGAACAACATGAGGTTGTTACCTCGAAGTAGGGCTTCTTTCTTTGAATCATCCACACTGATGTGGGTTTGTCATGTCTGGAGTTGAGCTGCGGAGGCCACAGGTTGGAGGTGAATTGGTCATTCTGGAGCTAAGAACAGCACAGCTGGCCAGTCTTCACTCCACAGAGGAGTCCACTCTCAGCGCCTCTGTTCTCAGGTCTGCTTTTCTGAGGAGCTGCAGGACTGTTTGTTTTAAGACCTGCTGGTTTTGCTGAGGAGTTATCATGCTTTTAATTACTTTTTTTGCTTTACAATAGGATTCATTACATTCAGGAGTTACACAGTTACACAGTGTGCCGCTTCTTAAAACTTCATGCTCTATAGAGCAGTTAATATGCTGTTCATTTTTAGGCCTGCACATCTTATCAAAGGCATGCTGTACTGTCCTTTTTAAGACCTACTGCTATGACTGATGAGATAGATCTGACCTACCTTCTTACTGAGGAATTAGAGTTTTTTCAATACATTGTCATTCTTTTAGTTTCAGTGCAATCTTTATTCAGACACACTCACCCTCCAGAGGAGAAAATTCAGTGCTGTTCATCCTACGTTTCTGTGATGCTGGTTTTGAGACACACTCTTTTTGATCCGGGGTTGTGGTTTATTTAAATATTGCAAGCAGTTGAAATTAGCATTGCATATCGTGTTTTCTGGTAACTACATTGATTTCACCACTAGAGGGAGCCTGGTATCTTATGTTTACTGCTTCCAAGTCGCTGGCCCCCTGGGCCAGAAGCAAACAAAACAGGAACAGTCAGCATAGACCTTTTGGCAAGACTGTTTTCCACTTTGAAATTTTGTGCTATACAGAATTTATTCATTGTTTTGGAATAACCAAACCCCTCTGAAGGATTTTGTACCCACTGCTGTTTCGTGACAGAACAGTCGTGCCCCCATTGCTGGCTTTTGTCATTTTCATGTGCAAGTGTTTCTTTCTCATGCTCCCTTCCATTGTATTAATATTCTTTCAGCAAGCATGTTTTTTACATAATTAGCTGTAATTCCCGACTGAATGATAGCGTTCCCCCATGGAGCAATCTGAACACTGCTTTTCAGATTTTCTCACGGTAAACAGTAAACAGTTTATGCTGTGAGGGTTTGCAGAGATATGTGACAGTATGAGGGGCCTGAGTCTCTCCAGCTCTCCATAAGGTCTGCCCATGGGGTTTGGTAACTGACTGGGGCCAAAGTGAAGCCCGCTTTGGCTATGCATGGTGACATGGGACAGATGTCCTTGTTTCCATGCAGGCCAGGAAATCTCACATCTTCCCCAAGTACAATGGCAAGCCAAGAAATCTCACATGTTCCCCACGTCTAAATGAAAGCCAAGAAACCCCACATGTTCCCTGAGTCCAACAGTAAGCCAAAAAAATTTCACAGCTTTCTCAAGTCCAGTGGCAAGCCAAGAAATCTTAAATCTTCCCCAAGCCCAACAGCTAGCTACAAACTCTCACAGTTTCTTCCCCGAGAACAGCAAGCCAAGAAATATCAAAGCCTTCCCCATACTCACAGCTAGCCAAGAAATCTTATAACTTCCCTTGTCAAGCTATAAGCCCATGTTGACAATTGAGAGGGCAAGAAATTGCTGTTAGTCCTCTGAAGTGCTCTCTTTATCCTTCCCTTCCTCCTCACTTATTTCCTCTCTCCTTCTTTCCCTCCTTCCTCTCACTTTCCACCCAGATCTTCAAGGTGAACTCAAATACCTATGACACTTATGATCAACATTATGGAAGAACCCTTGTGAAAGACTCCCTTAAAGATGGTAAGTTAAGTCTGACAGACAGTGAATGGCTATCTGGTAATGTTCATTTCTGAGGGAAGTGGCTACCAAAATCACTGAGTTGGGGCCACCATTAAATATCTAATTGACATTAATGTTTCTCAGTTTAATTATGTTCTACTTTGTCCTCTGACGATTTGGAAAGCTTTGAAGGTTTATTGTCTTTATACAAATAAAGCTGAATGGCCTTACAAACAAATTAAAAAGTTATGGAACATTTGCAGCTGGGGGTATTTTTTGAGCATTTGAAGATAAGAAGATATTTTTTTCACAAGCACAATAGATGAGTACAACCATCTATTAAATTGCTTGCAAATATTTGAAGGATTACAGTAAGCAGATATACCACGCACTTCACAGCAGGTTCCTGTGGTGACTAGCCTGATTGTTGCATCACAGTCTCATTAAAATCAAAGGAAATAATTATTTGTTTGGGGTTTTCATTGTAATATATTTTCATCTTCATCTTTACTCACATGTAAATTGTAAGACTATAGTATTGAAGTCTGATATTTCCAGCACAGCGATTGTTGAACTTTTTTTCCAGTCTGTTTTAGAACATTTTTTATTTAAGAACAACAGAAAAAGCAAACATTTACCCTGATGGAACCATTTTCAAGTTTTTAAATCAGGAAATGATCTCTCTCAATCTCTCTCTCTATATATATCTCTCTGGCTTTCCTTTCTGATCCCTTCCTTTCCTCTCTCCATCCTTCATGCCCTCCCTCTCTCTCTCTCCCTCCCTCCCTCCCTCCCTCCATCCCTCACCCCTTTGTAGGTTTAGCCAAATTCTTCCACAATGGGAAGAGTCTGAGAAAGGATGCCATTTCCGTCAGCATTCAGAAAGTCCAGGAGATCCTGCGGTGGTTTGAAAGCCACAGGGAGTTCCATTTCTATGCAAGCTCCCTGCTGTTTGTCTATGAGGGGAGCCTGCAGGAGAACACACAGGATGCTCCTAAAGCAGTAGGGGCAAATGGAGGAGCGAGGGAGAACAACAACAACAACCGCATTCACGTGAGTGGCTCGGCAGAGATCGCAAAGGCAACTGTTGTGCCTGAGCAAGCCCTCTCCACTGCCCAGACAAAGGGCACATGCCAGCCAGACACTCCCTGCCATGAACCCTGCAACAAGGGGGACAGCGCCGTTAGGAAACGCAATGCTCAGATATCATTGGAGCAGGCCAACGGCAATAAAATCAGTGGCCAAAGGGGTCAGGAGGGTAGGGGGCTGAGCCAGCATTGCTCAGTGAGGGGTCGGTGTCATGTTGATGTCAGGATGATTGACTTCGCCCATGTTTTCCCCAGCGAAACCAGAGATGAGGGCTACATCTATGGGCTGAAGAGCTTACTGTCAGTGCTGCAGGAAATAATGGACCAATAAGCTAACAGGTGGTGATGGGGGAATGAGGTATCACAACATAAGAAATGGGTGTAGCTACCATACGTTACCAAATTCTCACTGGTATCAACCAATCAAAGATAAGACTCAGTCTCCCTTGCCAAGTAAAGATAAAAATCTCTTGATTGGTAGAAAGAAGTGAGCGATTCACAGCTAATTCTGTATTCCACTCATTTTACATATCACAATACCTCATTTACCCATTACTACTTACAGGTTCTGCTTCATTAGCAGTTATAGAACCCTTTTTATTCACTTGTGCCAAATTCAGATGAGTAACAACCATCATGCAATGTAATGTTCTCTATCAGTGACTAATGTATGTGTATGACATGTTTATTTAGTAATTGTAGACAGTCTATAGCCGTCTTACTCAGGTATATTGATTCATGTCCATATTTTAATTGTTGTTTTACGAAAGCAAATCCACCGCAAACTTTGACGTGCAGGTGATCTGCAAGTATGTCTAGAACTTTTTCTACCTAACTTTACCACTTTAACACTGGGTTGTGATAAATGGCTCCATTGTTCAGGTAACTTGCACAGGAAATGGGCTAAAGCGCACCATGCTGCCAGTATGAGCCTGGAATCTTGGAGGCATTTAATTAAAAAAAAAAGAAAACTACTGATATTTTTAATACATTTTGGTTAAGTATAACCAAATAATTACATAATTTAGGGTAAATATATTTTAATATATATATATTTAGTTACTTACTGACAGCTATATTTTTGTGCATATTTGAAATGATCTTTTATTTGATATTGACATGGTTTATTCCTTTATGGTTATTTATTAACAGGGCCTTACTAAAATATATATTTGTGACGACATAAATTATTTTTTTATAAAGAGTTATGACTGAGGACATAAGACACTCAGCCTGCCCACTAACCTCAGCTAATGGTTGAGCTTGGATACTATTGGCTACATTGGCCTCAACACGAGTTCTGATTTGTTAAAAGTAAATTCCAAAACAGTTATAACTAAAATAACAGATATCAATATTTTTCTTGCAACTCTTCAATTTTTTTGAATGAGTTTTCTTCCAATTTATCTGTAAGTAGTAAAACAAATAAGCTCCAATCAGGATGCATTCAACTGTTGTGCTGTTTTTAAACCATTGACATTACATTTCATTTGCATTCCCCGTAAAAGTAGAGTTATTTTTAAATCAAAGGTATGTTTCTTAATAACCATATAATATTGGTGAGTCACACCAATCATTTGTAATTTAGAGACAATAATTGAATTATTCTCAGAGGAATATTGAATTATTGCAAGTATAGTTTCCTCCAGGATAAATGATGTTGATATTACTGCTGAGGTTTTATATGAGGATGATATTATATTTGCTTTAAATCTGTATATGCAGTGTATTGAACAGTAGGAAGCTGAAGGCTGCTTAGTGAGCATAAATTGGCTTAATTAATCTCTGCCTTATATTACAGTCCAAATAATTGAATGTAATTCATAGTCCTACAGGAGCAAGTATCAGTGGTATCTGTGTGTCCTCAGTAGGAAATGCCTTGATAATAAAGTAACAAAATAAATGTTTAAAAATCCTCCAAATCAAACATACAAACCCACTGAGGTATCCTAAATACAACAACTTAATACATAAACAAAATGTACATGTGTGTTTTTATGTTTATATTTATTTCAGTGGCTATAATGAGAAAATCCTGCAAACACATAAAAGCAAAACAGGCTAGCATGATTATTTTTTGTTGGATTTAAAATGAGGCATTGCTGTTTATGGTGTGAAATATTAACATGCATAAAACTTGGCTGTGAGGGATTCCCTGTTGACTCAGTCAGTGGAGGCGGTCGTCATGACGGCAGCCTGAAGCCCAAAGGCGAGACATGACAGGTTCAAGCTTTGGTCATGTGGTTATTCTGCTCTGCCCATGAGCCTCCATGGGGGAAAGCAGTCAGCTCTGGCCTGCCGGGGGTAGGGTCACTTTAAGTTGGACAGGATTCCCTGGGCAACAGCTGTAATAGTGGCATTGCCAGGACAGTGCTTTTTTTATCAGCGTCGATTCATTAGATTAGACTCAGCACACACTCAGCTCTTATGTCCCTTCTGGCCTTTCCAGTTTTTAACTATGCAAGGCTCCTATTAATAACAAAATTATGAACAATATTAACAATGACAATTAAGTATTAAATATTACTCATCTGTTACTAGTAGGAACACTCTGCTGTACAGTAAATCATTAGCTAATGACTTCTTTTTTGTTTACTAGAGTATTTATTAGAAGTTCATCCTGATAGTTCCAGTGAAAGATGAAGGTGAAAGCATATCAAGCACATCCATTTTCTGTACTTTTGCCTGTAAAAATGAGTGGAGTTACAGTTTGCAGATTTGTTTCAACCGTGCAAAATGTTTTGCTCTTTTCAACTGATCACAATGTTTGGCTCAACCTAGTCAGGCTTTGGTAGCATATTCTAGCTCCACCTATTTGCTGTGTCATGAAACTTCAGTCCCCCTTTAGTGCTGACAACCTATTATGTATATGTGCAACAGGGGTACCTGAAGTCATTCTAAATTGCTGAGAACAACTAGGTGGAGGGTGGGAGAACATTCTTCCCCCCACAGAGGCATAGAATCAAACCTTTTGTGAAAAATACTATTTTTAGAAGTGGAGAGAGAAAATTGAGATGATGAAACAACTCACTGAATGCCTCCATGCATTCTGGGAACAGTACTCAACAGTGTGTTTCTGTAAGCAATTTCTATTGCAGCACAAGAGCTATTTAGTGACTAGCACCATGGAACGATGGCCAGAGAATAAAACACAATCTCTTATGCTGGCACTGAGACATCAAGTCTCTAAACAGGAGTTCTCCTTCAGTGAAATATATTTCCTTAAGTAAATTGCAGAGTAAATTAAACAGTGTTTATTTTTTAAAGATAGGAAGGCCCCTGGGCAAAGTTATATCTCTTGTGACACTTTTGGAATGCTACAGTGGATCACTTGCTGCTCTTCAAAATTCATCTGCCAAAACTAAAAGTCAGTTTAGAAAGAAGGAAACAGGTGTGCTTGAGTGTGCGTGGGGTGTAAGTTTTACAGTTCTACCGTCTTTCACAGTCAGCCAATTAAACGGCATTTGCCCCCTGGCCCTCTCACTAAAATCATGTCCCCTTGTTTACATTCCATTGGCATTTCTTTTTGGTTAAAGGTGTGTTCATGAGTTGAATTTTAATGATGCTGTGGTTGTTTTCTCAAAGCTTTTGTTTCTGTGTGTGTGTGTGTGTGTGTGTGTGTGTGTGTGCTTATGTGGCTGTGTGTGTATGTGGGTTTGTTTCTCTGTGTCCATTTGTGTGTTGGTGATGCAGTGTGATATTCCACATGCCATTTTGGCTCTGAATTGGCCTTTGACTTGGCCTGTGCATTGGAGCTGTGCATAGGAGCTGTGCTGGTGTGCCTGGCCAGAAATGAGCAGATTTGCACCTGATTTACTCTCCATAATGAAATGCAGCTGCTACTTCAGTGGCGTGGGACCAGACTGGATTTCGTCCAAGGACCTGAGCGGATCAGGGCTATGTTTTAATTTCCTCATTAGTTACCCATGCTTCTGAAGATCCAGTTGTGCTGCAGAAAAATAGCAATAACTTAACAATTTAGCACCTCCTCAAGCTCATTCTGGTGAAAATTTCTGAGAACAGCTGATAAGTGCTAGTATCATCTCATACTGGAGGTACAGAGGAGCCAGGGTTAGGGGTCATTTCCATTTGAATTGTGAACTGTGAAGCTCAATTCAAAACAATGTATCATCCACATAATTTCACTTGATTTCTTGGAATAAAATGAAATGGAAATATCCCCAACTCTGATTAGGAGCCATTGACTAATGACCAATGAGCTGGCTAGTGAAGTTAGGTGGATAACTTTTGTAAATATTTAGAGAAGGGTGACATTCACAAGGATGGAAACCTTAGTTCAAAAATATTTACAAAAGTTATCTGGCTAACTGTGGTATCCAGCCAGGAGGAGCAGTAAGCCCAGGAATGCACTGGGGTCATAGTTGTTTTTGAATGCTTTCTGTGTTTCTTCCCAACTCCTCTCACTACCTGTTGCATCTTTTCTGTGACCAAAGCCTCTGGAATTGTTGATATCTCATAGATGTGACTAATTCACCAGACTGAATTCTCATACAATTGTTATTTCTTTAATGTGATCCTACGTGAAAGGATACAACTGAATATTTTTGTATTCTATGTAACTGACATAATGTATAATGGTATAATATGTACAAATGGCACACACAATGGCTGTATATTTTGCTGATTTTAATGGCATATAAAAACCCATTGATAATGAATTGTTTGTCTGTCTTGTGGAAGATGAATTGATAAAGCTGTCTTCTGTGTCGTGGTGAGGGGATCTGGGTGTTCCTGCCAAAGGGGCGTTGTACCTGGCGTCTCTGTTGTCTGAAGTGGCGAGGAAGGAGCAGTGCCCTGATCTGATATCTCCCCAGAGTTGGGAGGGTGGGGGGGGGGGGGGGGGGAAGCTCGGGGGAGACAGAGGGTGGAAACAGGAAGCGTACAGGCCGCAGGCCCTGATCGCAGGCCCTGAGTGTGTCAGGGGGCACAGTGAGTGGGCAGTGACCCACCTATCTGGCATATCTCCACCACGATCTCCACTCATTGGAGCTCATCCAATCCTCCACTCTCCTGTCCTTCCCTGCACCAGCCGCAGAATACAAACGTGGGAGAGCATGAGAGCAGAAAACAGACAAGCTTGTTGATCGGTTAGTCAGTGTTATGTATAGATGGCACGTCATGTACTCTGTGATCGTAATCCACACATTGGGGACGGCTGCTCAATGTGGAGCAAATGCAACACAATGAAATGAAAAAAAAAAAAAGAAACACTTCAAAGGTACCCAGCCGCACATCATGCCAGATTTGTCGGCTGTTATTACTGCCTGTCCTAGAGGAATACACACATGCACACACACCGAATTAAACATATACTGTGTACATTTACGAGTGCCATCCTGAGTCGGATGGATGAGGGGAGAGCCCGCATTTTGACTGTCAGCCAGGACTGAAGACGCGCGGTAGATGGGCCGCCACTGAGTGGAACACCGCATCTGGCCCGAACTGCCGCCGCTGCGGGCGAGAGTCTGAAGGCAAACGATTTATGGATTTCTGAGGATGTGAAAAAGCAGCTGAATATTTTATGATATTGCAGTTTCATTTAAATGCAAGAAGGCCCCGGAGAACACTACAAGCCTTCGTTACGACAGCTTGAGAGGCAGAGGTCTAGGGGGAGGCGGCTGGGAGAGATAGACAGAGAGACAGACAGACAGGTTACTGTCCTTGTGCAAGGACATCGAGTCGTTTAACTTGCACCCCCTAACACATCCCATTTGAGCGTACTGCAGCACAGCTTCACTTTTTAGCATTGTGCTTCTGGTTCCTATTATTTGCACATTGATATTTTATACCAGGACTGCACCAGGATCATGTAGCTTGCCATATAGCTGTAAATTGGAAATAGTATTATATCTAATGCATTGATGAAACATTTTTAACATTGATATGATAGTTCAAAATGTAAGCGGAATGTAATAGATTGAAAAACATAGGCGATGTAGCAGTTATGTTGAATCTTTAATCGTTATTTTATAGTACAATATGCTCTATACTACTGCTGTTATGTTGCCTTTTTATATCTGTGCGGCTGCTGACAAACTAAATTACCCCATTGACATTTGTGAAGTTTATGCTATTTCCTTATATATATTCTCACTTCATTATCACTTTACTTTAAAGTGCACTGTTGGAATGTGCAGAGCAGTCCACATCAAATGAAATTTACATATATTTGAAATATAACTGCTCATCTGGAATATTTGTTTCATAGGAAGCCCTTGATTTCAGAATATTAGAGTCGATAACTTTACATTAGCCTTTCCCGCCTGTTTTAAAACTGATGTAAGAGTTCACTCTTCCATATGATTCAAATGTATATTACACTGGAGGGTCTGACTGCAGCAGCTCCTCTGCAGTATGCAACATTACCACTTGATGGCGCCAAAATATCTCACGCAACGCTTTAGATAGAATATATCTATTAACATCATGAAATACCTGGTGGGGGCTGGTGGGTTTGCACAGAGCTAAATTATGGCAGAGCACAAATGCCTGTGGAACATGTTAATACCACATATATAGCCTGGAAATGCAGATGGATGTTACACAAATGTTTTTCACAGAATCACAAGCATATGTCATGTGCCATTGTATTAAAAGCATGATTTATCTCTGGTGCATAAATGCAGTTTATTTTCCATGTCACTAAATGGTTATCCTCCAGGAACCCCCTAGCTGCAAAACAACAATAAAATCTGATCAGGACAGAATCTCTAAGGAGAATGGCTCCTCTCCTGCTGTTTATAATTGAGGTTTATAATTTACCTCTTGTGCCCTTTGAATAAAAAGAATGAAATCACACTAATGCATCTTGCATTCATTGAAGTGTCACACAAGAGACTCTCTTTGATTGAAATCCGAGTGTCAAAATTATAGATGTTACCTTGCGCATATCTTCTCCTGCATTTTCTCAAGAGGGATGTTGCCAGGGTAAGAGTTTATTTCAATTCATTCCGAACTCTTCAAAAAAATCTATTGCACACAGATAAAGGCATGTGAAGTGGAAATATATGCATGCTGTATTCTCTGTGTCTCTGTTGAACCCCTAAAACCTTCCACAGTAAACAAAGCCAGTTAATTGTGCTGTAAAACCTCAAACACCAGAGCACAGCTAGAGTGAAAAGCAATGATTTTATCTTTTGACAAAAGACAGAAAAAAGGCTTATCAGTTTTACAAGGGGGGTGATGCAATTTTATTTTATATTTTTTATTTTCCCCATTTGATGCTAATATTTTTAATGCACATGTCTAAAAAGTTTTTCCTCTGCGATAAGTATCTGTTTAAATCTCCCCACGCGCAAATTCTGGTTATTTCTTTTCCGATGCCGGTGCACTTGAGAGATTGTACGATCAAATTCCATTAAGGTCTAAAGTCTGCACTACAGATACACATCAGCATTTGTCTGTACAGGCGTTTCATCATTCATTTTTTGTTTGCTTGCACTCGTGTGCTCTCTTCAACACATGTCATCTCTTTGACATCTTATGGAAAATGAAATACAATAAAAAAACTTCAGAATCTCAAGTGTTTTAGCAAAAAAAAAAAAAACCTTTCTCATATAAAGACAGTAGGAGTTGTCTCGTTCATTACTTTTCTTCCACTGCTCCTACTCTCTGCAAAGCATTATGGGATGGCAAATGTAAGCACTCATTTTAATTACATTTTAATAATAAGTGTTTAGTAAAGATCCAGATTTTACTTATATATAGTTCCTAAAGGATGCTAGATGCTGAAGCATGACTAAAGTCCAGTAACTATAGATACTTCCCACATCCACACATTCTTAACTAATCAAAAACCCACAAGACAGGGATATAAACTACCAACTGACCTCTACTTGTATGAATTGTTTGTGCTGTCCACCCTCTCCACTCTGCTTTGACCTGCGGATCTCTTCACAGAGTCCTATCTGAGTATCCTCTGCATGACCTCAGTGACCCCTCTCCAATATAACAGATATCTGTCCCAGGGTCCCTCCCTTCTTGCGCTATGAGATGGACTGGCCACAGCCTCGGGTGCTTGGGGTCTTAGATCACAATGCTACACCTGTGCTGACCTGCTGTCCCAAAGGACCATGTTTCATGCCTGTTATTAGCAGAACTGATTAAATACCACAACCACTCTCATTCCCTCTTTTTTCCAATCACTCTTCTGGTCAACTGAACAGCTCTCCTGCCGGGTCAAAGGATCAGTTTCTTTAGTTCAGTTTCAAGTAGCTCAAATGAAGTTTCCCTCTTTCCGATGTAAGAACAGGTTGCGACAGCCTGACTGCCTGAGGGTGCTGTCCATGGTATCCAACTATCCAGGATGAATCCTGTTCTTTTGCTGCATTACTGCTGGACCAAGGCAGTGATTCACCTCCACCAGGAGCTCAGCAGATCACCAGGGGACCGTGGGTATTTTTCTTCGAGACTACATGCTTCTCTCTGAGACAGAGAGGTCACTCCGGGCTGTGATTCAAACACAGCCTCCACCTGCCCTGGGGTTCCCTGAGGGGAGTATCCCACAGCTGAGTCTGCATGGAGCAGAGGACCACACAATCTTTCTGCTCTGCATCGGCCACCTGGTTTCTCCTCACGCACACCCCGAACAGATGAGCTCATCTTAAGGATATGCTCTAGCCTTCAACCTTCAAAAATCAGGACTCTCTTTAGCCTTCATGTCCGGTGACTGCGCTTATTGTAGCAGCCATAGCCATGTCAGGGCTATGGAAGCTTCGAGGCCCGGCAGATCCTCAGAGAGCGGTTTGTGGAAGGGTAAAAGAACAGTTTATCTTTCACCCTTTAGGTGGAATCACTGCCCTCACCCCTGACCTACTCTTGCTGAATTGATATGATTGGTTGGGAGGTATTGGCTACATTCAGAAGATTGGGCATGTTTACTCCCCTGAGCGGCACTGCTTTCATAAGGCTTACAGTGGTGAGGTTTAAAGCTGGCACACAAGTCTATGCTATCTGTCTACTGCACTAAGACGTGTGTGTGTGCGTGTGTGTATGTGTGTGAGTGTGTGTGGGAGGGTTACAAGACATCATCATAGTCTTGATTTGTACATAATTCATTCCTTATATTTAAAGCAACATTTAAACATACTTCTGCAGATGACAATCTGAAACCATATGTAACACAAACAAAATATACAGTCTTGCAAATAACTGGAGTGAAACTAGATGTTCCTGTTTCAATAAACTATAGGAGTTTTACTGGTTTCTAAAGGGCTTATGTATTTAAAATAGTTATTTGATGCCTGAATTGTGAAACACAGTTGCCATTTTTTGCTGTAACTTACTTTTTAAGGTGTGAGAAATGTCTGTATTGGACAGCAGAGGCCCATAGTCCTCATAATCCAAGTGTTTGGAGAGGTGTATCCGCAGAGAGAGGGTGTGGGTAGGGGCAGTGCTGTTTGGCAGAGTCTGGTATGACTAATAAAAGAATCCCCAATTGATTATAATAACAAAAAAAATAAATGCAGTGAGTCACAAATGAATGCAGTTTGGTTCTAGCCTTCAAGAGTGACTTATAATAGCATAGCTTCTTCAGGATTGTTTGTGAATGCTACATTTTTCTCTTGTCTGTTATAATAAATTATTATAATCAAGAGCAAACAACAATTGTGTGAGTGCGAACTTATTATTTAATATAAAATCTTCCATTACATGTACTTCTGACCCAGCTCTAAAAGAGTCTATTTTCTTTGCTATAAACAGCTGAACACAAAATCCTTCAATTAATCTGGCATAGAGTTATCTTTTCACAAAATTTTACCAATTAATGAATTTGTCTAAATTCATTTCCAATGCTGCATTTTTGTTGTATTTTCACAAAGTACAAGCTGGTCAGAACATGTTTTGTGGCGGGAAAAGGAAAAATAGGGAAACTCAAAAGAAAAAAACAAAACAAAAAACCAAGGCCCTCTACAGATTAGAAAATTGACTAAAGAAAACAAAATGGAGGTGGGGGTGGGAAGGATGTGGCATTGTCTGCAGCAGGTAGGCTGCCAGGACATTAAAAATTATAACCACTTTTCCTGACTTCAAAAATTATAACAGCATGGAAAAACTCCCCTACATACTGGGGGAGAAAACCCCAGTGTGTGGTGAATGTGTGGCGCTGGCCGCCAAATATGTGGCCTCCTGCCATAAAATGAGGGACAACCAGTGAGACACTATTTCCTCTTTTCTATTTGTAGCAGTCTCTTTCTTATTACTGTATTTGTCATTCAGCGTTGTATGTTGTCACATTTCTTTCATTGTCCTTTTTCCCTTTTATATATTATTTATTTTATTCAACTCTATTATGTATGTTCGTAATGTGTGACTTAACTGTTTCATTGTTTTAGCTTTGGCAATATTGCTTGTATGCAGTCATGCTAATAAAGCATTATTAGATTGAAATTGAATTGAGAGAGAGAGAGAGAGAGAGAGATTGTATATATCAATTTTATGCTTTTGCAACACAATTATCTTGTCATGCCAATAAAGCTCATTTGAATTTGAATTTGACTTTGAGAGGTAGAGAGAGACCTAGGGAGGGGAAGGAGCAGGGCAGAGGCACAGAGACAGGCAGAAAGTTTGACACAATGTTGAGTGTCAAAGGTAACACTGAGGTCAGTGGGTTCTAATATTGAGGGATAGCTGCCATCAGAAAATAAAATAAAATCACTAAATTTGACAAGAGATGTCTGGCAAGAGTTCTCTGACCGTGTCTAAGTCTTGATTGGAATGTATCAAAAATATAATTTGAATTTTGGAAAGCCAAAAGCTGTAATTGAGCTCCAATTTTCAGAAGAATGTTTTGATTAAATAATGGCTTTTAGCACCATGAAATGAAGGAGGTCCAGGCAGAAGTCGGGTTTATTCACCTTGTTGAGCTCAAGAGCACAGCTCAAAGCTGCCCTGTACATGACCACCACACATCTGTGTTTGGGATATGGTCTCTTACTGCAGGAGAGGGACCCTCTTTAAAGCAGCTCTCAGACGTGATGTGATGTGTTTTCGACCCAATGAAAGACTGTGGTGGGCTTAGGCTTCACCGCTGTTTGTAGAGATTTGTGCCCAAGAGTAGAGGAGAGGGGACAAAGTAAGTGGATTTGAAAGAACTTACTAAAACTGCATTCTTTGCCAATTTTAGGCTGTGTGGACCATTGAAGAAGACCACTCAGAAAATTCAGACACATACTCTCGCTCTCTTTCCCTCACCCACTCTCTCTCTCACTCTTCCTCTCTCTCCCTCCATCCCCCACTTTCTCTTAGAACACATTCTCCCACAATGCCTCTTCATTCTTCCTGCTTCACATGGTGTACTCACAGAAACGAAGAAAGCTTTCGCCTAAGAGATGGGATGACAGTTCGACAATGTAACTGAGGTCTCATTCAGAGGGGCAGAAACCCTGGGATCCACACACCGGCTCCTTGCTGTTTGATTGATTTTTTTGAATTGACAGAATCACCTAACAACACAATCGCACCAATGGGGAAAAACCACATATGAACAAAGCGGGAATACAGTATGTTTCAGCAGGCACAATGGCAGGGGCACACAAGATTTTATGTAAAAGCCACATTACCTCTTTCTGAGAGGTGTCAAGAGAGGGAGGCATCACAATTGCTTTCTATAGCCGTCAAAATATTTTGAACTTTAAGGAAGGACAAGGACCAGAATGGAAAGAAATTTATGTTTATTGAGCTATCCTAGATATGTTTTCAGTTGGTGTGTACCTTCTCCTTCTTTGTGATCCTGTTGTATTTTAATTTTTAGATAAAAATCTGTTAATCAATTAAATTAAATTAAATCAATCAGTGCATTAATAATAACAATAATAATAATAATTGTTAAGAACAGGCAACTTCCAATGTTTCTGCGATATAATATAATTTAAAAATTTGGAACAACACAAATTTTTGTCAGAGCACTGAATGTAAGTGTGAGCTTAGGCGGAAGCTGAAGCCAGATGGTTTGAGAGACATTTCTCAGGTCATTCTTTTTCATCATATCAGCTATAACCTGACAAATAGGTGTCACAATTTGACAGGCGGGATCTCCTAACAGTCCAGACACTAGTATCACTTAGGAATTCCTAAATGAGAACAAAAATCATGTCAGGGACCGTCTCGTCTCTCCTATCAATCAAAAGCTTTATTTAAACCAAAACTGAATTATTGAACCAGTCAGCTGGCCAGCACAACTTTGGTTTCTGTGCATAATTGGCACAAGGCTGGATTTAGCAAGCACAACTGGAACGAGAAACTGATTGTTCAGACTGTAAAATCTAAAAAAAAGATTAATGTTATCCTGGCTAAACCTTTAGACCTATTGCCCTATGTCTGGCATTTACAATAAAAAATAATACCAAACTAATGTGTGCAGGGTTTGAGTTCCTTGCAGGATAAATAAACATAAGTCTGAACAACCTCAACAACAGCAAATATCCATTGGTGCAAATTCTGTTTATCTTGAAATATACATAATGTTGGATAATGACATTTTAACCACAAAAAACAAAAAAATCAACTCTTTCTTTTTGTTTACTTTATAGATTCCCCCACACAGTATATCTAATCTCCTCAAAACATACCCTCCTGACCCAAACTGTTATTTATCTATGGAAACCCAAACTTTACTCAGGACTGTGACACAGAGGATGCTGGGGTCAAGATTCTGGCTGTGCACCCCCCTTGGCTGACCACACCCAAATCCATCATTATTGACAACACAGTCCCAGGCTAACCACACCCACTGGATACCAGTGTTTATGCTAATTTCATCTATTTCAGCATTTAAAGGGACATTTCACACATTACAATGTATAGAAACTATTTCAAAGTGAAATACCCCTTTAAATGCTTGATTTTTTATCAACATATTAAAATAATATGTAAAAATGGGTGTAGATAATAATAAGCACACAAGTGCAAGTCCACATACCTCATAGGCACTGTGTCATATTGTATCATGTTAAATTTTTAAAACATCCTCCGTTTACAACCAGTTATTCACACTTGAGGCCTTTTGTAATCTAGCAATACATCTTTCAGGAATAAGAATGTGAAGACAATAACCAAGCCATGCTGTCTTCATTTTGCACTGATGCTCAAGCCAACCTTTAAAAGAAGTTTTCTTTGCTGCTGTCAGACTGATGCTTCTTCTGAGCTCTTAAGTGCTTAATTGATTTGAGTCATTGACTGGCTAAACTGAGTCCAGACACTTTGTTTCCAAGGCTGAAACTTTCAGCAGATCGAAAAAAAACCACAAACACCTGCATACACACTCTCTGGCTACAGTTGTGAACCCCTGCATTAGAGTTTTTTTTCTTTTTTTGCTGACTGTAGTATCCACATATCTGGCACTCTGTTAATGATCTGTCTGGCTGAGGAACTGGGGACCTGGATTTTCACTGTATCCCAAAGCTGGGACAGAACCAATCTGGAGTTGAATATAATCAATCTGAACACTGAACCGTCTGCAAGCTCTTTAATTACACCCGGAACAGACTTTTTCCATTAAAAAAACCGAACCTTATCTGACGAGCATGACATAATAATTTATTCAGCAAAAACATCACATTTTTCGCCCCTCCTCCCCACCTACCCCCAGCCCCTGTCAAAGAGACTGGCACAACCCAAAGAAACAGTGAGAGAGGAAGATAGCCATTCACCACACCATTATCTTTGCGAGTTGCTGAACTCCCTGCATTGGGGAAGATAATTAGTGGCCCTCACAGAGAGGGTCAGGGGTAATCTGTGGGACTTTGGGTTGATAAGGACCCACGTAGGGATTTGTCATGAGCCCGATAGGCCAAGCCACTGTCAGGAGTCATGTGGTTCCAACAGCTGTGGGAGAGCAGCCCTGGGGGTCTGCTGAGCAGGATGTCACATCACGTGAGGAATCAGACAAGCTAATATTTAGGGTCACGAAGATCTCATCCCATCCATCTGAGGGGATGAGTTGTGAATTCCAGGCATTAAATATTTATAAAATCAAACAGTATTCTCCCTCGTGGTGCTGCCTGTGTGTGTATGTGTGTTCTGGATCAGTGCTCTGCCCTGGGCCGCTGGCTCCGAGACGCATTAGCTCCGCGCCGACCCAGCCTTCAGGCAGTCCATTCAGAATATCCCCTAGTCTGTCTGGCCTCCACGCCCAACCCACCTTCCCCCACCACCGTCCGCTTCATGAAAAATGGATCAATTGAAGAAACGCGATTTCTATTGAGCGTGCGACCGATTCCTAAAACAGCTGGTGCAGGGTTGGGCTCAGATGTGAAGGGCTTGGGATTTCAATTATCTAAATACACAAACAGCTACCAAAAACAAGGAGAGAAAAACATCAAAGAGAACAGTCTCTCCCTTGATATCAGGCACAATCCAAATATCTGAAATGATTTGAATACACAATATTTGCATTGCATTATTAATTGCATTGTAACTGAAGGCTTTTTCTAAGAACAGTGCTGCTTCTGTACAGACCAGTGAGAGATACCTTGGTACTGGTATTTGATTGCCAGACACTGATGTACTTACCAATGAGATGAAGTCCTTAGAACAGATATCTCAAACTTAAATCCTAGGAAGAGGGTACAGTGTCTGCAGGTTTTTGTGGTACTGTCACTCAGCGTAAATGTAAGCTATGACAACAGGATGTGAGGACTCAATAACTTATCCCATCAATAACTAAATTAAGCATTTCTCTGCTGACACACATCACACTCCATCATGACACTGTGGCCCTGTGGGATTTCAGTTTGAGATCCGTGTCTCAGTAACAGAGAGCTCCACAAAGACCCTCCTTCCCTTCTCGGCTTTAGATACAACAACTCCTACGCACTGGGACATTCAAGCCAGGACGTACTGAGTAGACGTGAGCTAGTGAGTGTGGCTTGACTCGCTTTTGCATTGTGTTCTGTAGGCAATCTACGAGGAGTTGGTTTTATGCCTGTTGTTGGCATTTCAGTTTTTGCTTCAGAGAGGAACAAAAACTCAGTGATAGGCAGATATGAGTGGAATGGTCCCAGGTGACAAACAGGTAAGCACAGGTATAAACAGAGGGATGTGCTTCTGATGCAGATGATGGCAGATCAAAACAGGAAGTCAACGGTTAGTGGCTGGGAAGCTGTATTCCCATTGGACTGTGTGTTTGCAGGCTTTTGTGTGCACCAATCACCCTTTCTCAATAAGCCAAGTAGCTGCATAACACCGACTCCATTTCGCACAAAAATTAGACTACAGTATCATGTTTAAGAGGGACACAAGAATAGGCTTCAGATGTTGTTCATGAGCTTATGAATACTTTTATCTTAAATGTCAGATTACACAAATTAAGTTATGGACAAGCAGAAGATGACATGAAGAACCTGAGAGAGGGCCTGCCTGGAGGTCCAACCCCTTCATTATCCTCCTGTTTCAGGCCAAGAGCTGCTCCTATGAGCTTGACTTATTTCTCTCTCTGATGCGCTATATGTCTGCCCAACCTCCAGGGATGCGCTTTACTAATGAACCAATTGTCAGTTGTTACATCTAACGAATTCCGCAATGTAGAGGGGCTGTGAACTAATAAATTGCCTGAGCCCACTAAGCCCACCATCCAAAATCAGCTGTCAGTCAGCAGATGTACAGGCTTCCTGTAAAGTTATCCAGATGCTCTATGTGTGAAGGAGTCTGGAGTTGAGCATACCCATTCATAAGAGAGAACTGGATCACACACGTAGCCCTCTTCAAACCAACTCTGCATAAAGACATGCCGCTGTGGCTAAACTCGAAAGAGTGTTGCCGGAGTCTATGCCCCAATTACAAAAAGCCAGCGCCTTTGTTGTTGTCTGAGCAAAAGACAAGGAGCAGGAGAGCACTGCAGGGGACCTCTGAGCATACAAAAGTGCAAGGAAGGAAATGCTATGAACAAGGTAACAGTAAGCTGCATTCATGTGAGCGTTATTGTCCCAGGTGATCCTTTATTTTATTATGAGTGGGCACTGCCACTTGAATACTGAAGTACTAGAAGCAGAATAATGCAAACTTGGCTTGCATAAAATATTATGCTAATAGAATTAAGATAAACATTCACTGGAAACATTCACTCAAAATGCATAACAAGGATAAAAAACAAAACTATATTCTCATTACAGGAAATGGGAATGTAGAGTTCTTGTTTTACATTTGAGGTTAGACTATATTACATTTTTTCAAATCAGTCAGATGAACCAGCCGGCATAGCAGTTTTTTCATATCAGATTGAGTGCAGATTCACTAATCTTCATATTAACAATGTGGTGTGTCTGTTTTTATATCTATAGGCTGCAGTCTTTATGTTAGATTGTATAGATTCGTGAGTATAATCATATTATTTCCACCATGACTTGTATTTTAACAGTACATTTGTTGCTGTTTTTCATGTTTTCAGATTTTCAGAAGTCTCAATCTTATTCAAGTGCTCAGTTCAGTACTCAGTTAACACAAACAAATGCTTCAAATTGTTCAATTCCCCCTTTCTCTCTCTCTCTCTCTCATACACGTACACACACATACATAAACAAATCCATAGCATCAAAATAAAGGTGTCACTCTATTTGTGTATGCTTATGGAAAATCTACAGTTTGATTGATAGGGCATATTTTGAAGGTTTACTTTGAATATTGATTATTCATTACAATCCAATGAGCTCTGACTTTTACATAAGTGCTTCACATGACCTCATTTGTCAGTGGGATCACTGTGCACAAGAACATGTGTGACTTAATCAGATGGCTGTCAAGCCTGGTGCGAAATAAAGTAAGAAGAATGCAGATAGGGAAAGTCATGCATCCCTTACCCAGAAACCAATGCTTTGATGGCATCCGCAAAATACAGACTGACGCCTTACTATTTGAGGTGTCCACAAGTAATAATATAATTTGACAGGCGTAGAAGCTGTATTACTTGTGTTATACTAAATTGCCAATTTGTAAAAAAAAAAAAACACATCATAAATAGTTGTCAGAAGCTATAGTCTGTGTTGACATGTGTGCAACTGTTAGATGTACCCAGGTTGAGTTCCTATGCAGAGTACAAACAATGTTACTCATATCATGATGAGTGGTAACTGTGGCATCACTTTGCCTAGATACAATTTTATCTATTCCGCCATACGTGAAAGTGTGTGTTAGCAGTACAACTACTGTGTGTGTTAGCAATACACCTACTGTTGTCTACAGCTTTCACCGTAAGAAAAATGAGACATGTTGTTTTTCTTTCTTGGGTTCTCCATGGAGTCTGGATGCAATAGCACTAATATCCGATCTTTTTTTGACAAGTAAATTGTCAATTTATTTTAAATCATAACCCAGGAAGTGAAAATTTTGCAAGTTTTTAGCCTTGCGCTCTATGGGGAGGACTCCAAACCTCTTTGTAGTTCAATGCTCTGTTTGTAGTTCAACGTTTCTCTCGGTTTTCTTTTCCATCTGGACTGTTTGTCATGATAAGCATCTGTTCTAAAGAAGAATAAGTTCTCAACATAAAAAGGCTGACCTACTATACACTTTAAAGAAATGTAAAATACAAACGGATTTCCTTATCGTTGAGAAATGCAGCGCTGCACTTCTCAGCTGATCTTACAGTGTTTATACAAGAGGCTCATATATTTATCATTGTGATTTTGTGTGTTTGGAGACTTATCTTGTTTGACTTCTCCTGGTATGGCTGGAAAATGTCCCACTGCACTCCCTCTCTCAGTGTGAGGGGACATCCTGCCCAGAGACGTTTAAGACACCCTATTGGACGGGTAGGAGTCTGAGATTAGTATGGGAGGACAGGGGACAGAGTCTGCATAGACAGAGGAGGACTTTTAAAAAGTCAAGGGAGGAGTTTAAAGGTAGAATGGGAGGAGCTTTAACATATCAGGGGAGGGGTTTAAAGGTAGAAGGGGAAAAGGTTTAACTTGTCAGGGGAAGGGTTTAAAGGTAGACGGGGAAAAGCTTTAACTTGTCAGGGGGGGAGTTTATAAACAGGCAGTTTTCTTAACTCATGGTTGGCATCAAAACATGGAGGGATGGGACGTCATAGCTCAAGGGACTGTCATGACAGTAGCTTTGACATCCAAAGATTGCAAGACATGAAAAATTAATTGTAAAAAATTGGGCTGATTGGATACAGATTGTATCTCCAAAAGTAACACAGTCCACCACTTGGCAAAGGATTTATAATTTAACATAAATCTGGCCATAATAAAGCTATTACTTAGAAAATAGCTTGCTAGTTGTGCATTGATGTGAGGTCTAGGTGGGATGATTACTTGCTATATCTTAAATAAATACAGTAGGTTGAATGAGAAAGGGGGCTGACAGAGTTTCAGTAAGGATAAAAATGTGAGGTCTTTACTGCACTAAGCTGGGACAGAGTTTTGATCTTGTGTGTGGTTTTACTGTGGTCTTAGAGTGCAGAGAATTCTCTCACAGTGTCCTGGGGGGAAATGAAAGACTCTCTCTGTTCCAGAGACAGAAACAAATGACTAGGGCCCTCTGCCACCTCCCTGTTTTGTTTCTGCTGAACTTTTCTTGGGGAGAGTTTGCCTGTGGGAGTGTATGTTTTTTAGAAGGAAATTTGAGAGATGGTGGTGCTGGTGTGTGTGTGTGTGTGTGTGTGTGTGTGTGTGTGTGTGTGTGTGTGTGTGTCAACAACTTGAAATACAATGTTTCTCTCAGTATGACTATTTGGTATGCAGTTATGATAAATAATAAGTCATACAAAAGTGGTTGCTTATGATTATTTTTTAAATACATTTCCACTTCTTCACATGTGCATTTCTGCATAATAATCTTATAACCCAATGAGAGTTTCAAGCGAGAGCTTACTGTGTATGCATGCATGTATGGTCTCTGTGTGTGATGTGTGGTGTGTGTATGTGCATGTGTGCATGTATGCGTGCATGTATTGAATACATCCCCAGCACTTCCCATGTGTGTTTTTGCATACAACCCTCTACCTGACAGTCTAAAGTGTGATCTTACTGTGTGTATGCATGTATGTATGTATTTATGGTGTGTATGTGTGTGTGCGTGCATGTGTGTGAGTGTATGGAACATGTACATGTGTGAAAGTGTATGTGCGTATGGTGAAGTCAGGGACGGCCTGGGAAAAAGCATGACCTCAAACATCTGAGGGGAGTCACCATTATTCTCAGCTTGGGATTGAGGAAGTTTCCTGGTCTGTATTTTGTCCACAACATTATTACACCTTGTTTCTTTGGTAGAATGACCGTAAGTGACCATACCTTGGGGTCATAACAATAGTCTGTCCAGTCCACTAAGGTTACTTTGTAACTTGTAAGAGGTCAACGCATTTCTTTCAGCTGAAGTCCGACATTTCTTCTTTATTTCTGTTGATATGATATTTTACTCCAATCAGAGAAATTGATGAGTGTGACATTTTAAAACTAGTGTTTGCTGGAATTTGTAGACATTGTTAGTGCTGAATAGCAGTGCAACACAGATATAAAATCAATAAACAATTCTTATGGCCAGAAATTCCAGTGGTACCTTGTTTTGCGATACTACCCATGAACATTGAAACAAGGTTCATGGCTTTAACCTTTCAAGAGTCACAAGATGAGGATTGAAACTAATGAAGAATGTTGTCCTGTTCTCTTAAATATTGATGGTTTCCAATGACATAACCATTCCAGCCTGCCTCTTCTTGTCTGAACAGACTACAGAAAGTCCCCTGATCTATGCATTAGACTTTTTAGCTGCAGCAAGCCACTGGCTGTTCTTTGCTGAATGCTTTATTTCTGCAAAAAACAGCTTTTTGTGTATCTGTTGTGGAGATTAATGATTAATTGCAAAACATCTCCTGGTTTTGTGCATTTGTATCAAAGAGTGAACGGCAAATGATTTAAAATGAGGTATACACTGTCACCTAAATCTAATTAGAAGCTACATCTAGAACCAGCATCTACACTGCATTTTTATTGCAAATGAATTTAGAGTGTTTAAAACAGCCAAACCATTTCTACACACCTACTGCAATGATAAACAGTTGCTAACAACTTTCGGACGTGATTAGAACAGATGCTTAGCATAATGTTAAGAGGACCAATGACCATAACTTCTGCAGGCATTTATGATGACAGAGCACAGCGTTTTATTAGCAAACAAGGGCAGATAGTCCATCTTTATTTCAGTTTCATTACTAAAACAAATCTTGAAGTAAAACTAACATAAAGAAGATTTAATTTTCAACAAGAATAATATATTTTTAAAGGTCATGTTCAGCACCACTGCCATAGCGTAATCACAAAATGTTAATGTGTTGTTTTTGCATGAAAGTTTAAAAGCACATTTGAAATCATTCCCAATCACCTCACAGTAGCTGTACCACTCTGCTGTGTTGTGTAACGCTGTTTTCCAATGACAGATGGAAGACATTGTCCTGAATATGACTGTGAAATTCTTTATCAAAGGCCCAGTCCAACAAAACTTATTTCCTAATTTATTCACAGAAATGATATGCAGAACGTGATGATGTAGGAGATTGCTAAACTTGTTAGAAAGATAATGCCTTTTCATTTGCTCTGGTCTTGAATAGGACAGCCACACTACATTTGCAAAATACACAGGAACATACTGTATGTCAAGGCATGTATGTATGTTTTATAAGAAAGTCAGAAAATAGACTTTGATGGTCACAGTGCTCACATCACTGATATGCCAGACTTGGATCACTGTGTACCACTGTCTTCAAAGTTCAGAATGAAATATATAGACAGTGTAAGAAAAAAACACACACACTGGGATGAGTTAAATGGGCCTGTAATTAGGTAACACCATTCCTCTTGAATCTGCTCATCTTCAATTTCATCTCATTAAGGTGCGCTATTAAGAAATAATATGAACTTCAACTAATCATTGAAATTAAGAGCTCAATAACCAGTAAAAAAAAAAAAAAACACTTTCACACAAAACGTTTAACCCTGTCTCACACAGAGCATGTGTGTGCCCATTACTATCACAGCCATGTGCTTGTATTCTTTCCCTTTTTAACCATTTTTATTGCACAGCTCTTTTCTTGGAATGATGTGTGGAGCCCTTTTCCTCATCTGAGTGCTGAGCTTTTCTCTCTCCCAGCTCTTTCCCATGGCTGCAGTGAGTGCTCATCAATAATTCCCGAGAGAGAGACCTGCTCAGGTGGAGAAAAGAGAGCTGAGGATAGCGCCTTGGCTGTCGAAGCCTCCTCTTGCAAGCAAACTTTACTCTGTGCCACTATACATCATCTGTGAAATGCAGCTGACCCGTAAAGCTGGGCTGCGCCTCGCTCCAGTCCGGGCAGGTCCGGCAAATACCCCACTGACATCTGTCTTGGCCCCATTAGGTCCTTCATAATTTAAAGTTTTCTGTAGTATAGAGGAAGACTGCACCAAGTGTATGACTTAGTCCTCTGTCATCCTGGGGTTCTTTTTCTTTAAATGAGGGAGTTCAGACCAGTGATTCAGACCCAAAGTTGCTGTACCCAGGACCAAGAGGATGAACAAAGTCTATGATTATCAGTTACACAATCCTTATATAATTCTAGGGTAGCTTGTTCAGTAGTGTTATTTAAATGCCTGCTATTGCACCATGTAGTGCAATCTCATTTGACTGGTGTGACTATGGTGAATGTACAATATGTAGTGAGCTAGATTCAGTCAAACACACAGAATTCAATCAACATTTGTCTTTAACGTGTTCTTACAACTGAATAAGAGTGTTATGCCTTTTCTCTTCAGCAGCATTTCAGGTTCATGGCAGCTGAACTCACCAAATCAACCCATAATTACATGTGTTTGAATCTAGGGCAGTGTACTTTTGGGTTTATGTTTTTCAATGTCTCTTTGTGAACCACCTCAACCCCTCTCACCACCCACCAGGGAGTCAAGACCCACATTTTTTGAGCCCTGGTACAGACTGTTTCAGACTGCAGTATTTCCACAGTAGTGTTGTCTCGAGTTTTGTGATCAAAGTCTCTGAGATACACAACCCCAAAGGGAGTTGGTGACTAATCAGAGAAGGGCTTCAGATGGGAATCACAGCATCTGAGTGACTGAACCAGACAGATCGCAGTGATTTTTCAGGAGAAGATAACCACTAGTTTCTGACTCCATCAAAAAAGCAATTAACTACAATGCCAGGAAACAAAAGAAGTAGCATTTTATAATTTAAACACATTCAGACTTATTTCAGTGGATAATGGTCCTGTCAAAAGAGGAAATGACACAATGACAGAGACAAAGCACCAGGCTAAAAGATTGGTAAATCTATAGCAAAAGAACACATCATCAATACTGCAGCCGCAAACCAACCCTTACAGACATAACTAAGAAATAATGAAATTACCGCTAACAGACAATACAGACTGTGCCAATGAGAAGGGCTTCCTTCTCTCCTCTCTTACTCAAACACCCAATTACTTTTAGCCTCCTGTTGGTTTTGCTGACACACTTTGGAGACGAGTGAAGATTAAAATCATTCTTATCAACGAACTTCCTGACACGGAGGCCTTAATTACGATGGGCAGATTTTACGAAAGCCACTGCCGTGGCTTGAGAGGACATAATGAGCCAGAACTAACGAAGTACAACCAGCAACATCAAAGCAGCGTGATTTATTGAAAGATAAGTAATGCAGTGAGCACAGCAGTGAATGGGTTTTCTGATGATCCATGTTACTACCGTTGCCTGTACTTTATGACCTGAGGTAGTCCTACATCCCACCTCATGTCCATGTTTTTTTGGCCTTTGTCCTGTTAGCAATGCCAGCATGCCCCTCAGCTGACACCATAAAAATTAGGGTCAAAGTTCCACAGGTCAGATCTGTGGTTTCCATCCCACCTTTCTGCCCCCCCCGAAACTAATACACAGTATTGCCTTAGCTTGTACTTTGACTGAATTCCACAGAAGAAAAAAATATGACCGTTGATAAAAAAAGCACATCTGGGTGAATGAGATACCCATAAATGAAACTGATAAATTATGGCCATTAAAAAAAGGAAGTATCTCATTATGATCCTGTCAGAGCTGTAGGCTTTTCAAGCCTGGCTTTCTCATTGCTGCAAATGTAAAACTTGGCCATGTAAAAGCACATGGGTTTGTTGATGAGCCTGTCTATATTGGAAGGACCCAATGAAAAGTACTTCAGGGAGCCTCAATCTGAAATATTGCATACTTTTTTCAATCAATTTAATCAGGCAGTAAGTAGAACAGACCCTATTCTGAAAATGAGGCAATTGAGACATTAACTCTGGCTGAAGTCTCAGGTCCAAGAGGATCTCAGTTAATCAGGGGTGATTAAAGCTCACAATTCACTGTTAATGCAGGCATTCGGGCAAATTTAATTATCCATGTGGTTTAAAACTTGGAACAGGTGAAATGTGTGCACATTGTACTCTTGGATCATGCCATTATTTCACTTGGGGAGTCTCAAGTTCATTCAAACCCTCTTGGATTAGTTTGTTCACCTTGACAGCCAGCACACCGATGTCACTCTATCTCATTTCCATTTTAAAGAGAAAACAGATCAGATTCAAATCCTCCCAGGGTCTCTTGAAAACTCTGGAGAGTCTCCTTGGAGCTCAGAGCCATCCTCAGTGTGGGCAGTAGTTTGGAGATGTACCAAAGCTTATTTTAGGCGTGACAAGAAGTCAGCTACCTTATGACCTGTCTGGACTGTGAGGGTATTGATTTACTATAATTAACTCTCACGGTGCTACAGCATGGCATCTGGAGTGTGTCTGTGGGTGTTGTTGTTGTTGTTGTTGTTGTTGTTTTTTTTTTGTACGTGAGAGAGAACGGGCTCACTGTTGACTGAATAGAGAAGCTATGGGGCCTGACTAGAACACATTAACAGGATGAATCGCCTCTCTCACCTCAGCTTGCCTGGGCCCGTGACCAGGGGAGAGGAGTTACAGATTCCAAGTGGAGCTCTAATGAGAATCC
This sequence comes from Albula glossodonta, assembly GCA_019788955.1. Lineage (NCBI taxonomy): Eukaryota > Metazoa > Chordata > Actinopteri > Albuliformes > Albulidae > Albula > Albula glossodonta. The sequence goes on from JAFBMS010000032.1 coordinate 1,658,416, forward strand.
TTCCTTTTGGTTCTCAAAGTCAAAGTGTTATTTTTTGGCTGTTATTATCAAGGTGGGGGCTGGTGTGCAGCCAGGCATTAGATGCATAAACAACATTCAGACAGGTTTTATTCAGACCAGATAGCCTGAATGCAGATTGCTTTTCCATAAATCCTAGCTCCAGGCAAACATGATTTTCTGAAAAAAAAAAGAAAAAAAGTGTTGTTGTTTTTATGTGGAACTGAACCCTTGTTGACCAGCGGCATTTATCGAAAGTAAAAATTCAGATGGAAAACTTTTCCAAGCAACTCAAAACACCCTAAAAGTAATAAAATCAAACCCATTTCAATAAACAATATTTCTGTCATGATTGACAGGTCCTGCATTTAGAAAAGAATCACAAACTGGTAAGAGCTGTTGTACGTTTAGAGTGTGCGTTTCATATCCTGTATAAACTGTATTATTCAGAAAACTATTATTTCATATAACTTCATACCCACCCTTGTTTTCTTTGAATTGGCCTATTGTGAAGTGATTCAAATGCCTCCTTTGATCATGGGTATAACCACATACATTTTATACAAATATATGCAAATAGTAATGGCTCTTAAAGACCAATTTTAATTCATCTGAAAATAACTACTTGATTGTGAACATGCAATCCTTTTGATGGCTTGTCAAATTCAACCACAAGGTGGTTTTCACAAACTATAAACACAAACACATCTCAGCACTTGCATTTATTACATGTATTTTGTAAACCTGCACTGTGTCGAATCTTATCTTTCCAGCATTTTAAACATCAGATTTAACACATTTAAAATTAGTGTTCCAGAAAAAAAGAAAAATACAAACAAACAAAAAAAAATGTATAAAATAAAAACATCAAAACCCAGTGTTCCAACAGATATGGGGTCCTGTTGGTTCCATAATCATGTGGAGTGCATCTTGCTTCCATGGTCAGAATGAGTCAGACCCACATACATTAAAGTTTTATCAATCATTATTTAAGGGAACTTGAATGATCATAAAGCATTTATTTACTACAGAGAGGGACATCCTAAGACGCTTCTTACACCCTTACACCATACACAGCACACCTAATGGTCATAAATTCACTTAATCGTTTGAGGAGAATGATGAAATCATGATATTGTACTAACAATTCAATAAGAGGGTTATGCTGGTCATGGTTTTCTCTTTAAGAACAGTTCTCAGCCACCCTGATCTGAACCTGATAAAGCATTTAGACAATATTCTAAAATGACACCTTCCACTCCAGTCAAATAAACATCTGAATTCCTTATGGAAGAATACTGATGCATTTGTAGTGTGAAATTAAAAACGCTATCCATAACTGCAGGTAGCGGCTAGTTTATAAACCTGCGCCAAAATATACAGGGGCTTTGTAGCATTCAGGAATTGTTGAATCAAGATGCAGTGCCAACAGGTGTGCTTTCAGATAATATACAATGACTCAGCTGGCCGCAGTAGAAAGCTCATTCTCCAATGGGAGGCTGGAGCAGAAAAGAAGAGGGCCTGTTTCGGGTAGGCATGACAAGCTGATCAGAGGGTTTGGGGTGGAATGGTCTGACAGGAGTGTAAAGTTTGATAATAGATTGAAGATAAGAGGGTGAAGTTCCTTTTGCTGCCCTGTAGGATAGGTCTTGAGCTTTTGTAATTCATTCAAGTCACATTTGCTGTCCTGTGGAGGAAGACTAGGAAAGGAGAGACATATGTGTACTTTGGCTGATTGTAAGACAAGATGGAGGGGCCTGATGGATTCTGCGAGGAGGAAGACCAGCGAGGAGAAAGCTGTAGCAGTCAGGTTGAGACAGCACTGGGGCCGTGACTTGGGTAGCATACAAAGTGGGAAACAGAGAGATTTTGCAGGCGTTGTCGAGAAAGAATTGACAGCTCTGGGCAACTGTTGCGATGCTCTCAGTGAAAGACAGCTTGTTATCCAAAATCACACCAAGGTACTTGGCAGTCTGGGATACAGGGACCATTTTATCATCAAGGGTAATGGAGAGATACTTGAGGAAGGGAGGATGTGGTTGACTAGCTCAGCTATGGTGAGTCTGAGATTCTGGTAGATCGTCCAACCTCAGAAATCATAGGGGCAGACTTTGATGCATGATGAAATACACACATCAGTGGGTGGAGAGGGACAGACACAGCTGCACATCAGCAGCACTGCAGGTTGGGGGAGAAGTCATGGGACAATGGTACTGAGCCAGGAGGGTTTGTGTGCAAGAAGAACGAGAGAGAACTTACAATTAGTCTCTACATTTACATTCTTCCTAATGAAGTAGTTAAAGGAGTTCAGTCAGGAAAGCTCGTTCACTTCATGTATTTGGTTTAAGTGTTAATTGACATGTAGAAATGCACTTACATTAATTCTGGTAGAAGGCTGTACTTTTCAGGACGCTCCCTGCTGAGGTAATTGCATTGCTAAATTAAATGATAGAGAGGGAGGAAAAAAGGCTTCCAAATCTGCCGAACCATCTCCAAGGAGAAAGCCTTTAGAATTTTTTGAGATCCTGATTGATGACCCTTCTGACAACACCATGTTTGTCCTGCCTTAGTGCGTGTGAATCTGAGTCATAAAAAAGTGGCAGAACACAACAGTGTGCATTTCTGAATCAGGCAAAGGCCATTCAATAATTATGTGAGCAACCTGACAATGTGTTGGCTGGTGCCACCAGAGATCAGTATTGCTTGTCCCTAAGGTATCACACTGCTCAGGGTCCATACATCTGTACTTTGAGGTCAAGGACTCACCAACTGAGTAAGGACTCACCCACTGTACTTGAAGGCAAGGCAATGATTTAAATGGGAAACTGCAGTTTGGGTGCTGCAAAACAACAACAAGAACAAAAAGTCTTATAAGCACATTAGTAAGTAGTTTATAATCATTAGTAATCTGTTTATTAATCATCTGCGAATGAATTTGTGACCATTAATAAATGACCATGTCCATGACTTGAGACAGGCTGTTCTTGGTAAGCACTATGGCCTGCCTTCCTGATGCCAGTGCCAGGTCGACTGGAAGGCTGATCTGAGCCTGGATCAGTCGCCAACAGTGACCAAACACATGAGATAATCACATTCAAAGGTTGTGTTTTAATGTGTTTATGAGCAGTTTTTTTGCAGCGCCCAAACTAAAATGTTACTGAGTTTTCCTGCTCAAGTAACTTTGCTTCATCTTATGGAAGTTTTTATAACAAATGGGGAAAAGATAACTTTGCATCATTCACATCAAAAGAGGCCCAGCTACGCATGTGTCGTGAGAGGTAAAAAGAGTTACAATATCAATACTGTGTGGGACGGGATCCAATGAATAGCAGCACATTTTCAAGGCCAGCGATTTTCTGAGGGAGCAACATAAAACAAACCGAAGCAACAGTTACTTGTGTACAAAAACGCGCGCATTTGTAATGAGCTGTTTGAAACAATAGGATGCATAGATGTACGGCAGTGCCAGAAGCAGTCTGCGTTGAGCTGGGTAGCCAGACGTTGTATCCACATTGGCAGAGTGCTGCTGATGGCACTGTAGCAACCGTCTCCTGCTGCCTTTAAGCTCTCAGTCCTGCCTCTGTATCCTCCTACATACTTTTCTATGTTCTTACTTTTTAATATTTCAATTTACAATTTTAACTCTTGGTAGCAAATGTATTACATTTATTACATACTCTGCTGGAATTACTACATTTTATTACAAAATGTATGTTGACTTGGCAACATATTATAACAGACTGATAATATCATAAATAATTGAATCATATGGGTATGCTATCTGTTGGCAAATGTTATTATTGAATGACTGATTGATTGCTTGATTGGTTGATAACATTATCTGGGTTTATTTTGTTATTACATGAAGTCATTGTTTTACTATGGGCTTTTTCTTTATCAGCTTGTTATTCTCTAAGTTGCTACAGGGCTTACTAGCCATTTTATTCATTGGTTCATTTAACATCCATATCACAACATTCTGTCATAATTAGTGGCATTCATCATGGGCTCAACATTACCCGAGCATACATTAATCATTTTACGTATGGATACATACATAATTATACTCCACTATTCAATACAGTACATTTGTTTTGCAGAGGGCTCAAAGGGACCCGTTCAACTCTAAGCATGTACAATACATCATAATTATGGGAATTTAATATCTTTCTTTCCCTGAATGAGTCTCCCAGCAGCTTTTGTGGTCTGAAATCCTAAGACAGAATAATGTAGGTTAATTGGTTGTAAAAATCTGAAGCACAGAATATGGTGCTCAATGTAAATCGAGGGATATCAATCCGCCAGGCAAAATAAAAGAACTACTGGCCTATTGTGTGATATGAGCATGTAATTAAATATCTCTAATTTTTAACATGTTTTATGTTGTAGGAATTATGGAATTACATGTATGAATATTGTTTTATTTTCTTTCATAAAGCATTGGACTAAGACATGTCTATTTTACATACATAAGATATGCACACAAGAAAAGCATTTGTTCAGTTGTGATTTTTGAATGTCTATTCTGATAAAAACAATAACTCAAAAGGTAATTGGAGAATAGTGTTTTTACTCATGAAATTCAAGGAATTAAAAAGTAGAGTCATGAAAGCTCTCAAACATCACAGGTACATGAGAACAGAGGGTGATATTTTGGGTTGCACTCTTGTACTCTAACAACTGGCCCCATGACAAAAAAAAAAAAAAAAATGTAATCCTTCCAAAAAATCTTCCATGTGTTTTCAGTAATATGTCAAAGCAATATTCAATCACATGTTCCGTTGGAAAAATGCAGTGGCACTTTTAATGCTTGTGGTCAGGACCACAAAAACTCAACAAAAGCAGACTTTGCCCAAACTCAGAGAAGTATTTCTAAGATAAGTATATTATGTAATGTATTTCAATAATAAAATGCTAAATCATAAAAAGTGTCTTTTTGGCAATGCAAAACAGGCAGTTATGTAGTACAGTCCTACTGTGTTTTTGTATAAATGAATACATCTCAGCAGAATTAGGTGGCAGCACTCCTTAAATCTGCCACAAGCATGTTAAATAATGCACATAATAAAAATGAGGAAAGTTGAAATATTATATTTAATTTTCACTTTATATAATTCTTCATATCTCATAGAATATCAATTCTTCATATTCTATCATATCTGAGTACATATGCTCAGTTCGATACCTCACCTTTGACATTTTTTATGTTCATAGGTATTGGATCAGAAAGGGATATGAATGACTAATAATTGTTATTAGCCCTTTGTTTGCCAATAATACTTTATTCCTTTTACATTTTTTCCCTTTTTCGCACCCCTGTAGAGCTAAGCTATCGGACACACTCAGTGAACCTGTCCAGCTGACTTATGAGGGGATGATCTTTACTCTTGCTCACACCGCAGATGCAATCTCAAAGTTTCACAACATCAACATACACCATGCTCAGCTCACAAACCGACAACCTGCCAACCAGGGGAGGCCCCCACAAGCTGAGGAGACCGATGGCTTTGAGAGGCATGCCCCTTATTTGCCCTCAAGGAGGAGACTGAGCAAATGATCACCCTCATCCGTAAGGATCACGGCCCATAATTGGTAATGGTGTGGCTGGCACTCCAGCACCCAGCTGCAGGATGCACAAAAGCATAAATATCCTTGTAAAACACTCGCACACATGTTATGTTTTAATTATTAGTATTGCCTTTGCAATTTCGGTCTCACACTTAAACAAGACAACTTTATCTAAGACAGGAAGTCATAATAATAGACTTCTCCCTGTAACATCTGGACTGGGAGCCCTTGAGTATGAAATTGTTAAAATGCTGATGTACAGTCTTTTTTTCAATGCATTAATATTTCATGTATTTTCTCACCATCTGTTTCTGGAGAATGGACTGTAAAAACTGCACCGTCAATAAAGGTTGCAGAAAGAACCGCTGTAGAAAAAGTGCATATTCAAAAGGCTGTCTTGTCTAAAGCTACAAATTTACTACATATATGATGTTGCAATACTGATTCACCCATGTGGCTGTAGCATGTGTGGGTTATTGTGTGCATGTATAACATTTGTTTCTCATTCATCACGGAGATTGATTGTTTGCTGCTCTCCAGACGTTGCACTTGGGAGGAAAGGAAATCGCACATAATGAATCGGCAGTGATTCAAGTGGCTGCTGTGCACTTCAGCCATGCCAATTAGCCTGTAGCACTGTCAATCGTCCCATTTACATTAAGCCTAAATACTAGAAATGCACAGATATGGAAATAATGGCTGATACGTGTATCACTGTAAGACAGATAGTGGCTTTCAAGTGTCTGAGCACGTGCCCCTTTGGGCCCTTTTTCAGCATGATTTTATGACTACAGGTGTCATTTTTTTACAGGTGTCAAGAAAAAAAATTCTGCTCCTAATACTGTCGCGTTCATACACACAACAGTAAAACCCACAGAAATCAGTCCAGCCATAAACAGGAGTATAAAAAAATCTTAGTACTTTTTACTGAGACTGTGACTGGGAATACTATTTTTCTCAATTGCTTCTTTCTTTCTTTTCCCCTCTTTCTGGCTCTCTCTTTAATATCAACCCTTTTATTTAACCAGGACAAATACCCTCATCTCTCTTTTTCAAAGGTGTAAGGAAGAAGTTAGTTTATGAGGGAAAGAAAGTTAGGTGACAAATGTGTGTTTTTGTTGTAGTGATGGCAGTTATGTTGTGTTCCCTCCATGTTGCCGCTTAGTAGTTGATTTCCACTCGTACCACGTTGGAATCCGCTTGTAGTCTAGGGCAATACAAGGTATCAAACCTAAAGGGAACTTAAACAATGAAACACAGACTTCTACGCACACTTCCATAGGCAGTTATCAAACAGATAAACAGGTGCTGACAACAGAGTGCAGGGCATAACCAGGTTCGCCCCAGGATTCAGGTCCCCAACCTAAGATATGAACGCAGCGGATCTAGGAAGTCTATGACTTGTTGCGGCCTAGGCTTACACCTAGTGGCCTGCTATGTGTCTGGCCGCACTCAGAGGTCTATGACAGTAGTACAGTCGAGGCTTACACTCAGTGGTCTGCCGCGGTGTCTGGCTGCATACAGCCTAGGCTTACACCCTAATGGTCTGCCATGGTGTCTGACCGCTCCTACTACCTAAAGGGACTTGTTGCAACCTAGGCTTACACCCAGTGGCTTGCTATGGTGTCTGGCTGCCTACAGCCTTGGCTTACATCCATCTGCCTACTGTGGTGTCTGGCTACACTCAGAGGTTTCTAGGCCTAGATCGGCTAGAGTTGAGATCCTAGGGAGCATACCCAGCTCGTCTTATGACAACTGTTACAAGCAGAACAGGATAGGCTGCGGAACCTGGGGCCCTGTATCCGGGACAAACCTCTGGAAAGCCTCCGTACCTCAGCTGCCACATTGGATGCCCCCTGTTCACACACCTAGATGGAATAGAATGAATAGGAAGCATTATTGTGAATAGAAAATGTAACAACGTTTATTGCAATGCACAAGATTTGTCACCATCATACTATGAAGAAATTGCATGCAGAGATCACAAGACAAGACAAGGATAAACAGCAAAGTATGCACCCCCCATTATTCCGGAAAGGACTATGGCCGCCAGGAGCTTGTTAAGCAATGCTCCCCGAATGTATCACTGAGCTTCCCTTAAATGCCATCCAGAGCAACCCCTTCCACTCCCCAATGTCCTTCAGTCATCCAATAGGATTCTGCCAGGCACACTCTACAACCCTTTTCCCTTCTTAGCCTGTTATGAGACCACCCCTACAGACACAAAAGGAATTGAGGGACAAATACCTCCGAATCCTTCATCCTGAATGGATGGAGTCCCTGCATGGGTGCCCTCAGGGCTATACACACACTTACACAATTTAACACATTCCAATGACCATCAGTGACATCTGTTTCCAACACTACAGCCCATCTCATCCACATGCCCCCCTCAGTTTTTCCCAGTGTTTATGGTTTCTATTGTATTGAAGCGGCTGCTGGAATTTATGGTACGACTGTAAAGTCCTCTTTGGTAGACACTTAGGCACCCCAAGCCTGTCCTTGTCCCTCTCCGTCGGTGTGTCCAGCTGGGCTTTATGGGCCCTGATGGATAACCCTTCTGTGATCATGCTGGGGTTGCCTAGTGTCCAGGTTCCTGTTCCGGCTTGCGTGCATGGGAATGAAATTAGTCCTTACAGTCCCCCCTTTGACCCCCTGGGACACAAGGTATCACAGGAGGTCACGGATGATGTTTCCACCATTGCTTGTTGCTTGTAGGGAGCCGATGAGTCCTTGTAGGCATAGGCGTTTCAGGAACAACATGTGTATGATGATTCAGCTGCTGGTGACACATCCGCTGAACAGCCAGATAAACCAGGTAAAGTACTTGCATACTGGGTACAGGCTGTAAACACACTGGTGAGGATCCTGGAGGTTTTGTTTTGCGAAGTTTCACAATAGGTTTCCTCCCACCATGTGAGAGGGTAATGTCCCTTTGGAATCCTTACAAGAATGTGTAGTTCTCCCATTCTTTTACCTGGAGGCTGTCCACATGGTGAAGGAGTCCATGTCACTTTTCACACACTATTGTGTGTCTAAGACCTGGATAGATGCATGCAATGACTGTACATTCAGGACTTTTGTTTACTGGGTTGTAGAGTGGTACAGGTATGTATTCATGTACCCCTTTGCAGTATCCTTCTTGATGACTTTGTAGCATTTGAAGGGTTAAGGAATCATGGTCATTTTGATCAGGATGTATAAAAGGAAGCTGGCACATTAAATACAAACATACATATTTGGGTGCTTTTTGTTAACTGTAAATCCTCAATTTCTTGTCTTGCTATGGTGAACAAATCTAGACCAATGAGACTATGTCTCATGTAAATTACATGGTGCAGGAGTTATTACATAGAGTCTAATGTGAGCAATGCAAAGGTTTATGTTTCTATGACAAATACCAAATATGACATTGGAATGTATGCTGATACATTAGGACCTAGTGTTATGGTCAGAATGACTGGGATTGTATATTAGAGAAAGTACATGAAACATGTGGTAAAACAATAAGTACATCATTCACCAATGTTGTGTCAATATTCCCTTTAATTATCCCCCCTTTGGTGCTGGAAATGTAGGAGGGCAATGATTTAGTTTGTGATCCCCGCAAGTTGTGAAATTGTGACAATGTTGCTATGTCCAACATTAAGTGTTATAATGTATCCACTTATTGGAGTCATTTCCACAGGCACCAAGACACTGTGGGTCCTCCTTTCACTTGCTCCACATGAAATTATGTTATATATCTATAAATATATCTATATGTGCGTGTGTGTACTGTTATATGCAGTCAGAATATCAGTAAAATGTGAAGTTATGTGTAGTTATGTGTCTGCGTTTATACGTATGTAAGGTTAAGTTCTTAACCATGTAATAATTTCAATTTAGCATTATTGCTGGTTGCGACAAACAAACTGCTGGAATTGTTAAAACAAACATTCAAGGGAAGAATTTTCAGACAACCTCTCATTCACATACCACTATCCATCCAATCCTGTTTTCTCTGCAGGTATTAAATCGCCATGTCACATGCCTGCACTGTTACACAACTTGCCACATTCCAATCAACTCTTAAGCACATTCATTTTATCTGAAAATTCATTCCACTCAATGACAATTAACATATTTCCATAGAGGGTTCAGTGGTGCTCATCATCCAATGACCTGCTAATACATGCTGTGTGTATGGATCAAATCCTTATTCTACAGGGGACATTTTTCTGCCATAATATGGATGAAACTATAGGATGAAACTGGCCATCATGGTCTTGAGCTAGAAAGCCACTAATAGTGTTCTTGTGAGTGTCAACTTGTATAGCCTAATTTTCTTTTTAATTCGGAACGCCTCTTCATGTTCGTTTTTCCACTCAGGTATTTCTAGTGGTTTTGTCTTAACTTTCATACGGTCCTATATGGGTGAGGTGGCCCTAGCATAGTCTGGGATAAATTCTCTAATATAGTTGGCTGTACCTAAACTTTGCCGGTGGGCTGTAAGAATCTGTGGCCGTGGTAGTTCAGAAATAATTTTCTGTCTGTCCGTCCTAAGATTTACCAGTCTGCGTTAGGGTATAATCTAGGTATTGAACTTACTTCATTGCAATTTGTGCTTTAGTCCTATTCATTTTAAAGCCTGCCTTGCCTACAGTATGTAATACCATATCTACCGACAACAGGTGCTCCTCTTGTGAGCTTGCTGTAGGCACTAGTATGTTGTCTACATATTGTAACATTTCCCCTGTACCTGCTAGTGGTTTGAGGACATCTGCCACCAGATGGTGAAAGATTGCTGGGCTGTTATGCATCCCCTGCAGCTGTAAATGCTAGTTTCCACTGACCTGTCTTCTGCACAGGAAAGGCCAAAAACCATTAGCTATATCCAATGCAGTAAACCAGCATACATCTGTGCTGCTATCACTTAATCAGGTAGCTGGGTTTGCGACAATAGGAGTTACCTTTGGTAAGACATTATGAAGATGTTGGTAATTAATGGTCAGTTGCCAAGACCCGTCGGGCTTGGGTACTGGATACATAGGTGAAGTAGTAACTGGATTACTTTTTCTCACTATGCGTCTCTTTTCCACTACCTGAACGATTTCTACAATAGCTGTCTCTGGCCTTAGGTTTCATTTTGCATCTTTTGCCCAAATTTCGCTGTGCTGGTCTATTAATTGTTGGACCGCTGATGGCCCAGAGATTCTGAATATACAACTGATGTTGTCATTGCACGCATTCTGGAATGTGTTCTTCCTTTCAATATGTTTCTCTAAGCGGTAGATAACACAACCATTTTTCAGCATAATGTCCATACCCAGCACGGTACCCTCACTTTTACTAGGTATGTACCATAGTGGTTCTTTTGTCACAATGGCTCCTAAATCTATTTAAGTTGGATAGGTTTGTGTTGCTATTATGCACGTGTCGCTGATTCCTTTCACTATCACTGTTGTAATAGTTAGGGGCAACTGAATGTCTGTACAGGAGCATGCAGTACCAGTATCAATTAGTATATTACACAAACAATTTCCAAGGTTGGTAGTAATTTTTAATCTGTTTCCGCTTTGTACAGTGCCTCTTAGTGTTTTGGAGGCCACATGTCCCTATAGAGAATTTACGCGCAGTTCTGCTAGTTCTTTATGTAAGGATTTATTTCAGACTTGTCGCAGTCTGTCTGCTCAGCCTCATGGAGGTTTGCTTAGATGGTGTAACTCTATGGCTGCTTTAAAGCTTATTCCCCTTCGGGGGGTTGCCCCTTCCAAGGGCCCAACATGTGTCCTGATAATGACCAGGCTTTTTAAGGAAGCTACGCGTTATATGTGCTGCCAGACAATTGTTTATCTTTATGTTCTACTTCTGTTTGCCATAGTACAGCTGCTATAGGGTTAGCATCTTTTTGATGGTGCTTAAGCATTATTTCAATATTGGTTGCCCATGCAACCATGCCAGCAAATATGTTATCTGCTGGCCCCCTATACACAAGTGATTGTTGCACGTGAGGCCCGCTGTTATTCTTCAATAACCGCAACAATATTTCATTATCCCTAGTCGTGCCCTCAATGCCTGAATACTCCTTTCTCGGCATATCAAATTTTTTCTCTTTGCTTGTGATCCATAATTCTGGACCAGACAAATGTGACAGGACCCCTTAAAGCAAGTACAGTAACTTTTAACTTTTAGCCTCTTCAAAACATCTTCCTCAGTTTCCACAAGTCATACTTGTATTATCGTCCCTGTTTGCAGGGCATCTGTGGCATTATGCATCAATTCACTAGGTATGGATATGAGTAATATTTGCCATACATCAGTTCATTCTAAGTGAAAGGCCCGTCTTTGGGTTAGTAATCTATCCCACCTTGGGTCAGAGGGTCCCTTTCATGGGAAAGAGCCTATCACATCATTATGAGCTTTACATCCATCCCATGTCAAGGGGCGACTGCGTGCAGTTTCATCCCCGGCCTCTGTTTCCATACTTTTTAAGACAAACATGTGAATGCTGCTTGATTTTGCTTTAGCCATACTACTGTGGAGTACAATTGTACTCCACCTCCGGGTTACACCCTGTCCCCGTTGCCGTATTGGGGCTTTCTTTTCAGCGTCATTACTTGTCTTTTTATAGTCACTCCTGCTCTCAGGGGTACTTATTTAATGTGGACGTATGTAAATATTTATTGTGGAGAATAGTGCAACGCCCTCCTTCTTTATTTATTTATTTATTTATTCTATTTATTTATTTATTTCTTTATTCTATTTAGTCTATTTATGTATTCATATATTTAGTTATTAAATTTATTTAGATTATTTCTTTATTTTTGATTATGCCTTTATTTCATCACAGAAAATGCATTTCCTGCCTTCCGAAAAACGGAAATGGACAGGCCTATTACTTCACAACACTTCTCGAGAGTTCTAATATATGTATTTGCTTCTTAGACACAAATTCTAATTTATTTGCTGTTTCACATATTTTTGTTTCTGTTGCCAAATTGTGGGGGATTTTTTTCTCATAATACTCTAATTGTAGTATTAAATTTATTATTTCTAATAATGATGATATTCTGCATGTTACATACTTCATACTGTTACATACTTCATTCCTGTGTCGCCTTTTTGTCTTTTAGCCGGGAGGTTTTGGCACTGTTAATGGATACAATTCTCCTACTCGTAAGATATACAAAATATCCTAATGCAGTGACTCTTTTATATTGCTTGGTACTCTTGACTGCCCCAGTCTCCTGCCACCACAGGAGGATCTACTCCTCACTGCAGTCTGCACAAAGACCTTTCTGGTAAAGAGACTATTGCCAGCCATTACAGTATTCCATGCCTCTATGACTGTTCTATGCACATTTTTCTTTCCCTACCTTCCATGTTCACTAACCCCGAAGGGACTATTCTGTGAATTGCCCGGTTTCTACGGTCCCAGGGCCTACCAAGGATATGTCGATCCTCTATATACATGTCTATATATGGGTGAAAACAATTCTGTCCCTGTCCTCATATAACACAAAGTACACACTTACCTTATCCAGGTGAAAAACCTGACGGTACCTGTCCAGAGATGTCCCTGTAAGAGGTATCCTGCCGACTACGCCAAACTGTAAGGAAGAAGTTAGTTTATGAGGGAAAGAAAGTTAGGTGACAAATGTGTGTTTTTGTTGTAGTGATGGCAGTTATGTTGTGTTCCCTCCATGTTGCCGCTTAGTAGTTGATTTCCACTCGTACCACGTTGGAATCCGCTTGTAGTCTAGGGCAATACAAGGTATCAAACCTAAAGGGAACTTAAACAATGAAACACAGACTTCTACGCACACTTCCATAGGCAGTTATCAAACAGATAAACAGGTGCTGACAACAGAGTGCAGGGCATAACCAGGTTCGCCCCAGGATTCAGGTCCCCAACCTAAGATATGAACGCAGCGGATCTAGGAAGTCTATGACTTGTTGCGGCCTAGGCTTACACCTAGTGGCCTGCTATGTGTCTGGCCGCACTCAGAGGTCTATGACAGTAGTACAGTCGAGGCTTACACTCAGTGGTCTGCCGCGGTGTCTGGCTGCATACAGCCTAGGCTTACACCCTAATGGTCTGCCATGGTGTCTGACCGCTCCTACTACCTAAAGGGACTTGTTGCAACCTAGGCTTACACCCAGTGGCTTGCTATGGTGTCTGGCTGCCTACAGCCTTGGCTTACATCCATCTGCCTACTGTGGTGTCTGGCTACACTCAGAGGTTTCTAGGCCTAGATCGGCTAGAGTTGAGATCCTAGGGAGCATACCCAGCTCGTCTTATGACAACTGTTACAAGCAGAACAGGATAGGCTGCGGAACCTGGGGCCCTGTATCCGGGACAAACCTCTGGAAAGCCTCCGTACCTCAGCTGCCACATTGGATGCCCCCTGTTCACACACCTAGATGGAATAGAATGAATAGGAAGCATTATTGTGAATAGAAAATGTAACAACGTTTATTGCAATGCACAAGATTTGTCACCATCATACTATGAAGAAATTGCATGCAGAGATCACAAGACAAGACAAGGATAAACAGCAAAGTATGCACCCCCCATTATTCCGGAAAGGACTATGGCCGCCAGGAGCTTGTTAAGCAATGCTCCCCGAATGTATCACTGAGCTTCCCTTAAATGCCATCCTGAGCAACCCCTTCCACTCCCCAATGTCCTTCAGTCATCCAATAGGATTCTGCCAGGCACACTCTACAACCCTTTTCCCTTCTTAGCCTGTTATGAGACCACCCCTACAGACACAAAAGGAATTGAGGGACAAATACCTCCGAATCCTTCATCCTGAATGGATGGAGTCCCTGCATGGGTGCCCTCAGGGCTATACACACACTTACACAATTTAACACATTCCAATGACCATCAGTGACATCTGTTTCCAACACTACAGCCCATCTCATCCACATGCCCCCCTCAGTTTTTCCCAGTGTTTATGGTTTCTATTGTATTGAAGCGGCTGCTGGAATTTATGGTACGACTGTAAAGTCCTCTTTGGTAGACACTTAGGCACCCCAAGCCTGTCCTTGTCCCTCTCCGTCGGTGTGTCCAGCTGGGCTTTATGGGCCCTGATGGATAACCCTTCTGTGATCATGCTGGGGTTGCCTAGTGTCCAGGTTCCTGTTCCGGCTTGCGTGCATGGGAATGAAATTAGTCCTTACAAAGGAGATCTGATCAAAAGAGCAGTGTACATAAATATAGATGCATAAACAAACACAAATTAATATTAAAATATGTAAAGATACAAAAAACAGTGATATTAAAACAAATCAAATAAATATACAGCTGTCATGAAACCAAGTACATGCCTTGGTCGATGCCAGCATTTTGTCTGTATAATAGGGAACGAGCTAGAACACGTGTTGTGTAATCCTTTTTTGTATGTCTATGGGAAAGTTATAATTGATAGTTCAGAGCAGAAGGCATTAGTCCAAACCAGGGAGATCTATTTAACAGGGAGGATTTTCACTGAATGGGGTCAGTCTGTGCCAGACAGACAAAAGTCATCTGGAAGGATTTGTGTCAGAGGTGCCAGAAGCAGGCAGCACTGAGATCAAGAGACACTGACAGTGTGACATCGACAGGGATTAAATAAACATGCCTCCTTAACTTTGAAATGTTTTGGTCTTCTTCACCAGAACAGTTTGACAAGTTAATTTGGGTGAACTAACCAAAGTTCATTTGTCAAAAAAGTTACACTTGCATGCAGTTGTAAGTAAATGTTCAAGAAAATTGTTGATTGAATACATGGCTTAGTCTGCACATATTTATTTATTAACTCTAAATAAAGTAAACAAGGGAATTCTTAACAACAGTTATTTTTATTTTTATCATTTTATCATCTGTTTATGTGTATTGTCATTTTAATATTGTGTTTCAAGATGGTCTCCCTTTAAGGAGAGATGTCAGTTTCAATGAGCCTTTCTTGGCTAAAGGATAAATAAAGTAATGAAAGTTGTGCATATTTTACTGTGTCAATTTTTAGCATATTTTAGCAATGCATTTTCTGGCCTGAAGAAAGCTCCTACATAACTGGTGAATAAATAACTCACACTTGCAACTTGAGAAGTTAAAAAACAGGGATTGAATCTAGGTCATTCTTTATGTGAGATGAATTTTGAGATGTGTTTGTGCTTGTTTGAAAACCTGTTTTTTTTAAACAGGTATGTAAAGCCAGTTCTTGAAATGATTTAGCGTCCCTTTTGAACATGTCAAAAGAAATTAAGAGGAAGGTCTGAGCAAAAAACAGGCACCTGTTGAAAAAGATTGATTGAGCCCAAGATGCAGGTGGCCAGAAAGCAACAACTTCATTTATTTGAGTAGCCTGCTGAACTTCAGAAATTCCCATGAACTCATTGTGCCATTGCAGTAGATACTTTCATGTAAAGCTGAAAATGATCACCAGACTTTAAGGATTTCAGTCATGCATTTGCTGAAATGATGACTTACATTACAGGGACTTTTTGCTGTTTTGATTTTTTCTTGTCTGCTCTTATTGTGTTACTATATTCTTTGAAAAAGAAGATTCATTAAGGGTTCTTTGTTTCTCCCATTGGGGGAGCTCTTAAAGGTTCTTCTTTGATATAGATTTCACTCATTGGTTCTCTGTAGAACCTGATTCTTAGGGATAAATACATTTGTATCTAAGAAGTACCTTTAAAGGTTACCCCAGCAGGAGGAATTAAGATCTTAAAGGTGCTAGAAATGTTGCAGTAATTAGTCCAGCAGTCATGAAAGTAACCACATGCCCACATGCCCACAGGTCCACAGGTGTGTCAGTAGCTAAGGGCTGCAAAAATGTGATCAATTTTTTGCTCTGAAAATCAATTACAGCATATTGAGATTAGATGAAATGGACTCCTACATATGTAATTGTTATATGAAATATGGCTTTATTTAATGCTGTGATTGTGTCTACCCTTTCTCACCCCACCAGTCAAGCCAGTTGTTTGCCCCATTAAGTGCATTTGTATATCCACCAGTTAGAAGTTTTCAGCATAACTACTAGTGTGTGCTAGCAAGCCTATTACTTTTCCCAAATCATACTTTAAGCAATAGTGCTACGATACGTATTTTTCTTAGAACAATGGAAATTGCTGTAGTGTAATGGTCTAAACCTAATATGTGTGCAGCATGGTTTACAATTGATAAGGCATTATTAGAATGTTATTTCCACCATGTTATTGCCTCTATTTCTTTATCTGAGTTTGTATTTCTTAGGCTCTGCTGTATTCAGTTTTAGAACTGAAAAAGTCCATAAAATCATTACTGAAATGCAGCGCAAGCATTTTTTGGGGTTTTGGAGGAAGTGTTGGCTAGATGAAGAGAAATGTCAGGTCGTCCTATTTCACTCAATAATGCAGGAAATTGGCTCTGTGAGGATGCTTAAGGCACTGGCAGACACATAGCTTCATTTTTTTATGGAACAAACACTTTATGGGTAGGAGAATGGTTACGAGCAAAATTATACCAACTTTCTAGCATCAAACAAGACAATCGTTTTTGAAAAAAAAAAAAAAAAAAAAAAATCTTTAACTTCACAATTCCAAAAATGTTTCAGATTTTTTCCCCCCATTTTTATGTATAGAGTAGTTGAGACCACAGCAAGCATGATCCAGTCCTGCAGTCTCTAAGGGGTGAACCTGTCTGAAACTTCAATGAAAACCTAAAGGTGCAAAAGGTGACTGTGATTTTATATGTTATAATCCCAATACTGAATACTTACAGGTATTGATATATTGGTTATGGATATATTGGCTATGTGTCTGCCAGTGCCTTAAGCATCCTCATAAGCCCATTCCCTACATTATTGAGTGTAAGAGGATGACCTTATATTTCTCTCTACCTAGCCAACACTTTCTTCAAAACCCCCCAAAAAGCTTGCACTACACTTCAGTAACAATTTTGCAGACTTTTTCAGTTACAAAATGGAATACAGCAGAGTCTCAGAAATACAAACTGAGATACAGATACACAAACACAGAACAATTTGTTATTCTAGGTTGCAGTGATAAGTATGTGGTCCAAATTTGGAAAGACCATTTTTAATTCTGAATTATGAATGATTCTGCTATGAATAATTACCATCATTACCATTATTGTTATATGCAACATTGAATATATCTTTGTTTGGAATGTCATCTTCTTTTCTTAGCGTACAGTTCTTGGCCTATATTATATTTAGTTTCTCTCAAGTAAATTCCTTTTTTTCAGCAGTCTTTAGATGAAGTTGGAAATGTTCTTCTATTTACACTTTTTCCATTAGAAGCTGCATGGGTCAAGCTGTGACCCATATTAGAATTTGCATTTATCCCATGACAGCCTTTTTTATAAAACACCTGTCTACACACAGGGTTTGACATTCTAACATTGCACACAACATGCTCTTTTGTCTCTGTAATTAAACTTTCACAACCGTCCAGTACATTCCATTTATAATTTGTTTCCTTTTGTCCAATATTTAATCATTTGCAAACGGGTCACAGACATCTTAGAGCATACAATGATTAATTACCACATGCAATAGTGCAAATTACTTATTAATGGGATGAGATATTGTCCAAATGACTGACGGCAAACTTTGAACAAAGCAAATAGGGCTGCCTAGAATCTATCCAAGATCACAGACAAAAAGAGCTTCAATACATCCAAGTTAACACTGGTTTGTAATTAGCTACCTTTATTAATATTGTATTACATGGTGGTAACAGCCAAACTCCACCTTCCTGAAATAGATCAAAGGAGAGTGAATAAGTATCACATCGAATGGGATAACCCTCCCTTTGGGACTGGTAAAGAGGTTCCCCTTTGCAATTGCACTGCACCATAACATTGCCTTGTTATCTCAGTGTTGCCAATCACTTCCGAAAGCCTTTTGAAGTACCAAAATCAGGATCATAGCGTACAGCGAGTCTCACTTGGCCATTTCCTCGGTGAGTTGCGAATGGAGACAGACTGCATTCCTTTGTGTTTACTCCAGATTTCCTTTGTAGTTTTACAAAAAAAAAAAAGTTGTCAGTCATATTCCTTTGTAAGCAATACCTGCCATGCTGTGGTATGCATGGTTATCTCTGTCCCTAATTTAGAATGGATTCAAATGAGAGCTGCATAGACAGTGAACAGTTAAAAGGTCCGACCATGACAGAATAAAGGTGGATCTCAAAACAGTTTCTTCACTTAATAGTATTAAAATTCAGTTCTTATGTATATGTACTTTAATACATTCATTTAACCAGCGTATTCTTAACTGAATATGGCAGGACTATGATTATACTTGAACAAAACCAGTAGAAATGCCCTGTGCAGTGAAATGGGAAAGAATTTATAAAACTGAGCCTGTAATTCAGAGGCTACAGGTTACTTTCTCTAACAGGGTATTGCAACTGTGTTCTTGAGTAAAGTGCTTTACCTGAGTAACTTCAGTTAGTCCAGCTGTATAATCAGTGTAAAACATGTAATGCCTGTCTCTAAAAAGTGTGGCTGCAAAATGCTCAAATATAAATGACTCATAAGCCAGTTTGATTTTATGATAACATGCACATGCATGCACATGTACTCAGGCACACAAATACATGCACTCATACATACACACAGGTATGCTCATGTGTACCCACACACACAAGCATGCATGCACGCATGCATGCACGCACACACACACACACACACACACACTTCAGTTGTTTACTTTCAATTTTCAATGCATAAGGAATAAAGTGTAAACATTACTATTCATATCATAACTAAATCAAGTGTATTAAAATTTTTGTGCATGTGTTTAAAATGTGAACTCATCAGCTGATAAAAGACAGTCTTGCCAAGCAATTATAATCAGTGTTAGATACAATTATCAGGTGGACGTAAATAAACAGTGGGTTCATTGCCTGATCAGACATTTACTTCCATGGTGGAGCCCTGAAGAATCACTAATCTGCAGTCTGAACAGCAACTATGACAGAGTCAGTTAGCTGTGCCGGTGTGGCAGCTAAAGCAGGCAGGGCAAAGACACCTGATTGAACATGAGTCACAGCTAATGAGAAGTGAGGGTTTCCATGCCAACCCAAATTCCATGGGAAAACTCTTTGGCCAATTATCTACCATGCTGCGGAATTCTCTTTCAAAGTCTATGCTGCTCTTGAAAAAGAATGAACAGGACACAATGAAAAACTAATGATAGAAGAATCAACGAGTCAGTCACTGGGTTTTGCCTATAAGAGCAGGACATTGACTGGCTGAAACATGATAGCAGTTTAAATAAAACTTCACCCATTGTGTTGGCCATAACACCTCAGGGATACAGTCATTTATTTTGGAGATTCATACCACAATACACACCGAAGGGTCATGTGAAAGTAGGGTAGCTGGACACACCACTTCAGTTCATTGTCATATTATTTGATACATTTTACATTTGAAATAATGTGGAAACAATGGCCCTCAGAGGGAAGTTCTACATAAATGACCAATCAATATTCTACACAGCAAAGAGACACAATTGTAGCTGACTTGACGAAAGAAAAGGACATTGCAAATCTTGTCCTCTTTTTCAGGCAATTATGAAATGGAATATACTATTCAGGGTAA
Source organism: Albula glossodonta (assembly GCA_019788955.1). Lineage (NCBI taxonomy): Eukaryota > Metazoa > Chordata > Actinopteri > Albuliformes > Albulidae > Albula > Albula glossodonta. The sequence goes on from JAFBMS010000032.1 coordinate 1,678,571, forward strand.
AACGAGATCAGAGTCAACAGGGAAAGGGAGGTGGTGTTTTCATCATCTAATAGACATTAACAGGCTTAAAGAAAGCTAAGTAATTCTGTAAATTGAAATTTAAGGGAAAAAAGGTGTACCAAATTCTGAGAAGCTACATGCCGCCAATGCGAACATGGTTAAAATGTATTACCATTCACACATATTTTAAATTTAATTTAGCTTCTTTTTCCCCTCAGTGTCATCCAACAAAAATATGTATGAGGTGTCAAGACCAAGATTCAATGGCCCAGGTGCACTATCATTTTAGTTTATTTTTAACCAGAAACATATGCATATTAATGAGATTGGTGACCTTTTTAAGATTTGATGAAACAGTCTTTCAGGACGTATACATCTTCCAAGCATATTGAAAAACAAATACATATTTTGAGACAGCAACGTTCATATGCAACACCAACCTTCACAAGGAGTTGATGGATCACTCCACATTTAAGATTCTTAAAATGTTCAGCAGCAACTATTTAATCTTATTTAAACTAAAGTCCTTAATATTAGTCTTACTAATCAGCATAAACATGCTTATAAATACCACAGCAAGGCACATCCATAATTCAGAGTAATGGGTTTATTGGATAACAGGATTCACTTTGCTAAGTAATGTATTTTTTAAGAGTAAAAACAAAAACTGAAAGTGAATGGAGAGTATATGCTTAAAGATAAAGAAACATAAGCGGAGCCATGCTTTCCTAAATTGTGTGCTCCTGCGCCTCATGGTTTTAAATATCACCCACAAACTATACTCAAATGGCGTTCCTGCTCACTTTGTAAAAACTCCTCATTTCTCATCTGCTCGGCTTTTCATTGCCTCCTGGAACGTTCTCTATTTGGGCTCTGTGGCCATTTCTCAACGCTTTGTAAATGCTGATGTTATTTATGTTTTGGAAGAATGGTAGCATGTTATTGTTAGTTGAAATTCCAAGTTAGTAATTTCAGGATGCGAGATAGCTACTATGAAGCCAGGAGGGGTGGAGAAAGGAGCAGCGGGGACAGAGGCCTGCATCCTCCCACGTGGCTGCTGTCAGTCTTCTTGTTCCCTTCCTGAGTCTGGGCAGCCTTCAGGACCTTGACCTGCAGTGGCCTCTGTAAGAGGAGGACCACCTGAGGGGAATCTGTAATCAGTTGAGGTGTGAGCCATTGCCTTTGTTAGGCATTTCCATTAAAGCACCACATCCAGACTGAAGAGAAGTGTTTGAGGTTCTTGTCTGAGCCCTCTTGCAAACCATTATGTTGTGCAACAATTCTTTTGACATCCCCTTTCAAAGTCATTTTTGGTTGTATATGTCGATTTCTGTGTTTTCCTTTGTCCCAGAAGAGGGGACGTAAAACATGCATTAGCAGCACTGGTGCATTGAGTTCTTTGTGTGTTTGACCCTCCTGCTCACCACCCAGCACAGCGGCATCACCTGCTCCTTTGCCACACTACCGATACAGACATTCTGGTGGAGTGAAACAAATCAGTCAACATTTTATTTTACAAAATGTGCATTTGCTCAATGAAGAAAATACTAAATGAACCATCTTTCAACACCTTATGATTACAGCATCAGAATTTTACCCACTGTAGGTAATGAATTACAATTTTTCAATATGCTACATCTCATAGTTAGATAGGTCTAGCCATATGACCAGTGAATGTTTGCATTGTGATGTACAATGGAAATATAATTATACATTCACTGTCCTGGCTGCTGACACAATTGAAATCTAATTCATCTCTAAGTGCTGCTTATAAGTGAATAATGTAGTTTTCTTTAAAGGCTGGGGTGGCACATTATAGTACTATGAATTTCACCTTTAGCAATGCTGACTTTTACAAAATGTGAGTGTGGAATGTGCACAGCACCTCAGATTACAACCACCGCAAAATGTGAGCATGAAACCTGTACAGCTGCCTACATTACAAAAACCACTAATGATGTACAATGGACATTTTTATCCATGCAGTGCTGCTTGAGTGTTCAGAAAGTGAACCGAATGATGGCAACACTGTATTCACCAAAAGGAGCGGTGCACAGAAAAATGCTGACTCACATCCCAGGCTCCCATGACGATTCTCACATACACCAACAAAGCTCCATTTTTACCCTCACAATTCCATTGTGCACACCTTCCTTATATCGCCATGCTGCCACAGACTGTTGTTTTCATTTGTTTAAAACCTACTGCCTCATCTTTATATTGTAAATGGCATGTTATTTTGTCCTAAAGTGTGCTTAAATCCTACATTTCTGGTGCTTATTAAAGTTTGAATGGTGACTGGAGCTCTCTAAATTCATTTCAGTTACATTTGCCCTTTACTAACAGCCCCTTGTTTTCTGGCACCTGATTTAGATAACAGGAAGTTTTTGAGTTTTTACGTAATTTAACTTTTTGGGTCACCATAAGCATGCGGCTCACCCTCTAAATCCCACAGAGCAAGATAAATCACAGCCAAGATGTCACATTAAGAATCTAATATGCAAGACATTTGTTTCAGATGGATTTTGGTTTTTGCAAAGCGCTAAACATTTGTCACCAAAACGAACTTCATTAAGATCGGTCTTCAAATTTGTGCAACTCTAATAAGTAACCAGCGTTAATTTGCCAGGTGATTAAGGAGGTTATTAAAAGAGTGACAAATGTAATCTGCAGAAATGACTAATGCGACTGATTAGAATAAGCTCTTGAGACATAGCCAGAATTCCAAGAGGTATATCACTTGATACATATTTTCTGCATGGGCTTTGATTACTATGTTGAACTTTGCTCCGACAGAGGAGTTTCCAACCCATTTCTAATTTCAAACCGAATGAGGGTACATTTCTCATTACTTAAATGCAGGTTCAATACATCTGAGATATAACAGAAAGAAAAATACCCTTTTGACTTTGAATCACGTAACAGTCTCATGACTCTATTGAAGGAAAAAAAAATATCATCACCTTTCTTGTCACATGGGGCAGGGTGATGGTTGTTGTGAAGAAATCTGAGCTGATATTTGCTGGGCAGAGATTGACACGGTCCACTGGGCGCGATGGCTCTGCGCTGGGGACAGTCCGACACTCTGTCAGCCAGGAAGGATTAATAGGAGTCTCTGGAGTGTGATGCTTCTTGACAAGGGTTTTCTTCAGATTTTCGTCGGAGCCGTTGAATCATTAATATTGCATTTTACAACTCAGCACAAAAAAGGAAGAAAAAAAATTGGAGAGCTTCGTATGTCCTGACAGGCCGTCTGTGCATTCATCATTCTGCTACGGAGATCGTGTCCCTTTGGCCCTCTGCCACCACACACTAAAGACCTTCTACAACCAGTCTGACATCACCAACCTACAAATCGAAGCCACTTTAGTATAGTTGCATGTTACTACTGTAAACTGTGGTTTTCTTTTAGTGTTGTTGATGTTAATTTTGCTTGTTAATTAAACATATAACTTCCTTGTCAACTGATGTTTCACAAATTTCTGATCTCTAGGATTATACTTCTCTTTTTCACTTTTTTTTTGCTCTTCAGCTCCGACGTCTATTATTTTCTCAGCCTGGTAAATCACCTTTGGGTTAGAGTATCTGCTAAATGCCAGTAATGTAATGTATTATTATGTCAGGGTTAAACATTAATGAAATCTGTAGCATAAATACAATGGTGCATCACTCATGAACCTAAAATTGGACTCCTAACTCAGATAAATGAAAACAATAATCAGCTAAAAGCAGAACAAATGCATACATAGCTTTGTAATTATGCCTGATCAATCTTGCAAAACGACTAGCACTGTTACATACTGTCAAAGGCACATAAAGGGACATCTCACTAATCCTAAAAAAATGAAATTTGAGAAAATGACCTCAAGGTTCTGACAGGTAAACAATAAATGCTTGAATAAATAATTAAGCAAATGAGCCATAATAATAACCTTCAGCTCCTCACCACTGTGTCATCACAGACAAAGGCGAATACAGTATCATTTATAACAAAACTTCATAATAAACCTCCCCTTCCATGGCCCCTGTGGTGTGCACTCTGCAGTGCGGGAGCGAAAAGCTAAAATTTATGATAAATTGATTTGTAGTTTCCTTCTTAACACAATACAAATCAATCATTATCAATTCCATATTGCTGGTTTGTGTGCCCATTATTTCATGGGTGTGAGGTCCCATTTATTAAAGCATCTCTTAAATTTATGATTATTGGGCTTACCAGGGGTTAATCCTTCCTGAAAGCACTGTGGAGGATAAGGGCCTTGCTCAAGGACACTGATATTTTTGCAAGTAGCTTGTGGCTTGGGCTACCAAACATACCCATCCCAGGCAAGTAACTTAGCTACTAGGCTATAGGCTGCTGCCAAAGATTTTTTTTATGGGCAGTTTAGCAATGGTTCTGCTAGAAGTATTAGAAAGTGAACAGATACATAGGAGAACGTGATACACCCCACCATGCTTGGAGTTGGCTAACAATGCAAAGCAAGATACCCAAACAGGGACTTGAACCCTTGGGATTAAAAGCCTGATGCCCTACCAACTGAGCCACCTGGGCTCATACACCAGTCACGGTTCATTGCCGTAAGTGGCCGTGATGTTGCTAAGAAGTACTCCTCTGGGAAGACTGTCCTGGTTAGGCCCTGTTTGAAATTTATTCTGAAACTGAGAGGAGCACTTTCAAATCAACAACAACAAGTAGCACTTTTTTTTTTCCTAAATGCACACAAGTTATGTGGTTCTGCCATGATAACTTTGCCCATTCATCTGAATTTTGTGGCATTTTATTCTTGAGAACACAAACATGTACATGACAGGCGATCCTGCTGCTGCTTTGATTATTGGTTAAGTTTGGAAGGTTTCTGGTGGCATATGAACTGTTTATAAAATAGTAACCATTTTAGAAAATAAGACCACAATCATGTGACAATTCCAGTCAATGTATGATTTTAATTCTTTATTTGACATCACATTTTGGAGATATGCTGCCTGATCTGTGTGGGTGTCTTGGAAGTACTGTAGTATGGATTTCCTATTGTTTTATTCTATTTTACCCTTTGTCTATACCTTGCTTCCTTTCTTTCTGAATATAAAACAGTCTAAAATCTATTTGTCTGTACATGTGCGTTATTACCTTTTTCATGTGGCATCCAAAATATTTTTAATATGACATCCAAAATCTGAGCAAAATGAATGCAGGCAAACCATTCGCATTTTAAGATGAACAACCCTAAAATTAAGAAGAGAGAGAAATAAATTAGTTAGTATAATTAGAAGTTAGTGTTATCTCATTTGAAATGGATTTTAAAGAGTTTAATTAATTTAATAGATTTCCCCAATGTTGATACTACAGGTACTGGATACAGATTATTTGAGACTCTCGTGAAACAGGGACGTAGAATAGGCTATTGCAATGATTTCAGCCTCATTTGTTCGAAGGGATGGGGTTTATAAAGTCTGCCGCTAAACAGCCCAGGGCTCTTTAGTAGTTATGCGTGTCAGTCAGTAAAAACACAGTGAGCTTGTCATTAGCATTTCTTATGAAAAGGAGGAAAAATCAATCAGGGATTCTTTCATCCAAGCAAATTTTAATTTCAGGTGTGGATTCTTTTTTTTATATATTTCACCAGTCACATGCCATACAAAGAAAGATGTATTTATAGTCACTTGACTGACAAAAGCTTGCAACATCAAAATCAACAACACAAAAGTTGTTGTTGCTTAAAACTGTAAAGAAAGAAGTGAAAAACTTGACACTAAAATATAGGCACAGATGTTATTTTATGTCAGTGATGTAAACCAGCCTGACCGGTTATGGGGAGCCTTGTGCTGGTAAAGGGAAATCTGACTTGCTGGGAATTGCTTTTCATCAATTTCATCATTGATTTCATCAATGAATTCAATTTCTCTGGAGATTTTTGAAAGCCTGTCAGCCCTGTAAAACTTACAGAGTTCAGTTTACTGAAGCTGTCTGAGTAAATCAACTGCTTTGATTGCTGTTTGAGATATTTAAGTAGGACAGTCTATCTCAATGGCTTTACAGACCATTGCTGAAATGGCTTAAACTGATTTCCCCCATGCCAATGATTAAGCCTCAAGCCATTTGAGTAAGCTGAACTTTTACATTGTGGTTGAACCTTCACTGATTCTGAATAACACATGGGGGATGACCAGCTCTGACCTTAAGGTAGGCTTAAGTGTCTCTCTGCCAATATTTACATTCTGTCACAATCTTTTAAAGTCCAGGCACATTTATTCTTTGCAAAATATCATGGGGCTACAAAGCTCTGGGATTTACAGCAAAACATACAGCACAGGTGACACGTAATAGCTTATTTAAATCACCCAATTTAAGGAAGCCAAAAATATCACAGGCTTTAATGAAGTGTTTTTAAATGATGACCTCGCTAGCTATATTCACTGTTAGTCCCTAGTTCTTCGGTAATGAACTCCTAGGAACACTTGTCTCTACAATCCTTCCTGTCATTGTTATACAGACAAGAATTGGGAATGATTTTCAAAATAAAGTCATCATTAAATTGTTTTCCATTTTTTAGCCAACACAGAAAATGTTACTGTGGAATTTTCAAACTTCAGCATTGGTAACGATGATGGTAAGTTGTCGCTGACGGAGGTCAAAACTCAGCTTTTTATAAACTCTAGATGACATGATGATGACTGACAGAAGTACAGTACAACTGGGTACTCCAAATTTGAAGGGAAATTAAATGGAAAAAAAAACTGTCGTATTTAATTGTGAGCTGGTTTAGAACAACAGAAATCAGAAACTCACTTGTACAAACAACACCATGAGCAGAATATTTTTTTTTTTTGAATTTACTCTTGTTTGTGGGTTTATTTTTGGCTTACTTTGTTAGGCTAGCCTGGAGGCAGCTTTGCTTTAAAGACAGCATGTGACAGCGCTTCTGGAAAAGAACCTTTAACTAAATGACAGGATAGTCCAAAAAGATTGATAACAAACACGATGACTGATTGAAATCCACGGGCTGTTGTTTTGGCTGGAGACAGGTATAAGGCTTCTTCTCAACAAATAACAACAGACCAAAGGAAATTCAGCAACAGAATCCTCCATTCCAACAGAGTGGGAAAGATTAGGGAATCCGTTTTCATTGGAGGCCAGTGTATTGCTGTTCTACATTATAGCTTCCATGTGCATCAAATATGAATTATGGAAACAGTTCTGAAGTATAGTCTAAGTGAGCTTTAAACTTTATAGAAACCACCATTATGCAACAATGCAAAACACATGTAGAGGGATATGGAGTCATACTCTGGCTCATTGAAGGGTGTGGCCACTATGTCAGGTGGATTTTGGGTAAGATTCACAGACACACACACCTTGAAATGATAGTCTGTTTATTGATCCCTTTTCAGGAGATGAAAAAAATGCATGTTGACACCTACGTATAAAATGATCAAAGAAATTAGAAATGAAACTAAAACGAAGAGAAGAGAACAAAGGCATGTTAGGAAGACAACAGAGCAATCTTTAAAATACAGAATATTTGGATAAATAACATTTACAATGGTTATCAATGAGGTAATTTTAATTTTGTAAGCTGGTTGAATACCAGAATGGATAGTATGACAATACATAGAGTACAACAGATGTCTTCCCAGTAAGAAGAACCTTGGAAATGTATCTTAAATGGACATTTATGATCAATATCTCACATGTGTTCTGCAAGGTGGGGGAAGTGTTGATTTTGCATACCGAACTAAGAACACTGAAATAAGAAGGATGAACAAGCTTTGAAGAAACTGTGTTATTTTCCACAGGGTAAGGTTATTGAGACAAATCTGTATTTTTTCACAAAAGAAAAAACTAAATCAAGAAAACATTTAGCATGGAGATGAAACATATTTTCATCCTCGTGGGGACTGTACATGTTGGCTGTTCTTTATTATCATTAAAAAACACTACAGTGGGTTTCTTTTCTTTTTATATCAGTGTCTTTATAGAATCTGGGAACTGGATCCCATGGAAAGTGTATTTTGGGAAAAGTTCTTCAGGACAGTTAACTTTTGAGAAGTGTTAGAAGTAGGTGTCTGTATTCCTCATTCATATTTATAGTTTAACCTTGACCTTCTTTTATTTTTCCTCATACAACAATCCAGTTTTATCATTTTTTAATGGCAGTGTGTTGACAGTTTGGGCTCAGATCCATGAAAGTTTTCTTATCAAAGCCTCAAAGACTTTGGAAGAAACTGTTTTGGATTGCACTATGCACACTTTACTATCAAATTTACTCCACTTTACTATTTTCACCAAAATGTGAACCAAATTTTTCTCTGTTTGCCAATACAGTTAATAGTCTGAAAAGACCATATGTGGGAGGTTTTTTGGGGCAATTTGGGGCAAGTCTGTATAAAACTGAACAAGATGAGCCTTCAATACATACTACGAACAGGAGAAAACTTCCATAAGAGACCTCTCTGACAGCAGTATCAGAGCTGCACCCCAAGCTGTTGTGCTGTACAAAAAAACCTGCATTCAGAGTTTGATGTGTGAGAACAGGAAGCTTGAGGTTGTGTCAATATTCATGTGACACAGTTTATTTAAAACATCATGCGAATAAACCTAGTCTGGTGAAGTATAATGAAACATCTCCAATTTTTATAGAAAATAGTATTATTGTAGATACATTTTTTCTGATGATATAAACATTTGAACAATTGCTTATGGACCAGTATGCTGGCACAATACAGCAAGCAATGCAAAACAAGATAAATAAAAATAAGTCACCTGTGTGTGATGTGGGGGAAGCAGACGGTTCAGTCACTCTGTCTCTGAAGTCAGACATGCTGCAGATGAACTGGCTCCTGATTGACAGCACAGAACAGCGTGTTACGGCTGTCTCGGCCCTTTGTACTGCCGGGGAAGGACTTGATCTGCCTCTGTGTACTACAACATCTCTCCAATTCAGCTGTCGCAACTAGAAATGCGATCACTCCCTTTGACAGCTGCAAGGTTTCTGAACATGTTCCTTGCTGGCTCTTTGCCTCCAGTAATACAGTGGTTTGGTACTCGCTCACAGTACTTGGGTGGCCACCAGTTTGGTGGTCCTTTTTATAACATGGGAGAAAATCACTGCTGTAGCAAACTACTTATCCATAAACAACAATGTAGCTTGTTTGTTTTTATGTATGTGCTTATGTAACCTTAAAGTCGCAGGTCTTGACATGATTTTAGAGCTGCCTCTACTTTGCTGTCACAGAAAAGTGAAAGTGGTTTCTTCAGTTGGCTGCCAGTGTTTTAGATATATTGCAGGTCGGTCAGCTTTCTGAACTTTGTGTCTGCCTGTCTTGGCTTTTAGAATTGTGGAAGAAGCTAAAAAAAACACAAAATTCCACTCTTGTCAAAGGTCTGGACACTCTGTGTGATTGTGGTACTCTCCCTCCATCCTTGTAGTCAATAGTTAGATTGGGTTTTGTAAGGAGGGAGAGCCCTTGGCGACTGTTATGCGTGTGTGCGTGTTTGTATGAGCCCACATGAGTGTTTGATGATGTTTGATAACTGATACCAGTAAACATGTACAATCGGTCACCAAAATACGGTCACATACTGTTGTCCTCCTTAAACGTTAACATATTGTTTTTAAATTGATTCAGGAAAAGGCAGTGACAGATGTCCCGTGGAAAATGCACAATATAAATTATCTATATGAGAAAAATCTGACTCATACATATATACCAATTCAACCTCCTTTAAAATATGAACTTGTAGACTTACACTCAGAATTCTTCAACAGCAATAGTTAGGGGTAACAGTCTGATTGTTTAGATGTACAGATAGTCAATACACTTCACCCTAGCAGCTATTGCTGCTATTGCTATGACTGGGAGACTTCTGGTTTGTTTGTGGAAACAGAAAAAAATAGTGGAGACACTGCAGTTTTTAGCTTCAACATTTTTCTCTACTAAACCAGGTACTATATGTAATGAATACTATGCCCGTTTTTATTTATATTTTATTGATAGCAAACACTCTCATTTTCAGTTTTCTTGTGGATAAATAGTATATGTCTTGATGCCATAAAACTTGATGTTAACATTGGTTTGGGTGTAGAATTCGCCTCAAATATCTCTTTTTGTAGTCTAGAGAATTACTCGTCAAGACCCACACGCTATTACGTTTACTGGGAGACTTAAAAAATACAAGTGTTATATGATGATATGATTTTTAAGGAGACGGAGCTCAGGTCTGGCGGGGTGCCATTTGGATGTGAGGAGGCGGAGCTCAGCTCCAGTGGGCTCTGGCCCAGTTTAACCCCCGCCTGTCATCCAATAGATATTATTTTCTCTCCCACATCATGGCAGCAAGGCTTTCTTTTTTTCTTGAACTCTGTGTTCTGTTCTATTCCTGAAGCTCCAGCCAGGTACCCTACAAAACTGTGTTGGAGTCTAGCAAAGACTCTACTACCTGTGGCATCTTAACAAATTGTGCCAAAAGAAAGCTGGTTTTAAAAAAAGCATGACGCAGCGTGATTACATTCAATTGATGAAGCACCAGCTGGTAAAATTGGCAAATGTGCACACCAGGTAACACACCACCTGTAATGTCAGTTCCATCATTGGTATGGGTGATCAGTACTGCTGTTCACACATATCCAGTTTTTGCTACAGTAGAACTGCAATTTCTCAGACTCAGGGCATCATATTCCAGTGGCTTTTTATGTGAGGGTTCCCACATAAAGGGCGAATTAACACATATCAAACAAATAATTTACACTGGTAAATTTCCAAGCATTTATCAGGTCTTTGTTTATATTATGCATATGTTGATGGTTTTAAAAATGTACATGTGCATGCATTAATTAATTTCCTTACCACCCCCTCATGCAAGAATGCTTCAAAAGGATGTGCTCATTAACAGCTTCTAACCATAATGTCTCCTCTGCAAATCCTTATTCACCAACAATATTATGAAATAAACAGCCTACCTGACAAACCTTTCATTGTTCAAATACATGTTACTCCTGACTTTAATTGACATTTAAAAAAAGGTCCTTGTTCATTTCCCTCACTTTTATTCTTTCATCTTCCACCTACTCATTTCTTTTAATTTATTGGCTGGCCCCACTGAAACCCTCATAACTAACTCGTACAGTCCCAAAGTCTGAAATGAATTTTTTTTTCAGATCATTTGAGATCCAAATTTTTTATTCAGCTACTCTGTGAGTGTAATTCATGCCCACAAGGCGTACTTATTTGAATGAGATGTTAGCGCTCTTTGAAGGAGTGTCTGGATTTCATGTAAGATGTCACTGCTCTCATTCAGGCCAGTCTCTGAAAGCTGTTTAAAGGTGCATCAGAATGTGAATCATTTAAGACCTTTTTCTGCTTCAGTGCTGTGATCTCTGACCTGGCTACTTCAGCAGGCTCTTTGGTTACCAAGCAGGATGTAGCCTTCCTTTAACCATGAAAACCAGGTTCAGTACACCCTTTGAAAGCAATAGCCTTCCCTGGTGTCAATGGAAAACAGGGGAAAAGGACTCAACATGAATACTGAATCTCTTGTTAAGGTAATACAATAATGGAACATACAGTGCATGCTTGTAACATTAGCAAAGAAAACAGTGATGTCCAATTTTATCAAAGAAGGTCCTGTGTGAGTCCAGGCTTTTTTTTAGCCCACTGCTGAAACATTCAGCAACAATTAGCAAATCATGAACTTTAAGATTTTGATTTGTATCATCTTGTGTTTGAATGCTGATTACGGAATTTTGTGGCTGGTCATCATTTTTAAATAAACCTTTTCAGATGATGAGATAAAAGATTACTGCTTTTATGATCATCAAACATGGAAAGTGCTTTAGTGATCAATTTAGTGGCTGATTCTTTGTTAAAAAAACCCCCAGCAGACCCTGTAATTATCTACTTGAGAAACATTTTTCATTTATTACTGATCTAATCTGCTTTTACTTCAGCTCCTCAGGTATGACTACAACATATGTAGATACTCAGTTTGCGGTACTGACAGATGACTTTGGAAACTTTAAGAACTTTCAAATGAAAGCTATTCAAGGCAAGCTATTTTTCCTTGACAATGTGCTCATATTTTGTGTGTGCCCTTTTGTGCTCCCACCAAAATAAAAATGATTTGCGAAAGTAAAACATTCGACATCTCATCATCTAAAATTAAAGAATTCTGTTACAGTAATCCTCCTGTCTTCAGTTGTTGTTTTCTTAAGTTCCAGAGAGTTCCATTTCAGTGGAATGTTTAAGCAGTTGGACATAAATGGACAGATGGACATAAACATGTTGTGAAAAATGGTGACTATTCAAAAGTCTTCTGGCTATGAGGAAGAATAAAATACATTTTAACATTCATAATGCAGCATACTCTGCAACACAGAAAGTAACTACAAACATGAAGTTGAATTATGTTCTGTCCTTCTCCATACTCGCATTGAACATTTTTTTTATTGATAAGTTTTGTATCTGAAAGTGAACACAATAGGTGGCCTTGAAAAGAAACCATATTGGCAGATCATGCAACAATTTCATGACAAAAAATATAAGACGAAAGTGACAAGCTGAAAACTTCAGGAGACCGTGGTGAGGAAAATGAACCTCAGAACATTACAGCCCCTATGCAGAGATTCATTCCATTATGCAAGCTCTGAACAGAGGGAAGTTTGTGCAAGTAAGTGGAACACATGGATTTGATTCGTGGTTCTCAAAAGCAAGTGTCTGTGAATGTTAGAGTGATATTACTGCCCATTTAGGTTATTCTGAATGTCCTCTCAGATCAAGAGATCTGCATTCTGCATTTTAGTCCATTCAAATATTTTAAAAGAAGAAATCAATGATTAGTGGGCATTAACAGTAATTAGAAGTCTAAATTGGAATATTGAGGTTTTTTTTCTCAATTTCTAAGAAGTCCCAGAAATCACCCTCTTGTGGAATTAATGCTTCACATGAATGCATGCTTTGAATCACTGATTGTGAATTTTTGGGTAATGGGCTCCAAGTGATTGGTTCGAGCTGGGAGGTGAGAGAAAGGCAGGGAGGATGTGTCAATGATCGAATCTGCACAACATGACTGCCAGAAGGTCTGCCATGGGAGGGGAAAGCCTGCTGGAGAAACAGGTAACGTTGGATTGTCATTCAGGGGATTGCTTTGATTTTAAATTCATGCTTCCACCTTTTTAGCTTTTAAAAATTGCTTATTGTCGGAAAGGAAATTGAAACCGAAGAGCAATAGTGTGGATGAGGGGGCAAGTCATTGCTGACACACTTGAGGAGTAGAGGAGAGCAGAGACACTGCAGACATGCTGAGCCATGGTCACAGGTTCAGAAAAGTAATTCTCCCGACTGGAAATGGCCCAGGACTCCCCCCCAAAAATCTCTTTGGGCCTCTTTGACCTTTCTTCCCCTGGCTGAGTGATTAACCAAACTGAATAAAAAGACAGACAGGCTGTCATGGCAGAGTTGGTCTGTAACTAAACAACTGTCAGTTTAATCTCTGGGCTATTAGCTGCTGTCAGAAATGATTAAGATAGGGGATGGGCATATTTCACTCTATGTGAAAATATTAAATTCTGATACAGCTAACTTCCCTCACATATCAAATTATGCCACCCAGTTTTCTTGTGTACAGCTACTGCTACAAATATGATGTAGTCATACAAAATGTGGAGATAAAAACATATTTATGTCCCTCTGAACTCTTGGGGGTACTTTTTATTTTGACACTTCCTTAGTAGATGAAATTTGTTGAGATTCTCAAACCCTGATTATTCCTTTCCTGGTAGACATTAATCGATTACGTGCAGCATACGGGTTTTTTTCAGGGTATTTTATATCATTTAAATAAATAAAGCAGCTGTGAAAATCTTTTCAATATTTGCATCCAATGTCAAAAATGTCTGACATATTGCTTTTTCTCTTCATAATTTGCTTAAAAAACAAAACAAAAACAAAAAAACAGAGGATGTTTACTTTCTTTGAGGGGAGATCACAAACCTTAATCTGTTGCTAGTTTATGCAGCAGAATCCCACCTTGCCCAGGCTTCTTAAAATCTGAATGGCCCAAAACCAAAAACGTGCAGCTGTCCGGGGACAAAATAAAATACCGCCGCACTGTTTTGTCAGAGAAGTGACACACTACAGATGATTATCTAATCAGAATTTGACATGTCTGTGCCTGAGAAATTTGGCAGAGTGTGCTGGGGGTAATGGCTGGTCGGGGCACAGTCGAGTTTCGTAGAGCAGGGGACAAAAAACGTGCACAAACCAATGAGAGTAAGGCAGGAAACAATGGAACCAATTATCTTAACGAGACTGAAGGCTGGAGTCAAAACCAGCATAGCCACTACGTTTCACAAGACGTTGTATGGGGATGGGGGCTCCTCGACATCTCTCATGAGTCAACCAGAACACAGTCAGCGTTCTGGTTGACCTGAGAAAAGGCTGGGAAATCAGTTCCTGCTTGTTTAATGATGTGGCCAACCACCTCAGATGAGACACAATAACCTCCAGCAGAATAGTCTGATCTCTGAAATTCAATAGATTTGACAGAAAAAGGAAATGACAAATGGTTCTCCATTCAAGAGAAATCATAAAGTTTTGATGTTTCAGGTCTTCATGTAATGGTCATTTCTTTAAGTGACACTTGGGATTTCTTATCATTACAGTTGGTTGAGTGGAAAAAGGAAATTGAAATAATTATGACATCTATCAAGAGGTTCTAAAATTAACTTCTATCAGCTGCTGTAGAAGATTCTAGTTCTCTGGGATACATGAAGAAACAAAATCTTACATCATTCACTCATTGCTCGTTAATGCATAGAAATGCACAAAACTGAACCTTCAGGGGTACGTTAGAAGCGGAGTTCTGATCAAAGCTGTCTGACTGCTCCACACTCTCCCTCCCCTTACCTGCCGGAACCTTCTCCACAGGGAGGTACATTAACTAATCATGAGTGACAGGACAGAATAGCAGGTGAAATGGGGTCATTCCCATTTCCGCCCAGTCGTGTGGTCTACTTCGCATAGATACAAATTCATTTTGAGATGCACGCTGTTATGGAAAGGCATTAAAAACAGAGAAAATAAAAAGAAAATAAAACTTGGCGGGTGAGTGGGGGCAGGTTTAACAAGGGCTGTTTTATTTACTTAACAAAAGCAAATTGAAGAAAAGCACAGTGTAAAATGAGGTATGATAAATCATCTCAAATGTTGACCAAAAAGAAAAGCAACATCATCTCAACTGCTCCGAGCTGACACATCTCTCTCAAGGGGACCGGTTAAGCTGGGGGGGGGGGGGGGGGGGGGGGGGGGGCTGGCCCTATTTAGTTACAGATGTGATTAGTTCATTACACAAGCAAAACAAACATGACAGCACCAAGGTTGAAAGGCCATTTAAAATCTTACAGGGAAAATACAAACACAAATCTTGCATACTGAACACACATTCTGTCCCAAACTTGTACTCGAGAAAAATTCATCTTGCAAACTCTATGATTTCACTTTTGTATGTGCTTCAGTGCCTAACGCAGATGTGAAGGAAACACTATCAAGTGGCATGTCCCATTGTTCTGTTAATGGAGAACAAACCCGATATACCCGATGTACTGTAATATATAATTGTCAAAATAAAAATTTATTTTCAACATAGAAGGAGTTCAAGATTGTTTTGTTTTACTCAAATGTTTTACAAATGCCCAGTCTGAGAACAAGTGTGTGAGTGTGTGGGAGAGAGAGAGAGAGAGAGAGAGAGATAGAGTGACAGAGAGAGAGAGTTATACAGATAGAAACATGAATACATTTCAGATTTTCTCCTCTTTCTCTCTTAATTGGAATTGCCAGTTAAACTGCCAAGATATCTGCATCCTCACAGCTGTGGACTATAGAGCTGTGTCTCCCTTTATCTTCACACACATATGACTAGAGCCCACAGCAATGAAAATGAACCAAACCACAAACAGCAATGCCACCCTGGTATACATCCTGTCCTCCATTCTGAAAGATTGGTTTCAGGAAATTTAGACAAACCAACTCCAGGGTCACTGGGGGGCTTGCACCTATCCCAGCAGACACTGTGTGAAAAGCAGGGAGACAGCCAGGACAGGTTACCAGTCCACTGCAGGGCCAGACAGACACACATTCACTCACACCTGCATGACTTAGCAATATTGGAGGAAATTGGACAACCCATGCAAAAACCAGGTGAACATTGAAATTCCACACAGAAAGGGCAGGTTCAATTCTCATAATAGAAATCTAAGCTTTGTCCATCTTGCTGTGAGACTACAGTGTCAACCACTGATCCACCATGCTTTTTGAGTTAGTGAATAAAATTCACACACTTTGACTCTTGGGAGTAAGACTTGTTAAGCTCTATTCATTCCCTTGTGAGCGATTTTTCAGTCATTATGAATACATTGTATAACCTTTTGCTTGGATCGGCCAGTGCGCTCTCTCCCTCAGCGATGGTCACTAATGGGAAAAAGGATGAATTCCTCACATTTTCATTGGTGTTTCACATGGAATGCTTTTACAAAGATACGTGCTGAAACAGGGATGAAATTTACACAAAATACAAAAAGGCATGTCAAATGGTAAGTCACTCTGTATGTCACAATGGATAAGGCCATAAGCAGAAGTAATTTGTCTTCTCTGGTTCCATGTTTGACCTGAGTTCATTTATTTTGATTATGCACATCAAAATACTGAAATTAATTTCTGTTCTTTTCCATGATTCATTTAAAAATGTCAGCTTACTGTTACATGTTATTTGACCCCATAAAAACACTCTTAATTCAAAATTTTCTAACATCTTCAGCCCTTGAATATAAATTAGTATTCATGCCATCAAACTAATTTATCGGAGTTTGACTTAAGACTTTTCTGTCATAACAAAAAGTCTCTTAAAAATGAATTGGTTCATGCCCCAAGATGGATAGGAATTGAGTTAATTATATTTTAATAAAATATTTGCAAGAGCTAAAACTACTAGCAATTAGGAGGACAATGTGTTTGGAGCTCTGATGGTCAGAAAATCAATTCGTCCTGTGCCAGTTTTATAGCTTTATTTGACTTAATTACCATACAAGATCAAATTAAAATGGCAGTAATGGACAGTGTTGCCTCAGAGTTTAAACCAAACCCCATCATAAGGACACGAAATGAATATTGTTTATAGAGTGGTTGTTTCTAAAGGAACATTTAAATGGATACATAAGCCCATACAGACACTACTTCTTTCTACGTATTGATGGCCTATTACACTCTTAATGCAAACAGAAGGGCACTAATGTACATCTAATGAACATTGCACTAAAGGGCCTTGAACATCAAAGTATGATCTATATATATATATGTTTGCGGCACAGTTTGCAAAGAACAGTTTTGTGGGTGGTCTGTGTCAGACGTTTCATACCTAACCACGTCCAAGTGACAGAGCTAGCCCATCTTTTAGGTTCAAGCTCCACATTTTGTCTTGGCTGGTTGGAGTCCTTCCCCTTTTTAGAAATTACCCCGTTCTGTGTCAACTAGGAAAAAAACACTGACTGAGAAAAGTGGATACAATTCAACCCCTAAAGAACTGGCTCCCTTGTGTCCAATGTGGAAAAAGGCAATAAAGGAAGTCGCTAAAGCGATGTCAACTGTATATCTCTGTGTCCGCTTATTCTATCCCTCAAAGGGGAGTCAGAGTTGATGGGGGATGAGCATCTTTTTAGAGCCTGGCTCATTGGACACTTCAAAGCCCAATCAGTACACTCAGTTATATACAGTACATACACAAACACAATCAAATTCCACAGTACAACTACGCAGGAAAATGTGTTTTATCATGTGCTGTGTTCCCTACAGCTAAGGATATCAGATCCGATCAGCCAATTTAAAACTTTCAGGCATTTAAAATGTGACTTTTGGCATGCCCAGGCATCTTACAACCACATGTCATTTCATGTCACTTCATATTCTACAGTAAACAGTCTCAGGATGGAATGGATTTGAAATCGGCCACTTATTTTGCAGTCAAGCCGAAGCCTATGGGATCTTATTTAATGGTCCCACATGGTGAGTGCATTAATAACCTACTCAGCATATAAACAAATGCTAATGCACTGCTGTTTTTCCTACTGGCATATGAGGACTTTAGAGCACAGGGCAAAACCTTCCAACCCTCCTGTAACTCACAGTTCCAAGCATACAAAAGAGGGTATTTCCATCTTTGCTATTACGTTATGAAATTACATTTTTTCCTAATTCTGTTTATAGTGTTGTTTAAGCACCATAAGTTCATTTGTGCATTTATATTAAAATTCGAGGAATGAATAAAAGCCTTTACCAAGAACATGTACTAAATTAAACACATGTATAGTAGATGTACATGAATTTAGTAAATGCATGATCGCTAAAAAAACCTTCAAAACACTGAAGTTGTAAGTGAATTTTTCCCTTTTTACAAATGGTCACACAATATTTCACATTCATCATGGTCCCTTTTTACAAATATAACACCAAACATATTCTCTTGTGTCTGTGGATGTCAAATGTTTAAGGTTGCACTCCTCAATAGTGAAAATGCAAGGTGCGTTTTCCCCTGAGCGCATTTCCACCCCACGCCCTGTGTGGCCGTCTGCCACCTCTAGCTCATGTTTTATGGAGCTTTAATCTAAAGGGTGACCCTAATGTTCCCAGCATGCTGTTCTCAGGGCAGGGGCCTCATCTCAGCTGGCCTCGAACCCAGGGCTATGTTGCAGCTTCCCAATTTCAAAGGGCTTAACACAGCAGTGAATTCCCCGGCACCTGCTGGGGGGGGGGGGACATTAAGACGAAAGGGGCATGGCCTCTCCCAGAACACGGCCCATATTTGTATCAGAATAGAGATGCCTGGTGTGAGGGCAGCAGCTTGGGTGGAACAAAGCCTTGGGATTTAGTGAAAATAAGTGTGTGTGATTGTGTGTGTGTGTGTGTGTGTGTCCTAAGCCTTCTCCTCTGTCCCTGCCGTGCATACTGCAAGGAGGACGATGCAGAGGGAATCCACAAAGACAATCCTGGCAGCAGCACAGACAGACCAGGCCTGAGTAAGCTACACATACTTTAACATTTTACACAGCCGTAAATCTAATGCAGCTTAATGGCAATTTTAAAACAGACAACTCACCTGGATCATGGCTAACATAGTATAGCATGCAACAAACATATGTCAGTATTTCTCATAAGGACCTGATGCAGCATGACACCATTGTGACATAATGCACATAATAGTTAGATAGATTAGATAATAGTTACTTCACTCATGTAATGCAAGAAGAGTGGATCTGGGTGAAGTCACCTTTGCATCTATTGGCTCTATGGTCGTCACACCTCACACCTTGAGCCTGGCAGAAAGGAACATCACCAGGTCTACCAGATGTCTACCAGCACAAACCCTGGGGCCTATGGGGGCAACAGGAGGATAGCCATGAAATAATCCATCAAGTTCTGGTTCCTATGAGGCTATTTATATTCATAAAAATTAACTCCAGATGTGGTCGGCCATTATGTGAGATAGAAATAAGAATGAATAACAAAGTAATTCTGAATGGTATTTAAATTAATATGCATATAAATTTAAAATACCATGCAAAATGAATAAATAAACAAATTTACAGAACTAATCTGAATCATTACATGCAATTTTGGACACCACAGTTGTCATATTTGATATAAAATGCTTTCACTGACCGGATAACATCCTGTTAATGCTTATACTGATTGGGTATGAATGAAAACAACTCGTCTCTTATTCCTTTAAGTGGATATATTGTGGAAATTGAGTATTTAAAACATGAATTATATTCTGTCTACAAGTGAAATCGACCCCATTGTAAGAAAACCACTCCCTATTCTGCCTTCCTCTTCATTCCCTTCTTAAATCGACCCTGCAGCGTGTAGGACCACAAAATACACACTCTAATTATCAAACAGTATAAAAACAGGCAAACTCCAGGGTAAGTATGAGAGAGTTAATCAACCTGAATAAACTGCTTCCCTGTGTGCTAACACTGAAAGACCTACTTCATAAAGGGCCACAATTATCCATTTCTATTCATAGCCCTTTATTTATCTTTCACATATTCACGGATGTACTGAATCAAGGACCACTCATGACAAGCATCAAGGGCATACACCTTGAGCCGGTTTCTAAAGATTGGTCATTTTTTTGACAGAAGTCACCGAATGCATCAGCTGTGGAAGAGGAGGTTTCTAAACAGACACATGCTTACATATGTTGATTTGAATTTGATTTGATTGGTGCATAACCTACTCATTTCTTCTAGTATAATTGGAAATTCTATTCCATTCTCACCAGTGTTACTGTTTTGGTGATTCTGCTACTTTATTTAATGACTTTTCAGACCCTCTTAGAGACTCTAAAAAGCAACTAGCTATTTTTTCAGACTTTTGGGGACTTTTTTCAAACTTATAAAGCATTGGGTAACTAATTGGTATGGCTGGTGCTGTCCAAAGCAAATTTGAGCCTCTTGTCTGTCAGTCAGGGAGCACAAACAGCACAAGAACAGGCCTTCAACCCCTGTGATAAAAGCTAAACGAGAGAGAGGAAGGGTCTGACAGCAGGAAAATGGCAGCGTAATGATGATGCTGCCAACATGCAAATAATGTACCAAATTCCACTGCCATTTTGATCAACAAATAGCCACTCTCTTTGGAAAGAGTGGATCCTCCATCAGGCATCCATTAGACATGATTCATCACGCTAAGATTATTGTTTTTACTTAAGACAACCAAATGCCTAAAAGTCAGTATTGTTAGTTTTGAACTTTATTACGCAATGATACTTTACATGGCTTTAATTTCAAAGTTGCCAGTGTCGGGTTCGTAGCCACCAATGTGAAGTGTTAGAAAAGAAATGTAGTTATCGGGAGCTAAAGTGGATCTGACAGGAGAGGGTATGAACGGTTGTTTTTTTGAGGGTGGGCTGAAATCCCAGAGGAACAAAGCTCACAGCAGGATTCTTCGGATGTATAATTGGGCCCATCTCTCACTTACTTTCATGTCAAGTTCTTCCATGTCATTTGCATAATATCCCAAGAGAACAGTAATAACATTTCGAGGAACCATTGAAATACTCCTTAAATGCCTTTTAAAAGGTCAACCATTGTAATAAAATGGTCTTGCCATTCCCATATTAAACAATGGCTTGATAAGAATTATGACACTGCTTGCAAGCAGACTTTGCTTCTTATATTTAAATTTCAGCGATTTATGAAGTATGGCAAAAAAGGTTTTGTAGTGCAGCATGGTTACTTCATGGTTTCTATGAATACTTTTTAAGATTTAGCAGACTCTCCAAATATCTATTCTTGGTGAGGTACCGGAGATATTTATCCCTGAAATGTGTAATTATAAATGTACAGGTTTCTGCATTCCATAAATATATTCAGGCTGTGTTGATTTATATAATTGGTTTTAGTGAATGCTATATTCAAATGATATGCATACACATATTTTAACAAAAGTCATGAAATTCTTGGCTGCAATTCCCCCTCTAGATTCTAGTTCTTAAAAATCACAATATTTTGTAGAGCAAACACAGAAAGTAATTTACACTTCAGAGGACTGATTTCTTAAATTTACTGTATATAAATGTAGAGTTCTTCCTCTGTATAAAAATGCAATTTTAATGACATATGCTTGCTGCGGAATATGAAATCTTTACTGCGGAGTAAACAATGCTTTGGTAGCAGGGTCAATGCTACATTCTTGTGCTGCCAGGACTATCGTAGATACTAGTTTTATGACATCTCTTTCAAGTGTGCCCAAGAGCAAGGTGCTACCGTAACTACACTTTGAAGTTACCAGCTTGGCAAACCTAACTTGCAGCCCTCCTAGAATACTGCAAACAATGGGACATTTTTGCTCTAAATAATAATGCTTACTTATTCAATGTTTTTGTAAAATTTGATCCATCGACTTTTTGGTAGTTGTAGGCAAACGAAAGTCATACTTCCAAGACACATTAGCACAATTCCAAGAAGAATAGTAATACAGTTGCTCTAAAACTTTTAAAGTTTTTAAACAGATCTTGTGAACAAGCTAACTCAAAATCCTGACACACACATGTTCATACTACAAGGTAACATGCAATACTCATAGAATTTATCTCAAGACAATCTGCTCATTTCCGTCATCTTCATTTCTACTGAACATGTCTTAAAGTCTGATGGAGCATGCCCATTATTAGTGCATGCAGCTCCTCAAATTTTCACTATATTTTGAACATATGGGCCAACTTACAGTGCATGAATATTGACTTTAGCCTTTAATAATTGTTGTTAACCTTTCAATCCAATTATATGCGAATGAACAATGGAGCGCCAGTTTCCCAGCATTTCTCTGTCCTGAATTGCTCTCTTTATTGTAGAGATTAATCCACAGGGGGAAAAAAAACTTCTAGAGGTCTCAGTGAAATTGGATTAGTCAACTTGCCAATGGCCCAGTTTCATTATCACCAGAGAAAAATGAGGATTTTCTTTTTGTTTGTCAAGGCGTGGACACATTTGTTTCACAAAGTGCGGCAGGTGTTTTTCTCTCACTAAGAGCTTGGACTTGTGTGGAACACAAGGAATTTCATGCCTTCATGTCTGTGAAGCAAACTGTAACTGCTTAAATTAAACACAACACACAGCAGAATATAACTCTTAGCCCAGCACATTTTATAGTGCTATTTTATGATAGACACAATTAATATATGCTGAAATATGCTGTTTATGTAGCAATGCCAGAATTTTCAAATGAGGTGGATTTTTACATTGTAGCCTCATTTCCAGTGAAGTTGAGCCTTACTGCTATCAATAAAGTACCATCAATAAAGACTGCAAACAAAACTGAAGTATTTGAAATATAATGTTGCTTATACATTTCATAAGATGAATATTCCTTGTAATACAGAATAAGTGTCAATGTCGCACATAAGTAAACATTATAAATGGTTTGATTAAACAATGCTCTTTCAAATAAGTACAAATTGCTCATATTGCCCATAGGAAACTATCCGTCTTTTCATAATTTTTACTGTCCTCCTTTAAGCACACATAGTGGTTGTGTACAGAGCCACAGCGAATTTCCAGGGGGACATCTTTAAGGTCTTGTGGTGTAAAGGACTGTGACACAAAAACAAATACAACTGCTTAAACTCAAACATTTTAATCTAAAAACAACTTTACATGAATACAGCTTCCATATTGCTCCAATTCCCCAGCATATTAACATCTGAAACTCATGAGAGCCTGAAATTGTCTGCACTCACCTCAACATGCTGTGCATGGAGCAGCTAACACACCTAGCAGAGTAGTATTTTTTTTCTATGTGGTCCAAGTGCAATTTCTCCCATAATGTTAATTCAAAAGTTATTTTCAGACCTTGAGAAAGACCTCAAGGGCCTTTCTATGACATTTACATCATTTAAAGGGGGTGGGGACAGAATCAGCCTTTGAAAAACTGCAAAGGACATGTCAAATGGACATATTTTCACAGCAGTGATGTGCTGTACACATCTTTCACATTCATTTTCGGTTACTAATACTGGCTGTGATGACATGGTGGCAAATAACATTGTATAATATAACAATTACACAAACCAATCAAGCAAATCTTTCATATATTGAATGTGCATTTCTAGGTGCAGTATAATTCAGTGCTTACACAGCCTTGCTTTATTCATAATTGTTCAAAGTCAGTCAGCACAGTCATATGCTTTGTTAAAAGATTTATATAATAGCATGCCAAATTATGGACAAAATGATTGAGCTGGTTTACACCCATGTTTGCCAATCTTATAATTGCATTTATAGCATAATCTTCATGGTCTCTAATTTCTTTATGGTGAATATGGGAAACTGAAACCATCAATTGCATTCTCTGAGGTGATGCAGCAGCCATTTTGCACAAAAACAGTCTTGACACATCCAGACATTACATTTCATGAAACATCGAGAAAAATTTTTAATTTCTAATGTTTAGAAACAGCGACATCAATGTGTTTGAAGGAAATATGTAAAGGACCAGAATTTGATTTAAGCAATGTGCAGAGCCGGGCATATTTATATCAGGCTCTCTCTCTCTCTCTCTCTCTCTCTGTTAAAGTTTAAAAGGAAAGGTAAAAGTTAAATGGTATGAAATTTTAAACTATGCCATTACCATTCCAACCCAAATACAAGACTAGTAGCACCAAGATAATTTTTGGTCATGAAAGATTTGTATACAACAGTCGTACTGCCTTGAACTTTTATCAAGCATACAGCAAGCATTTTTTCTCCTTTTTCTCTCCAGCAGTCATTGTGTGACTGTTGAGTGTTATAATGGAGAAAAACATCATTAGTTGCCTGGGAGACCTTCATTGCCATGGTTACCGGGCTGTCAAATGCCAACATTTTCAAAATGTTACTCATAAGCGTCAAACCAAACGTGAGGTCTAACTTCAGTCTTATTACTTCAGTGTTGAATTTTATCATTGCTCTGCAAATGCATGCACACAGCATTTTCTATTTTGTATATCACAGTATAACATAATTTAAAGATGAGGGAAAGTCAGATTTAAAAAGTATTTAAACTTTTATGAATCTATGACTGCACATATTGCAAATTAAATCCCAGTCAGGTAGAGTAGATAGGGCATTTTTGGTAAACACTGGGTGAGTCAAATTTGGATGACAATAAGTCATCCAAACCTACAGAAAATCTTTTTCAAGAACATAAAAAGATTTGTGATCAAAGGAAATCTAATTGTTAATATTTATCAATTCATTCTGTCAGTGAGGGCACCAACAAAACTGTTATTATTACTGTAAACCATTATTATCACTGTTATTGTACTTGATGTTCCTGCCATTATTTCAATTATTATTTGAGTCAGTAAGAGTTATGTCAGCCATCTCCACTCTTCTGTCTACTCATTGTACACCCTGTGCCGGCCAGAAGCAGATGGGCTCCTCCTCTGAGCCATGTTCTGCTCAAGGTTCCTTCCTGTTTGTCAGGGAGCTTTGCCTTGCCACTGTTGCCTTGGCTAGCTGTAAGAGGGTTTTAGGCCAGGGATTGATTGTAAAGATGCTTTGTGACTACTTGTTGTAAAAAGCGCTATACAAACAAACTTGAATTGAAATTGAAATGAATTAAAAAAAAAAAAAACAACACACAAATACAAGGAAATAATGTGCAGTTCTTCGTAGAGATGTGTACTTGTGCATTCATTAAATATCTACACTAAAAGATTTTTAGTTAATGAGGCTTAAATTTCAAAAATTCTTACCATAGTTATACATGATGATTGAAGTGGAACTGCCAGTCACACCCTTTCTTGGTGTTGCTTAAATTTCAGGACATAAGTGAGTCTGTACGTAACACCATTTCACTCACAACATGACAAGAGACTGTATTAACCTCACTGCCACTAAAGACCCTTGAGTATGAAGTCCCTTGTCAGAGTGACTGAAGTAAATCTTTAGTGTTCTATATCCTTTGCATATGTACTGTACATCAGTGCAATATAATCCAAAGATGCATTAAAATGTAATATAGAGATGCTAGCTACAGCCTTTGGTTTATTTCAGAAAAACTCTACCAAGAGCTAGGACCACATCTCAACCAACATACTGAACCCAACACTGAAGTGCAAATACTGTCAACACTGCGGCTGCTGGCAAACCAAGAGTCCTTTGGAGGGGCGGCTGATCGGTTTGGGGTCCATCAGCACACAGGGATGCTTTTATTAACAGAAAGGGTATGCTAGTTTTCAGATTGGACGCTGGATCGGTGCATGCCTGGTGCGTGTGCAGGAACAGTGACCTGAAGGCAATGCCGAATGCCTACCTTTTCCCTGCCCAGCGCCATCTACTAGGCGACTCAGCCTACACCGTAGAGACCAACCTGCTTGTCCCTTACAGGGACAATGATCATCTGACGAGGCGCCAAAAGAGGTATAACAACGTATACAGTTCAACAAGAGTCCACACTGAGCGTGCATTTGGGCTCTTAAAATGCAAGTGGAGATGACTGCACTTCCTTGATATGGCACCACTTGAAGCTGTTCTAAAACCATGTGCATCCTTCACAATTTTATTCTGACCAATGAGGGAGATGAAGATAATGGCCACCCAACAGCTGATGTGGGTGCTGACTCTGCAGATGATGCTGTTCCACTGAAGATAACACTAGGCTAGCACAGAGGAGAGCAGCAGAGCAAAAGAGAGAGGACATTGCTGTAGTTATATTAATTAAATAAAACTTTTAATGCCAAGAATACTCAATAGTTAAAACAATGCATAAATAAATAATAAAAAAAACTATTGCAATTAATTGATAAAAACATCTCACCCTATTAATACATTTATAGATAATAAATGTAACTAAACTAAATGATTACAATAAAACCTTTTACTGGTCAGCCATGCATGCAATTATAGTGGTGAACTGTCTTAAAATGTCATTTCTCTCTTTTTGAATCGCTATCATTTGTCCCTGGAGTTTTATAATTTTGTCCAATTTTTCAGTGTTTTTTTTCACAGCATGTTTTTTGTGCCATGCCCTTGACAACTTCCATTACGCTATTTGTTGGGTCAGAGGGTGACAACATCACACTTAGAACAGGTGTGTATGACGCTGGTTGTCGCTGGGGATTCACAGCACCACACTGATTAGCAAGGCCATGGGATGCTGCTGTGGGGGTCAAGGATGGGGTTGCCAGGGGCCAGATGTAGGCGCCTAATTTTGGGGGGCTGTGAGTGGTGGCAGTGACGAGACCACAGCAATGGGTGTCACAGCTGGATCCCCTGCAAAATGTTCATCCAGGAGCCAGAAGAATTTCCATTTCCGCCGACCCTGTCCCATCTTCTGGTGACCATCAAGGATGGTTTTAAATCGATACATTAACAAAAATGCACAAAAAATAATGCAGAACATACCAGCATTAGTTCCAACCCGTTAAAGGGAAAGACTCCAATGTCTTAAAATGTCATTTCTGTCTTTTTGAATCTCTAGCATTTGTTCCTGGAGTTTTATAATTTTGTCCAATTTTTCAGCGTTTTCAATGATCTACATTACACAGTAAACAAATTATAAGGCAGCATATTGACTTAGTGATAATAATTTGCTGGAATTTAAAGTAGGTAGCCAACATTATGATTTGAAACTAGGCTTGCCTTTCACTGTAATGCTTAGTAACATACTTTAGTAAATAATACTCTACACTATAATACTCTGTAGTAGATGCAAAGTGACAGAATATCTAAAATTATCTTGAACAGACTGCCAATAAAAAATAAGACCAAACATCCTAAACACGTGGTGCAATGATAAAGACTTTATTATATAGAATAATTTGAGTATAAAGTATTTGGATTTATATGTCATCCAGTCATCTTTGTTTATTCAATTAACGTGGCAACATTATCAGTATGCATTACAGTACAAGTTAATGGAATGGTAAAGGTCTTGAATTGTCAGCATTCGTGCCTGGATGAATTGATGAAGCTAGGCTTTTGTTTGTCAGTGTTCATGTAGCATTAAGCCAGAGGGATTTGTATTATAAAGGTCATTATCACCACTTTTATTTAAATCTCCATAAACAATGAAAATCATTTTATTTCCATAGCAGGAGTTTCCTTGAAATGCTGTGGCGATGAGTCAAGTTATTTCTTGTTTAAATTGATTTAACTTGCAGTGTAAAATGTACATTTAAACAAAGAATTTGATAAGCAGTTTTATCTTTTTTATGTTTGAATAAAACATGATTACAAAACAAAATGACCATTCATTATAACTGAAAAAAACTGATGAAGGTTAAAATGTATTTAATCATATAGTCAACATGAATCTTATCAGGCACAGCATACTGCCTGATCAAGCCTTATACCGTACACTCAAAAAAAAAAAAAAAACAGGTTCCACAAAATTGTAGTTGGCATGTAATCCAGAAAAGTTCCTTGCCTAGCCCAGGTCAAGACAATATCAAGCACTGTATTAGATCTGTACAGTCATGTACAACTGTATGTGTATCAAATTCTAAAGACCATTCTAAAAATACCCACAATTGGATTTTTGGAAAAGGAATTGGCTGTTTAATTTTTGGTTGTCAATGTATGTTTTGTAGCTGGTGGTTCTCCAGATGAGATAAAGATATAAGATATTCCAGCACTGTACACCCCTGTATATCAGCTCCATTCTTCACTCTCCATAGCTTGTGTGATATCGTTCATCCTCTTAACCACAGAAAGGAAACTGAGGCAGTTGATATCACTATCATTAATACTATGGAGCTGCATTTTATTGCACTATAAAGTATTATTTTTTAAATTAAAAGCCATTAACAACCTCAATTACAAGGATTAAGTTATGACCATTGCCATAAGGCTCTATGAAAATGAAAATTTGTGTGTGTGTGTCCTTTGGTATTCATTACTTTGCTGCTATAGAAACTACATTTTAACCCTCCAAGCTCTCAGAACCATCAGAAGTGATCTTAATTTCTGCTGTGGGCTGCTCCTAAATTACGTAAGTCTATCTTTAAAGTTTCTCTTGAACTATGTGCGTTAATTGTAGTTATTTTCATTCTTTTGCTTGTGGGTATTTATGAAGCCAAGGAGGAGTGTGCAGATGGCTGAAAGTGTCATTTGAGTGCATTGGTTTTGAAAGTAATTATGGAGGAGCACGCTTTTTAAAAAAGCAAGTGGGTTTTGTTTTGTGTTGATCCCATGTAATTTAATGTCTTCATAAGAAACCCAAAAGCACAGCTCTGATGAGACCAAGGCTATTTCCACTTTTTTATGTTGAAATGACCTAAGCTGTACACCTTATTAATCCTTTGTAGAATTTTGAAGTGCTTCAGTCCAATTCCGTGAGTGTCTTTTTATGGTGGATAGATGACAAGCCTGAGTTTGTGGTCATAAATCACCTGTTTCAGACCTCCAACCACTTTTTTGGACTCTTGATGTGTCCGGTCGTGCACACCACATTAGAATAATGCAGTACTCTATATATGCATACACAGTCTAGTAAATGCACTCTCTAATTTTACCACAGCTTTGACTTTTATATTGTTTACTCATTATACTTCAGTACACTTTGTCAATATAATATGAATATAATATGAACACCTAGATTATATTCCTAAAATCTAACATGTATTGCTTGTCTTATCAGGTACACTATCAGGTTATTATCTCATTCACTCATTCATTTGAAGTATATTTTTCCAAATTCATGTGTATATTTTAGTAAATATTTGTCTTTAATTTGCATTAATTAGCATTAAAATGTGAATATGCAGGAATGCATTTACAACAATCAATAAGACATCATTGTTCATTACAATGAAAATGTAATGTAAGATTAAGTAGATTGTTGAAAATGGCACCAGTTGATCAAAATAAGAGAGATCAGATAAAGTAGTGAAAGTCAAAGTTAAGAATCCGAACTGGAAATTTGCCAATATTATCATCAACACATGGGATGTAATTACTTCTTCATCTACTGTTCATTGGGAAACCCCTCATTTCTGATTGGCATATATGCACAGTATAAAGTGTTATGCATTTTATGAAATTGGAGATTTTGAATTGTGTTCTCAGAGTGCTTCAAGCAGGAGTCAGGTGGGAGCCAGTATCGGATCATGTTGAACACCTCCCATCTGCAGCAGAGGAGACATTCCGCTGTCCGATGCCACATCTTTGCTGAGTCAACCATTTCCAGTGGGTATCTCAGCAGGCAAAGCAAATGAACCTAAGTAATGTTTATATAAAATATTAAAACATGAAAGCAAAAAGTGTAGAGTACACTTTATACTGGAAATGCATTCATCTGGACCTCCTGGAACAATTCATTTACCAGCAAGAGAAATAAACATTTTAGCCTCTAGTACTGAATTAATGAGGAGGAACAGAGGTGTGTCTGTAAACTGGAAATGTTTAGCTTGAAAAAAAAAACAACAACTTTTCTTCCACTCTGTCCAGTAGAGGAGACCAACTCAACTGGGGGGGGGGGGGGGGGGGGGGGGGAGGGGGCAGACCGAGGCCAGTTGTTCTGTTAGAGGGGCCAGCCACATTAGACCTTGTCCTATTAGTCCTAGTTCTTAGTGTTCCTCCTCCTGAACTTTATGGGGGCCATGCGGGGAGTGGGAGGGGGGGTTGTCAGGCTTGTTGTCATGGGGGAACTGGCCCCCCTTAGAACTGCCAGAGTCTCTGTCTTAAGAAGTTTCAAAAAAAGATTCCCCTTCTTTCTATACATCTTATATTCAAATATTTTAATGATATCTAGTTACAAGTAAATTATAAAGGCTACAATTGTTTTTTTTTAAAAGCAATGTATTCATCTACACATCCAGTAGATGCCTGATTTTGGCTGGATGTTCAATTACGAATGATAATTTAAAAGATTGCAACCATTGTGAAGAGTATGAAATTCCATTATAAAAAAACAAGCAACCTACTTTACCAAACCATTCTATAACTAATCTGTTCACCAAAAATACCAATTTAATCACAGTGTACAGGTTGATGGGAAATGCAATGACATAACCCCACTGAGACTCATGAGAAATATGCTGCGAGAATTTTTGAATGAATGGAATGATGTGCTTGTACCTCATGACAGAGAGTCAATCATAAGCCTTATTTTGAAGTCAGCAATTTGAAATTGAAATGGGAAACATTTTAAGCTAATAGTACAGTCTATTTGCAAAATGAATTCTTTGCTCACTCTGGACTTGTTCAACACAAATGTATAACTTCAATAATTGATGAAATGAATGAAAATGCAGAGGAAATACAAAAGCAAAAAAAGTTAGGTTTATTATTTAAGTGCTAATCTAACATAGTATTATTCTGTTAATTACATTTTAATTTAAATATCCTGAGTGCCAGTCCTGGAGGGTCATATGGTCTGTTAGTCTTCATTGTTATCCAGGACTTTGACACAGTTAACCATAGAGAAAGAGATTAGTAAATATCTCATATTTTGCCTTCGGTGAAAATGAAATGATCCTCTTGGACTCTCTCTGTGCTGTGGTGGTGAGATTATCAGTAGGCGATGAGAAATTAAACCAGACATGCTGTAGTGCATGTCCAGCTTTAAAGTCTTTTAAGGGCTACATTCTTTGGTTACTGGCTATCAACAGTCCATTTTTCTTCACAGTTCCATGGTCCATAGGCTCTAAACCTCAGTTCTGTGAATGGGCTTTGCACTTTGTGCTTTGGCCTTGATTAGCACTAAAGACCTGAATGCTTCAGGGTATCTCATGGTAGCTCAACAGTTTCTTGTGGCATTGAACAAATGAACACAACTGTCGATGGGCAGATAATGATACTAAGAATTTAATTATCACACACACACACACACACACACACACACACACACACACACACACACACACACACACACACACACACACACACACACACACACACACACACACACACACACACACACACACACACACACACACAGAGTGTAAAGAGTAAACAATAGGAGCCTGTGTGTTATTTCTATATAAACACATGCCTGAGGCTGATGATGGTGCCTGAGGCGGAAGCCTGTGCACTGTCCTCATACACATCCACGGTGCTTACTATTTCCACGTCCTTACAGCATAAGCTTAGCACTGAATTACCTCTATATACTATTAGCAATCAGGTAGGGAAATTTGGCTTTGGACAGTTGTACTATTTAAATTTTCTCAGTGAAGATTTCAAGACTGCATTTTTACAGTGCAGTGAATACTCAGTGAATTTACTGAACATGTAGTGTTAACTACCATGCTTTACCAACTGTTTAGTTCAGGTCTGCATTTTTTATTTTAAATTTGAATATAAAGTTTTTTTGTCTGTTACGTACCCAATGAGAAATAAGACCTGTCCAAGATGAAGCTTTCTGAAAGAAATATTTCCGAAATGCAAGGATGGATGAAGGTTGTGATGAAATATTCATTCACATTTCCAGTCTGGTGAGATCCACCTTTAAATAAAGTATTTCTCAAAATTGTGCTGGCCTAATTTCAGCCCTAAAGAAAATGTTGCAGTAAACAAAACAAAAACAAAAGCACCTACAGATATGACAGGAAAGTTTTTTTTTTTAAAAGCAGTAGCTCTAAGTCCTCATTAGCAAAGTGTGGAGAGTAGGCTGAGAAATTGCATCCTAAGGACACAAGTTTGCTTTGGAGGCTGAAGAGCTCTGCAGGTCATTGCACAGACAGGAAAGAGCACTTTTATACTTGTCACAACTTCATCTTGTTCTGCAAAATGTGTAACTATGTCAAAAAAATGCATGGTCAAGTGGTAAGTTGTTTACTCAAATAATGTAAAAAAAATCAATTGAACAATATATGAATGAAATAAACTAATTACATACTAATCAACAATAAAACAGTTAACAAAACACAAAATGATTGGCAGAACAGGAAGACCATTGATACTTGACTGCTTAATCAGGTGAAATGAAAATAGTGTGGAATCAGGTGGAGCTAGTTCTGTTCTGGTTCCCAAAGTCAAACCAAAATTGGGAACATAGGGTGATATGTAGGTTCTCGGTTATAGAGTATGATCAAAATAGACTTTATAAATCCTATTGTTTTGATGTCATAATTAGGCCCATCCATGGAAATGAAATTCCCAACTATTGATTTGCTTCTGGCACTGGCACCCTAGTTTGTGTTAGGGTAGGCATAATGTTTTTAATGGATAAAAGTAATCTGGCACCTATGTCCCTGCTGACAGAAACCCTCCCTTCTTAGTTAATGCTATGACTCATTATAACCAGTGTTGATACAAGGCTATGTTAGGCCTATCCATACACTGAGACAGTGTGCTAAAAGGATGAGCCTAGCGGCAAACACAAACAAAGATGACCCATGTGCTGTCAACGTAGCAATGACGATATCATTGCTCAATGTCATCCTGTCAAGCTTTCCAAGCCAATCAGCCCTTATGAACCTCTACTCTTTGTAATTCAATCCTTACCTCTCAAATCCAGTTACTGAGACCCTGCTTAGACATTCACCTCAGGAAAAAACCGTATTCGACCTGCAATTCCTGCTGACCACAACTCGGTTAATTTATTTTACATGAGTGCAACCACTGCTCACAAAGGTACGTCAGACCACCTCGTTAAAAAGCTTGAAATATGGACTTCAGCTGCCTTCAACTCATATACACTCCTACATACAAAGCCTTGAAACCGCTCGATTGAAAAGTGCATCCCCCTACAAAGCCATAAAACTGCTCATTTGAAAATTGAATTCCTCTAGCAACGGTCAGTCACACTCTATCACTGCAGTACCTCTTCTTTTGACTTTGGAAAAGACCAAAGAGCAATATATATTTTGAAATAATTTTAACTCCTCAGACACTGGAATAATATAATTGGATACAATATATAATATGATTGAGTGCTAATGAGCTAAAGTTGAACTCTTCAACGGAATTCTGAAAAAAAACTGTTTTGTTTTGAATTTTAGTGTAAACTGTTTTGCGATTAGGTGTTATTTAAAATGTAAAACTGTAAACAAGTGAGTGATTTTTTTGAGTGGTATTGAGATTACAAAATAGCACATTAAAATACAGGTCTGCTCCAGCCCCTTAGCTGACTGCAGGGGGAACACAATATAATATACCTGGAGATAGATAGGCATTGAGAGGTTTGTTCTACCTGCCCTCAGGCAGGGTGATATTGCCAGCACCCCTGCCATATGTTTCTTGAGACCAGAGAGTCCCAGGCAGCATGGGAAACAGTCAGACTGAAATTTCATGTCTGATTTGTGACCAGCATGCTTTGATGGGAATAACAGAGATGATTCACTGATTGAATTGTCATCTAGAGTGCCCAGTGGTGATTAGAATGGCACATCAGCTTCAGACCTCCTGTGCGGTGGTTTATTTTTAACCGTTCCTTCTTGATTCACAGAAGCTGAACATCCTGCCTACCACTGTGAAACATATTTTTAGTACATTCCAAGAAAATTACAACTATAGCCTTTAATTGCTTATTGTGTATTTTTTTACATAACATAGCACGTGACCTGAGAATGCAGTCCTCTTCTGAAGTGACAGCTGTGACACAGGATTCAAGGGGATTCTATAGCCCATCAGATGTGGGTGATGGTCAAGTGGCCAGATGTAGAGGGACAATTTTAGAAGAAAGTTGACCAGGACAGTGGGTTCAACCCCATGACTCTTTCAGAAGGATTAAAAGAGCCTTCCTAGAGCAACTCACTTTTTTTTTCCCCCCCTCCCTCAGGAGGTCACCCATCCAACTGATAACCAAGCCCAGACCTGCTTAGCATTTTTCATGAAGGTTGAGGGTGGTATGGCTACTGACACAGGTGATCAACAGAGCACCTGTATTGTTGCTTAATTCTATTGAAACAGAACTTCATTGTTGATAAGGTGAGGCCCAGTTTTCATTATTGAGGATTTGTTTATCCTCATCATATTATATGTATATTTAACTGCACAATGACAGAGGCACTGAAGAGGAGGGATTATAATGAAGAGCAGTGTCATTCCACCCAGAAATATATATCTGTGCGCAGGTCAGCTGATTCTGCTCCTGCCTGAGCATATGCCGTTAGCTGCTGAATAGCATGTCCTGTTAAAGCCCTTCTCGAGCGTGCCATTGGGCCCCAAAGTGGTGCATAATTGGCTTAAATGCTGCCCAATTAGTGACATCACATGTTAAATTGGACCGCATTGTCTTGTCTGTGCTCTCTGGAATCAACAGAGGCTGAAGCAATGAACACAAATTGGGATTTTTTTCTTCTAAATGAAAATATGGTATTAAGGTAATTGGTTGAATGAAGAGCAGAATGGGATTTCATAAACAAATAATCTTATTATTCAAATAATATTCGTATCAAATCCCTCTGATGACAGCTTAGAAAAGAAGTAGAACCAATCAGGTAGAGGCTGGCAGTGGCAACCAGAACCAAAAGGGAATTAACGGGTGTGTTCCAATACTCAAATTTGTCTCCTCCTTTTCTCCATCGATGTATCCTACCGTGGAAGTCTTTTCACATTTCTGGGTGACATCATTGTGCTCACAACCAATCAGATTAAAAGACCATCCCACAAAACATTTTGATTGGCTTAGGTATCCTTGGAATCAGTCAAAGTTACACAACTTCATCAATAGTTGAGATCGACTTTCATGAAGGGATAATCGGATTAGTTGTTCCAAGTTTCATTTCATTTCCTCCTTTCCTCCACTTGTTTCCTCCTTTCCTTTCCTCCACATACTTCCAGGGTAGGAAAGGAGGGGAGGAAATGAAAGGTGGAGACGAGGAGACGAGACAAAGTATTGGAACGCACCCAACATATGACATAGCAGTAGAACTGGTACAGCAGCTGATTATGCATAAACTGCATTTAAACAGGCTGCTTAATAATGGTAAGGTGTGGTGTTGCAATCTGATTGGTTTAACCTCCACTGATGCCATAACTGGCTGTCAGCTGATGTAGACAGTGACAAGTTTTTAGCCTGAACTAGCTTATTTTATTCTGTGGCCTTCCTCTCCCCTTCTGCCTAAGATGAGACATGGCCAAGTGCTTGATTTTGTTCATTAATTTAATGACATGCAAATGAGAAATGGGGGCATTCTGGTCAGTTTCTCTGGCTTTTATTGGAATGAATCAAAGCTTCCGCTAACTGGGGATTCATACTTCTCCTGTCCGCATCTCTGTCTCATTTATCTAGGAAAAAATCAGGGAACACGTGCAGAAAAAGTAGTTTCATTAAGATTCATAAAACACCAGCTCAGGGACCAAAGATATGGGAAAGCGTTTTTGGAAAAGAATGATGGATTGATAAATTCACCCATGTAGACATTGGTCATACAAGGGAAACAACCCTGTTCTTCACCACATGAGAACAGCTTGTGAATGTTGTGCATTTCACCTCATTCTGTCACTATTTCACAAAAGATTAGTTGAACCCCTGCCTGCCATTTTATGTAGCACTTACTATTTAAGGTTTTGAGTTGTTCAGTGAATTTGGATGAGATGGTTTTTACACCCATCAGATCTTATAAGATATGCATTTGTTGAATTTGATTGCAGTAATAATGGAAATCATTCATAACGATTGCTCTGGGCAGTCATCATATTAGCAAGAAAGGAGAAAAAACAATGTAGACTGAGGAAAGATGCCTAGATGACAAGCCTAAGTGGGATAAATGGCCCACTCTCATCACAATGCATTCTTATTTTCCTTTAAAATGTTTCTTTTTTGCTTTTTTCTGCGTTTCAAAGTCAGATGCGAACATTAGTAAATTAAACTCTCTGTGGCTCAAGGGAAATTATAATTCAAAACCACGATTGGTCACTATTGGCAACTGCTCCAGCACTCAGCACCTTCCAGGTGTACTATGACCTGGCACAGGCATCAGGAAGGCTGGCAATCGTGTTACCAAGAACAACCTGGCTCAAGTCACAAACAGTACAATTTAACAGTTCACGAACACATGAGCAAATAATACGTAATGATAAACATTTATATTGTCTGTTGAACAACGGTCTGTTTGTACATCCTGCAGTCCATTGAAATAGCAGGCTTGGTTTGGTATCATTTATATTACATCATAACAGGCCAGTCAGGTGTTTGTTAATCTTTTTTTGCATTGTCACCCACACATCACGAGTAGGCAATCTTAACATCTGCTACATCCCTGAGGCATCTAGAGGTTTATGGGGGAATGCAACATAAAAGGAGATAGTGTGGCGGGGAGGTCGGGACAGACTAAAACCACCAATAAACCAAAATTTGAAAGGAAAAACAGGGTGTGCCCTATATTTACAATGTGCCCCATGTGCAGGGGGTATTTACAACAACTATGTACAAAGATATACAAGAATCCGAATGCAGAACACAACTCAGACCCATGGGGGGGAGGGGGGGGGGTTGGGGGGGTGCTGGGGGTGTCTGGTGAAGAGGACTCTGGGCGGTTCCAAAGAAACAAACCAATAGAGCAGATGACGCTCACCCCTAACCTAATGTATCTAACAGCAATATCAAAGTCCTAAGTGCAAGAGGTATGAAGTGTGGTAATATTTACATAAGTCTTACCTGCCCTTTTTCCCCATTTTACTGGGGGAAGAAGGGCAGGTAAGAGACAAGAGGGTACCAGAGGGTCGTACAAAGAATTCTCAAGGGAGAAAGCAACGCAACGGACTATACAAAATTTTACAGAAATGTACTAGAAAAAATGTGAAAACACAAGTGATGAGTAGCAAAAGAGGATGTAACTCTTGGGAAATGGAGCAGAGGGTTTAAAGCTGTTCCTGGTAATCTTGATGGGATGAAGCTGATTGTGAACCAGGAGTGGACTGGATGATGACAATGCACAGTGAACCAGGAGTGGATGGATGATGACAATGCACAGTGAACCAGGGGTGGACTGGATGATGACAATGCACAGTGAACCAAGAGTGGACTGGATGATGACAATGCACAGTGAACCAGGGGTGGACTGGATGATGACAATGCACAGTGAACCAGGGGTGGACTGGATGATGACAATGCACAGTGAACCAGGGGTGGACTGGATGATGACAATGCACAGTGAACCAGGGGTGGACTGGATGACAATGCACAGTGAACCAGGAGTGGACAGGATGATAATGCACAGTGAACCAGGAGTGGACTGGATGATAATGCACAGTGAACCAGGAGTGGACTGGATGATAATGCACAGTGAACCAGGAGTGGACCAACAGTGGATGGATGTGCTGCTGTGGGTGCCCAAGCATGACAGGGAGGGTGCAATTGTGATGAGACCAACTGAGCAGGTTGGGCCGGCTTACCCTGTATCGAGTGCTGGTGAGGCTGGCTGATTGTTGCCTTGCCAATGGGGCCTCTGACCGTGGCTTGGAATGGTGAGCCTGGGGATCGAGCCCCTGACCTCAGGGCTCACAGGCAACAATTTATCCTGTGAGCCACCCAGAGGCCCTAATGAAGCTTATTTGAGGTAGAATAAATAAATATGGTGAGTTTGCACCTCCCATCAGCTGCCTACTTAGAGAAGCACTCATGACTCCTATAAGTGGACATGATTCAATTGGTGTTTGTCCGTGTTGTGGTGCAAAAAAGCTGGTATTTAAGGGAAACAAGTGTCTTATCTGATCAGTCATCATGAAACCAGCACAAACATGGGTAATTTATTCCTCTAAAAACAATCTTCTTTACAACTGCCCTGCAGGTGCACTTACTGTCACTTACTGTGACAAAATTGCTGCAATTGAGTCAGACAAGCCTTGTTGATACATTGGCCTGAATTAACACTAGCATCTTAACAATGCACCCTGACAATGTAAACAAAACCTTAATTGTATATCAACTCCTCTTGGCTGTAAGTAGTATACATTAGTTGTAATAAATCTGCAGTCGAGGGCATGGTAAAGGCAGGGACTGAAGTAGAGGTAGCACGATATTTAGAGGAGTTGTGCTTTACCAAGAGAGACATGGCACTGGAGAGAGTAGCTGTGTGAGTACAGTGGCTGGGGAACTAACTCTGAGAGGTTGCAGGTTTTATTCCAAGGCATGCCACAATGAATATACCATTGAACCAGGTGTGTAAAGGGATTGGATGTAAAGAAACAAAGAATGTTCTGTACAAATAATTCTATATAAACACATCAACTTAATGGCCAAATATATAACTGGCATTGTAAATGGTAAGTCATGTTTCCCTATCCGCAGTAATATCCCCGTACATTATGCTCAAATGCTGGTGACAGCATGAGTGAAACTTAAAATGGAGAGTGCGACACTTAGGCCTGCTCGTCAAAACTTATTTTCTTGACAAGTAAGCTATGACAAGTGCTAAATCTTTGCCTATTATTAAGGTTAAATAGGTTACAAAAAAACATGATTTTAATCAAAACTGAAAACTCATTTTTTGTTGATCATACAGATAACTTACTGAATGCATTGGCCCCCATCTTAAATTAATTTACATGGTGTGTCAAGAAGATTACTGCAACAAAGTATCATATGCAACTTCTACTATGTAATGAAATAAGTACTACTCAGCCAAATTTAATGTGTTCCGGGAGTTTTATATTCAATTGTGATAGCTGCTAGAATACCCTGGGAAGGTGAGGAGCTAAACTGGCTTACTGCCCTTTTTCATAAGAAACTCTTAAAAATAAATCTCTTTGGTTCTTAATAGACTAAAGTGTCTTCCCTGCAGCTTTGTGACACAGTGCTAGAGGTTGGGCACCGTACCGGATGGTGACTGGATAAGAAGCACACTAAAAATACAGCCATAAATAAGCCAAAGGCCATTGTATTCCTTTTTATGGGGACAAAATAAAAAAGAAATCAAACAATAGAAACAGAAAATGGGATACCATGTAATAGGTGATGGAGACTTGTAGAGAAATGGAGGGTTGTAGAAATCTAGCCAAAGAACACCAAACCCAAAACAAACAGCTAAAGTCCGACCCAGTTTGGACAGTCCCCAATACAGCAGCTCCTCTGAAACCTCTTCATCGAGAAAGATAAACAAATGGATAATCATTCAGGAGT
The DNA here is from genome assembly GCA_019788955.1 of Albula glossodonta. Taxonomy (NCBI): domain Eukaryota; kingdom Metazoa; phylum Chordata; class Actinopteri; order Albuliformes; family Albulidae; genus Albula; species Albula glossodonta. Next base: position 1,718,114 of record JAFBMS010000032.1, read on the forward strand.
TTACCCAGGAACAGGCAAAGCCTCCGATTGTCTATTCCATGCCGAGCTATGAACATGCTCTCAAGCTATCCAAAAGACTGGCTCTGACCTGAGTTGAAGACACAATAACATGTAAGTATACTGTACATGTTGACCCTATCTGAAATTTCTTCTGAAGTTTAGGAGCTTTAGTTTCATATTCTTCATTTTTTTGACTACCCCAACATTTAATTACACATTTTTGTTGAGTAAGCTGTCAAAAACTACACTTCAGAAATTGAAATGCTTTTTGAAAGTGGTTATATGCACACAGACTCAAAATGGAAAAAAATATGCTACAGAAGAATGGGTTTGATAATTTACTGCAGACAAAGCAAGCTTTCTTCAATGTGTTAGGATGAAAATTAAATCAAAGCATTTAGTTTGTGCAGTTTGTACTGTAAACCAACTTTAAACAAATAAATCTGGCTCAGCTTATGCATTCATATGTAGAATACATAAAATAAATTACTTTTATCTTTAGTCTAGGGGCACTCTCACATTTGCATCAGTGCTATCCAGTTGCACTCAGCCTTTAGAAAAACACTTTCATCAATTAAAAATGCAGATGAATGATTTAGAATCATCTTGAAAAGTCAATACAATAATTTACAAGTACTTCACAAACAGAGATTTGGCTTAACAGCATTCATGTTCTGACAAACTCCATGGACAGCAGGGGAGTCAATTGTGAATTCAACTATCAATTTTCATTTGTCAAGAGGGGAAAACAATAATTTAAACAGTAGAATTAGTTCCGAATTTGCTATATTTTCTGAAATCCTTTCTTGTTTTCCAGTCTCATTATGCTTTTTCTTTATATTACACGATGTATCACTTGAGAGTCAGAACAAAATTAATGTCAGGGAGACCTTGGTATCTGTGCTTCCGAGCCCTAATGGGCCGGCGTGATCTCTACAGAATTGATGAAAACGACAGCATGACATCCTCTCTGATGGATTTACCTTCACACAGTGCATTTCCATATTGGAAGATGAGAGTGTGCGTTCATCTAGTTACCCTGAGCTTGCCTTTGGAGAAAAGAGGATCCATTGTATACACTGCTTGTTCACTAACACACAGACGGCTTAATTTACGAAGGGGGGAGGGTGGGGTGGTTATACTGATGTGATTGCCTTCGGCCTTGAGTCATTTGAGAGAGGTGCGATTTCATAACTGTGTAAATGCAAATGCAGAACCTCTTCCGAAACAACACAGTTAAGTTCATTAGTTCTAGTGCTTTGGAGACCTTCAGTCTCCTGTGAGCACAGTATTGAAATGAACCTTTCCCAGAGATGTCATTCTGTAATTAATGTGGCATCTTACATGCTCCAACAGAGCTGCTAATCACTGGGAAGTGTCTGCCTGGTCTGCCGAGCACCTTTATGGGCTTTCTTGGGTTTCAATCATTTCCATTTTGCATAAACACTGAGTGGGGGAGCTTGGAGGGACGAGTGATAAAGCTTTGGGGAAAATTATGTGTCATGACATTTTCTTCGGTGTCAGAATTAAATTTCTGTGGCAGTGAAAAGGTTTAACAGAATTTGAGGAGTACTCAATGTGCTGATTTTTGAATGGGTATTTTGTGTGGTTAATTTACGATTCCATGCTATAAAATTTGCATGTGTTTTGTGAATGATACGAATATATAGCATATATGCTGTATGTAAACATACTAAGTTTTAAACAGTACGCTGCTACATTGATATCACAAGGAAATGTGTATGCATGTGCAAGGTTGTAGTGTTTAATTTTTGATTTTATACATATTCGGGTTCAAATGGATGAACCCAGTACTTTGTTACAATTGTAGTCGTAAAGAAGTAATATTTATAAAGATGTAATATGGATGCACCTTGCAGAATTGTGTCCCACTCTTAAGATAAGCCTAACTAACCCTCACATGTGGCCATCCTCACTCAAGCACAGAGTTTCTCTGAATTACATGGGTTCTGGTCATTACTGCTGAAAAAGCCCAGTGACACATTTCACTCAAAAAATAAAACAGTTTGTGATGTGGCAGGTACTACCAGCAGTGACAGGCTCAAAGATGGAGTAGGAAGGATGACGGGGATCAAAACACTGTGAGAGAGAGTGAGGAAGATATTGAGTGAGACAAGCAACCACAGTGAAATACAGACCAGCTTGTGTGTCAGACTTCAGAGTGACCCAAACTGAGACAGAGGTCAATAATAAACCATAGTTTATTAAAATGCCACAAAATGCACAAAAAACAGAAATCAGAGTCCAAGTCCAGGCAAAGGTCAAAACCATGGCAGAAGTACAGAAACACAATCCAAAAGAGTGGTCAGCAAAACAGGCACAAAGGTCGTAATAGGTGGGCTCGGCAAAAGAACAAAATTGAAGACCAGGAATAATAATAAATAAAAACAGGAAACAGACAGAGTGATAATGTGCAGGTGGACAGGCGGTAGTGCAACAGGTATGAAAACACTGAGACAAACTCACAAGAAACTAAAGAACAAATGGTATAAATGTACAACACTAACGAGCAAACAAGACACAGGTGAACAGCAGGGCAGGTGAAGCAAATGAGCAATCAAATTGGCAGGCAATGAGGAGGGTGGGGAAACACAAAAGAGAAATGAAAACAAAAGCACATGGGCAGGGAACAGAAAAACCAAAACACGGAAACAACCGAACAAAACCGAAACTAAAAAAACAGGAAAAACACAAGTTCAAACAGCATTTCTGACACTTGTGTACCTGTATGAAAGCAACAATTAAACTAAATGGAAGGGATCTCAAGGGAATGGTAAGGTTAGTGTATTTATACTCCAGAAGTGTCTGAGTCTGAAGATACCATCCATAACGAGTCACATTAAAAAAGGCCAAATTATACTCAAGCTATAAAATCTATACAGTAAAATGCTCAATATTAACTGAGCTGTAACAGAGTCTATGCATCCATTTGCCTCTCTCACATTTTGTTATGTTTATAGAGGAAAGAAATATTTGTCCTTGCAACGCAACAATCAGCAGCTATGGGCTAGTACTCCACAGTATTATTCTTTTTATGATTCTTTTTACATTTTATTGGGCCAAAGGCATGGACAGTTTCACTTTTATGTCATGATTGTTCCCTTCCCTTTAGAAACCATGAAATGTGTATTCCCACACTATTGTACATCATCGCTGGAGGCCATGACTGAAGTCTGCTGAATCAACATTTCATTTCCCTCTGCTTTTCTGACATTTTCTTTTATAAAGCATACCAATATTTTGTTCACACATGTTAGGAACGTGAACCATTCATTGCTCTCTGGGCTGAAGCTGACGTGGAAACCAAGTGGTTTTTCATCGGGGCTGAATCCCGTCTTTCTGAAGGTGCAAACATTGGGTGGGAAATGGCTTGAAACTTGATCACTGGATGTGCCCCCACATACAAGCCTGTCACCTCTTGCATAGCGTAAGCTGTCCTCAAAATATCTGTTGCTGAAGCCTACATTTACAATGCAAAATTATGACTTAAACATGTGTAATATATCTAACAGCATAACAGTGTATGCTGCCTCCTTGTCCATGGATCACATGAAAAAGCCATGCAAATGTCAGTGTAAATTGCCTGATTAAATAATGGATAAATGTAAAATTTTTTCAGATTCAAAAAACTATTTATACTCCCCATAAAAAGGTAATTTGTAATTCCAACATAAAATAAAGGTTTTTGGCATTCCACCATTTTCCTTGATTATCTTTAAATCTTTGAATACTTTTCCAGTTGTGTGACAATCTACACATCAGTCTAGAACTTGAACTAAAGCATTAAAAGAGCCATCAGAAAGATCCATCTGAGCCCACAGCGTGATTATTCTGTGCAGGATTCTGCAGTTTTTACTTTGTTAAGTTATTTAGTTCATCTTTACCATCTGTCATTGGATATTTCATTGATTTCAACTCATGCTGTACAAAGAGAACAATTTTACAAGCAGATAAAATGCAGGTGTTGAGCCTTATTATTGAGGTAAAAATGTAGATGCATTGAGAGGTGCATGGTGAAGACGCATGCTTAAGGCGCAGCTGTGCATGCAATGCTTGGTTATGGCCATAGGTCCACCAAGGCTATTTGCCACATGACTTGGTGGAGTAACATGTATGTACACTTCAGCATGAGTCTGCACCCGGGTTAGAGGAAAAAAGAATGATTAAGTACAGAGGTATAAAAGCTAGACTGTTATTAAGAAAAGACTAAAGGTATGCGCATAATGCCAACAACCTATCCAACCAAGAGAAACAAAATAAAAGATAAATGAAAGCTCAAAAAAGTTTGAAATGAGATTCTGGCTGGGATGAATACTTTACTGTGGTGCACTTGGCTCCTGTACGCGAGTGCCAGCTGAGTTTGTGCCAAAATTAAGAAAAGTTTTGTAAGGGGTACAATGATTTAATTGTTACATTTTTTTTCTCAAAATTTTCTCGGAGGTTCATTTTGGTTTCCCTTGACCCCATGTTAGCTTTTCAGAATTGTATTTATTTTCAATGAAATATTTTTCATGAAATATTATTAGCTAATATCAAAAACTTGCTGATGCAGTACTTTAAATAAATAAATAAATAATAATAATAAAAAAATAAAATACTTCATGTCCTGTACATTCTCATTCAGCTTTACTTCATTCCAGCACTGCACCCTCACAGCATGTTACAAGGTATGACAGCTTTTTTCATTTCCCAGAATTTCCCATTATGGCTTGTTGATTGACAGATCCCATTATACAGCCAATTTACACAGATTAAATTTCAAATGGCACAAATTCTTATAGCTGGATGTTTGCTGAAGCAGCTGGGCTAATAGAACAGCTGTGCCCCACCAGGGAATCAGACTTGCAGCCACAACAAGTCCACAATGACTATTATGCTACACTACCACCCCAAGAGATTTATGCGAGGTAATGTTTGAATTAATGAATGCCCTTATGATATCAGATATCAATCATATATCAAATCTACACCAACTGAATGCATCTGACAAGTACATTTAGCTTGGGCAAGACATGTCAAAACAGTCAGTAAGCAGGCTCTAACACTGCATATAAATTGTTTGTTCTTCACACACACACACACGCACACACACACACACAGGGCCACTTAAGGGCCATCTATCAATCGGGAAGGTTAATTGAGAACTCAATTCTCTCATTTTATATGGAACAGATGTTGTTTTCAGCTTAAAATATGTAATTCAAATCATCAGAAGTCTTTATAGATTTGAATCATTGAATCAATTACTGATTTTAAATAGGCTACACTCATATGATAAAAGCTTGGTTTTAAACCTTGGTTTAAATTTAACCAATAATCAAACCAGCTCTACCTAGGACACATTTTGCCCACATCTGCTTTCAGAGGCATACAACTCCTCTCCGCTAGGTTTTGTTTCTTCAGTGAACTGTTCAGCTTTGGTCCTTACATAAAATGCTGTTGATTTTCACAATGAATACCAATAGCAATAACTTCCTGTATGTATAACTCTGAGGGTTTTTTATGAATGGATGTATGATTCACTCTTATTCAGTGCTTGTTTTTTGCATCACAGTCTGGAATTCATCAGGTGTAACTGCCGATTTCCAAATTATTACTTATAAAGCGTATCATAGTTCCATTTTCGTATTTTGTTTGGTTGACCAGTTAGTCAAGGTGTACCTCTAAGACTCTACTTCAGTTATAATCATTTCAATGGTATAATTTATACTACAAATATATGTTCATATCTGACTGGTGCTGCAGAGGTTTCTGGGTATGACCTTAAAACCCATAAATTCTCACTAAAAGATCTAATGTTAAGAGGATGCATTTGCACAAATCTATATTTATGTTTCACACAATTTCTGCCAAAATGGTTTCGCAAAACATTTTCCCTGAAGACATAAACAATGGTTCATCTGTGTGGACTTGGAAAATATTTTTATTTTCAAGAGAAAGTCATGATCCTTAAATGATTTTCACATGCAAAAATGTAAAACACTCCAGTTGGACAATCTGTACCAAACTTTATAATGGAGAATGTAAAAAAAAAAAAAAATTCTTCCTACACTGTACAACCTGCAATCTGTTCCAAGCAACAATGTCATTAAAAAAGCCACGCCTACATATTCAATGAGTTTGCATGGAAACACTACTGCCAACAACACACTTATCCCGGGAGCGGACTCAAAACAGCAGTGTGGTCACAAACAGAATCGATTGCTCAGTATAAACACAGCGTGCGTTTCTGCGAGAGGGGAGCAATTATTTCAGAGTGCCAGAGGAAGCTGTGGGAACAGAGAGTGTTCGGATGCTTTTCTCCCTCTCCTGTGAGCCCCCCATCACCACCCCATAAAGCACTTCTGTGAACAGGGAGAAAATCCTCTCTTGTGAGAAAATCAACAGGGTCAATTGCCTCCCTTTTACCAGAAAACCAACATTTATCAAGCCTCATTCCCTTCCAAATTGAATAATTGATATCGTAATAAATAATGGAGGATATGACAGCGTAACTTCAGTCAGTGGATCTCCACGGAGCATACTCCCTTCCCGATTTCACCTTGTCAGAATGAACCTTTTTGGAATACAAAGATGCTTCCCTTTTCATTTGGTCTCGGCTGAATGAAGAATTGAACTTTTCCCCCTTTTATTTCATAATGTGCAGTTACAGAAAATAAAGAAGGGAGCCCTGTGCTCTGGCTCCTCTTTGACGAACATTTCAGTGCACTGTGCTGTTTATCTTCCTTTACGGACCGCATAAACCATTTAAACTTGCAGATCCTAATTAAAAACAAGCATTATAAATCAGTGCATGACTAAAAACACCAGAAAACCAGATAATTCCCACTGGAGTTGCTCAAGCACCAGTCAGATGGGAGATATCCAGTGAGGAAGATGTATTGTTATTTGCTTGCCATTAGTCTGTGGGTGTGTGCCCTCTCTTTGCTAAATATAATCTACAGATATACAAATGCTATGAGTCATCGCTTTGAAAGGAGAAAGCGGCCTGATTTTATCAACTCCCAACAAACAAAGAGTAGACTCTTTCTGCAGCACACAGGTGGTGTTTATTCTTACTGAATTCTCATAATGTCTCTTAGCACCAAAACTAAACTACTTAGCTGCATTTTTTTTCACTTTATACATAATTTTATTGCTTTGTGAAAACAGAAGGAACAGTACTAACAGGTCTAAGGTGTCAGTGTGTGTTCCATATGTTTGCTGACATAAGTTGGGGGATATACAAATCAATATGCACATCTGGGTTTGTTCAGGCAGTTTAAGAGGACAGTGACATGCATGATTGTACTGGAAGGAAATGTATGTTTGATGTCATCATCTTTCATTCCCTGCGATGTCAATGACAGTGAGGTCAGGGTGATCTTTAGCTCTTTGTACTCTGAATTTGAAGTTCATATTTATTCAGCCTCTTGCTGAAAGATGGCATTGGGGGTACATACTGTATACATTCAAAATGTTTCCTTATAGTAAGGTCCACAGATCATAGATTGTGATATTGGAGAGAATACAATCAGTCAGTTATGGAAATTAGATGCATTGACAAATATTGAAATAACGCATTATTAGTAATTAATTTCATTAAGATTACAATAGTTATTGCAGCTATTCACATAAGGGCAAACATGCTCATAACCATGGTTGTCAGATGCTGCAGTATTTAAAAATGTCTACATGAAAAATATGTACCACATTCTCAGAAAAGCTTAGACTAAAAAAATGTTGCAATATGTTACATTTTCCATAAGCAGTGTATATTGCATTGCCTGTATACACCGTTTTAGTTTTAAACAAGGCATTTGTGTCTCTCTCCTATCCTTACCTGTAAGTGATGCTTATGTAAGTGCTTATGCATGGTCTCTCCTTGTTCCGGCACAGCACGTATCAGGCACATTAAGGAGGAGACAGAGCATGAGATCGCTCAGGTATGCTTCCTACTGACTCCAGGCCCCCATTAATCTGCAGAAACGACTAATGTACTGAGAGTGAAGTAACGATGATGAAATACATGAAACATTCTCACCAACTTCCCACCTCCCACAGCTCGTTTTATCAGACCGTCAGTGTTTTACACTGTGTGTGTGTGTGTGTGTGTGTGTGTGTGTGTTGGGGGGTGGGGAGGCAGTCCAGGAACTTTGCAGGTATAATAAAAGACACAATGGGGGAAAACAACATAACAACAAAAGCATTGCTTCTGCAATGTCTTCTTTTTATTGTGTTGCTCTCTTGTCAATTAGTGTTTTTTTCCCAATATTCCACACATTTCATATTCTTCTGATTGTTCTTTTGCCGGGGTATTCCTTTGAGTAATTATTAATCTCCATACATCTCCCTTTCTTCTGTCTTAGACTTAAATAAAAAAGATGAAAGTGTCAGAGAGATGCCATCAGCCTGATTGGTGCTTCAGTACAGTTACATCATCTGTAACAGCCAATGAAATTTAAATTTACTTCCATTGACATGAAATCATTTTCCCAAAGTTTTCCCAAAGTACAAAAAACATGATGCGACCACATCCAGTGGTTTCCCAGCCATTTGCTTCAGATCCCCAGTGTGAAAGATGACAGCAGGCACTTACATGGCCATCCCTGGGAATGTTTTTACGATAATATGCTCAGGTGTTTTCCAGCAGAGGTGCTTCAGAAACAAGGTGATAGGGATGATGCTCACTGTGAGGAATGTTTGCCCATTTCATGCAATGCCAATTCAGGTGATATCAGTCTTTCAAAGGTAATTAATCAAATTCAAATTTTGTCATGATGTGTTCCAGTTTATGCCATTGTTTTTGTCAGTCACTATGGAAATGCATGCCACATCCTTGTATTCCCTTTCACTCTCTGGAATATTCCTGTGAGGTATGAATTAGAGCAAAGACCGTTCATAGAGGGCCACTGGTAAGGTTGCCTTTTGGTGTATTTCACTTGCAGTACGTATGTGCTTCATTTAAGTAATTGATTGGCTAGTATTTGAGTGTTTACATACCCCCTTATGATAGTCATGGCCTTCTTCGGCCATTAAATCTTTACTGTCTACAGACTGACTCTTCACCAGAACAGGCATAGCATAGGTGGTGTTGTAGAAGAGGATGTGAACAGGGACGCACAATGAAAACGCACCAAAAAACAATATCTCTAATAACAACCAAGGGAATAAATGCAAATAATTTCACTTTCACAAAACATGCAGCTGCTTGAGGGATGGTTTGACCAAATACCACTGTAAGACATCAGTCATTATATTTTCAAATGCTGAGATTGTTACATCAGCACAGTAAAAGAGAGAGATGTCTTGGAAATGAGCATTCAATGATTAAGGCCAGAAACAGAATGGATTTCAGCAGGAGAACCCTTCCTTGTCTGTTGTCAGTAATGCATGATGATTTGTTTTCTAGGGTGCCATTATCTTACACAAATGACCGTGGCTGGTGGCCTAGAAGCAGGGATATTTGATATGCTTCTGAAGCGAAATCTGGCAACAGAAAAATCGAACAAATTACTGTGAGTGAGATTAGGGAATCCAGACCCACCTGCATCAAAAGAGCAACAGAAAAAAAAAAAACAATTTCATTGGATGCCAAGGGTAGAATAAAATGTTTATTTCAGCTCTGTGTCAAAAACAGCACTCTTTTAATCTTAACTGAAACTTGCAGACGAACATGCAAAAAAATAAATAAATAAAAACCCACTGCCAAAAAATGGCCGACTCTGGGGGGACTGAGAAGTGCTGATCTGCTTCTGCTAGCAGAGCAGTAGAATCCCCTTGTATGCTAAAACTGCTGTCCTTTTTTTAAAGATTCACATTTTTTGCCAATTGTCCACACCTGTATGCTTACATCTGACTGCAATATCAAAAAAAAAACTACTTTGTCACCATCAGCATGGCTGCCAAGTTCCTGAAATATGACTGGAAATGCATAAGGCTGAAGGTCCACATTAAAACAACTGACCCAGCTTCACTAGGGGAAAATAGGTATTTACCTAGCTAAGCGGGTTAGCCTTATTACTCATTATTATCCAGTAATGGTTGGCTGAAGATCCACAAATCATGCATATTTGGTTAGAATAACACAAAAATTTAACACTGAAGAAAATGGAGGAAAGGAATGGTATTTAAAGCTGGATCCAGCACAGGTGACATTCAGGGCCACCAATCTGAGATGTGAGGGAAGCCCAGGCCCTCAAAGGTTAGGGACGAACCTTGGTAAACAGTTTTCACATTCTATATCAGTACAGAGTTCTTCATTTCTTTTACTTTATTACACTTTAACTTTACAGACATGAAGATTTTATTTGAATCCAGGGGTAAGACTGAAATTTAAATAATGAACTTTTTCTACTTTTCTATTCTTTTTTTTTTTTTTTTGCTGGTTTGATAAGAAAAACACTGAGTTTATGACTGAAGATCAGAAAGTGAGGCTTTTAATGGAAAACAGTTTAAACACTTGCCATGTTTACTGATTTTAATCCTAGCGTCTCCTGCTGTTGATATTAAAAGGCTAATATTCAGGCTTTGAAAAGAATGACAAAATCAAAGCTCAGAAAAAAGGAGGCCAATAAATGTCACTGGGACACAAAAGGCCCTGGGAATGCTAAAAACAGGAAAAAACAACAAATTAAATAATGGCAAGTGTCATGAGGTCATAATTATTGAGGGCTTTCAAAAAGGCAGCTGTTTCTTAATCTGATGTGGTCAATACTGGACTGAAGCTTTAGGTGGTAATGATTAACACTATTGGTAGGCCATTAGGTGAGACTGCAGGAGCGGCATTTCCCCCGTCAGATCTGTTGCATGGACGATGTAATCTGAATGACCGCTTAATCATTTCAAATGCAGCTTATGTAATACAATTTACCCTTCACTTTAAAAGGTTGTTGGGTTTTGGTGGCTGTGCTCATTTGGTCATAAGTGCCATGGTAGATGTGTGCCTTTGTCAGACCCCACACATGGCCTGATCATGCAGTCTTCATCAGTAGTATGTGCAGATGAGACTGCTGCTGTCCAAGGTGCTGAAGACATCCCGAGATTTGAAATGCAGTGCCAGGCATATACTGCAGCTATTTTAAAATATTTAAGTAAAGAAATTTCAATATTTCACTGCCTTAAGTCACTGAGATGCTGGGTCAATGTGGGTGCTCAGACTACTCAATATGTGGTTTAAGGGGTCATTCCTTCCAATTGCACACACCTCCCTGGACTGAAGTGTACCATTGTAGCATGATATTTGTTTCAATATTCCAAGATTAGGCAGCTAGCTTGCTACAGCCACACAAAGTAAACACCAGGCCCACTGGCTACTGGCAGCAGTTGTTGCCTAATCCTCTTGCAACACTGCCTACACTCGCTGGGGTTCAAATAAGGTGAAAACGTTATCAGAATGTGAGGGAGCATGAGAATCCATAAAATTTATTAATCATGGACCAGAGGTGTTCTCACATTTTACAGGCCGTGGCTCTGAATCACTGAATCAAATGTTTTCCGCATAACTCAGACTGAAATTGTGTAGTGTTTGCTTGGCTTAAAGGGATACTCCATCATTTTGGTAAATTTTCTTCTGACAGCTTATGTACTGTACTCCTCTAACTTTTCCAGCATTGCCCGATTTGTCGTGTGACTGTGTCAAGGAGAGATAATTTAATAAAGTTACATAAAATTACAATGCAACTCTTGAAATAGCTGAATTCAGGGCTAAGTATTAAGTAATGAAATGTATGTAATGTAATGTTATATAAGTATCATAAAAATGTTGTTATCCGGTAAAGTGAAAATATCCATTCAAAACTAGGTCGCGATTAGTGCCATCTCTAACTGTTCCAGCGTTCTCTGATGATCTGATGGGCATTCCTTCGCAGGTGTGTATGACATGGTCAATAGTGTAAGCGGTTACCCACTTTATCAGGCAACTGCTGAGTCACAATGGAAACCAATGCTCCTTGAAGCCCATGCTGACCAGATTTGTGACATCCCTTTTGTTGCTTTAGTTTATCCAACCAGTTATTTTATGCTTTACAATACTGAGCCATTCGCCATTGTAAAAGTATTAGTTTTAAAGAATACCTTATTTAATAATGACAATAATATCATTTTTTACATAGCACTATACGGGAACATCTGTAGCCCAAAGGGATTTTAAAAAAAATAAAAGCGAAAAAGATACAAATATGAAATGCTGTGACACAATGATGGATTCTGTTTGCTAACTGGCCTGTTATCCTATTCATTGTTATCCATTCAAAAGCTAACTGGCTGTAGTAAGAAAATGAGAAAATCTCAAAAATAGAGATACTTAATAATATAAATATAAAAAAAAACTACGCAAAAAAAAGGAAAGAAATAAAATCAAACACGATCTGTTTTATTGCGATCAGCAGCCTCTCTCCCTTTAATGTAGATATCACTTTGCACCGTTGGCTAAGATGTATAAGCACTCATTTTCCCACTCTTCTTCATGTTCTTTCTGAAGTCCCTTATGGGTGACATTAGCGATTCTGCAGATGCGCAGCATTGCGCAGAGGGGATGGCAGGCCCCTGGCTGTCAGAGTGTCCCCGAAGCATGCTCCTCTTCCCTGTTGTTATTTATCATTTCTGCGGCCTGGACGATCAGCATTCCTTCCACCCTGCAGCCTCCCAATAAACAGCTGAGCTAGCTTTAGTGGCTAAAACCGCTCTCATTGCGCAGGGTCTCCGGAGCCCATTGCAATTAATCAGAGGACATGGCGGGAGAGCTGACAGCAGGGGGACCCTGTGCACGGTGCAGCAGGTACCATTTGAAGACCAGTGCAATTACATAAAGATGGACAACCTTTTAATTGGTTCATTAAATACATTTTCATTCTATGCTGGCGGTTGCCGTTTTAATGCAGTTGAAATGGGACATTAAGTGTTTCTCTCCATATATTTGAATCCTTTCATAATTTTAAAGATCTCCGATAATTCGTCAGAACATGTTTTGCAAGGTGGAAGGTCTCTAATTGTGTTAAAAATAACACCCTGTTTTATTTAATACCAGTCAAGGCTGCAGTGCACCTGAATAATAACGTTGTTTAATCACAAATCACAGACAGGGGGCCACAAAATTACATGCAGGCTGGATTAGACGTACACCGTGCTTCGTTGTAATTAAGATAGATTCCGGCAATAAAGTCGTATTTATGATCAAAATCTCCCTTGCTGGCAGATTAATTTTTAATGCATAGCTGCCTCTAGATTTTCAAAGCTGACTTTGCCCGTGAAACGTGAAATAACTCTGCCAGGCTTTTATGCCCTATGTGAGGAGGCCCAGCAGTTTTTTTTTTATGTCAGATACCTTGACAATAATAAATCAGGTAGGGGATGACTGAAGGTCACCTGGCGGAAGTTATCTTTCTCATAGGCTGTTATTGCTGTTACATCCCTCCGATTTACCAAAAGTGACAGTCAGTAGGAGGCTCCTACGTTAGAGCCATACAATTGAATTACTTGTGAGCTTCACACATTAGCATTAAACCACAGAAGACTGAACTAATCATTTAGTGTGGGACTGCAATGTAGGAAGTCCATGGCTTCATTGGGAGAAAACATTTGGAGAAGCACCTTAAAAAATGACAAAAAACGTAATTTAAAAAATATCATGTCAACATCATGCCCCACAACATGCTCCCATTGGCATGACAGAATAGCTTCTGTATCTAAGAATGAGTAGTGTATTAGAATTTAATACCACATAGTAATGTATTGGATATGCAAATGTTTCTAAATTAGGTTCTGGAACTCTGAAACATGAATTCTGAAACAGGATACAGTATAGTGTGCAAGGAAATATGGGAAATGTGTAATCAAAATCGGTTGCTTCATAGCTAATGCTCATCAGTGTTTGTGTATGATGTCTAATATTATAAATGTACAATATTTATTCATGTGTGGGTGTGAATAATGTGAACCCAACACACATAAGAAAACACATATAAAATACACACACAGAGAATCAAAGTACAAGCTTTTATAGACTCTTGAGATTTAAAAGCTCGATGTTCATTTATTCTGTTTTAGTTTTTAACGAATCTGTGGACATAGTGATACTCTTTCATCTTCCTCAACTCAAACAGATATCTATAAATGCTGATACTTTTAAAACACGGCAGGGTGCTAAGAGCAGGCCTTGAGACTTATCCCACAGACCTCCAGAACACTTAATGATTGCTGTTAACTGCAGGAAGTCCTCACTTTGTTTACAGGCTGTAATATATTCAGCAAATTGTATTTTGATATATATATATGTATACATATATATGTTTGCGTATATAAAAAAACTCCAGATCTCTTGCAAGTCTTACACTGACAAACATTGTAAGACTTGCAAGAGGTCTGGAGTTTTTTGTACATATATACAGTATGTACACACAAATATCTATCAAGATCAAAATACAAGCTTCCGTTGCTTCCTTTTGCTCTCAAGCTTCCTTTGCTTTGTTTTGCTTTTCTTTGTCCAGTAATTCTGTTATGCATTTTGTATAATTATATAAACATATTGTCTTTTATATTTTTGCACAGCCAATGAAAATCTGTCTCAGGCTTCTCATCTGTATTCCTCTCCCGTTTTGCCCAAAAGGTATACTGGACGTGACATTTTCGCAAAGTGTTTACACATTCTTTCAGCATGCACAACAGTTCCAACATATTTCTATTTTTTTCTAGCATCTATGAAAGCTTGTTTGACAAATCTGTGCATAAAAGGGCAGAAAAATGTGATGTTTTAACTTGGCTCCAGGCATTATGGGAAAATGGGTCTCTGAGCTTGGTAGTACTGAACCGTAGTCCTTATGGGAACTGAAGGAGGTCTGACTCCCTGCTGTCGGTTGACTCTTTATCGTCAGCTTTACCTTCCAGTGGTGTGTATACCTGGAACACCCGCTGAGGAACAAAACAACCCTCTGGGTCTCCCTCCGGAAATACAAAAGATTCACTTGCCATTTTTCATACAGACACACAGATAAACAGTCTAGTTCGCTTGTGTGTGCAGCCACCTGGAGGCTGCTTTCATCAGGGCTCTACAGCTGGGCCTCTATGGGGCCATGTGAGCAGGTCCCTCTTAGCTCAGTCACTGGGTTGCATTGCTGGGTCTCCATACTCTTGAATTTGCATGCTCAGATGATATGACCTCAGGTTTGGCTTCTCCAGCTGTGCGTAATCTGTGTCAAGCCTCTGCTTTGTGGTTTGCTCCCACAGGAAGTGATAGTTTCTCCCCAAATCTCTTGGGCCACTTCCTGGCAGAGTCTGGAGCTTTAGCGGCACTCAGCGCTGACGTGGTCAGAAAGACACCTCTGCTGCCGGTGTTCACTCCACTCCGTTGGTACGTTATTCTGTCTCTGCTCTTCCCAAAGCTCACATTTCATTGCCTGCTGGGTAAGATTAGATTCAATGAGTTGCCATTATTGTCATGATTTATAGTCACATTTGCATGTGTTTGGCTGAATTGTTATACAACATGTTATATTTCCAAGGGTTGAGCCATATCTTACAACAGCAGCAAGTGTAAAACCAATACCCAGAGACAATTATCGAATGAAAACAGTGAATTGGTTGTTGTTACATTATTAATCAAAGCATTCTGAAAGCAAAAATCCCACCAAGATAGACTGATCGGAAGAAGTTACCCATTATGAAACAGAAAATAGAAGAATTAATTATGAGCTCAAGACAGAGGGCCCCATGGCTGGATTAATTAAGTAAATCTGAAGTAAAAAAATCTTTTACAAACTGAAGATCATCTAAAAGGATGAGCTCTTGTCTGTCACTCCCCCTCTGTGGTCCATTTTAATAGACACAAACACTCTTTACCTTCATTATTACCTTAAAGAAGAAAAGAAAAGAATGACAACAATCACAATATTTAGTTGATTAATTTTTGAAAGACTGATCAAATCACAGTGCAAGTGTCCACAGCAACAGAAGGTGGCTGGCTACGAAGCTCAATATGTTAGTCTGAATTTGACTGCCACAGTTAATGGTTATGAAGAATAAATCCAGCATCAGGCCATGTGAGTGATGGTCTGCAGTCACACGTGCTGTGTAACTGGAACAGATTGATGAGGCCTCACGATGTAACATAATTTTAAACACAGTCCTGTGTCAAATACATGATCTCTTGCCAGTAATGTACTATTGTAGATCTCTACAGTACAGTCATTTTATGTCTCTATTTTTATTTAACCTTGTATGTAACCAGGGAGCCAGGGTAGCTTTGCAAGACCATATGGCTCTGCATATGAGAAATCACTTCTAGTCAGAAATTTGACTTGTATTGTCGGCATACCCACCGACTTGAATTTCTGGGCTTGGATGGTTATGCACAGCAGCATCTCTTATATAGCTTAAAAACCTCTGAGTGCTCCTCTGAGGTTTCTTTTCTTTATCAGAATGTACAGTCATATGAAAAGAACTTTCTTGAGTAGTGGCCTTTTAAAACTTTTCTCTTCATAAATTTAAATGGAACAGCTACAATTTTAGGACAGTAATGTAACTTGCATCACTTCCCTGGTTTTGCTGAATAAAAAGGAAGACATAAAAAGATACAGGGAAACCCAGCTGAGGGAAGTCCCATTAAATCAGCTGCCAGTAACTCAAGATCCAGCTGACTGGCATTGCTTGGGGAGTTCTCCAGCACCATCAGGCCATGGTGAGGGGGAAAAATAAGGAGAATTTAATCCGCTAATTTACCATGAGGGAAATCAATCAATTCATGTTTGATAAAGGACTGAGCACACAAGTGGGCTGCCTTCTGCAATTTGATATTTTAAAATATTATATAAAATTAATATTAAAATAAAGCTATAAAGAATGAATGATTGATTGATTGAAGCTGTGCTGCCATTACAGGACTCTTTCTGAGACTTTCTGGCTTTCACAAGAAATGTGTAATCATTTCTATATCAATTATAGTTATAGAAACTGGGTTTATTACTATGTGCATTATGGTAGTTTACATGTAGAGCACATGGTTTCAGCAGCCGTATTACATTTAATTCATTTAGCATCGGAGGCAGGGTGTGTATGTGTATATGCCTTTAGAAAACGTTCACAAAATTTGTATACCGAAACGAAAAGTACAATTAAGAATGAAGTGTTGTTGCTGTAAAGACGAGTCATTGCTGAGTGCAGCGTTGAGACGAGATCTGAGACAGCGTCAGAGAGTATGAGTGGAGCAGAGGAGGGAGTGTGGGGGGCTTAATTTGAGTGGGACGCACAGTGTTGGTCTTTTCTCCTGCTCCAGTTTTGCTCCAGAACTGCTCACTCACACTGGCTCTGGGCATTAGCTGGCACAAAACTCAGCCCAGCACGCTGCTTCCTTCTTCCCCTGATTCCAACTCTATTTTTAGGCTGCAAGCAATTTTCCACTGAAACAGGGTGTCTGAGAAAAAAAAAATCACAAGGAAGATGATAGACGTAACACTAAAAAGTAGATGTGCACCTGTGTGAATTATTTCAACACAGACCTTTTCAATCCAATAAATTTATTTAAAACTCTTTGAAAGACATTTCTGTTACAGTCACATTTAAACACATAGCACATAGTCTGGGGGAATTGGCAAAGAATTTACAGCAACACTCGAGCTTAAATCTTTAGTTCAGCCAAGGAAGTATATGTAATATATTGAGTTTATTGAAACTCATTCAAAATTAAATTACACTTTTTAAAACTGGAGCAGTCATTCATGTTAGACAGACAAGCGGTATGAACAGCGTGCCTGGCTGTGTGGAAATGTGGCCGTCAAGCCTGTGCTTTTGTAGCTAGCCTGCAATTGTAATTAAAACCTTTAAATACTGGAAATCAGCAGGCTAATTAGCGAAGATTAACCTGCTACTTGTCTGTCAAGTTTGTTTTCATTTTATCAGACAGCGGTGACATTACTGACTGCATCTTGGGTAATGGATAATATAATGTTGATACTGTACAGATGCTTATGTGATATTCCCCTGTGAACTTTCTTTTTAACCATAGTAACCAAGAAATTCCCACGGTATTGACCAGTCAGCTCTCTGTTTTATAAGCACAAGTATATTTGATTCAGTTATATTTTTTCTGTAACGTGCTTTTGATAAGGACACTGTCATAACAGGCTTTACATAGATCCCAGGCCTGGGACCCCCCATTGCTGCGTCTCCCACAGAGCATGCCTAAGACAACAGTTTAAAGGAAAATCCCCCTGACAGGTGACTTTTGGGTTTATCATCAAAGCTTAAAAATCTATAAATTACTGAAACTACTGGTAATGAAATCCCTGTAGGATAATCTTTTTTAATTCCATCATTAGGCTCATTTCATTTTATAATTATTCATCTAATTACTGAACCATCTTTATATAACTGTATTGCTAGAATAATGGATGGTGTTTTCTCAGTGTTGAATTGGCTATGACCCATGTTTATTAAATAAATTCCATTATTGAACAAATGGTCGATTTCTTAATTGGCGTACTTTAGAGTCATTATGGTAAACACGCTCATGATTAGTCAGGTCTAGGTTAAATGATGCCTTGAAAAACAACAAAAAGAAGACGATATGGAGTTCATTTTGAGCAATAAAATTTCTCTGTGATTGGTGAGGGGTTTTGGAGTGCAGAGGGAGAAAATAGAGAAATAGTGGCAGTGGAGTGCTCATGGCCTCAATAGAAAAGTCTCTCATACCCTGCCTCTCAGTTATGTGAATATGCTCGTGATAGATGGCACTGCTGTTTAATTGAATCTTATAATTGAGTTGTCTGATTTTTATCATACTGTGAAACTGTTGGTGTCCAAAATTCAAGTCAATGCATGTTCAGAAATCATAGTTCTAATAGGATGTAAGATGTAAAATATAGGATTTCCATAAAAAACCCACTAATTACTTTCAAGCTTAAATCTGCACATTAATACAAAATATGTCTTCAGTGCCACAGAACAAAAGCAAAGACCTTCATTCATAGAAGCTTCTGCATTTAGTGGCATATCTTCAGGCTCAGATAGCCATGGTGAATTCATGGACAAATTATAATGCGCCTGACATGGACACTGTGGTTTAAATGTATTCTATTTTTAAGGTTATTCGGTTCTGAAGTTTAAAAAATGAAAATATGAATAACAAATTCTTTTACATGTCTTTTTACTAGGCAATAATCAGATGTAAAAATGGTGTGACTTATCCATATGGATCACACATACTATTTGGAGAAAATACTGATAGTTATGTAAAGCATCTGATTCCCAGACCAGAGTATATAATATTGTCTGACAATATTGTATATAATATTGTCTTATTCAATATGAATTAATAATATTTCCTACATCTTTTCATCTTTTTAAAATGTGCCTTTATTGTGTTTATTTACCTCAGTTTCTGATATTGATTCAATACCAAAGATTTCCTTTTCCTTTCTCCATGTAAATGTTTTTTTTTTTCTCATCGGTGGCCTATTGACACAGGCTGGTATGAAATATTCAATCACGCAAACCTCCTGTGACAGAGATCTGTACAGTATGAAAAACAAGTCTGTACATTTTTTGTAAAAGTACATTATATACATATTATGGCACATATTCTTTTCATTCAAAATGACCATTTCTTTGACTGTCCTTTCTGATTTGCCTGGTCAAGTGAACGTCATTATTTGACTGCTTTCGGACTCTCTCGTATCCGTAAAGTTTTCAGCAGTCGTGCCCTTAGCTGTCCGGGAATGTGCTGAAATGATTTAGAGGCTGATGTGAGCCATGAAAGGTGTGTTGGGCTCAGGCCTTCAGGATTTATTTGCAGTAGCCTGTCAGTGCTGTCTCTCAGCAGTCCTCTGCTCTGACCAACGCACCCGTGCTTGCTTCTGAAATCAGAAGTATCCATGTCAGGAATGCAAGAGAACTGTCAGGCAGTATGAGACTGGCCATGATTTGACCTTAAGGAATAGGATGCAACAATTCCTGTTCTCTCTGGCATCTAATCAGATCAAAAGGAGTCAGCACAAACAGTCAAAATGAAAACTCTGGACACAAACCATGGAAGAGCTAAATGGTGAACTGAGAGGAGGTGAAAATCCAGAAGCCTGTGCACATACAGAAAATTACAACAGCTTTGCTATCCCTTCATGACATCAATTTCCCCATGTGATGTGTACATTCTGTGTATGGTTTTTGAGATGAATTCATTACAGCAAGTCACATTTCACTATGGTGTGGAAAAGCCTGATATTAGTGTATTCTATGCACAGTCTCCTGAAATGAAATAATTACAGAAATGCATGTTTCAGCATTGGGTGTGATAAATAGGGCCTGTAGAGATTTTTGACTTCTTTTGTAACCAAGTAGTTCCATCCTTCCAGTGCTATGGGGTCTGTAGTCTCTTATGAAAGTGTCTTGTTCAACAATCATGCCATTGCAGAACAATAATCATCTTAATTAATCATCTAATTACCCAAAATGAAGCTTCTGAGTGTGGGATTTACTCTGAAGTTTGTGAGCAGACACTGTTCTCCCTCCTAATATTCTACCAAACACTATGGAGGACAAAAAAATAATAAAGTGGAGTCATATTATTTCATAACATAGCTGCTTGAGGTCAAAACTCTTAAGTGGTTTTTAGGTGAGCAGGGTGATAAAGTACAGTAAACCCATTGTATTCCCAAGATTTTGTTCTTGAACTGTGTGTATATGACTGATAATAACTGTGTCGTATAGTGTAGACTACAAGTACTTGCTATTTATGGATCCCCGCTGAAAAAAATAAAACTCAAAAATTTTGAAACAAAATGCAATAGATGATACTCCACAGGGGTAACAAGGGTTAAATAAAGACTAGAGGCGAGAAGCTGAAGGATGCTGGGTAGAAATATTCATTGACAACTCATACACTAGAATTAAGAGACCATTTTGTTTGTGTATATTACATATATTGTGATGGTCAGTTATTACATTCTGTGAACCACAAGTCAGAAAAGTTTCATGTATACCAGGGCTTTACTGAACTGGATTTTCAGCAATTTTAGGTTTTAACATGGACATTTTATTACCCTTTAAATTTTATTTTTTGTATTTATCATATTATCAATTCAATAAGCATACATACAGAATATATCCATGTGAAAATGATTCTTCCACTGTTCATATAGCATAAAATTGGGCCTTGTGATGAACTTATGCTCATTTTCAATGAAAAAAAGTGGAAAAGTTATCTTGTGATTTTACTGTATGTCTTTTATTTAAGTGAAGAAAGTAACATTTCACTGTTTTCATAAAACATGTCTACAGTATGTTCTCAATCTAAAAAAACAAAAAAACAAAAATGGAGTAGTTCTTAAAATATCCAGACATATTTTGCTCTGTCAAAGTAAAAAGATTATTTTTTGTTTATTGTGGTCAGATAGTCCAGTTAATCAACATTTCCTGTATAACCTGGTCTTTTTGCCCTTTGTGTCTGTACAGCAGGATACCAGAGCCCATGCTGACATGTATATTCCAGCAGCCATGCAGACTCTTACATAGGTTGTGCCTGTGGTCTTTTAATTGCTCCAGCAGGAAAAGAAAAAATCTAGTTAGCATTCATATGCAATTTTTCAGGCAGCGGTGAAGGGAATCAGTTCAGGCAGCAGGTTCTGAGAGAGGTGTTTGTCTGATTGAAGGTAGTTGTGCCTGGGAATAACTCCACTGCTGGACACAATCAAGTGAGCAGATTAGCTAAAGATTATGGTGCTTTGAAATTATAAAAGAGGAAAAGCTACATCATTTCCCTTTTCAGTTCACAGTAAGAAAAGAAAGCTGATACAGGAAGTAGTGAATTGCTTAAACAAATATCACCAGTAGAAACTGACCCTCAGAAACCCAGGATGAATTTTATCTGATACGATTAAACTGTTATTTCTCTCTTTCTCTCTCTCTCTCTCTCTCTCTCTCTCTCTCTGTATGACCTGTGCAGATGATTGGGAGACTTTACATTGTAATATAAAGACATATTTATTCTTTTAAAAAGGGAAATTGAAAATGTTGCTCTTGCTCTGAAATAAATGCTGAATGTGTAGTTATTTCACAGGCAAAGTATTGCATGGCACAATGTCCTTGAAGTGTCTTCCTCTCCAGTTGAGAATAATTACCGAAAGGTAAAGAATTTTTGCTATGAGTTTCTTTGAACTTTGTAACAAAAAATGTTATGTGCAAAAAATGGCCAAGACAAATTTTCATGACAAGAGTCACAATGAGAATTCAAAGAAGCCGCTGGATAACAGCAAGACATGTCCTTATTTTTTCTGAATAATTTAGTGACTAAAGATAAATTCTTTCAATGGAAGTGCTGGCTGAACTTTTACAATGTATGCACAATACAGTTCAATTAACATTCAATTAAATGGCAGCCAATTGAAGTATTACATTGCATCCATTTGCAGAGGTGGAGAAGATCCCCCAATCAGAAAACTGTGCTGAAGGAGTTTGAACAAACTGAAATCCAAATCAAGGAAAAATGTTCAAAGTAAGAGGAAAAGAAAAAGAACACTCTGAAGAAGTTACCGGCTAGCGACTGCTACAAGACTGAGCCAATCAGAACACGGTACATGAATTAATGGGAAAAAGGATGAACTTTCCAGATACACAGCCTGCTACAGGTTTTGAACGAACCCCTCAACACAGTATGAGAAATGATTAGACTGCTGAGCTTTAGACCAAGGTCCTCAGCCAAGACCTCACTTGCATTGCTTCTCAAGACGCAGCATCCCAGTTGTAATGAACGCTCATATACTGAGCTCCAGAACATTGATACGAACGACACATGTTCTGTATTCACTCTTCATTACCTTGCCTCCCTGTTCGCTTTGTTTCTAACCTCAGAACAAACCATCAAGGCCCCCAAAAAGCATGACATTGCCCTTCTAATGACATTCAACATCAGAAGTTAATTGCTGTTGCTCTAGGCGATGGGACTCGTTCTGTCTATGAGATCAAGTTATCTCAACCCCTCCAATGAGCGTTCTGGAAGACTCTGACGATGGCAGAAGAGTAGCTGCTCTCTGTGAGAAAACAAAGCCAGCAGGGATCACAGTTTGTGCAGGTCAGAAGTTTATCTAGCCTGAGGTCAAAGCCATCACGCATGTATCAGGGTTTCTACTGCCTTTAGCAGCAGCGTACCAATGTCACACAGCATGAGTACTATAAATACTGAGCATGTATCCGGGTAGAAATTCTCTGTAACTTTTACCTTGGTATTTGTCACCACCTCTCATAAATGAATGCCAGAACACCAGCAAACTGCAGTCCACATTTTCTGAGATTACACTTCCACTGAAACAGATTGTGATCAAATAAATAGCAACCCAACACAATCTACAAAACACACACCAGATATGATTTTATTTCCTCTGTTGTTGAAAACTGTGAGGGGAAAATAAATAAATAAATAAACACAGGACAAACAGAACTTCAGTCACAGCATGAAATCAATTGAAATGGCTCAATTTTTGTTCAGCTATGAAGGTTTCAATATATTATTAATGCTTCCCATTGTTTTTCCAGCCAGTGACATTTCACATCCTGTAGAGTGTTCCACATTAAACATGGTCTGATGCCCAAAACACTGAACCCTCTATTATGGCACTGATAGAGAAAAGCATTTGGAATTGATTGTACATAATTTACTTATTAATTATTTAGCACATTTGAATGATCTTACCTGTCCTGCAGCACATATGGGCATACATGTTGTGGCAGAAAAAAAGACAGTGCTAGTATTCAGGTAGCCTCACTGTCTGAATAACGGCACTGCTGTTTCCCTTGTGCCATTACAGTGCTGTTTTGGGATATGCTTTGTGAACAAACCCATACTCAATAACTGCTTCTGAGAAAGCAAGATCTTACATAGGCAAGATGCACAAATGAAGCTGGGATTAAAAACTGTAAAATTGTCTCTTGGTGTTCTTCTGTGACACACACAGGAACCAATAACACACAGTAACCACTCATAACTATCCAGCTATCACAAACCATTTATTTTTCTAAAATACGGTAGGATAAAGTAGCTAAGAACTAAATGTGCTAACAGTAGAATCAAATAAGACTCACAACCGAGCTGCTGTGTGGAACCCTTCCACAGCCATGACAAACACATTTAAGCAAAACACTGGAGTCTGGTTTTATTTACATACTTTTTTCATTTCACTGGACAACATTTCCACCGGAAAAAAATCCACAACTGCTTTGCCCAGCATACCCTACTAATAAACCCCTTCCCTTCAATGCTTATCTTATTTTTCTATACAAGAGAATAAAGGGTGCATAATTGGAAAGATCATCTCTGTGGGTAACTGCCATAATATGGATAACTGTGATAATACGACAACAAACAGCATATCATACAGATAAAATCTCTTCCACCACATTTTGCCCAAATCTTACTAAAATCTCAATTAGAAACTGCAGCTGTCAAACAAAGGAATAGCAATGGCTGCAATGTGGGGATAGAGTGAATACTGAAATCCTGTACAATAGTAAATTAAAACGCAACAATCATTTGTTGACAATGAAGCACATTTGTAAATTTATTACAACAGGGTCAGAAATTCATCATGTTCACTGCTCGATGATGTGAAACTATGGCAACACGTATTTCTGAGTGCTGGAGATATGCAACTTTAGGAAATGTTGAGGTGTGCATAATTCTGGATAAGAGCTGCTAAATGCCAGGGAAAAGGAAATTTAAATAAATAAATCTTCATTGACAGGAATCACAGGGACTTTGATGAATTTATTATTGCCACCAGAACTTGTTCATTCACTAAGTCATTATCATTGGCATGGAAGGCAGTGGACGGGGCTGTTTTTTGACCATCACATTAAAACATAGTTAGATGAAATAAATGGTGGGTGATTTATTTGTCTGTGTCAAGGAAAAGTTTATTTTACATCAATCTGACAGAAAACTATTGCCTTGGACCTGCTGCATTCAACTTGTGTGAAATTGACACCACAACATTTTCCAATAAACAGGTCAGTAATTGTTCAAGGTAATATACTCTATTTTGTTACTCCATGAGTTTTAACTTTTTTTTTTAAATTAGAGACCTTAGAACTGAACCTTATCAAATGCAAACAGATTCATTCATTTTTATTACTAACAGGATCTAATCGTTGACACATCGTGGTTTTGCTGATATAATTTCACAGTCACATTTACCCGTTCTTGTAACACACTTAGATTAAAACAAATTGAAATATGAGACAAGGCAATGTCATAATACCATTCCACAATAACATTATAGTGTATAAAAATATTAGCGGCTAATATCTAAAAAGAAAATCAATAACCCAATCATTTGGGAAATAAGCTGTATGCATTTTGCAGCTCATCTCATGGCCTCAGAGGGATCCAGCCTACAGAGTATGAAACACTTGCAAATTACCACTCTACTTCTGTTCTGCTGTGACTTTCTTCTCAGATTAAAAAAAGCCTTCAATGACCTTCCAGAATATGCAATACTGTTTCATTATTACAGTATCCATCCTTTTGGCTAATTTATTAGAATTTCAACAACTATTGAGTAGTGACTCTTTCCTATGAGGCTTGAAAAAAGTATTTGCAGTGTAATCTAAAGTGGCAAAACATTGAAATCATATAACGTTTGTGTCCTTACTGTGTTTAGAGGTGTGGAGTAAGATATTGAGATCATGAGGAAATGAGGTCACTGTGCGGTAACGTGATAACATCCCCATGGTCCTTTGTGTTTACCCCTAAAAAACATAGCACAATTCTTTGTGTTTAGCTTTGAATTATCTTAAATACAGACATTTTTCTAAAGTAAGTTTTACTATCTATTTTTAAAGAGTGATGGCATATTCTCTGAATCTTCTCAGATCTTCCATTTCCAAAAGTAAATAGGCTATGTAATAATCCAGATAAGCAGATGCTCTTTGGTAAACCTTTATTGTGCCAGAAACACATCCAAAGACAGTGTAATTCTGCAGTTAAGCAGAGGAGATGAGGTTGGGAAGGGCTCGCTGTGTGTACTGAGGTGGAAAGTATTCTGTGTGATGGGTGGCCGTCCCACTCCCGGGTGGTAATAAATCACACTGTCCTGGGATCTGAGCATTACCGTGGTGACATCTGTCAGCTTCACTAAATCAGCCACCAGTTTAATGACCTCAAAAACCCCAAACTTTGCAGATAGGGGACTTTTTCAATTGAAGGAATTCGCTCTTACCTTGAAAAGAATTGGCTTGTTTGCATACTTTTGAGGTCTGACTATTTAATATCTATTTTTGCAAAATCCCTGCCACAATATACAGTGATAGTGTAGTAGTATAATGATGACGGAGCTGCACAAATGGATAATGTATATATTGCTCTGGGTAAGGGCCTCTGCAAAATGACAAAAAACTGAGTAACTCCAGAAATGTTTAAAAAATGGTTAATTCCAGCTCCTGATCATGGATTAATTTTCTCAGTCTGGCAACAAGCATCACTTGTGTCTGCTTTAGTATTTTGCAAATTTGAACTGCTCAGGACCCTGAACAACTTGGTGTAAAAAGGGATTCACAAAAATTAAATGGATTGGTAAAACTAAATTATTTTATTATGTATCCTAGGTGATCATAATTCTGTAACTTCTTCGTCATTCAAGGCATTTCATTAAGGAGATTAATTCCAAGAGGTACTGCATGTGTTTTACCCTCTCATGTTCTTAAATCAGCCAAGCAAGATGCCCAGACACAATTCTACTACTGATTCACATTGTCCATTCGCTGACAATCCTTAATCATCAGCAGAAGATGCTGAGAGCAAACCTGAAGCACAAAGCCCCAAGGGTGGACATCTATGGTACCGTGGTGGGCCAGTAGCGCAGCCACCCACTTGTGCTGGAAGAAAAATGTGATTAGTTCTGCTAATTACACAATTGGCCTTTAGCTCTGGGAAAGTGCTGTTGGCTGTAGCAAGTCATTTTTTCCATGCAGTACAAACAGTGCGACTCAACCTGCGCCACAATCCTAAAACTCAAAACATGTTCACTCTTCTGTTCCACACTGGTTATAATTGTGGTCTTTGTAGTTAGCTAGAAATTACTGCTTGTGGAGATAAAAAATATTCTGATTGGTTTGGACATATTAATGATTGACAGCTGAGTGTGGCTACATCCTGATAGGGTCACAAATCCTTATTTCAACCATGTTGAGCCTCTGTGATCGACAGTGTTGAGAATGTTACAGAATTGTCCCAAAACAACATGGTCAGGTTACCATTCTATGTGTGAGAACTGCTCATGTTTGACCCCTACAAATGCTATGAGGTTATTATACAACATTTGGGACGATTGATACTGGAAGTTAGATCCAATTGTATCTTCTCATAGTTTTTTCACTGTTTTAAGGAAT
The DNA here is from genome assembly GCA_019788955.1 of Albula glossodonta. Lineage (NCBI taxonomy): Eukaryota > Metazoa > Chordata > Actinopteri > Albuliformes > Albulidae > Albula > Albula glossodonta. The sequence goes on from JAFBMS010000032.1 coordinate 1,745,477, forward strand.
GGTGTCTCCTCTTTTTATGGCATTGTTTTTTGGTTGCTTGCTCTGCGAATGTCATACAGTTCATGTACAGTTCACACAGTGGATTCCTCTTTGGCTCTGGGCCTCTGTGTTTTGCATGCAGCTCCACTAGAATGTCCTCTGGGGAATTTCATGCTCCGCAGTGAGTCTCAGTCATCATCACTGAGAGGCAGGTATTGCTGTAATTGCTCGACAACATCTCCAACAGTTCCAAACCTAGCTATCTGTTGAATGTTTCCATGCCAACAAGTGCATCAATGAATGCTAAAATAATTTTGACATGCCAAACAACCCAATTGAAAATAATTAAGGGTGCATCACAGTTCTGTTTGCATAAATTCTTATGCAAAAATACCATTTTTGAACCCACTCTGTACTCAGAGCCAGGATCACAACAGCATGTTCTGCCCTGTTGGAGGTGGAAGCCCAGCTGATACATGCAAGGTGGCCAATAAATTTAAAGAATTTGGATTGTTTAAGAATTGGAATTGTTAATTATGTTAGCGTAGCCTTACTAATATCAAATGGGCTATTCTTGTTGCATAGGCAAAGAACTTGGTTTAATTTAGCTAATAATCATACCAGTAATAGATTTAATCTCAGTAGGACATTGTTTACTTTTTTGTCTTTCGAACGTGGGTTTGCTTTATTGTAACCCATTATCTTATTTTGAACCTTTTTGAGGCAGGGGCAAGGTATAACAAGCTATTTAAATAGACTGTCCACTCATTCTCATTACAGGCCACTTTTGTAGGTCTTGTTTTGTATCATGTTTTCGTTTTAATGGTTTTGTATCAGCAATTAAATTGCAGTGTTACTACAAATGTAGGAGGCATGAAAACTTTCTTTAAGTTTGTTTGTGCTCACTTGTTAGTCACTTTATCCCTTTATCAACAGAAAAAGCCAATTAATACTGCAACACTTCAAAGAAAAAAAATATGCCATTGCACAGATATTACTACAAGTAGAAATATATACTATTTTTTATGTAGATGACTAAGATAATATTGTGTTTCTTCCAAATGTCATAGATTTGGAATGTATGTCTGTGGCACTCAGACATATCAGTCTGATAAAAAATAATGTAGCCTATTATCCAAAAGACAGATTATTGTACCTATTGTACATACATGGAGGCAACCACAAGTTTGTTTTTTCATCAGGCAGTAATTAAAGTTCAAAGGTACATTCATACCCATGTGATAATCAACATATCTTCACAGCTGCTCTTTAGTTTTTTCAGCTAAAATGAATGTGCCCTCAGTTTTACTCAAGGCCTTGCTCATTTTGACAGTTGACAAACAAGGTTCTTGAGTCAATATGTTATGCTATCTTATTTCCAATAATCAGGATTCTACAGATTCCACAGTTTTGAAATGTACTGATGTATCTGCCCTTTGGAACTATCTCTCTGCAACATAGATTTGAGATAAAAATAACATAAAACAATTAAGTAAAATAACAACATTTTGATTCAGGTTTGTTTTAAATCAAGAGGTAATTTTAAATCAAGTCAATAAAATTATTTTCATAACAAATACTGAGTTCTTTGGTGGGACTGAAATGCTTTACATAATGAATCATATGCATGTAGGGTTCAGTAGCAGGGTTTGAAATATAACCCCATATGATGGTGTTTTTGATTATTAGAACCAAGGTCACTTTTCACCCTATTCAATTCCAACTTTCAGCATAACTAACATTAATTTATACATAAACTGAAACAGGATTTGTCTGGGCTTTGTCCCTTTCTTGGTGGAAAGTAGTCAATAAGGATCCACTGCCACAAAGTAAAGCCCCCTGATTCTGATGCTTAACCTGCATCATTTACATGTTTCAGGGTCTTAAAAACAACTCCTTGCACCAGGCAAAAACATCCATTTTAGAGATCTATAGTCTTCATTATGGTCGTGATTGGGAACATGCAATGAATATCTATGCCATTGAGTTCATATACATAGAGCCTGGAATGGGAAAGATTCCCTGTGCAACAAGTCTGATCTCTGAATCTCAATAAGGCTCACCAATATGGTCAGTCTTTATATATCAGAAAAAGTAGTCATACTACTGAATATTAAACATTTTCACTTAGTGTTGCTATCAGCATTTCAGAAGTATCAATTTGATGAGCTATAAAAGTATGTTAGTGAGGAAAAGACAAATTAATTTACAGATTTCTCCATTTGTACCTTACAGGTACCACTCCAACCAGACTTACCTCCAGATTTCACTCTCAGAAACTCCTAAAATGGAACCAGACCATTGACACTACAACAGCAACTACTAATAGTGATGAAAAAATAATTACATTATTACTAAAAAAAGATATAGCACTTTCCAAGTAAACATCACACTACGTAAGAATTGTGAAACAAAGCAACGATGTAGGATTTCACAGAACAGAACAGAACAGAACAGAACAGAACAGAACAGAACAGAACAGAACAGAACAAAACCGTTAAAATGTAACTGCCTCCATATGCTCATTACCCCTAAAGAACAGGATAGCTAAAATTGTAATATATGCAAGAACATTATATGACTATACAAATATAATGTAACATAAAGCTAAAATGTCAGGATGAGTCAAGTAGCCCTTTAACAGATGTGTAATGACATGTGATCAGGGAATTGGCTCAAAGGAGATTCTAGGGTGCTGCCCTGAAAACAGGTCTCTTACCTCTTTGTTTTAGCGCAGGCTCTTTGTGTGTTGGCATTGCCCCATTTACCCCATAAACACTCTGACTTTATCTCAGTTTTCCTTCAGAATACTCTTTTCAGATATGAACGGCTGGATTTCATCATCCCTTAACTTTTGTTTGAAGGTTTTGAAGGTCTCTGTGGAACCGTGGATCTGTGGAACTGGCAGACAGTCTGGTATTCAGCCTCAAGATCGAACAGAGAAGAACTAGACAAGAAAGTTGATGCCAAACCACTAGGAAAATGTGTATGTTGTGTCGTTACACCCTCATTTACTGTACAGTAGAGAGATGTCATGACAGCTAGCATAGAAGAATCATGCCTGGAAGAAGGCATGATTTTTAGATTGGAATTTTTGGTTTTAATTTTTTTCTACTTCTTAAATGTATGCATTCTAGAAGTTTGGACACCTACAGATACTGAAAAAATTATGGAAACAGCAAGAGAAAGATAAAAAACTGTGGCAGAGTCTGTGGCACAGCATGTCTGTATGGGGTGCTGGTTACTGCAGGATACAGTAAGGAGTCAAGGAGTGAACTATTGACATTTTGCCAACCATTGACATTTTGTAAACCCAGCACTCAAAAAGAAGACCTTAGAAGACAATCTATTCTACTAGGAGTGAATCTGAATCACCACAGCAAAATGCATCATTTGACTCCTGCTCTCTCAGTGAGTTTTTCACTAAATTAAGCTTTATGACTTAAGGTCTCCCTTTTTTTGATGAGCGGTTTACCAAATGCCAATAGTCGGCTCTTTTCACTTTGCTGAAAGTGTTTGACGCCACTTTTAGCAGGTGAAACCTGTATGTACAGTGCCATTGAGTTACCATAGCCTGCATCTCTAATACCATCTACTTTTTGGCGCCTACACAAGAGGAATAGAACACCATTCTTTCACAAGACTGTCAGTCATGTAATTTGATGGAAGTGAAAAACACTGTCTCAGATCACATTTCAGAATATCCTATAAATATACAACTTAATTAAGGATCTGGTGACTGAGAAGGCCGTGACACATGCATACCCTAAAACCGTTTGGTGACTTATGCTCTGTGGATGGGGGAATTACCATCTTGGAAGAGACCTCTCTGGACAGGAAATAATTGATTTCCCATGGGATGCAGCTTATAACTGCATTGATACAATAAGTACAAGAACGATAAAGTAATGATTGATATCAATCATGCAAGAATATGATTGTACGAAAACCATTGCAGGAGAATACAACCCATTCCATTACACAAACACCATAACCCTTCACTTTGGGAAAACTATTGTTTCATCTATTTTTTATCACTCTCTCTATCTCATCTCTATCTGCTCTAATCTCAATACATCATACCTGATTATGTTTGGTTTTCTTCAATCTAGGCAAGTCTTTTTCAAGACCATAGCAAACATTATAGCTAAAAGTCTAAAACCAGGTATCTGTGCAGTAATTCTCTTTTTCTTATTCTTCTTAGCTTTTTCTTATTTTTACCTATACTTAATTGGAGAGTGCTAAACGGACTCTAATGTTAGCATATTTCTTTGGCACCTCCCTGCATCACTGGCCTAGCATTCCCCAACCCTGAACCAAACTTGTCAGCCAACCACCATGCTCCCTCTAACTGACTCCTCTGAGTCACATGACGACTAGCACCCCCGTTCAACACTGCAGATGTATCACCAATTACATACTTCATATGTCATAATGGATATAAAGTCTACATATACTTGGTTCATGCACTTGCAAGCACCAATAGCAGCAGACAGGAGCAGCCACTGTAAACCAAACCTTGACTAGCTTAGCTCTTTCCCTTTCACCAAGGTGGACCTCCAGCCACAGCCAGTATTGATGAGGCTGAGATTAGCCATTGCCCAGTCACGGGACTCACAGCTGCTCCACGCACAGCCACTTTTACTGTGTGATAGCTGGCTCTGTATTTTCCTGCATTGGTGATTTTAAAATCAGGTATGTCGTTATAATTGACAGACAGGGGGTTCACAAAAGATTTCTTACTTTGTACTGATCCTGGAATGAATGCCGCTCCTCAGATCAGTCAAAGCTATATGCCAGTTCCCTAGTTTATTGGGTCTAATTGGAAACCACATGTCATGTTGAATTACTGCATTACATTTGCAATGGAGGAGACTTCACATGCATTCCTTAGATGTCAATGGCCATTACTGGATATGTAAAGTTTCATCTTACATTACAGCAGTGCATTACAATGGTGTGATTACTGCTGCTGTTTTTCTAAATGGGTTTTAAATGTTTACGCTGATGTGTATCAAGTGAACAGCAAGTGTTCCTTTCATGTGATAGGTATTCAGGGGATGAAAAACTGCATATTTGCCAGTTTAAACAATTAACCTGTTATTTACATCAACAGGCACTCTGCAAGAATTACCGTCAAGGACCGAATTGAGGTGACAGCTCAATAGTGACATTTTATTTCAGTGGAACAACTCACTGCAGAGTTATGAGATTGATGGCATCTCTTGTCCTTGCAAGAGGAATGAGTCGACCAGAAAGCACCCCTGCATGGTTTTGGGAGCATTTCTCTTTGAGAGGGTTGGTTAGTTAAGGCACTGCTCTAGCATGCAAACTAACTTCAGAGTTATAGAGTGATCAGTAAACTGAACATGTTTGCAAACTATAACGAGCACATGCAATTTTGTCCAATTAATGCCAAGCTCTGAATTATCATTGATTCAAAAAGATGAGCATCAAATGAACAGGAGGTCCAAATTCATACAAAGAGGTATGAAAAAACAGGACATGAATATCCCAATGAGATGTCTATCGCTGCTTATTTAATACATTTTCAAATCTATATCAAGATTTACAGCTACATTTATGCATGTGGTTTGTCCATACTGCATGCCTGTTTTGTGGCTGGATTGGTTTATTGATGTGTTCACAAGCTGAGATATGAAAAAGCAGTCATGTGTTTGTTTTCCAAGAAAAATCCCGCAATAAAGCTTTGTTGCACTTCACATAGATATTTCTTTATCCTCCTCTGAATTTCAGCTAGAAAGTTGTACACAAAAATAATCAACAATATACACACCAATTTCAACAAATAAAGGATTTATATACTTACAGGTTGTGAAATGTGACATGACTTTCAGAGTTAAACATTTCAGAGTTATCAACAATCTTCATTGTCTATGTGCTTGTATTTCAGAGGCTGCACTGCACATAATGTCCTGTTTGGGTGTGTAGTTATCCTCCTGTCAAGGTACAAGGTAAAGTAGCCCTGGAGCACCTGTAACACATGGGGGGATTTGAGCCATATGCTCTGATTTTCAAAGGCTTCCTTTCTCATTGTTAGCACAGTAGTTTTGTGTGCAGAGTGGGGGTTCCCAGCCTAATCTGAGGCAGGTTGGAATCTTCTGTTCCAGCCAAGAACTTAAGCACCCAATTCAACCCATCCAGATGTTGATTGAAGACCATGCGTTGTTGATTAGCTGAATGGGGTGTTTTATTGCTAAACCAGCTTGAGTGCCTTTGTTCACACTGCCCCATCTTGGACAAGCTGGAAAACCCCTGATGTGGGGGAAAGATCACGTCTCGCAAGACTCTACGACAAGAGGAACCCGTGCGGCAGGCATTTCTACTGCATGAGAATGCAAGTCTACCCAACATGGTTCAGCAGAGAGTAACAGCCTGCACTTCAGGCAAGAAAGAATGATGAAAACATAATCTCCCAGAAAAAAAGGATTTTCTCAATTGTAGGGGTGGACACATTCATGTGGACGTCAGATTTATGAAAAGGATACAAATTTTATGAGACACGAGGACAAAAAAGCCACTCAGTTTGCAGAGTCATTTGATAAGAACTGTCAAGAATTGGGAGGTTAAATACTGCTAATCTGTATGCCTCAGTCTTCCAGGTTTATGTATTTAAGCTTTCAATGATGCTTAAAGGCATGGGATTTAGAAACCTTAATTCCATTACATTTGGAGCAATTATGCTCTGTCTATTTTGTCTGTTACGGTTAGAAAGAAGTTATGTCAGTTTTTTTTTTAAATCTAAGAATTAATAGTCTTGATCAAGGACCAAAAAGAATGAACTGATTTGAAATGCTTGAAAAAAAAATGTTTTAAAATGTGTTAATATGTAAGACCTGCTGAGAAGACCTGTCAGGAGTTCCATGATAGCAGTGATTGACTGTCCAAGAGTATCATAGTCAAGTCCAGACGTGTACTTTAGTGCTTTTCCCATTTACTGGGTTACATGTTTGTGTATGTTTTTCACATATGCAATTTTTATTTATTGATTTGTATTGACCTTCAGTATATTATCTCAATTTACAGCAAAAGTGGGAGCTATCCAGTTCCATTTTATTTTCCTTTTAATTGTGTATAACTATTTTCCAACTAACTGTCTTCACTGGGTTTCACAAAGGATCTACAACAAATTCCCAATACGGGGAGCACTTGTAGTTATGCTCTTTGTGCATGCCTATTACAATATTTATGTCACAGTGTTTAGTGCTAGCAGAGGTCTTATAAATGCTCTATAAGTCCCATTCATGTAAAGTACTACCTTAAATATTCCTCACCACCATTATCTTCCAAATAGATATTTGTGTTGTAATAATTTTGTGCTGATCTTGGATTTGTTTCTACACTACTCTCTGTCTTTACAATGTACAATGCTACAGTTGCCTCTATAATTGTTATAAATTCTAACATTGTTATAAATAGTGTTATGTATGGATTTGTTTGCTCCTTTGCCATATTCTTGTGTGTATAGCATTTTTTATTATTATTTATGGAGCAAGTATCAACCCTAATTTATCTTCTGTGTCACAGGATTTGGAATGTGAGATTTTGTGCACGTCTGTGAATACTCACCTTATAACAGAAGAGGCAGGGGAAAGAACCTACTTGGGCTCAAATGCAGTGTGTGTATTTAAATGTATTCCACAGCTTATTCCATTGAGCTCAGTGTGTTCACTCTCCTTTATTGCTATAAGAAACAGCATCATGACCATGCTCGCCCACTTAAACTTAAGTAGCTTTTTTAAGAAATTACCACAACGTTTCCGTGACTATTTCTGTGATGGCACAAATGAAAATACATTAAGGAATAAAAGGCTTAGGAAGCAGATACAGAAGGGAATGAAGGCTGCCAGACAGTCATGTCCCCAACACTCTGGACTTGCTAAATGTGTGTCATCAAAGTTTATCTAATATAACACATTGTCATTATGAAGATTCTGTGGAAATGTTGCCCTAAATGACCATTATATCAGCCAGATATTGCTATGGTAACCACACTGTAAAGAACTGCTGTGATTTGAGCAGTAAGGCACTGTAGTGTGGACAGTATGTTACTATAAATTTCACAGGAAATGTTTTGCATTGCATACCATATTTTTTGTTTACTCACAATGCCATTTCTGGAAAAAAAACAACATTTGATCATTACTCAGGCGTCAGTAAGCCTTTTTTAGCTACATGAAATTATTTCTTGAGAGGTGAAAATGGCTTTTTCTGATAAAAAAAAGACCCATGAGGAAAACAAATTAAGATTGTCTTTTGTTTTTACAAAACACCACCGCACTATTGTCTGTGTTTGGTGTCTTTTGGATTCCTCTTACCAAAATAATAATCTGATCACGCACACTTTTGCTACAGGATTTATGGAAGATTATTGCAGCATTGATTTGAGATGTAATACATGATGAAGGAAGTGTCATGCTCGCCTGTAAGGTAAGACAAATGTTGTTGAATTTAAAAAGTTGATGCCCTTGCTTTTGCCTGTTTCAAAACTGTATATTACCCTATGTGACTGATTGACCTTATCGGTGATAACAAACTCAATCTGCTGTTTCAGCCATTTGTTGTCGTAGAATTGTTTTTATGGGGTTTAGGCCCAGGGTCCACTGTAAAGCCGACTGTGATTAATGTTTGTGAAACGTGCTACATACATATACTTGACTTAATCTAACATATTCTATGACAGAGCCACAACAAGGGGAGGTTAACAGCTTTTCCAGGAGTTTCATATTGAGGAAGACACAATTCAATGCCAATGGGAGAGCACATCATGAAATCCAGCAAGGAGTGTTTTGACCTGTAAGACCATGACATCCAGCAAGGAGTGTTTTGACCTGTAAGACCATGACATCCTACAAGGAGTGTTTTGACCTGTAAGACCATGACATCCAGCAAGGAGTGTTTTGACCTGTAAGACCATGACATCCAGCAAGGAGTGTTTTGACCTGTAAGACCTTGGGTCCCAACTCAAAATGTAAGGTACAGAGGAACAGAAAATGGCAATGGAAATCACAACACAGACCAATTGCATAAGTCACAGCCTCAGTATTTGGCCAATACCTATTTTGGTTTTATAAAGAAATTCTCATGGCAGGCACTGTCAAGTTAGATAACAGTTATTTACACTTCTTCAGGAGTAAGGTAAAACGTCTTTCCTCTTCTCACATATCTTCTTCCCAATGGTCACTACAGTTGAGTAAGGGTTTTGAGAGCTGGTAAACCAGGCTCAATGCTAAAGAGGCTTATGTCATTTAGGTGACTGCTGAAAGACAGGTTGAAATGAGCTTCCATTGTGGAACTGATTTGCTGTGTTATTTTTAATATATCATACTTAGTGCTTGGCACGACTGGCACTCTTTAAAACTTTTTAGTCTCTGCAGTTCTAGTACAGATGGCAACCCCATACTCTCTTCCCAGTATTGTTGTAAAATATCCTCAATGTTCATATTTTCCAGAATCAAAATATGTGGTGGCAGTAAAAATGCCATCTGCTCTACTAAGTATACAAAGGATGAGCTACTGTGCTATTGTAGTGGTAGTCTGTTCCAGAAATTGCTTAATTTGTTTACATAAGTTATTTTTTGATCCAATCCAAATTTATAATCTATAACTTTATTTATGATGGGAAAATACAAACAATTTAATAACACAAAGTTGCTCATTCAACAGACTCGTTTCTGCATATGTAGAGAGGATTGATTCTGAAATCTCAGAGATAATTGCAAGTGGCTGAGAACACAATGTCCATGCATATTTACTGTTCAGATAACACAGGGGCAGTGTACTTTCAGTCTAAACCATAAGGTGTGAATTTTCTGATTATTTGGGATAATCTGTTGTCAAACAGAGTATTAAATGGTATTTTTGTCGTCATCTGGAAGACCGTTAAAATACATTTTTGACATTTTTGGGCGCAATTGAACTTTAAGAGCCTCTCCCTTAAGTTCCAGTGAAGCACCAAAGGACAAGTACCGACTCAGGTTTGACTGTGCCTAAAGTAATGAGACGCATCTTAGAAGCTGGTGATTTGATGTAGTAAATTGGTTTCATCACTTTTTCTCCTCATATCTGCTGTTTTATCACTCACACTGTGCCCGAGAGCTCACTGAGGAATGTGCTAACTTCACACCTTCTGTACTGGAGTTGGAAATAAAAAAATATGTTTGTACATGTGTCTTTAATCTAAAATAATAAAAAAGGATTCATAGACATGAAAGAGTATGAGACTCCATTTTAATATTGTTGCAATGTTAAAATTAAATTCACTTCATCATAATCCAGTGTAACTTAAGATTCTTTTTTTAAGTACAACGTGAAAGTGAACTGACTCAAATACTTCTCTGAATGTTGTGCCCTATTCTACAAAACTTTTAGTTTTGACAAATCTGTCACATTGCTTTCTCTACATTTGTCTTCACAGCCTGACTATTCTCTTTGAAGCTTTTCCCCAGTTGATTGCTCCAATCGTTTCTTTCTTTCTTTTTTGAGATCATTCCTCGAGTCTGGAGTAACCACATTAAAATAAATGTTGATATTTTAAATTATTCAAAGTTTTAGTGGAAAATTTCCGCTGGGATGAAGAGCACTCAGGGGAGTGTTACTGATGATTGCTACATTCTGCTTCCATAACGCTTCAACTCAACTAGGGCTCAGAGTCCGATTACAGAGTCATGGAATCACACTTAGTGCTAAGGACAACATGCTCACTTCTATTTCAAAATGCACTTTTGGATACATACATTTTAATTCAATCATAAAACATTCAACATAACTCATCATATAGTGATACATTTTTTGAGACTGTAGAATAATTGATATTGACCATACAAACGACACAGACTTTAGCTGGGTAAGGACATGTCTTTTTCAAATGTCACTTCACAGATATCACCATGAATGAGTGAAACACTGGCCAAAGCCGCCCATGCTCAGACCTGCTGAAAAGTGTAACTGGCTGTGGGTAGTGCACTGTGACTGATGAGCATCACAACCTCACAAAGGTTACATGATGCCTTTAACTGGAGAGATGCAGGGACAGAGAGAGAGGGATACATTCTGATTCTACTCCTATGTATTTGTTTCTGTACCTTAAGGTGGCTGTTGTTACTAATTAAAATACACTGATGTGCAGATGTGCTTACACCTTATAAAAGATATAAAATTATAAAATGAAGGTGTTTGCTGGTAAGTGGCACTGAGAGAGATGCTGTGACTGTGACAGTTGGTGGGTCATTGGAAATAGTATCTAAATAATACAGCAGGCTTAACTGAAGTGTGTATTCATAAAAAACAAGCCTAAAAAGGCATTTAAAAGTTGTAAAAGTATAGTTTACATTTATTTACTTTGTTTAATTTTGTTTCAACAAAAATGCACAAATCAGAAGTGTAAATTGTTTGGTGTGTGTGCACGGAAAGTGCACAGTGATCCTCTGAGACAGTGATTGCTTTCTTTGAGTCATTCAAGTTCTCCATCACCTGGGCTGAGTGTGCATCAGCATCAGTGCATTTCAAAGTGCATTGCTTCTGTCTTCGATCGCTCAATCTCACTTCAGACAGCGCTTTTGAAACTGTATAATGCACACAGCAATTTGGTGTTGCCAGAGTGTTTAGCGGTTTCCATAGCAGTCGAACTAAGATCGGTGTTGGCCGATGGGGATAAAGGAGACCTGTTTTTGGGCTCAGATGCGGGTGGGAGTAATTTTATATGAGGTCCTCTGTTAGACGAGCCTTACAGGCAAAATAAGACCAGTGTAATGGCTTAAACACAGTTGTATCTGACCAGCCCTTGAAGTAGTGCACTTGTGTGGAAATAGCTGCAGGCAGAATGATCCCCAGCTTTGATCCAAAGATGCAACTGGGACTCATTTAGCTGTGGATGACCTTGTGATTGGATCATATTTGTTACCATGCATCTAATTTGCTGCTCCTTGTGAGACTAGGGGGACACATAGGGAAACAGATTGAATATTCTATAGCAAGTGAAGTAAGAATGAAGCTTTATTAAGCCAGTAAATTGGGAAGAGTTGGCAGTCACTGTTATCCCTGGCTATTTAATCCAATTGCTACAACCACAGTCTTAATTGGTTCAAACAAGCCATTTATTGATGGGTAATTATAGATCCACCCATAATTAGGTTTATGGAATGTCATTCTCCCATCCTCATCTACAATTGGGGGTATCAAACTTTGACCTTCAATGTTTGTAGCATTTGTAGATTACTGTTGTTTCCTATCAGATAGCCAAGTTAGGGTGTGGGCCCTGTAGCCAGTCATTGATAAATGTTTTCAAGTGCTGAATACGTGAAAAATCAGCAGCCAATGTGGAGTCTATTAGTCCTGATCTAGAGCCAGGCCATAAGAGTGTAACACAGTCTCGGTTCCTCCTGACACAGGTCGGGTAGTTACGCTATCCTATTCCTGAAAGAATTGCTGTGCTGTTTTCCTGTCCTTGGAGATATGTCCTTACTTTGTCCCCATGCTGTCTGTTCAGGAGATATGCTTATGAGCTGCTGTTACTGGTGAAAGTTGTTTTTCCTTAACAAACTTCTATGATGGCATTTCTAAAAAGCCTTTAAGCATCATTAGCCGTTTTGACATACACATTGGCATTCTTGTGCCAGTAACAGATTCAGGGCCATGGACATTCAGGTGAAGATAGTTCAGATTTATATAAAACATATTATATACATTGTAATATATAGGCCTACCATTCTGCTCTTAAATAAGGATTTTTAAAATAATAAACTAGATCATAATCAGGTAGTTGCTAAGTCATGGTTGCTTTACTTCCTTTTTTCTTATCTTTTTTAATAAATATTTGAAAAATAAGATTCTCATAATTACCAGAGGCAACACATTTAGAGGGAACTGTTTGTAATGTTACAAATGGACCCTTAAATGTAATCAGTCAGCAGAGAAATGTTTCCAAAGTAATAATCACCACTGCAATATTAAATTGAACCCCAGCCAAAGATTTGGGATAATTTGAATCAGTTGCTGAAGAGCGTTTGGTGAGCGCTCTTGCCGTTTGGGGATGAGGACAGCGATTCTTACTGCATCAAATCAGAGATTTGTCAGTCATGAGGAACGGAAGGGAGAATAATCAACATAGCAGGAAGCAAAGAGAGTAATTAATGGAATAGCTCATTTAAGACATGCTTCATTTAAGACATGCATGTGGGGGGCATGTATGGGTCATTGACATACAGAAAAAAATACATTATTTAAAGGGGCTTAATATAGTTTAATATATGTTTGACCATTAACTGAAAGCAGCTGTAGCGAAGGCTAGGGAAAGCATTTCCAAGGAAGACATAGGAAGCAAATGGCTGCCTATGTCAATGAGTCACAGAGTTGATGCAGTACTGCATGTAAGGGCTATGCAACAAAATATTAGTTGATTGCTTCGATTTATTCATTCTATTCTGTGAGTTCAGTCTTTATATTTGCACTCAATCTGAAAAATTCTGTTTCTCTAAAATGGTAAAACACATATATTTAAATACCACAGAGTAAAAACTGAATGTCTGTACTTGTATGTCATACTCAAAACCAAATGCCTGAAGTATGGTGTGGTCCAAGGTAAATGGCTGCACACTTGGTGGTCTCTGTGCATCTTGGCTTATTTTAAACCACTCCACAGGCTTCAGCAGTGTCCATGGCAACTAGCTCAATCTAAAACATCTGCCCCTCTCTACTACCAAACCAAAACAATAGTTTCAAAGGGTGCTCTGAATAATTCAGCAAAACAAGTCAAAATAGAACACATAAAATATCAAAATCTAATAAAAATTATACAAAAAATTTATTCACCTGCTACCAGCACAATCTTATCAGTATTTCAGTGTGAATCCATCTATGACAGGTTGCTTCAAATTCCTAAAACAAACTGTGCAAACGTTCTACACAGCATTAGATTGAAACATAAGAGAGCATTTACTTCTTAGAAAGTGCAACCAATAAAAGAGACCAATAAAAAAAACAGGTAACCATTTACCCAAGAGAGAACCAAGGATAAATACAGCACTCTGGGAAAAAAACATGGGGTGTCTATAGCATTTAATGGAACCTCCAGTGCTGGGCAGTTTTTTTTTTTTTCTGTGAGAAAATGGAAAATAAGCAGAAGTCAAACCCTCTGATCACAGCACATATGGAAGTGGTCACTGTGGGGAATTGTCAATCACTCAACTACATTGTAGTTCCTAGAAGACTTGCATAAAGAATTGCACCTCCTCAGGATGGTGAATCTTTAGCCCTTTTTGATACATACGCTGCAACCCAGAACTTAGACATTACCTGGAGGAGCTGTATGAGAGAACACAAATGTCCAAATCAGTTGCACTGGATTTTAAACAGACTTTATCCTGCCAGCTCCCTAGTACAAAGTCTGTGCAATGTCTGATTGCGCCCATTTGTGAATAGAGCAGGTCGTGGGGTATGTTCCAATACTCAAATTTTGTCTCCTCCTCTCCTCCACTACCGACTAATCTCCTCTGTGCCCCCAGAAACTGTCCTCCCCCCCTCCACTGTTCCAAAAATATAGGAGATGAAATTTTGCCTCCTCCACTTGGCTCCTCCTCTCCTCCAAATAAAGGATGTGTCCTACCACAGAGGTCTTTTCACATTTCAGGGTGACATCATTGTGCTCACAGCCAGTCAGATCAATAGACCATCCCACACAAAATTTCACCATGGAAAAGTTCTGAGACATGACAAGGGATTTACCAACACTTAAGTGTAAGTGCCAGAACAGTAAACAGTAATCGGATAATTTACATAAACAGGAAAACTTCTGTTTTACTTTTTCAAACATATCCACATTGACTAGATATATTCATGTTTTTGAGTTGTGAATGGTAATTTTACCAATGTAAATTGAGCAAGTTTCTGCAGCGACAGGTTTTTCAAATGTTTATGTAAAATAATGAGAGGAATGCAAGTAACTGACATTGATATCTTAATGCGTAAAAAGGGCTAGCGGCATTTGCGAAGTGTGATTGGCTAAGGAATCCTCAGAATCAGTCAAAATTACTACTTCATCAATAGCCGACGTCGACTTAAATGACGGGTGAATCGGGTTAGCTGTTCCAATTTTCATTTCCTCCTTTCCTCCACATACTTCTGGGGTAGGAGACGAGGGGAGGAAACGATTAGTGGAAACAAGGAGACAAGAAAAAGTATTGGAAAACATCCATTATCCAGAGAATTCACAGCCAGCGAGTGGGTGTGTTGATGTTTTTATCATGAGACTGACGCAAAACCGGAAGAATACAAACATCCGAGGGTGGCGGCTTCGTACTTTTTTCTGCTCACCTGTATATTGCTTTCTGCTCCTTTGTACATTTTCGTTGGTATTGATACCAACACAAAAACAGTCATCATTATGGATGAGTCGGTAGCTTTGTCTGCCATCTTCAATGTGCTGTAAACTGAAAAACTCATAAATCTATAGTCCTCAACTCATTTTCATCATTTCCTGTCTACAACTACAGAGAACACACAGAATGATGTTTGCATTTTGAAGCTATGATTTGAATGTTTATGTGAGGGCTCATTCAGAGTTGTAGTAAATCTTATTTTATGCATGATTGTACCCTTATAAAAAGTTTTTAAGGAATACCAAGAGTGCACTTTTTAATTAAGTAACTTAACTGTTTAAAAATGCATTACGTCTGGAAAGAAAAGTGGAAATAAATTTAAGTCGGATACAATGAAGTAACCTTTAAGAAAAATTACTTTTTATGCATTACTTTTTGTAATGGTATGATTTGAAGTTGCAAAACGGTTGCTTACAGTATGATAATTTGATATATGCAGCTATAGCCTTTGTTACAACAGTCCAGTGATTAATTAACAGTGTCTCTAATAATACTACCACCGGTGTGTTTGAAGGTATGAGAGGTTAATTACAACATCATTTACATAACGATTGATGTGGGGAGGCATGAATAAAGAGTATGAAATTAATTTTAAGAATGATTTTGGGAAGCCCAATTATAACCTCAACAATGCATAAATCAGTGGGCATGTTTATTCAACACATTTTATCACAAAGGAGGAAGGTTGCCATTGAATAATAAACCGAGAATAGCTAAATATGTCAAACCACTATGATTGTAGTTCAGACATAAAAGCAGATTTATTTCTAGACTCAATCATGGGTATCTTAAAACATCTGTGGCATATCTTCAGGTTTACACATTGTATTGTATCTCCAGCTCATCTGAGAATACCATGCATAGTTCCAAAATTCAGAGCTGGTTCAGTCTTTCTATAAGCTGTTCCATTGGAACTGAGCAATGCCACATTACCAGGAGGTGACCTCCTAACCTTACCACTCCTTATTCCCAATTAGCTTCTCAGCCTGGGCATGGGCATGTTTACATACCCTGTAGTTGATTTGCCATAGGTGGCCCAACTTACACAGGCTCAGCCAATAGATGTGGCTCCACCCACCAGCCTCAGCGGACTCCAGAAACACACTCGTCAAAACAATGGCTTTTCAATCCATCCACAGCCACCTGTAACAATAAAATAGAATTTAACTGAATAAAAAATAGAAAACAGAATTGTGAAATCAGTGGACATTAGCCATCAGAATTAGCCAACAAAATCATCATAGACACATTTCAGCCCAGAGGCAATGCCAAAACTGATTTTTTAATATTGATAAGAACTGATATGTTTTTTAAGAATTGATAGGAACTGATAATTGATAAGAACATTATATGAATTTTGATCCCATGATAGGCACATAAATTACCCTAGATGAGTGAAAGATGTACTCACACACACACACACACACACAAACAAAAGAAAATATGCAAGCTCGACTTGGACGAACTTGATCCTCAAATCAATACTAGAGGCCTTGATTCTGGTGTTCAAGTCACGCATATATTGGACAGGGATGTAGTCGAATGGAAAAGCGGTTGAATATTGTTTGATTTTAATACAAACAACTGTTATTACTCTCAAATTCAGTTCTCGTCTGTGTTATGCAGTAATGTGTGGGTGTTATGTGATATTTTTTCAGGTTCAAATATTTCATCTTTGTCTGTGTGTAACCTTGACATGTGCCCAATCCCAGATACCTTTCATGACACACAGTTTTAATTAAAAACTTTATTTAAAAATGCATTCATACAACTGTATGCATAGACTGTTATTAAAATATGATGCATTCATTCTGACCTATCCACCCCAGAGATAGACCAAAAGGCTCCTCTTCGCACAGGAGATCAATTATGCAGTGAAGATGGATAAAATAACTATATATTTATTTGAATCCTGTATAATAGAGGCCAATTTGTCAATGCAAATAATAGACAAATAGCCACTTCAGCAATAATGTGACATGATATGTATTCAGTAAAGTGGGGTTATTTAAATAATCCTGAGACTGTATCAATATACAAATTATGTGATATATATATATATATATATATATATATATATATTAGTAAGTGTTATTGTGTCCATCATACATACTAATTATATGTTAGTGGTTAAATCAGTCGTATATCTGTTATTATCTGTACTTAAAGTTCATTGCGAGTAGCTCTGCTTATAAATGGACATTACATTGATTGGAAAGTTTAAATTGCCCCAAGGAGGAGCAGTTCTGGATCTCATTTACAACTCTTGTGCCAGAGTAGGACGAGATAAAATTTTGAATGTACATGCAGTCTCCGTGATTGAGGTACAGAAAACTGGGGTATGCAGGGACTCAGATCTGTTTGTCAGGTATCAGGTGGCAGTGCACTTATAACTTCATGGTACATGCACGTAAGTTACCCTTTGATGTCTGGCTGGTGTGTGCTGTTGATGAGGAATTCAGCGGTTGGTTCAGTGGGACATTACAGGAATTTTACTGGAGCCATTTTATTCTAGTTAAATGGCAGCATAGAGGAAGTGCTTACAACATGCAAGATAAAGTTCTTTTCTCATCTGTGGCTTCGGGCCTCAACACCATGGATCAGACGTTGAGCAACAAGCACAGGATAACTGTATCAGGACATGGGAGAGAAGTGTTTTTAATAGGAATGAATGCAGACCCTCTCAGGACCCTGGACTCAGGGAGATTCTGATCTAGAATTGTCAGGACAACGGTTACACTCCCTGGGAGCACTGCACTGTATAGTCACTAGAATTGTCAGGACAACGGTTATACTCCCTGAGAGCACTGCTCTGTATAGTCACTAGAATTGTCAGGACAACGGTTACACTCCCTGGGAGCACTGTACTGTATAGTCACTAGAATTGTCAGGACAACGGTTATACTCCCTGAGAGCACTGCACTGTATAGTCACTAGAATTGTCAGGACAACGGTTACACTCCCTGGGAGCACTGTACTGTACATTCACTGCTGTCTTGCGATTGAAAATGTCCAGTCTCATGGTGGTCATTAAAGATTCCGAGGAATTTGCCACTTATCACAAAAGAATAGCAATTCTCCAGTGTTCTGCTTCAATTACCAATCTGGCAATCTGTCCTCCCCAAGTATAACTTTGCTAATAATCTGTCCCTCTCCATGACAGTGGCTGCGTAGTGAGTGCACTGGTGTGAAAAGGCTGTCAGCCATCACTGAGCTGGGTACTCCATATTGGCAGTCGGTCGAGGAGTGCTTCCACTTTCACTGCCAAGCACAGTTAAATCTTATGATAAAAATATTTTATACAAAGTGAATCTGTTATCATTATTTTTTTAGATGTTGCACAGCTGTCACTGTCAGCCTTCATACAGGGTATGGAGTGATAGTATGTAAAACAGGATAATGGGATTCACATCTTCATTGAAAGTGATATTTTTGTAGCCTTTTACTGTGGAATGATGCCAGTTACAACATTTATGTCATAGTACCAGATTTAAATGTATTGGGTTTGATGGCACAATTAAGATGATGCTCAAACTAAAAGTTAAAGGGATTTGATCATATTTGTTGTTAAATCAAAAATAGATTTTACTTTCTATATAATATTGAATCTGAGGGATGCTAAATTCATACCAGCTGAAATTTGGCTCATTTTAAATTCCAGTCTTCTAACCACCACCACCACCACCACACACACTCACACACACACACACACACACACACACACACACACACACACACACACACACACACACACACACACACACATATATACATTTTCTTCATTTTTCAGAAATGTTTCAGAAATATATAATCAACAAAAGCAGCAACAACATGGAAGAACAGAAATCGGTTGAAAATCTCACCAGGACACCAGGGAGCCCCAGACTACACTATGGGCTCATTTCATTGACCAGACGTGAGTCCAGACCTTGAATTAATGTCAGAATCTCCTGCAGTACCCACATCATGGCACAGTGTTGTTTTTCTCCCAGAGGGAAAGGTGCCCCCTGCTGGTCCACCAATGTCATTTCCAACAGCAACTTAACTTTGCCAGGAGGTCTCCCATCCATGCGTTCAGCAAGTTCAGTCAAGCTCCTGCTTAGCATTATCCTGCAGGCGCATCCAGGGTGGTATGGCAACTGGCCAAGGTGTTAGCGAGGTGCAAATTATGAGAAGCAATAGCAAGCTCAAACTGCTAAAAAACATTGAATGTTGTCTTTTGAGCAGTGCTAAGCAGATTTTTTTGCACTAATATATATTTCATGGCTACCATTTTCCCATTTTGACCCAGGCAAGAATCGTCTTTTAGTCTTCCACAATTCCAAAAATGTTTCCCGTGTTTTCCGTACCTTGGACAATAAACCTTTTTTTCAAAGTTGTATAACACATTTCCTTCTGGAGCTAATGTCCTTGCATCCGTCCCAGCACAAACTGTTTTCCTGCACTTCATTTACACTTTATTATTGGTTGTGACTCATGGGCAATGTGTGTCAGTGAAAATTTTTCCAATACATGATTTGCAAAGTAATTTTACCATGTATACAACTTAGACATTTTTTATTCATGTAATACATTTTTTAGCTGAAATTTACCCTACTCACACGATGACACGGTTGTGGTGCTCTTACTTATTAGGCAACTGGAGGTCTAATGTCCTTGCAAGAGAATTTGGCATCAGTTCAATGCTTTGCAATGCCTAGAATACATACATACATATATTTATTACAGTCTGAGAAAATAAGCAGGCAAGTCTACAGCATAGCAGCAAATTTAGAGGGAATTCACACAAATTGTAAGAGTTCGAGCAAGTTAACATTTGTTTTGACTGAGGAAAAGCACAGATGTGTATTGCTCATTCTCTAATGAAAACAGCAATGTGCGCCAATGTAGTCTGGTGTGTTCAATTTACTGGCTCCTCATATTGTTTAAAAATAATAGCATCTATCTGGTTGGTTTTCAGTCATTGTATTGTGTACAATAAAAAAATGTTTTTAGATGATGCGAATGGAATATTTTTCTCACAATTATGTTCTTGTAGAGAACAATTATGTAATTTGCTTCTGCCCATGGGATGGGATTAATCTATACCCGCTGTAAGTGCCTGGGCAAACCTCTCAGTTGGTATAAGTGCCAGTAGGGGCAGCTGAGTACTTGATTGTGTCTACTTAGACTAAATTGGTGGCAGAGTTCCAGGGTTCTGTCTAGATTTGCCTTGCAGCATTTTTTTTCTTTGTGTTCCACTAAAAAGAACATGTGCATTAAAATTCCTTATCCTCTGAGAGCAAATGGATCATAAATTACCTCAGTATTTGGCCCACCACCATCTCCTACACCATATCTCATTCAGACCACTGTTCCCAAGTTGAATCTACACTTTCCATTTCAAGTTACTTCCCCTCTCATCTCCCAGTGTTGCTGCTTTGCTGTAACAAAGCAATAATGAAACTGCACAAGAATGTTTCATAACTTCATCAGTGTTGAAATAGATCTTGTTGTCAGTACGTTGGCATCTTAGCTGGTGTTTTTGTAGTGCTTTTGTCATGTTTTGGTTTTTCCCTGGTTCTGTGTTTTCCCTCCATTTCTCAGTGATTGTTTCATTGATTGATTATTTCACTGTCTGACATGTTTCACCTGTTACCCTGCTCACCTGTTCCTTGTTCTGTCCTCATTAGTCTTGTATTTATTCTCTTTGTGTTGCAGTCTTCCTTGCAAGTTTGTCTTGGTGGTTTTTCCCAGTTGTGCTACAAGCCTTTTCACCTTTTCACCTTTTCACCTTTTCAGCTGTTGTTACCTGCACCAGTTTCCTGTTTTTTTTTTTTTTGTTCTTGCCTTCTGATTTTTGTACCTTTGCTGACTCTACCTGCAAACAAACCTGATTGCCTGTTTTCTGACTACTCTCATTGTGTCTTTGAACTTTGCTGCCCTTTCCTGGTTTGTCCCTCACTTTTACCTGATGATGATTTTGGATATTGGACTTTACATTGTTTTAAAAACCTCATTCTATTCTGTACACTTCTGAGTCCCTACCTGAGCCCTGACACGTGTACCCCAATACAAAATGTTATTTGTTTCAGATTGGCAATGCTTCATGAATCAAGGGATTTTTTTCAGAACACCATATGAAGTGTCACATCCCAATCACATAAAAATTGGACCCCACCATGTTTTTTGTTCTACAATGGCTGGACTGCATAATGTCATTACCATATTGATTTTATTATTTTTTTTAACTCCGTTCCATGTGAAACCTCTGACTTGGGGTGGGGGTAAATGAAATTCCTCCCTGCATGTGAAAATAATTTTTGTCTGAAAAATGTCCAAAGTGATTTAATGATCTCATGCCTTCAGGTCCCAAGTTCAACACGTCTTAATCAGACCCAGTGGGGAGAGAGAGAGAGAGAGGGTAAAAATTCACTCGGAGAGGAATAAAAAGTTTCATCATGGGAATCACAGTTAATTTATTTTAAAAAACCTGAAACCAGGGTCAAATTAAGCAGAGGGAAACTTTAATTAATACAGCCAATGTAAATGGACTCCTAATTGCAATAGTCTGGGGCCCCATTTTCGTAATCACTGCTGGTGCTGGGATTCAACCCCAAAGGTGGGTTTTAATTTAATCTCAAGATGTTGAGGTATACTCAGAGGGCCAAAATGCTCCCTCCACTCGTCAGACTGATTCCTGCCGTACAACAGAGCTGCCAGATCCCAGGAGGCAAATTGTACCCATTCTGCATCGATCAATTATTTGAAAAGATTTATTAGTATATTTAAAAATCATATGGGAGTAGAGAATTTGCCAGAGAAATTGAGGACCTGAATACTTCAAGACTTCACGCAGTATGTTAATACCATAATCTAATTCAGTATAGATGCACTTCACACAATGAGCAGAAGTTAGCCAGAATTTGAACATGTTTATTCCTTTTTTCTTTGATTAGGACCTAATCTACTTAGTATAAAAATTTGTGTACTGTAATGTAACATTCAGAGAAACACATGCTACAGAGTTTGAAAGAAGAAAAAAACAACCCAGTGGTTTATTTATAAGGTTTCATTATGCCTTTATAACATCCAGTATGTTTTACTTTTCAGTGAAAAATAGTGATATTTAATAAACTGTGTTCTAATGTAATGAAGTCATAATATTAAAGCATAGTGATGACTAGAGAGACTGATTTCTTATTAAACCGCTTTACACAGCAACCTTTATGCAAAGAAATTTAGATAAATGCCTCCCTCTAAGAGTCTGTAAAAGACATGCAACTACATATAGAAGTGCATTTCCCAATTTATCCTTTTCTTAGTAATGGTACATTTTCCTTCAACTAAACATTAAACCAAGAGCAATATGTTCTTTGTGCCTTTGACAGTTTGACAGTTTAAAGTCTAATGGTGCTTGAAACTCACTCTTACAATATTTGCTATTATCTATGTATATAAAACTAATACAATTTCTTATAAAAAAAAATCCCCAAATATAATATCTACAAATAAGAAATCTAACTCTGAAGCAGTTATGTGAATATGTGCATATGAATAGTATATATGCATTTTAATGACAGGGATAATGCATAGGAAAACTGTAGGCTAAGCTGTATTTGATAAGTTTAATTCATGAAAGAGGGATAATATTGAGACTGTGATAAGACAGCAAAGGGATATCACAATACATTGAGTGTATATTTTTGCCTCAAGGTATCTGTCAGTTGCATTCTTTCTATTTCTAATAAATAAAACATATACATAATCCATATTGGCATACAACTCCCTGTGAAAAACTTGAGTTGAATGTTCTTGACACAACCATGGAGTGACATGAAATGAAATATTGATATTTTATTTTAAAAAAATCTCCCTTAGGCAAACTATCATGAGATACAATACAAATAACAGGATTTGGTTGACAGTGTTCAATAAATCATATTGTGAATTCCCAACTTTGGCAAAACAGTGGTTTTCCCTCCAAGCCATGCAGTGTGTGCCCTTCGGTAGAAATATCACCTCTTATTTTTCAGAGTATCCTCAGCTACCTCTTGCACCTCTGCCAAAATGGTGACTCTCAAAGAATGAAATGTCTCAATTGCTAATCCAAGTGAATAACCAAAAATAAACACACTGAAAGTAACATAAATCCTGTCTATGAAGATGGAAATGCTACAGTAAGTAAGAGGTGTTGGAAGCAAATTATGATTTCCTCTCTGTTGTGCTCACTGTCAGCCATTTTTAACTTGCCGAAATATTGCCAAACATAGTCTGTCAACAACAGGCTATGATCAAGGAGACCACAACTTGGAGCACAGCCAGGATCTCATTTGTTATCAAGGAGGTCTCTGTTTGGTTCTGTTTTTTTTTTTTCATGCCAGTTTATGCTCTTCATTTTTTTGATTAGACAATTGATACATTTTTTTGCTTATTATTTTTAAGCTCACAGATAAGTAAAGCTTGTCCTCATTATCCTATGTAAAGCATTTAATTGTGGTCCAATCTATGAGAGAAGCAGCACCAGTGTGCACTCATAATTGAGCTAAGGTAATGTATTGAAAAGAACACCTGAATGCACATTGACCATCTGGGACTCGAGCCCACAAACCCTCACCTCAGCAGTCCTTCCATGCTGTGTCTGCATGACTGTTCTTCACTGCCCCAGAACCACTGGATCAGCAGAGAGGGGACCTCTTCAAGGTCAATATTTCTAAGTCAAGAGACCACACAGAGGTCTACTGCTTGCCACATGTCCATGATGCAACAGGAAGAAATGGTGTTAGAAACCCTCCAGGTGGTCTTCCCATCCCCCTTCCACAGAGCACCATGATAAATGCCACAGAGCAAGGCACTGGTGTGCATAGTGATCAGCCCATGGAAACATACAGTAAAATATCAAAGCATAAGTTCAGAGCACCAAGTATGGACTGCGTTAGACTAACTTTTGGCCCTCTAATCAGCTATCTTCCCCCAAGGATATTTGTGACAGAATAATAAGTAATAACTATGACGATAAGGTATATTCTTTGTTTACACAAATATAATATACTGTACAACTTGAGATATATGGAAATCAGAGATACCACAACACTGGTCAGGGTATAAAATAAGCTTTGTCCATGATAAATAGGACTTTACTAAAATCATTTTCATAGGTAAAAAACAACCTATCCCTGAGGTGTTTTATCTGTCATGGTCCACTGTATATTATTTATACCTCATCTCAAGAACAGTTGAACTGTAAATTATTTTGCCTCTTTGCTCAATTTTTAAAAAACAGTGTGTTTCAGAAAAAATCTGTGTTTCAGAAAGACATAGTTCAAGAACTCTAATCTATAGGAATACAAATTAAGATTTATTGCTACTTAATAAAGAGGTAGATGTGCCTGTTATTTCTGCTGAAATTTTGTCAATTAGGGGAGAAATCTATAGAAAATGAGAGTCTTTGGGCAGAGCCAAAGCAGGTAATCAGATTTTGCACAAGTAAGATGAATTGAATTTATACAGAGCTTTGACTAGATGTTTGGACAGGGCTGTGGTCTGATCCTACCATATAGCTGTTTAAATTGTATTTTATGGGTTTTGTGTCCCTGCATTTTGATCAATGGCTCCTGAACGTCTTCGGTGAGATGTGAGTGTGTCTGACACTGTTTAGTGTAATCCAGGAACCTTGAGGGCTCTGCTGTCCTGAAATTTGTTATACTGATGTAATCTGGAAGGGTTCAAAGGATTTCTGATGAGATTCACATCACTTGATTCTCCATTAGGATTTCACCTGGGATCTATGTAGATCCATGGTGATTCGGTCTCATCAATGGGATGGAATGGAATGATTGTGGCCTCAGTAAAAGGTTTACACATCTCAGCATTTCTTCTGGACTGCACACATTTTTCAGATCAAGATAAACAATGATTTGCAATAATTCAGTTAAGTCTAAGTTCAAAACATTTGGAACTCCTCGCCTTTGTCCTTGGTTCCATGCTATAGCCTTATGACATCAGTATCAATCATCCTGCCCTTGTTAGCAAAAATGTAAACAAGGAACAGGGTGGGGTGTTTAAGGTTATTGCACTATTTTCCATTATTGCATCATATTCTTTTGTGTGTGTATATTTTACTAATCAATATTTACTGTGAGATATATGTATGTCTACTTAGTAACCTACACACCTGCCATTGCTTATGTACAGTTCCGGACATTCCTAAGAAATATATAGCCAACTATGAGGTCATACACAGGCATAATTTTACATTTTTTCAGTGGTTGGGTGATTAATTATTCATCAATAATATATGAAAAAGGCTGATTCATAAGAAATATCATAATGAGAATATATATGAAGGGTCAAGGCATTCGCTGAACTGTATGAAACATTTTATAATGTGAAATACTAATGTGACGTGATCTCAACAGGAGTTGCTACAAACATAACTGGGATGAACTGTATCGCTAAAAAAAAATGCATATTCCAAATAAAAATTATCATAATGTCTTATCTTGCTTTTTTCAGATTCATGGTCAATAGATTCTAACCTTTGCCTCTACACTGTGCAAAGCATTGTCAGAACTCTTTCTATTCTATTCAGCTATTTTGACAGATAAGGTCAGATTTTTCCATCTTGGAAACTATTGGCACCAGACACTTCAGAAATAAATACTGAGCCAAACGTAAACAGAAGATCATATGTATATATGTCTGGAGTTGAGCCTGAGAGACCGTCGTCTTGGTGAGAGCAATTCTTTATTGGTAACTGGGAGCACGTGTGTGGTATGTGGACCGGGGTAATTGGTCTCCTTTGTTTCGCCTGGTTGATAATCTAACACAGCTGTCACTTGTTTCCACCGAAGTAGGGAAAAGGAATAAGAGCGGAGGTTACAGCAGACTGGTTTGGGCAGCATAGGGGTTTTGGAATTTTCAATTAGTTTTGTTTCTGTTTTGACTCTTGGGTTTTTCTATTTCCCTTTTTTGTGTTATTTTTCTTTGGGAGAAATCCCGCTGGGGGAATTTCTTTTAGGTGTGAGAGGCGGTGGGGGCTGAACACCTGGGACTGTGTCAGCAGATGAAAGACGAGAGGGACGGAGGAGAAGGCGGCCTGCAGTGGACCTGTCAGCCCCTGGCTGGGGAGGAAGTGAGGGACGTGCATCACAAGCCAGTGACGCGAGAGCATGTTCTGTCCAGCCCAGGCTACCGTAGGGTAATTGGCACTGTGGCTTCTCCTCTCCCCAGTATGGCCCTGTTCCCCTGACCGGAGGATTCTGCAGTCTGGGAAAACGGTGGCAGTTGGCCGCGTCACTTCCAGGATGCTGAAGGAGGGAAAGTCCCTGCCTGCTTTCTTTGGGTTTCATTTTTTATTTTGGGACATGGAGGAGGCCCGGAATTCTCTTTGCACGGGTCGAATCGTGTCCCACCCTTTTAGTTTAACATTTGTGAGCGCATGTGTGTGTGTGTGTGTGTGCGCGAGTGTGTGGATCTCCCTCTCCCTGGGGGTGTTGTCCCCCTTGGGGTGGCTGAGTGGGGGCTGGCCTGTGCTGAGTGGGCAGGCTCAGGAGAGGATCTGAGAATGAGTGGAGTGAGTGTGGGGCATGGGGAGGGGTACATATTGGTGTGGCTGGCTTGCAGTGTGGTGTGGGGAAGTCCCTCTCCCGGGGCTTAACTTGCATGGCACAGGGGTCGGTCAGTTGGTGGGCCACCACCTGAGCAGGGGGAAAGCTGGAGAAGGGATGGGGGTGTTAGAGTGGGCGACCGCCCACACATGAGCTGTTTTTATTTTAAAGAATTATAATAAAGCCTCAGCTTACCTTATTTCCTGTGTCCTGGTCGTTCGTGGTGGGTGGGTTCCTGTACCTGTGGTTGGGGCTAGCCTGGGGAAGCTAGCAGGACTCCTGACATACTCCTGAGATACTTGCCATTTACAATGGCCGACATACATCATATTTTGAAGCACTAAGCTTGTTTGGAAAGGTTTTTCATTTTCGGTATCTGGTCATCCATATTTATTTACTTCGTCTCAATTCCTTAAATTCATTGAACATCACGCCCAACTCAGAATCTCTTCCCAGGAGAGCCCGGATTGCAGCATGGATACCATGGCTCTAGGTTATTTTACATTTCTGCAGTCTTTGGGGTTTTTATGTTGTGATTTGCATCCAGTTAATAGGAAGCTAAGCTCAGAACCATGTATTGTATCCATTATGACCATTATATTACAACAATTTTCATGGTGAAAAAAAAACACATTTCCCTGAGGCCATTACACAGCCACAAACTGCATGTCTTACATTTTTTGGCTTGCTGCAGCCTTGCTACTACTTCTCTGGACTTCTTGGCTGTGGTATTTACTTACCAAAGATGAAATGGGTTTCTTTATAATGATGTGATATCTCAGTATAAACACTGTATGAAATGTGTTTCAGAAACATTCAGCACTCCCTAGCCTGATGGGATCATCTTACCATTGGCCTGTTGTAGCAGACCCATTTGAGAAGATCCACTAATACATTTTGTAGTATCAAGGTAAAATTTTGTCAGACTCTTTCTGGTACACTTAAGGTGCAAAATGACAAATATAGCCAAAGAACTGTAGACATGGCAACTGATGAATGCATATGAGGGTTGTGAACTGAAGGTCAAAATTTCTGATATATGACTCTGAGACACACACGCACGCATGCACACACGCACACACGCACACACGCACACACACAGCTATCAGGATCAAAACTGAAAGATAGCATCCCACTGCAACAAGAAATAGTCAAGGTTATTTCACACACAGTCCACTAATCATCAGAAGTGTATTAATGTTGTATAATCCAGTTATTAATCTTTTATTAAGCATTTATAATACACCACGGCAGTTCGTTTTTTTTCCCCTCACAGTTTCATGTCTCTTATTGCCTCTATTTGTTATTTTTTCATACTCATTGAAAGATATTTATGACCCATGCACATTTGGCCATACTCACATTCTCAGGCCAATTAGGAAAATATTTTATATGAAACTACACTTTATGGAAGCGTACAGATCAATTTGGGCTATCAAAATATTGATATACATAAAAATTATTTTTATGAATATAAAATGGTTGTTCTCTGTGCTATATGGATAATGAGACTGCCCATAAGCAAGGACTGTGTCGATATGCTGCACATATACATGAACAGGTCATACCTTAGAGCTTTTCCATTACTAACTACATACTGTGCATATTCCAAGTAATAATCACATCATAATTTTTTCTTGTCTTTATATATTACAGTCTCACATCCAAAAAGGAATATTAATGGAATTATGCTGGTCTATAATTATCCTAGTGCATAATTATTTGACACTGTCAACAGCATGCAACAGAAACCATTTATGTTATTTACATTTTTAATGCATAGCAGAAGTCTGTAATTATTCTTTAAAGAGCTGACTCCAGATGGTCCTATGTGTGGCAAAATACAAGCACAGACTGCACCATATTCTAGGGGTAGATTATTTAAAATGTGTGGGATGACTAGAGTGAAACTTTAAAAAAAATGTTTCTGTTAACGGCAACAAATTCTCTAGCCCACGGTGAAAGAAACCAGCATGATAACTGTATCACAATGGTCTACAACTCCGTCATTGGGACTAAATGTGGATTCTGGTTTTGTTGTAGCCAGGTTTTTTATAACAACTTTAGATCTCATGACCTACTAAGGTTGTTAGAAATATAAATACGAACATGAATTTTAGTGAACATGACATTCACATTCATTTAGAAATCTATTATGACTTCTGGGAATAATGAATTGTGGTGAGAGCATATCGTCATCATGGAGCCTTGAAGCAGACGAGATTAAGTACACATAATTGACAAGAATGCAGGTACACTCACTTCAGCAAAAAAGACCTGCTATGTATTGTGTTTTCCCAGCAATATATGCTATTCATGTAAAAAGTTTGCAAGAGGACATGTACGTGTGCTAATTTTTCCAGATCTCTTTAAGCCAATGTTAGTTCATGGGAATGTGCAAGTAAGATTAAAAATAATTCAAATAGAGGGCATTTAAAAATGCTCAGGTTCTTTTGTCAGTTGTCCTGGAAAAACACGCGGGGAAAACCATTTTTCAAAACCCTGGGGCCAATGTGAGGTTCAGGGCCTTGCTCAGGTTAGCCATCAGCAATGATGTTCTTGCTGTGGCTATACTAGAGCTTGAACCACCAATACCAAGGGTCCCAGTAATGCACCTTAGCCACTAGTACAGTCTGCCTTTTCATACGTTCCCCTTAAATACCCCTTTTTTGGTCAATGTATGTACTAAAGATGATTTATTGGGATTTTCTACTCCATTTTCCCTGGGATTTGGGATGATCTTCCTTGAAATGAGACTGCACAACTTATTTTACCATGTGGGGGATAACTTGCATATATTTAATAGCACAATACATTTCACCTGTCTTTCCATTAGGTATTGTCAGCCTGTCTCTCAGAGACAGAGTTAGGGGCTACGTCAGAAGCTCATTCAGCCCCCGGCAAAGCATTCTGCTAGCAATTTATATCTGACATCCCAATTTGTGTTTGATTCCCAAACACAAAACATTTTGGGCAAATTGACATTTCTTTCCAAAATCCTGTAACTGACTTATAATATAATGCTGAAATAAATATTTTAATTATTCATTTTTAAATT
This sequence comes from Albula glossodonta, assembly GCA_019788955.1. Classification (NCBI taxonomy): domain Eukaryota; kingdom Metazoa; phylum Chordata; class Actinopteri; order Albuliformes; family Albulidae; genus Albula; species Albula glossodonta. The sequence goes on from JAFBMS010000032.1 coordinate 1,775,497, forward strand.
ATAAATGATTGACTCTTACTGGGGACACATTCTACCTAATCTCTACAAAAAAAAAGAAAAGCTGTCACAGCTTTCAGCTTGGAATCTGTCAGAGTGCTGCCAAAACGACAAATCTTGCAGTATCGTACATTTTTGGTAAAGTTTTGTCATAACACTTTCGGTACTTCTAAAGAAAAGTATGTATTTCAACACTTTCAGTAATCATTGTATGTGTACCACTGTCTGTGTCCTGTAGTTTGCTTTGAGTGTTTGATAAGTAAAAGCAAACTTTAACCAAGACATAAGTGTCTTTTCATTTCACTTCAGTGTCTGTGGAGAAGAAATAAATTCTCTGTCTTTCAAGTCGAGGGTTCATTTCACAAAATAAACTTTTCTGAATATTTTTTTGGCCTCTATATTTTCACTGTACACCTGGAATCAAATTCACTTTTTCATTTTTTGATGGGAGATAGAGATCACAAATCATCATGCGCAGCCATTTGCACATTACAAATATGGAAGAGGAGTGGAGCTGCAGTCATTCTGGCAGAATAATGTGTCATTTTTCATCCGCAAATTACATGCCGAGGTTTGTGACCTTGTTATTTGCAGGAACCCAACCTAAAGTGCATTAGGGGAATCCGTCTGAACGGAGCTGGCCATCCATTACAAATGGAATTCCGATATGTACTCTGTGGTCAGTACAGCAGAAACAGAAAGCGGATCCTCGCAGCTTGGAAAGCTGATGGTTTTGGCCATTCTCCTAAACTCTAATAGGTAAGCAGAAATTGGTCTCATAAATACCCATGTAAGTGCAAATGTAAAAAACGAGTCCCTTATAAGCTATGCCACTAGTTGACATTGACCAGAAAAAAATGTTTAGCCTGCTAGAGGTATACTAGTTTAAGTCAGTTAGGTCCCAGTGGCCTAACAACTCATAATGTAGCCCACAGAATGACCAGTTTCATACCCATCAGTGAAGGGTATGGAAAAAAATAGGCTTGGTGATTTGAAAAATGGAGAGAGCTCTTGCCAATTTGAACCAATCATTGAATTTGATTGCTGATGAAAGACTAATATTATTGTAGGTTCGACAAATTCAACGGCTTATAGCTAATTTCACATCCACTCATCATGAAGTTCATTCCCCCTCTCACTTTCATTACTAACCAATAACATACATAATAATGTGTGGTCACAAATTATGGAATTGTTACTGTCTTTTGGAATAGTGCGTTAGACTGGTAATTGACAGTTTGTATTGGGTGGGTGTGCAAGTGGCACAGAAGTGACTCAAAAGGTATTATTTACGGCAGAAGCATGGTTTAATATTAGGGAGCTGAGCTTGTAATTCAGAGGCTGCAAGTTTGAATCACAGGAAGTGTAATGTTGTACAGGAATTTGTTCAGTAAAAATGTCAAGCTTTTTTAAAAGAATGGTGTTTTTAAAAAAAGGTGAGATGTGTAAATTGCTCTGGGGAAGAACGTATGCATAAAGCATACAATTTGCTGTGGTGTAATCACAGGGTTGAAAATCTTTAAGAATATTGTTTAAAAATGAAGGCAAGGTTTTCAAATCATTCAACTGCACACACAGGAAATGTATGGTTTTATGTGACAGACCGAAAGAGGGAGAATAAGGGAGAGAGATACTGTATTGGTAAAATATTTATGAAATTAATTCTCCTCAAAGAATGTTTTGAAACGTGCTCAGAAACTGTAGATTGGCACGTTACTTCGTGACTTTTGTCGTGTCCTGCATGCTATCGATACAACTGCCAGCTGTTTGAAATCCTCTGTCAATACTTTCAGGAGCCATGGATAGGAAAATTATGATTATCAAAGAATATGACATCAACCAGATGAAGGAATTACTGTGCAGACAAACGTATCTCAGATGGTATTGGCAACTGAGTCATAACATATTGAATGGCTTCCTTATTCTTGACACAGAGTTCTTTCATATATAGCATATATAAGAAAATATTTTATTGTCAAAATTTTTGAAATATCTCTAGTATCTTGGGTCCATATTTATTTGGTTTAGCTGAAGGGTAACTTTTGGTTTAGTCTCAAATACAACATAGGTGCCAAAATCTAATTTCATTTCTACATTGCAATTGAATTTGCACTGGAAATGCAGATCTGAGAGGCATACTACATTCAGATTTGACTTGCATACTGGAACAGAATCATTTAATTTTGAAATTCTCACAATATATGTGACTGATACTAAAACAGGACAAGATATAGATTCACCTCACCTTCAGGAAAAGCCCCAGGTTTCCTTTATTCCATAGATTTCACATTCAACAACAGCATTAAACTCCTGATGCATAGGTTTCCATTCATTTTTTTAAATTCTACCTTTAGGAGCCTGTTTGATTTTTTGTTAACTCAAAGGACAATCAAATGAATTGATTTTCTTCATGTGTAGGGTGAATTATCCTGTTAATATTATAATTTAAACATGGGGGTACCTCAATAACAGTACACAAGGGTGAACACAATTAAAAACTTAAATGAAATGAAAAAAATAAGCACATGGAAATCTGCCTCTTTATGATATAAAATGGTGATAATAAAGCATTTTAAATCCATGCTCTGGGTAAAAACCCAATTTTTTTGGAACATTTCTTTAATATCTTGTCTGCATTTTTATTCTTATATTAATGAGGCCAGTTTTGGCTCTCATTAATATGTGATACCTCTTTACATCTGCAAATCAGAACCAGGACTTTCAATATATCAGGTATTCCTTTCATTTTTTTGGATTTTTGGCTTTGCATTCAATTTCATACAGTTCCATATCTGTAATCCTTCATCCTACTTTATAGGATTATTGGCAATCTTTATACAGCCTCCCTGCAACGGTGGCAGTGCCCAGAGGTTAACAAAAAAAAGCAATGAAAATGAATGAAATATATTAGCATCTTATGTGATCATCGAAATTGTTCCCTAAATATGCACACGCACATGCTCACCCTCACCAATGCATACATGCATGCACATTTGCACATGCAAGTAACCTTCACATGGCAACAAGCCTTTCCTATTTCACACTGCAGATGTGACTCCAATCACATTTTCTCATACACAGTTGGAGGGGTATGAAATCATTATACATTCAGTCTACAAACCTGCAGGTGCACATCTGGCCAGGAGAGGACACTAGACTGCAACAAGAAAATGAATTTAGAGGGCTTACCCCATGTTTTTCCCCAGTATTAGTGAGCCAGTTGTCTTGCCAGTGTGTTTTCTGGCCAAAGCTTTCAGTTCTACTTTCAGCCATGGGACACACATTTAATATTATGGTAATGAGACTCATGTAAATATCATCATATCATGGTGGTGGAAAACGTTATTATGCCCCTTCATTCAAACCCAAAAAAGCAAAGGGCCTCCATTTGAAGGAAAAAAATAAATTTTCCAAAATAAAGTCAAAATAAAGGTATGCATATGCATAATTGGTGAATAATAAAACTTTTACATTTTGCCAATCCAGAGCTTTCACATTCAAATAAATGCAATATACTCACACTGCATTCAGTGTAGGCCTGTAGTTTTATTTTCTTGAGAAAACTTTTCTCCTTGAGGTTGAATGCTTTGGTGTCAGGTGGTGATAGGAGAATGAGGTTTCATGTTGCCACAAACTGGTGGAGCGAGCAAACAGCACCAGTACCTTACTGAGACGGACCGCTGCTGGCGCTGGCCTTTTGAGAGCTCAGGCACTGATCCAGGGACAGGGATCATGTTTTTGTGTCTGTTACAGACAGTCCTTCCTGAAACATGCCCTTTGAAACATTTCCATTGAGTCCATATCCTCAGTTCTTCATCAGGAATTAACACTGTAAGAGCTTAGTGAGCTATACAGCTAAGAAAGGTAAATACAGAAATACTGTGAAGCATATGTGTTGTCATACACACACTGAATTACGTAATGCAATTAATTATTGTTCAAATGAAAATGACTTTATTAATAAAACAGAACATTCTAATAACCAGCTATTTGTTCGAGAAAAGTTCAAATATGGATTTAATAATGAAATCTAAATGCGGAGCAGTTCAGCAGACATGTGTATTATGAAATATCTTTGTGTAGAGCACAGAGCAATTAATCATATGCACAGAGAAAGGTCAGCACGTGGCAAAATGACTTTGGTTAATGCCCTCTTTTTCTCCTCTAAAGAGGGACAGAATTCTCCTTTCTTTTCATTTAAAAAGTATTGATATATAATGCTTGGCTGTTGATTTTTGATGGCAGAACAGTCCACTTATTAGACATAATGAGACTAGTGGGTATGACATTCAGTTATTAAAATGACCTTAAAAATGGTTAGGGGAGCTGGGCTCATCGCTGAGAGGGTGTATTTCCATTTCCTGGTGGCTCACTGCCATTTTACCCACGGGCAATGTGGAGATGGGGGCATGAGGCATCATAACACTAAGATTAGGTGGAGTTCACACGAAATCAGTTTATTCAACTGTTGTTTTGTAATAGAATGTTTACATGTTATTTCCCTTTAGATATAAACTGATTGTACAAAATGAAAAGTTTTATCTTTGGCAAGTTGTCTGTGATATAAGTGAGATGATGCACTCAGAAGTGTGTGGTTAAATGAAAATAATGTGCATGTTGTGGTGTACAAAAATAGAAATGTTCAAGGTGGAGGTCAAAGAACAGCTATATACTTCAACATACATTATTCCTACTTACAGATTATCACTGATGATGGTGCATTCATTCGTGGCCCTGACATTTTTATGTTTAAAATAACCTATAAACTGTAATAGCTCAGATATTCTATACATATTATTACAAGGATAGTGCACACAGTCAACTACAATACAAGTATGTGGTATTCTGTAACATATTTTCTTTTGAAAGATCCTTACCCAGAGACTCTTTTTACATAATAATCATTTATAAAGATATCTCCCCAGTTTAGGCATTATTAACAGATCCCCGGCTAGGATTTAAACCAGCAACCCAAGTTACACTCCCTCTCTCTCAACCATTACATTCAGCACAAAGCTCCATCTAACTCATTTTACACAGACACTCTCCTTGTTGATAGAAGCCTTGTATCTGAGGAATGGCAGGAGTCCCACACACCAAGCAATATTGTTTCAAATCAAAGAGCTAGACAAGCGTGAAATAGTGTTTCCAGATGTCGCGTTTTCTACCGGAATGTCCAGTTTCACATGAATCTGCACTGTGTCAGGTCATAGGTGCTGACCAGATGCCCGATATCCGGTCACAGAGATTTTTTTTTAAAGTCTTTCTCAACCTCGAGATGCTAGCCTGATGAAAAGCAATAGATGGGGCCAGTGTGGTTTCATTCCAGGAGGCTGAGCCAGACGGTGCTCCACTATCACTGTTACTCTCAATCTAAAACTTGTGCTGAAACTCACTGATTTACAGCATTCTGCTGCCTCTCAAACCTTGAGGATGATTGAGCTGGTGCCATCATAATTAATAAGTCATGTTCCAGATGCTGGGGCTCCCTTGATTGGCCCGAGTAATTTGGAAATTTCCAGCTCTAATGGGTGCCCTCTGCTTCCTGCCCCTAGTCTGGCATGAACTGGTACACACTCAAGCACTAAAACTTTTAGTATTATCTTGACTATGTCCCTAAAATAAGCTGCTGTAGACTGCAGTATACAGGTGATGAAAGCGTCACTTTGCACAAAAAGATGCAATGCTCTGGTTTACACTGATACGTAGTATGTACAGGGGGGTCGGAAATGATTGGCACCCTTGATGAAGATGAACAAAATACAGCAACACACAACATATGGGAATATGGGAAAGTCTATTTTTAAGTATTTTCTCAATTATTATTTCTCAATTGCTGAACTCTTTTCAACGAATCTTGATACACATCTTCATGTGCATAAAAATAATATTTAAATTCCCTTATTATCCATATTTATTAACAGTTTTACTTTTTCCAAGCAAATCTGTTGTTTTTTTTTTTGTTTTTTTTTGGGGGGGGGAGGGTTTTTCATTAATTAATTTTTAAATTGTATTTTAATGTATCTCCAGTGTTTGTCATTCCATTTTAGTTCTAAATTCACTGGTCTTTGCTCTCCATGCTAGTACCTTTCAACCAGGAAAACAAATGTATACATTTATTTTTATCTAAAATCGGTTTCACCTTGCAGATTGGTATTACAATTAATTACAGGTTGAGTATCCCTTATCTGAAATGCCTAGCACCAGAAATGTGTCGGATTTTGGATTTTTTTGGATTTTGAAATATTTGCATTTACAGCCATTCCCCGACATAATGTCCAAGTTCTGTTCTGACCGACCAGTTGTATCTCCAAATGAATGTAAGTTGGACGTATATTATGGCATGGCAGAACTACACATGTAGCATGTAGAAGATGTACATAATGCCTAGATATCATCTGACGGTCACTATTGTATGCACGCAGCCGCTGGCACTGGTGGACGTACGGCAAAGCATAATTTTACATTTAGATATATATTTTTTTGAAAACAGATTTTTTTTCCATCGTATGTATGGATGGTCATAAATTGCATAGGTCAGGTGTGGAATTTTACACTAGTGGCATCATGTTGGTGCTGAAAACATTTCGGATTTTGGAGCATTTTGGATTTTGGATTTTCGGATTAGGGATGCTCAACCTGTATAAAGATGTTACATTCTAAAGAAAGCTATTCCCATATTTTAAAGCATGTCTACTGTAAAATATATCTTATCTCCAACAGATGAATTGTTGTGCTAACCATGGCAACCTGCCTAATTAGGGAGAGAGTAGATGAGCAGTCACTGTCTGTTATTCATAAGAGGCAAACCATTAGACCCTCTAAGGAACATACAGCAACCAATTTCATGTTGCCCTGTGGGGCTGCTGGCCACAAATTATCATGTTTTTAGCATAATATTCTAAGCCCTGTGCAGGGTTTGGTCAACAGAAGCTTTATTTCAAAGCAAAAAAAAATAGAGCATCACAAGATAGCATTAAATATATGCATTTGATGGAACGGATCAAGCGGAACTTGTTTGCATGTGTTATTAATGTATTTTGTAATTAATGTAAGTTCATGTAGTAGTTTTCTGGGAAATCCTAATCAATTTCTAAAAAACTCATATGTCCCTGGTGAGCCCTTCCCCTGGCAGGTCCTAGAGGACTGGCTTTCAAAATATGCATGAGTTACATAACACTGCCACAGAATATTTAAGCGTGGTACATTGTAATTAGATGAATGTTAATTTGTGAATTTCTGCACATCTACAGTGAGGAATAAAACAGGGCACTCAGGCCTTCAGGTGTTTAAAAATGGAGAAAGAAATGACTACTTCTTCTGCAAATTACTGTAAATATTGCAAAAGGCACATACATCCATTTTTACAAGTATTTACTGGCGTATTTATTCAAGGAATAATATTAATTTACATAGAAGCAAAATATCAGTTTAAATGTGCTATTAACACAAGATCTCCTCATATTATGCTTGTAAGAACTATGGCTAGTGTATTAAAACTTTTGCCAGTTCTAAATCATTTATCAAATTATAATACCATAATTGCAAAGGAGTTAAAAATGCTCAAGATTTTATTTAGTTTTTCTTTATAAAAACTATAACTAAGATCCATATTGATGCATTGAAATAGTGCTATATGCATTTCAGGCTACGCACTTAGGTGTGCAACTTCATTGTATCTCTGGGGAGGACATTGGTAACATCAACATGCTAATTTTGCTTGACTACATTTTCTACTACATCAAAACCAACATTGTCCCAAAATATGCTATGGCTGTGAATTTATTGTGGGTGTGTATTTGTAATGAGAGTTCAAGCATGATTAAGGTCACTACAGTCCATAGAGACGGAGGTAAATGATTTGAGCATACTTCTAGATTGTTGAGATGTTGACCATCCAAACTTGTTTCACCTCGCACACATTATTTGCAAGCCAGAAGCAGTAGATGCTTACTTACATGGCAAATATATATATATATATATATATATATATATATATATATATATATATATATATATATATATATATATGTCTTTGATGCTTTGCAACAGTGTGAGTTCCTGTTTAAACCAAAACACTTGACAGTGCTTGCAATCTTCTGATTATAGGACACCCACACTTGTACAGTTGACAATGACTTCCTATCTCCTTGGTAACATACATTGATTGCATTTTCATTTTCCATTTTTATTTTTGCTCTATCTTATGTTGCTGATATTTCAAGTTCTACCATCTTCCAACCTTCTTGAATGCTGTTTTCTCGTCTTGGTAACCTATGTTCTGTCACACGTCCCTGGACATACAGTAGTATGTGATGCATTTCTGTTTACAGGAAATAAAAAAAATGTGTCATAGGATCTCATGCTGTGTCTTTAGACAGATTTGAGTGGTTGTGTGAATAAGGTATAATTTATGAATAATGAAACTAATTATCTAATCAAGTGTGGAGGCTGGAGTAGAAAATAGAATGCTCATGACTCCCCACAGCACTGTGTGAGACCACTAGCCAAAAGAATTCACAATGAACATTACAAAATCTAACATTCCTTGCCACATGTCTTCATGTAAGAAAGACTCCCTGGAATCAGCCCAGAATTGACCTTGAACTCATTCCCATCTTACATGTATTCCCTGTAAGGCTGCACTAAAGTCACTGTGTCTGTATGTCCACAAAGTGGACATGTCCCTCCCTTTGTCTTGTCCCTGGTGTAAACTGTGGTCACATGTCAGTGATTCACATACACAGTTCTGTATAATGCTATAGTACAGTACAGAGCTTTCCATTCTATTGCACAACTACCCACCTATCTCATCCCCCTTGCTCCCTCTCTCTCTCTCTCTCTCTCTCTCTCTCCTACATTATCATGATAAATTATGGTGAAATCCAGAAGAGATGAGCAAAACTGAGCTGTAGATGAATAATGCAGTTGCCCTGTGAGCTCCCCATGGCTTCTGCTGTCACAGGATTAATGTGGGGGGTAGCTGAAGGGGCAGGATAAATGTGGGTCTGCTTGACTAGTGCTGCCGTAATGGGAGTAAAGGTCTGCTGTGGGTTTCAAACTTCTGCCCTCTCCAGCCACTCCTCACAACAGAGATACAAGATGACCACCAAGGCTGACAGACAAGGGAACTCATCGCACTCTTAGCATGTCTCTGGGCATAGCGTCGCGTTTGGTAATGGAAGCCTAAGTGCTAACTCACGTGTCTGTAATCCCATGCATTCTCTGTTTACTCTGCATTTCATCTCCCCCAGCAATTTCTGTTCGCTGATGGGCTTCATTTTTCTTATCCAAGTCACAGCACCATGGAAACAGCTGTGCTGTGGGTATCAAAAGTTTGCATATTAAAAGTGGATCGTCCAACAGAAAAGAGTGGTCTATGGGGGGGGGGGGGGGGGGGGGGGTCATTGACGCTGTCTGGTTGAGAATACATTTCTACATCTTTTCTGCATAACATTATGTGGTTGTTGGTGTAACCGGCTCAATGTGTGTATATGTACCCATGCATGCCTCATGTGGCTCTTTAATGGGCCCAGCCAGGTTAAGAAGTTATTGTCTGTGAGTGAAATAAGATAGTGGGCCATATTTACCAAATATTTTGTGTGGACAAAAACAGTCACTTCTGATCTGTCAGCCGGTGTACATAAACCTTCAAATATTGAAATTATTAAATATTGAATGAAAAAATTCAGTTAAAAGTTTACAGATTTGTAAAAACAGGGCAAACATGATTATAATTATTACCAAGCAGCAAAGATAATAATAAGACCCCACCTTTATGTTAACCTGGTAGAACAGAGGTAAAATCTACACTGAATACTTACAACCATGAATCATGGTGATTAAGATATTCTCCTCTAAACTTCACACAGCTCATCACAGATTTCTGTTTTTTATTTTAAATTCAGCTTGGCTTTCTAAGCACCTGCGCATTTCATGGCATTATCCATAAATACCATTTTTTTGTAATGAAAAGGGAGAGAAAGGTACATATATTTCCACTCTATGCTACATTCTCACACTAGTTATCCAAAGCTCCGATGTTTTTCAGATCTCTCTGGCCATCTCCTTAGTGTCAAGAGAATGAATTATAAAAGAGGGAACATCAATTAAAGAAATTAGATCAAACTTTCTATCAAGTATCTTCAAAATTAAGTTCTATGTCAGGAAGAAGTTGAAACTTTCAACCCAGTTTTTAATGACAGAAACTTGTATTGGAGCTGTGGGTTAATTTTATATGTGTTTCGAGTAACAATTACTATTCTGACTGATAGCTTTATGAAAATAATGGTCAGGACTTCCTCACATTTTAATACAGCAGCTACACAGATTTTTGCATTCTAATGACATTTGCTCTCCGGTTTAGTTTTACTGGAGTCCTTAGTTGAAGTTTGGTGTGCAAAAATCTCAGTCTTAATAAGCCTAAGAGTAATGTCAACCCAGCAATATACCTTCTGTCTGACTCCGCGCAGACACATGTGAAGGCTTAAAATTTGGATGGTTCCGTAATTTCTACATATAAAATAATTGGCCGAGAGATGGATTAACATAATTATATTTACCTAGTAAGTGATTCTTTACATTGTGCATTAACTATTGAACCCTGGGAAGAACTGGGCAAGGTGTAGCTGTTTTAAACAGCACTCAAACCGAAGAGGAAGGCAGGTATTAGACATAGCAAATTGATACTGTTTTCAGCTATGATACTCCATATTCAGCTGTGATATTTACCTTCACCCTCAGAGGTACGAAATGCTCAGATATCGGGGTCCATGTATGAAAACGTTGAACAATAACTTGGAACGTCAGTATGAGAAGTGTCATTTCACCTTCAGTCTGTGATGTTCTCTCAAGTCCTTTGAGAGTGCTGAAAACTGTTCATTATTGATGTCTTGTGTGCACAGCTAAGGGCACATATTCATACAGATCCAAAGAACATTTTTTAGGAATGGACTTAAACTGCAGCGCAGAAAGATTGCACCTGCAGAGTAAAGAGATACATTACAGCCTAAAGCGTGATGTCCTACAAGGGCACAAGCAAAATTCTACCATATTCTTCTATTAAATCCATATATTTTATAAATATACAGTGAGGTTATTCCAGTATTGCCATCAGGCGGCCATTTACACACATTCTTCCATTGCACTGATGAGCCTGTCATTATCATATTATCTACTAATTTTGTACTCAGTGGTGAAGTGAACAGATTAATTTGCAATGTTCTGTTATGTGGGAAATAATCAGCTCTTTTTTTGTTGTTTTTCAGTATCTCATCTAATCATTATGTATCTGTATCCATTTTTTCCTGGTTTTCCCAACCCAAAGTTGTTCAGTCAAACTTGTTGGCCCCACTGCAGCACCCAATCTGACGGCTTTGGGAGGAGAGGCTGAGCATGTGACTCCTCTGATTCATGTGATGACACTCTCGCTTCTTTTCATGTTGCGGCTGCACCACCAATCACACACTGCCTATGATGCTGGTGGATGAAGGAGTCAGCGTATTGTCAGTTTGTGCTGCCACGAGTGCCCAGCATGACAGGGTGCTATGGCAATGAGACCAAGAACATTAGCCAGCTTGCCCTGTGTCAAATCCCATGCAAATTTTTGCCTTGCCAGGGGTGATCTCTGACCATGGCTGGCAATGTAGAGATCGGGGGTCGAGCCCCCGACCTCGGGGCTCCCAGGCAATAATTTATCCTGCCACCCTGCGGCCCCTAAATAACTTTTTAATACCACAACTACCACTACTGCTACCACCACTATGACTTTAACATGTGAAGTGAGTCAGTTCCTGAGTTTAGGGACAGTGGTAAAAAAAGTCCCAATCACCGTAAGAGTGCAGTCTGATTTTGGGAACGGGTAGAGATAGAGACCAACGGTAGAAGACCTGGGGGTTTGGAGAGTTAGGAACATTGTTTGGAACAACAGAGAGCAGAGAGTAAAACAGAAGGTCAAAACCATTGAGGTTATTTTCTTTGGGTTGTAGAGTTAGTACAGAATCTTGCTAAGAGCAAAGATGAGCGTGTGTGGGGTTCAATGGTTTGGTATTGAATTCAAGCCATGTTGTTGCTGACTGAGCCAACTGTGGAAGGCATAATTGGCCTTGGTGTTGCCCTGCAGGGCTGTCCATGTCTCGTCACTCACCAGTGACCCCACCAGATCAACTGGCGGTCTGCCTGCACAAACGGCACATGGTGTGTCTTCCTCTGACTCATATCTGCACAAGCTCAGCACGTGAGCAGTGGTGTTAAAGAAGCCACAGCTGAACCTTTTTGAAGGACAGTGTGTGCATGTCTGTGCTGTCCTAAACTGACAGCAATGACTGCAGCAATCAACACTCAACTGGGAATTCCGCTGTGGAAGAAAAGTAAACAATTTAACTTATCACAGAATTTAAAGGAAATGTAGTACACAAACACAGCGGGTTCATTCAATTTCAAGTTCAAGGAGAGATGCTGAGGAACTAAGACACAGAAATGTCATAGTTAACAGGCTAGCACAAGAGGTAATCTTGGTACAAGAGTGTACAAGTCAAGCACAAGTTTAAAGAATCTTGAATGAAGGAACTGAATATTGTATGTGATATCGTATGAGTAATTTTATGGTACTGGAGCAGATACGGCAACCTCTGTGTGAGTAACCGTGTGCAACAGACGTAAGGCCTGCTCTGCTGGTCTGAATTGTCGCCCTCATCAGCCGCCCTGCATAACAAGAGATGCAACCGGTTCACCAAGCGAAAGACCAAAGGTCTCTAGCTGAGGGAGCTACACGCGCTCCTATCACAGCTACTGGGGATGAGGTCACCCTTATACACAGGACACCCACATTTAGCATGCCTCTGAAGTCAGCCTCACAAACAGGAGAGTACGTGGGTTGAAGCCACTGACGCAGTGGTCAGGAAGGCTTCTCTTTCCCAATGCAGTGAAAGAGAATTCTAGCCATTATTTGACCATTGACCTGTCTCTGTTTTCTTGTGCATTTTCCGTGAAGACCTTTCGGCTCAGGCAAATACAAACTAGCATGAAAAGATTTAAGTATCACTCAATTTACTCTTCGGTCTCGGGCTTCCATGACCTTAGTATCATGCTAAATTGAACGGGAAAAATTTCCTTACTTCTCAAAATAAATAACTAGGAACATTATATAAAGAATTATCCGTCTGTAGCTGTGGTGACATTGGTTATTTTGTACGCCTGCTTGCATGGATGGTGCCAGGAGCATAGAAAAAAATCAATACACTTTCACAGCTGCACAGCTGGGTGTGCTTCTATCACAGACTGCATAGATCAGTACACATTTTCAACAGTGTATGGACAAAACCTTTATCTTTATAGTTTAACTGACACCTTCTGTAATTACATTTATAAAGCTGTGCAATGTAAGTCTTTGAATTTGTTGTAAGCATTTGTATTATTTCACCTGACTTTGATCTGAAATTAATGACTATGCATTCTTAGATCTGATTTACAAATGAAAGAAAGGAGTTTTTTCAATGTAATCAAATGTCTTTTTTCATTACTTTGAATGGATATACTGCATTTGTGAAGCTACAAGCTATCTTGCAGTTCAGAGTGAATCACGCAAGCAATTTGTTGGTAAATCTGGTAAATTTGCAAATGTATGATTGCAGCTTCTATTTGCTTTGTGGCTTTTGTGTTAAGATATATTAAAACATTACATTTATTCAAATGTATTTAATGGAAAATACATTATGCACATGCTTATGGATATTTCTGCTTGGTATTGTTTGATGGAATTGGGAGTTGCAATCTATAATCCAAAGAAACAAACTGAAATCATTAGCTCATTACCCTAAAAAGTGTAAGATCTGTCAAAAGCACAAGTCGCTCAGAAAAATGGAATCCTGTCTTCTCATTGTAATGTAGATATTATGGACTATATAAGAGTACATGTTCCTCAATTTGTCATTCACTGTCCCAAAAAGACACTACATTGTTTAACTTAGCCATATATCAGTGAAATAAATGTTCTTTAGACATGCATAAATATACAATATGGCTGCTATGCTGTTAAGCAATCTATTATGGATCACATTGCAAAGATTCTACAATTGTACAAACTGAGCATTTTCTTGATTAAAATAATTGTTCCTGGAAAGTACTGATCATGTCGTGTCATTTATGTTAGCACTCGTTTTTTTTCAGTAAGATTAGAGACACTTTTATTTCATGAGATTGGTTTTCTTAATTTATCTGCTTCATTTTCTGTAGTAGTTTCCTTTGTTTTTTGATAGATGATTACATTTTGTCAGTCAGTTCTATTTATGTCAAGCTGGAGTGAATTGCTGTAGGGCACATTTCAGGGACATTTGGTCAGGTAGCCAGCGAAGTGGGTGGGAATGGCTTGAGGTGGGTGGGTGGGGGAGTGTGGGTGATGGCAGCAAGATCTCAGCTACTGTCATATCTCACACATATATTAAAAATTTTAACTGAAATTTAACAGCCGATGATGGGCGCAGTTTTAACCTCTGGAAAAGCAATCTATTCTGAACTTTACCTCCTTTAAAACAAGGATCTCCTGGTTCCCAACCACATGCTGACTATTTTTGTAAAAGAATATAAATAAATATTATATGTTCAGTCAAATTGCATTGTTTCCATTTGCATTGACTAGATTAAGCCGCTAATGAAATCAATTGCTTTTGCAGCTGGGAGGCAGTGTCATTTATCACAGCCAAGCTAAAGCTCATTTCATACGGCCTTTTCATTCCCATTCCTTTCTTCATTTAGCTCATCCTTTGTGCCAATGCACTTGTGCGTCTTTGATCATATCCATGCAGTTCCATGAACAATGTGTGTCACAGCTGAAATATGGTTTCCTTTTCGTCATCTCGTATTATGATGAGAAGTAAATGGTGTTGAGAGGTACGAACAGGAGAGAGAATTGAAAATAGCTGACGTTTGTTTTCATCAGTTTGGGGACCAGATAGGGGCGGAGTGCAATCTCTCTGTGGTGCGTTCTCTTTGGCTGCCACCTGCCATCCAGCAGGTGACCCATTTAATTTCAAATGTACTCTCAATAACTGCCACTTCCTCATATTCAGTATAAATTAGCATATTAATATTTAATTTCTGATGCCATTTTCAGAGATCATTAATATGCCATAACCTTGTAAAGGAATAAAGAGGAAAAGTTTTAACTGTTGAATTCGATATGGAATTAGAACATAAGTTTATACTCAGTAAAAAAAAAGGAAAAAATAAACATTAGAGGCAGTAAGAACACAATAATATCAAATCACACTAGAGCACATCTATGGATATTTAACAGTAAAATGATGATGGAGGACATGCTGTAAGATGTGCATGATTTACCTTACAACACTCTTGCAAGCATCACAAGCAAAGTGTAGTACTGCCCAAAACAAGATCTAAACCATCCTGTTACGATTTAATGTTGGCTCTTGCTTGAATTTCCTGAGCTGCTGTTCTTTCCTGCTTTGCACTTTTCAACTTGCTGGTTGATTGGCTTTCAGCGGGCTAGAATAATGTTCCAGTTTTCTACGTGTTGGCTTAAATGGTTAAAGGTTTAAAGTTCTCTATTACTTAAATTTTTGAGTTACTGTAAATGGTTCTATGGTTAGGAAAAATGCCCTACTCTGAAAAGCATATGGCACATTCTGAAAGCATGTGTGTGTAAGTGGCCTGCAGTAGAACTGAGTAGGTGTCCTCTTTCTATTCTAAGATCTCCTCATAAGCACCCTGTATTACAGATCCCACTCTCTGAAGCTTTTAA
Organism: Albula glossodonta; assembly: GCA_019788955.1. Lineage (NCBI taxonomy): Eukaryota > Metazoa > Chordata > Actinopteri > Albuliformes > Albulidae > Albula > Albula glossodonta. Next base: position 1,791,251 of record JAFBMS010000032.1, read on the forward strand.
CGCCATCTTCAAAGGCTGTCTGTGACAGTGTCGCAAACACAAGGCAGATGCAGAACAGAGGCACAAAACAAATGGAAAATGGAAAACATATTTCATATGTAATATAAAGGCACAATTAAGTTGGAGAGTGCTTCAGTGCTGCATATCATATCAGTTTACCCAAGACAGGGCACCTTAAAAGGACAATTTTTATGACACACACCTTTAAATGACATCACAGCGTTATGTGTAGCTGAGAAACCCATTTTCATTGTGTGAAAAATAGTTGAAAAACCCACTGTCATCCTGAAAGCACTTACTGCGTAAGAACATTTAATCTGGGTTGAATGCCCCCTGGATGTACTTAGCTGCACTGAGCACTGCAACAACAGACTAGCTACACTTATCTTAAAATGTACAATACTATGTCTACTATGACATCAAACACTTTGTGGTAATTTTTGCATAATGCCAATTTCTGTTGTGGCACTAATAAGTTGGCATCATCATTGCTGTTTGCCTAACCATGGCAAGCACATCTGCTCACCAGAGGCACAGGCCATTCTGGAGACTGTTGGGGGCCCAGACAGAAAATGCCATGGGGCCCCTCTGGCTATTCATGGCCATTATATTACCCCTGTTCATCACCCTTGGGGCCTTCTTCATGCATAGGGCCCGAAGCAGGTGCCTGCCTCGCCCGCCTGTAAAATTAGCCTCTGATCAAATGTAAAATCTAAATTGTGTAACCAGCTGATTTGTTGATCTATTAAATTCCAAAGAGAATCTGCCAATCCATATCAGCTCTCCAGACGGCGTGCTGGGGACCCCTGATTTAAATTATGATCACACAACGGAATGTCTTAATAAAAAAAGACATCCATATTTTGTTCAGCTGCAGTCAAAGTACAACATAAGGCTGAATGAACAGCCAGCGTGATTTACTTTTCCATGAGTGTATTTGTTCACACAGAGGGTGCATTTTCATTTCAAGCAAAGTGATTCCATCTGTGCCATTTTTGGAAAATGTTCCTCTAAATAATGCCTTCTTTTCCCTCTGTCTCCCCAGCAGTCAATGTAAATAGTGATAAATTGCATTGTTGAACTGCACCAGCTTAGTCACACAGTATATCCTGTATATTGGCATGTACTATAGGTACCACCCAAGGTAATTGGTATGAAAGATGAGCCAATCAGAACAGTACCAATGGAAAAAAATGAATAGCAGTCATCAGTGCTTCTCTGTGAAACTGGAACTGTGCTTTCAGCATCAGGCTCTCGGAAGGAGCCTTCCTGCTCCAGGTGTAATCAGTAAAAAGAGAAAATCTATTTCCTTGCCAGCATCTGAAGTATAAGCCCTGCTCATTCTTTATGAAAGAGTTCCTCATGTCCGCTCCTGTTATGTGGGTCTGTTTCTGATTCTGTATGTTCTTCCCCACAATACTATTAATACTACTGGATACTGCCGCTGGTGTTTTATATAACAATAAAGAATAATACATGAGGAAAAAATCTATGAGAAAACAAACTATAACCGAACTTCTCGTGATGGATGAAAGAAAATGTATTTTTTCTTCAATTTAAATAACTTATTTCTGATACAATCTACATTGATTATCATTTAATATTTATCCATGACTTCAAAGGCTTGCTAATGTGTATTTTATTCAGTTGATATTTTGGGGAGATTATGTTGAGTCAACTGAATAAAATAGACTTTCGGGCTTGAGGCCTGAACTTTGTATAACATATTTCATGAAAGCTGGATGAAAATAAATGTAAGCGTTGTAGAAATCATTTGTATGGAAGACCCATGCAGTGGTCAACAAGACAGGATGCCTATAGAAGGCAGGGTGAGATAAGTCTGTAAGTCAGGCTTTGATTGCTGAGGTTTTGATGTGCATCAGACTCCCAAGTTTAAGGAGTAGGTATCTTGGGTATTTGAATGGCTAATGGGGTATAAGTATTCTTTCCACATGCTATTGTGGGACTCACCATTTGGTGTTTGAGACCCAGCCATGCCATTGCTAGCTATGGCTGGAGGTCCATTGGCAAAAATAGGGGTTAAGCCAGATAAAAGTCACCAGGCTCATCACTTTTGAATGTAACGCACCTAATTTGGAGGAGCCACATGTTTTTGGTTTCCTACTCAGTCACTGGTAGAAAGTCACTGCAGTAGTCATAAGCCCATTTTAGGTTCAGTTCAAGCCACTATCCTTGTGCTCCATGTTCTGGGAGGTTGTTTTAGTATATGAAAATTCAGACAGTAAATACTGTCTTACAGCTTTATAATATCTGTGCCTTTTCCAGCCATCAGTCAGATGATAGAGGTCTTTAGCTGCCATGTAGTGATCATCTCTTTCTGATGTCTCCCTTTATGGTGGATCAAATTCTAACTCTGTAAGGAATCAACTAATGATAAGCTAAAGAATCTCAAATCATATGTTCTCTGTCACTTTCGTGACAACTTTGAAAAAAAAAATACCTATGGGTAAAACGCAGTTTTGAAAATGAAATATCACACTAAGACACTTTGGAACTTTGGCTGTGCACAGCCTGAAATGTCAAATGTGGAAACCACTTTTAAAGTTGGCAAATAAAATATGAAATAAAACTGCATGAAACAGCTAAATCACGGCAGGCCTCCCATTTCTTGCGGGATTGCACTTTGCATAGTGTTAAGGTCTCTTATTGGAAACTATCACCTAATTGTTTGGCTTCCCCAAAGTGTGTTGAAGACTCTAACATTGAGGGCCCAACTGCAGGACATTTCATGACCAAGGACAGTACAAAAGCCTGTACAGGGATGCATTTAGAACATAAGCTGAGTGTAGCATTTTGGGATAGACATGGTGCTGAATATAAAAATCAGTGACTCAAGCCTCCCACTTTGTCCTCTGTCTATAGAGCTGTAGTTTAACTGACCTAACCATCAAACATATCAAAGCTGGTGAAAAGTTAAAACAGAGGGAATGGAAAGTGATGGAGGTAGTGATGGGGAAGTGAAGTAAATGACACCAAAAAAAAAAAAAAAATTGGTGAAGATACAATTATCTGTTAATCCCTTAGTTGGACTAAGACTGCTCATTCTATCATATAGGCTCCAATCTATCCTAATGCTCATTCCTACTTCCTCCTTTTGTCTATCAAACCATGAGTATTGCTTGTCAGGTGTTCATAAAGGAAGCCAATATACCTGCCAGAGCCATGGCACTCCTCTGTGTATCATAGATCTGAACACACACTTCTAACATGCTAAGTAAGTAAATGACATTTTCCTGTGCTGTGTGAGTGTTCACACTGTTCTCTGACCCATTTCCTTTTGTTATATTGCAAAGACAGAGCAGAATTTATTGATTCATCAGGCTATATTTTAACAATATAAGTGCATGGTCTAAAGTGTATGGCCTTATATGCATCAAGGCATCTCAAAATCCACTCTTGCTAGTTTAACGGTGGTCAGAGCACAAACTGAGATGTATTGTCAAAGGGGGCCTTAAGATTGTAATTAATCGTATGAGTGTTTTGGGTGTAACATGCAGTAAAGTTCCCTGTCTCTTTTAAAAGCCTTCTGCTGTTTGAACCTTGCAAATATAATGGAATTAGCAAGAGGAAGAAGTGAAAGGTTTAATGCTGAGGAAAAAAAGCCAGATGAAAGCATGTGATCAGAGAATTTATGGAAACAGCAGGCAGTTATCCATGGTGAAGCCATGTCACATTTTCTGTGACTTAAAATTTGCTAATAAATATTTGCTAGACAAAGTGTTACCTTTTTCATCAATAAAATAAACTATCCTGTTTGCTTGCCTGGCTATATTGATGGATATGTCAAACTAACTAAAAGTTTTTTAAAAATCTGATTCTCCTTCCCCCACCAAGAGTGCCATGAAGCTCTGGAAATAAGTCAGGGTTTACACCTCCGTTTTGGTGTACACAGGTAAGTATTTTAGACAATGTATGAATATATTGAATATATATATATATTATTATTTTTCCCTTTCTTCTTCCTTTCTCCTTCTTTTAGCTAATTTGGGTTGATGCTGGTAGGCAGCTTAGCTGGCCTGCTGGTAGTGAGGGGCCTTTAGCAAGGCTTGGCCATTTGTTTTCCTTGATCATGAGTGGTGTGCTCTGTTTGCCTTTTTTCGCTTCAGAGTAATCTGGAAAAATCATATCCCTGAGATAGCTGAAGAGTTCATATTATGGAGTCATATAGAGTTTCAAAATGTTGGAACTCAGAGGCTGTGGAAAGCAGCCCAGCTATGCTCCGGGGAAAAGTGTGTGGATCAGCTACCATGGCCGCTGTTCATTCTCTAATCAAGACTACAGTACCTGAAAGATTAAGATTCTGCCTTGAAGACAAGCAGAGTTGGCAGGTACTTTCAGTTAATGTGCATTCACAGCTCTGAGGAGCATCTTCTGGGGTGGTTTTGCTCAGATGTAGGCCGAAAACACATAGTCCCCTCCCCCACACGCAACAACAGACTAGGAGCCTCATTTATCACTGCTATCATAAAAGCTATACTAAAATGTTTAAGTTCACAGAAAGCTCAAACTTACCACACAACCAATAATGCTTAGATTTATTTATTTATGTGTGTATGTGTGTGTATGTGTGTGTGTGTGTGTGTGTGTTTGTCAAGCATCACTCCTGATAGACCTTAATATGCTTTGCAAAAAACCAAGTCAAAAAGCAGCCCAAACGTTGAAACAATTGAAAGCTACCATTTTTCTTGAGGAAAGATTGTTAGGGAATACACTAAAAATGTTTGAACCTTATATCTTCTGTATGGAGAATTAAGGAAACATGATTTTTAAAAACAAATGCCACTAGAATTTAGATATACAGTTTAGAAATGGACAAAATGTTGTCCCTATTATATTGCCTCAGCCAAGAAAGAACACTTACTTTAGCACTGGAAAGACACGCCAGAAACTCATGGGCTTATAAATTGGTGACATTCTCAGAGGGGAGTTAGTGGAAGTGCAACTTATTTGCCACAAGACTCCACTCTCTATTCAACCACTTTCCTGTGTCTCATAGTGTATGTTTGACTTGCCAGTTTAAATGGCTGCCTTCACCTTAGACCCGCCTTCACTGAGCTGAAGTAATTGGTTATAAAAGAATGGTTATGTACAGAAAATTGGGCTGGTTTTTCGCTCTGAACCACATTGCTTCCCTCAGGCTTATGGTGAAAAGCCTGGGACAATAGGGTACCTCAGTGTGTACCTTGGAGATGGAAGCTGGGGCTGTCGTGTTGCAGGAGCGCAAGATCGAAAAAAAAAAAAAAAAAAAACACTTATTCATCAGTCAGAATCTCCTGCTCAGAGAGCAGATTCACACAAGTGAGACATGGAGACAAAGATGGCAATCCATATACTTCTCCACCATCTCTTTCATGTTAGTAAGAGATTGTGAACATATGAAGTAGCTGGCTGAGACAAGAGACACAAATTTTATAGACCAGTGGTTCCTTGCAAGGGCGAAAATCTCATTTCATATTTGGGGGGGACCAATACATTGGGGTGGACCATAACATGGCAATAGGAAAATGTGCTGTCAGTCTAAAGTAGCTAGCCAGCTACTTGGCCACAAGCTCAGTACAAGTGAGCTCTAGCTGGCTTGCACCAGCTAAGTAGCTGTTAACATCAACCAACAGTGAAATTGAATTTTTTTTTCACTTTAATTTTATGCACTGAACACCGTTCTTTTACCAACCTTTGTACTAGTAAGCTAGAAACAGTGTTCACAAACTGGGAAGGGTCTGACAGCACTAATCCAATTCTGGCGCTTGCAAGATGTTACTACCGGACGCTAGTGGTGTGAAATAAAAACGCCTAAACTCTCATAAGCTTGGTATTAGTCAACATTGCTGTGTATGTTAATGTTTTAGGATATAATTCAGTGGAGAGACAAAAATGAAAAAGGAAGCAAATACCTTCTTTTCTAATGATCCATAGAAGTTACATATGTGTGTGTGTGTAAAGGGCTATATATAAATTTGTGTTTTTCCCAGGACTGGGACGGATAAATCCAGGATTTGCGCCCCTGGTTCCTTGCTATTGAGTCCTACTACCATTATGCTGACAAACCATTGACCCTCTGCCCCTGCTGCATGGCTCATCCACTGCAAAGCTTGTGAGCATCTTCACTGTGAAAGGTTTGCTGACATTATTTTCCTTTTCAGTTTTATGGGGGAGATGGGTTTGGGGGTTCAAGATACACATTTAGAATAAATATGTATTCAGGTTTGCACCTGCCACAGGATACATTATACAGTAGCTACATATTTGGGCTCATGTCCCAGACATGGAATAAGCTTGATCATAGACAAATAGAAAATTTCAGTGATAACCTCCACTGCAAAAGCAAAGTTTTTAGTCTGGGACTAGGTTTAATCCATGTTCAAGAAACCAGCACAATAAAGTGGAAACAAATATCACAATCAATCACAGCACCAAAGTGTCTTCTGGAACTTTCACTTGTTCTTGCTTGCTGTCTTTCTGTCATTCACGAAACCACTTCTCTTGATACCCCAGCCTCTTCCAGACACATCTTGGCAATGTTCAGTTCTCTCAGTTCACTTCATATGTGCTAACCTCTTCATTGCTTCTTTACCAAGTAGTGTTCCTTTTTGTTTATTTTTAATTTAACTTTGCACTGCCTTATTTTTATTAAATATACTCATGATTTTTTTCTCTACAAAAAAACAAAAAAAAAAAACAAAACAAAAAAAAAAACTATACATGGCACCAATAACACTGTGCAGTTCATGCGTGGTAAAAATAAATCCTTTATATTTTGTGCTAAACCATGCAAACCCCATTGAAATATTCCACAACAGAGCCTGAACAGGACAAGTGGATCTTAAGCGTATCATGTCCAGTTTGGTTACATTTTGGCCAATGTGGAATTTAAATAGGCACCAAACAGAAATTTCTTTTGCCATTTTTAGTGATGAGATTTTCCCTTGGAGTTAATGAAGCCATGATTAGTATGAATTGGTGCTGGTGGTATTGTAATTCCTATTATGAATATATTAGCTCACTCTACAGGTTGGAAAGCATTCAGTATCCAAACGCCCTAGGCATGAATTTAGTGACACTTTAGGGGACATTTACTTTCTCAGCGGGGCCTCTTCACACTTGCTGTTGTTAGCAGAACATTCATTATCCATCTCTACAGGACAGCAGTTTTACTGCATTATGTTAAGTTTCCACACTTTAAAGGCTGAGCAATATTATCTTTCAAACTTAGCAAAAACTCCAAAAGAATGAGAGAGAGAGAGACAGTGATATGTGAGGTTAGCACTGTTGGCTGTGTGTCAGTCTCACACACCCGGCACTGACTCCGGTAGCTGGTCACTCATGAGCTGAAGCTGAGTGGAGGATAATACAGGCGGAGAAGCTTCTTATTGGCTGGGAAATTAATTGTGGACTCAAAGGAAAGGCTGCCATAGTGCGTAGGTCTTTTACTGGCATTGAACATAATCAGCTTTAAAACCAACCATGTTAAAAGTCCTTATGTTAAAGTTGCCCGGTTACTTGGAAACACACAAAAAGGAAAATAAACAGATATATTTTATTAAGTATTTTGTTGTTTGTTCTGAGGGTTACACATACGGGATGTTGACTGGCTGTGTGGATACTACACAACAAATAAAATCGGAAGAACACGTTCTGGGCGCGCTTAAAAAGTGGCTCCCACACTGACCAGTAGTTGTGTCTTTGCTTATGGTGACCCTGGTTATTTACATCATGTTGTTTTAATCCCAGAATTACTTTTACAATACAGGAAAACCTCCTTTTGTATTGAGACTACGTGTCATTCACAGACAGGGGAATGAGAAAAAAAATCAGACAGACGTTTTTCTCTCTCCCCCGACAATCTACCAGCAACGAAGACGCAGACGAATGACAGAGGTTTAGCATTAATTCTGACGACAATATTGAATCTGAGACATCAAAATGATTTCCGTCCATACATGTTCTCAAGTGAAAATACATGCGGGACGAAGTACATTTCTAGATACACAGGCTATAATGTCCCTGTTGTAGTAGGCTACGATTTCAAGAAAACCCCCTTTAGATCTGAGCGAAGCTGAATCTGAGCTACATTTGTCATTACTTAGTCCACTCTCCTTTCCTTCCTGTACCTCCATTGTGGTGCCCCTGTACCTCTGGTGCGGTGCCACTCGAGCGCCAGTCTCAAAGGGTATCCTAAGTCAACAGACACCGTTGTAGTAATACGCAGCAGAGGGAAAATCTCTGAAACCGGCTTACCTTCAGCAAGTTTACACGAAATATGTTGTACGGTGACAGAAAACGGGGCATTTCTCCTCGCTACACGAACAGTGAATTGTTTTATTTAACCGCATTTGATGTGGAGCAGAATAAAACAGTTAAGCTCTTAATGTTGCGATACAAAGAAGAACAAATAGTTATCCATGTATACTTAACTATGTACATTTATATAATTAAGGAAAGTATCCTCAAGGTTACGCTTGTGTGAATGATATAAAATTTGCTTAAATTCCAGATTTGAATCATGCGTTAGGAAAACTTTTCTTGAATAAAACAAATTAAAACGTTAAATATGATGTTTATTTATTGTATGTCTTCAGCTGCCCCAATGATGCTGTGAAAATTAACAATATTACCACAAAGTATTTAAGCATTTTGGCTTCTGCGACGATCTAGCCGTCTCATCATTGTTGACGTTAAGATTCTGCACCGAGATAAAGTAGGTGGCTGAAGGTGGCGCTGGAGATCAAGAG